>CM076570.1:988132648-988880678 GCA_034641835.2 Pinus albicaulis
TATATATATATATGGGTGAAAATGTGAAGTTGGGAAACACTTTTTGCCCTTTTTTGACGTTGAAAATTGTAATTTTCTATGATTTTCAACTTCAACTCCACTAAACTCATATTTTTATTGCAAATTATGCTTTGACATAAAAACAAGAATTGTCTTACCTCCATACCCATTTTTTTTTTTTTTTTAATATTAACATATAGAGGGGTAAATTTCTTGTTTACTAACTGCATATACTTGAAATTTTCAGGCAAACATAAATAGTCACTTTATCATCCTTTACTTTTTTTAGGGAAGGTTATTCATTTTTTGGAAAAAAACCATAGCATCATAATCTGCATATATTGCACTAGTGCACAGACTATTTTTCAGTAATTTTCAGATTAAATCACTATTTTTTATTATTTTTTGAAACGGACGAAGACAAAAAAACAGTGATGTTTCAGTACATTTTATCATCCTTTGATTTTCTTTTCAATGTGATCGTCAATAAGAAAAATGAGAGTACCCTTTTGAAGTAGACAGGAGAGGAAGTGAAGTATGATTTTTTTGAATTTTTTGGTGTCCTAATTTGAAAGTTATTGAATTTTCATTCAGTGCAATTTTTCGAACAATGAAATTCCATAGTGACACAGTTTAGTAAAAAATTAATAAAAAATTGAATTTTTTAATGAAACTCCACAAATATCATATCATTAGAAACTAGATTCAGATATGAATCTAATGGTACTTGGTCCGACATAAAACATTTTGTTTTTGTAGGTGTTCAGTCCCTCCAAAGTTACAGGTTTCTTAAAACTGCAGAATTTTCTGTGTTTTTCGTTGACCAGAAACTCTCGGACGAGAAATTTCTCAAACTCTCGACCGAGAAATTTAAAACTAGTTTAACCCGCCTAGAGTTAGATTTTACCGCGCGGGCAAACTCTCGGTTGAAAGTTTAAAAACTCTCGGACGAGAGTTTTCACCCCGAGAGTTTGCATTCCGAGAGTCTAGAATGTGATTAGTATTCTCGTTGAAGAGGTAAGAGAGAACAAAACTAAACAAATTATTATGCACGCATGCAACAACCTAAGCATGATAAAATGAAAAAAGTTGACACTTGTCAAATCCGATTATAATGTGATTTGTATGGCTGTTAATGAAACTCGTGTTACCCACTATTGATATG
Source organism: Pinus albicaulis (assembly GCA_034641835.2). Lineage (NCBI taxonomy): Eukaryota > Viridiplantae > Streptophyta > Pinopsida > Pinales > Pinaceae > Pinus > Pinus albicaulis. Next base: position 988,133,814 of record CM076570.1, read on the forward strand.
TGTCACGCCCCTACACCACGGGTGTCTTCCAACCACGTCTTGTAGGCAGGTGCGGCACTGCCGTACTTTTTCTTTTTCTAAATACTCAACTACCCAGACTACGCCTATAGCAACATTCGTTAGTTATATTACAAATGTTCTTTCAATGTGCAGAATAAAACATAAACATCAATATCAATACACAAGTATGCCCATGCATACAAGGGAGGGGCAACTCCCTTTTAAAATGAGTCTGCCCAGATATTATGTTTCATAAAAATATGATTACAATGTCCAATCCAGCAAAAACCACTTTTGCTCCTTGGCAAGGCTATTTGCCTTTTGTTCAAGCTCTAAGGCTTACCAATCATCAAACTAGCTTACAACAGACTTTTACAACCATTTACAATCATCAAGTTCACCTTCGGAAGTGCTGCCCCAAAACTGCCCAAGTGCTGGTCACTCGGGTCACTCAACCGTTGCTCCAAATCAGTGCAGAGCGTTTTCTGAGCTGACCGTGCATCCAATCTGTCCCTCACCCATATGGTTGGATGCATTTCGGAAATACGCACCTTCTGCAATTTACGGTACCTCAATCCGATACCTGACGCTCCCGAAATCGCGTTTTTAGTGCTGGGCCCCTGCCGTTACTCGGCGCCCAGAACCGACCCGACCGTCGTGCAGCTGCGCCCGACCCGACCCGACCAGAACTGCGGTGTGGCCTGCGGTGCGACGTGCACGAGCTTGACCCGACTCGACCAACACCCGTTCGCTGTCGTGCCTTCGCCGTTTCTTCCACCAACGAGTTGTTGGCAACTCGTGGTGCGACTCCCTTGATGTTGTTCGTTGATTGATCTTCGCTTTTCGCTTGATGCCTCCACTCTCCATCACGCCATCATATATATATGCACGTCCAAGTGAAGTGTGGTCGCTCGTTTGCCATGAGCCAACCCGCCCGTTTATTCATCCGCCCACGAAACATCGCGTCGTGGGGTGTGGGGCGCTCAGCTGACCCGAGCCGACCCCCACGTTTGGTTGCTCGCCCACGAAGTGTGGCGTCGGTCGCACCCAACGCGCCGGCCGACCCACCGACTCGCCCATCGGCTCACTCGCCCAAGGGGCGCCCGTTGTGGTATAAACGTCTTTCCAACGCCGTGTTGGTTTAACTCGACGCGCTTCTCCTCCAACTCGCCCTCGTGACTCGCCTCGCTACGTGCGCGCCCGTGCCTCTCCAACGGTGTGACGTGCCGCCCGTTGCGTCGCACGGCGCTCGAACTCGTCCAAACGGCCAACCGGCGCGCCCGTCCCACCGAACGCGCCCATGAAGTCTTGGGGCTTTACATCCTCCTCCACTTCAAATACGACTATTGTCCCGATAGTGCTACCATCGTCGCAAAGTATCATCGCAACTTTTGTCGCAAAGTCTCATCGCACAATATCATTGCAACACCGTTGCATAAACCAGCAAGGTTCATGTCCATGAGATATCTCCTCCAATCACCGTCGAATCCATGTGAATCTCTGCATCAAGTACTCCAACCAACTCAACACAACAAAAGTTGCTATGTATCCAGCATAACTCAGTGTACTGCATGCCCCCATAGCTCAAACTAGTTGGGTAGCTAATCCAACCATAACGTCCAAAACAATGAGAATACTCCTCCTCATGCCACTGTTAATTGTTCCTTCTGCAAGTTGTCACATCCATCAACTCGATCAAGTTTGAATCTCATCCAAGTGCCATGTTTGGGTCCATGAAGTGTATCCATCTCATCCACAACATGTTGTCCATGATGCTAATCCATGTGCTACTCGTATGCAAGTAGACTCATCCTCTAAGCATCATCAAAAGTAAGAAGTGTGGCTAAGTAAAGTAGACTCAAGCCCATGCCAAAGTGTGTGCCACCAAGGCATCCATCATGAACTCCCATGCCTCATCATATCCAAAGCATTGGTAAGCCTACTTGTATTGGCCATGAGTGCCATCACAAGTTCTCACTCTGCAAACATATGAATGTCTCATAGGCTGCTCATCCAACCAATGTCCAAGTTGCTCATGGTGAACAACGTCCCATCAGTCCATCTATAAAGATCTCCATGTAGTCCATGTCCATGACTTTGGCTGCCCATGTGTTCATCTAAGTGAACTCAACTCAACTCTCATCATCATCATGTCTCAACATGTCGAAGTGAAGTGCTCTCGGTCACTCCTACCTCCATCATATATGTGAGTACTTCCTTCAAGCTGCTCCTCCACTAAAGGTTTGCCAAGAGGTCCTTCATAGTTGAAGCCATGAAGAATTCTACTCCACCAACGTGCCCTACCACCAAGGTAGTGTATGGGTCAGGCCAGGCACTTGCCATTCTATGTGGCTAAGCATGACCCTTTCCATCACAAAGGTCATCACGTTCCACCCTTGTCCCGGGCATTTGAACCATCAAGTGTAAGGTCACAAATTGCCCCAACAAGGTTTGCACCATTCCATGTTCCTTGTTCCATCAATGTACAAGGTCTCATCGTAGACATCCAAGGAGTAGTCATCAATGGTGTTGGAAAAGAAGTCACTGTCTTCCTCATCTCCATATGCGGTTTATCCTTCTTATGCTTCCATGAAACACAACTCATATCTCCATGAAGACTCCTCAAGTGAGTGTCCTCCATCCTCATCAATGCCTTTGATGTGTTCGATCCTGGTACCACCTGCTCATCAAGTTCCTCCTTGATCATGGTCACATTTGCAACATCTCCATGTGGTTTGTCCACCAATGCTTGCAATGTGTCTTGTCTTGGTTCAACTTGTGTCACAAGTTCGTCCTTCATCTCTTCCATCTTCATATCATCCCCATGAGAATCATCCATCTTCGTTGCTTGCAACGTGCTTGGTCTTGGTCCAACTTGGTTATCAAGTTCACCCTTGACATCTTCTACATTTGAAACATCCCTTGGTTCTCCAAGTTCAGCAGTCCACCCATGAAAGTCTTTCAAGGAAGTTCGCATCTCCACTATCTTGTCTTCAATGTGTTCCAAGTGTTCCTCCACTTGCACAAGAGTCTTGTAGTGTTCCTGCCTTCCTTCCTCCAAGAACTCCGTCATGTTTATAAGCCTCTTCCGAGCCTCCAAAACTGCTTCCCTTGTAGCTTCAAGCTCCAATGTTTGTGGTGTCTTTGGTTTAGGTTCAACTTGTTGCAAAATTTCTTCCTTTACCAAAACAACATCCATAACATTCTACTTCAGTTTTCCCATAAAAGGTTTTAATCTCTTCTTATGGTTCTTCTCTTCAATTCTAACAAGCTCATCTCGGTGAGTTTGTAGCTCATAGCATAATGCCATCCATCCATCAAACTGGTCCATCTTGTCTCGAAGTATTTCAAACTCATCTCGGTTTGAGTCAGAGATCCCCTTCTTGCACAAGGTCATAAGAGCAATCTTAGCCTCATTAACCTCTTCATGAATCTTCTTAGCCTTCTTCCAAGTTTCCACCAATTTTCTTTCCAAGACTCCAAGTTTGTTCCAAATCCTTGGGATTTCTTCGTTCAGCTGCTTTATCCATTGCAATGCTTCACAAGTCTTCTCTTCGAATTCTTCCCAACTCTACATGTCTCCTTTTCTAGCTTTAGCCCTCGCAAACGCCTTGCTTCAGCTAAGGTCTCAAGAGGAACCCCAAATATATAAGTCAGCTTCAACAGCGTCTGCAACCCTGCAACTCTGTCCAGCTCCGATACCAACTGATGTGCAACAGCAGTTGTGTTATCAGACTTCCATCCGTCCAGGTAGCTCTGATACCAACTATCACACCCCTACACCACGGGTGTCTTCCAACCACGTCTTGTAGGCAAGTGCAGCACTGCCGTACTTTTTCTTTTTCTAAATACTCAAGTACCCAAACTACGCCTATAGCAACATTCATTAGTTATATTACAAATGTTCTTTCAATGTGCGGAATAAAACATAAACATCAATATCAATCCACAAGTACGCCCATACATACAAGGGAGGGGCAACTCCCTTTTAAAATGAGTCCGCCCAGATATTATGTTTCATAAAAATATGATTACAATGTCCAATCCAGCAAAAACCACTTTTGCTCCTTGGCAAGGCTATTTGCCTTTTTGTCAATCTCTAAGGCTTACTAATCATCAAAATAGCTTACAACAGACTTTTACAACCATTTACAATCATCAAGTTCACCTTCGGAAGTGTTGCCCCAAAACTGCCCAAGTGCTGGTCACTCGGGTCACTCAGTCGTTGCTCCAAATCAGTGCAGAGCGTTTTCTAAGCTTACCGTGCATCCAATCCATCCCTCACCCATATGGTTGGATGCGTTTCAGAAATACGCACCTTCTGCAATTTACGACACCTCAATCCGATACCCGACGCTCCCGAAATCGTGTTTTTAGTGCTGGGCCCTTGCCGTTACTCGGCGCCCAGAACCGACCCGACTCGACTCGACCGTCGTGCAGCTGCGCCCGACCCAACCCGACCAGAACTGCGGTGCGGCCTGCGGTGCAACGTGCACAAGCTCGACCCGACTCGACCAATGCCCGTTCGCTATCGTGCCTTCGTCGTTTCTTCCACCAACGAGTTGTTGGCAACTCGTGGTGCGACTCCCTTGATGTTGTTCGTTGATTGATCTTCGCTTTTCGCGTGATGCCTCCACTCTCCATCATGCCATCATATATATACGCACGTCCAAGGTGGTCGCTCGCTTTCCATGAGCTGACCCGCCCGTTTATTCATCCTCCCATGAAACGTCGCGTCGTGGGGTGTGGGGCGCTCGGCCGACTCGAGCCGACCCCCACGTTTGGTTGCTCGCCCACGAAGTGTGGCGTCGGTCGCGCACAATGCACCGGCTAACCCACCGACTCGCCCGTTGGCTCGCTCGCCCAAGGGGTGCCCATTGTGGTATAAACGTCTTGCCAACGCCGTGTTGGTTTAACTCGACGCGCTTCTCCTCCAACTCGCCCTCGTGACTCGCCTCGCTACGTGCGCGCCCGTGCCTCTCCAACGGTGCGACGTGCCACCCGTTGCGTCGCACGGCGCCCGAACTCGTCCAAACGCCCAACCGGCGCACCCGTCCCACCGAACGCACCCATGAAGTCTTGGGGCCTTACAATATGCCTTGTTGCTTTGTGAAAGTCCTCAAATTGATTGCTCGATCTTGATATTCTCCTACGGTAATATAAAATAAAAAGGTACCATAATTCTCTTTGGGGATTTGTAAAAGCGAGCGGTGGTCCGTTATGAAGAAATTTGATGGTCGATTCCATTGTGATTGTATAAATCACGACTACAACAAGCTCAGCTTTCTCTTTCATTAAGAAGGCTTCATATTTAACAAGTGGCATCAACATCTTTTTGGAGGAATCGATAAACTCAAGGGTCACCGGTTAGATTGATATTGGATTTTCTATTCCTACGGGATTGTGTAGATCTTGCACGGAAAGGGATGGGCCTCTTTCTAAAAACATCAACCTCACTTATTCTCGTTGCTCATTTTCTGAATTAGGTTAACCTCTAGTTTATGGGATTTGCATTCTTTTGACGGTTGACTTCATATACATGTATTTGTGTGTTCAAATTCATATACATGCATTTGTGTGTATTGCAAGTTAGAAATTGAGCATCAAATTCATTTAGTACATATATAATTTATTTTGGAAATAATATATATTTAACATTAAAATAAAATGCATAATATGTATATTAATGTATTTTATTTATGCACTACAATTTAGATATTAAAATGCTTTTTGTTATTTTTTTGCATTAAAATATTTTTAAATATTTGTTAATATTATTTAATCCTAAATATTAAAAGATTTTATGGATGTGTGAACACTTTTTAGTTGCTCCCTCATCTAAATATTTTCATAGGTAATTGCAATTGAATGTGATAAAATGAAATGACTAGATTGTGAGAAAGGACAGAGATTTATAGCTCTAGGAGGAAGCTCCTTCAGAATGGCTTGGGCAAGTGGGGAAAGTATAGAATGGCTTGGGGAAGTAGGGAAAGTATTGAATTTTTCAATTATTCCCACCCAATTCCTTTTCACGTTGTACTCATAATTGATGATGATGTATGGGAAATAGAGAAATAAAGGAAAAGTCGGTCACCCACATCATTTCCACATTGTAATAAGAATTGACGATGTTGTATGGGAATAGAGAAATAAAGGAAAATCCGGTCATGTGGAATGGTAGACGCTAGTCAACACAGTTGGGAGATGAGAGCACACACTCTCTCAAGGGGAGTCATTCAATGATTGATGCATTCAAGCATTATTCGTAGAAAAGGGAAGTCAATGACATAATAATCACATCGTAGTGATGACAATTATGCATTAAGAGTGTGTGGAAGCATTGTTAGTGCACACTCGCAACTAGTTTGGAAACATTGCAAAAATTAAAAACAACCACGTTAATAAGGTAGGGTGATTTGTTGATTCCTACACAAGTGGAGATGTTGCTTACTCTGGAACTTCTCTTGGTTTTCAAAGGTGGAGATCCTTTGGGTGGACTTTGGATTCCCATGAAATTTATTAGGTGGAAGTGTAGTGCACTATGGATTCCTACCTGATTTCATGTGGAGGCATTATGGGCTTTGGATTCTTATGGTGTAATCGGGAGGAGATTCCAAGCTTCCCAAAGGAATCTTGGGATCGTGCGAATGTCTTCCCAAAGGTTTTTGTTTCCATGAGGCTGGGGCGAGCATTTGGGGTTTCAAGTTAAGCATAGCTAAAATCCTATCCTCATTCCCATTAGCTTTCTAGTCATCTTCATGCCATTTCTCGGTGAGGACAATTTCTTTGATATTCTCGAGAACCACTTTCCATATCTCTTCAATTTGTCGATACTCATCTCTGAATGTTCTCCAATTTCTTTCTTTCCAGGCGACCCATATGAGAAATCCCATAAAGAGTCCCCACACTATGTTAAGAACAAGGCTTTTATACCCTCCTTTTCTCCAGACTTCAATTGTATGCCTGAGGCTCTTGTTGTCCCTATCTGTTTATTGAAAGAGGGACGAAAGTTTTTTCCACAAGGTCTCAGCAACAAAGAAGTTATTCAATAGGTGTTCCAATGTTTCTACATTCTTCTTACACATAGTATATGTCAGTCGGCCATGCATTCCTTTCTTCTACAGCTGATCCTAGGTAAGAATCTTTCCATGACTAAGTAGCCACAAAAAGTATTCAATTTTCGGCCATTGTTTTTCCGACCATATTTTTTTTCCAAAGTGGTACAACTACATTATGAATGTTATTTGATTTTATGTAATGGCCTTATTGTATTGTGAACATGCCTTTCGTGCAATACCCCCATATGAGTATATCCTCTCGTGTTGCTATTGCTAGTTTTCTAGATTTAAGTTCTTTCACATAGTTTTCCCATTGACAAGTTTCTGGAGCATTCTTCCACTGGTCTTTTAGCTTCCATTTTCGCCATTGAAGCTTTGTCCCTTCATCCAAAAATTGTGCTATTGTCTTAGTATTCGGCCTGTTAGTGAATAGGAAAATCTCCCCTAAATCAATTTCACTGAATATTTTCTCCTGTTGTTGTCATGATTCCTCCCAAAACTGGGAAATGTCGCCTCCTCTAATTGTAGAAATTTTCTGAATAATGATTAATTATCCACCGAGACTATCCTAATCACATACAATTCGAATTTATATGCAACACATAATCTCTTCCACTCAGATCATCAAACATGCGGAAATAAAATCAAGCGATAACACATCAAATCATCATACACATTAACGCGGTGTGTATGGGGAAAGCTTATAGCTGAAAACCCCGCAGCTATTGTGTATATTATAATGGAGAAATCATGTAACAAACTCAGTACAATACTCCTCACAAGTACTCGGTACTTTCTCATGAAGTTACACACAAACTAGCTCAGTTTTGAACAGGTTACTGGTTCAAAACTCACCGCCAATTGCCTTGCCTCTATTGCGCAATCATGGCTTGTCTATATAGAGATCCAAGGTTCGAATCTCCTTGGCTTGACAGCGCAATCATCATGGGAAATTCCTCCAAGTGTGGTGCAAATCTCATGCACAACTGATGTCGCCATTGATAGCTAACTCCACCCGTTCATCTACCTCTTTCACTGGTCTCCACTAAACTGATCATGCACTGTAGTGAACTGATGTGTTCTTGAGTTGAATAATGAGTTACTAATTAATGAATTAAATAATATTTAATTCACTCCACTCATAACTAATTGATTATCTAGTTAAACTAATCTCAACTAGTTCAACTAAAATAAACGGAACACAACTCCACTAGTTGTCTCATTAACTCCTCCAAACTTCTGCCACTGAAGTCCAACTGAAGTCAACCATGCATGATGCCATCAAACCCTTGGGAACCACGTGATTCCTCTGTCAGATGCATGAGCCACTTCTGTAGCTCGAACTGAAGTGCTCCAAGAGAGTAAACTGAAGTTTGTAGTCTAAATATTATTAAGGGTAAATAATATTTGACTTCCCTATTTTTAGGAGAGGCAGTCTAAAAATAGACTTCGACCTCTTCGACCTATAGGTCAAAAAAATAGATTCCCATCTATTTTTACCAACATGACCAATGCTTCAAGAATCTCAAACTGGAATCCCCGAACCATGCTCCATATGTCTAAAAATAGACATAGTCTAAAAATAGATTTTGCGCCAGAATTCGCCTGCGGGCCCACTTAGTGAAGGCAACTTCATTTCACTAAGCTCCATCATATTGCTGCATTCTCAACACTCCCTCTCGGCAAGATATGGATTATCTGCAACCCCTATCCTGCCTCTGTGGAATTCGAACTTGCTCCTGGTGAGCGCCTTCGTCAGGATGTCGGCATCCTGATCCTCCGTGGGAACATATGAAAGCATCATGATTCTCCATTGAACACAATCTCTGATATGATGGTACCTGATGTCGATGTGTTTGGATCTATCATGAAATACTGGATTAGCCGAGAGTTTAATGCAACTCTGGTTATCACAATAAATCACAGTAGGCTCCAAATGCGACCCGAACAATCCGACGAGGATCTTCCTCATCCAAATAGCCTCGCATGCAGCCAAGCTTGCTGCCATGTACTCGGCCTCTGCTGAACTGAGTGCCATGGATCTCTGCTTCCTGCTGTACCAGGAAACTGCTGTCGACCCAATGCTGAAAACTCCTCCAGAAGTGCTCTTCCGGTCCGTTGGAATCCCTGCCCAATCTGCATCAGTGAAGCCAGAAAGCTTCGCTCCATCCTCCTGTCTGTACCATAGACCATATCCCGATGTGCCTCTGATATAGCGCAATACATGCTTGCCTGCCTTCCAAAAGAGCTTGGTAGGCTTAACCATAGCTTACGAAAGCTGGTTAACTGCATAGCATATATCGGGTCGTGTATTGACCAGATACATAAGCGACCCCACCAACTGTCGATAGACAGTGGCATCCACTACCTCCGCTGAAGTAGCATCCTCCTTCCTCCAACCACCGGGAAGAGGAGTGTCAACAGGCTTGCAGCCTTGCATGTTGAACCTCTCCAGAATCTCCTGAGCATACTTGCCCTGAGAAACAAACAGTCCTCCGCTGCGCTTCCAAATCTCCAATCCCAGGAAATAATGAAGGATGCCCAAGTCCTTCATCTCAAACTCTCGTGCAAGATCCTCCTTGCATGAAAGTATCAACTGCTCATCGCCAGTCAAAATCAGATCATCTACATACGGTACGATGATCAACAGCTTCCCCTCCACCACAATCTGGTACAGGTTTGGATCCGCCTCACTCTTGGAGAATCCAAGCCCGGTGAAGTAGCTGTCTATCCGAGTGTACCAAGCACGAGGTGCTTGCTTCAGCCCATACGGTGCTCTCTTGAGTCGGCACACATGCGACTCACTGCTGAAGATCTCAAAACCTTCAGGCTGCTCTATGTACACCTCTTCCTCAATAACTCCATTGAGGAACGCAGTCTTCACATCCATCTGATGAATGTGCCACCCCATATGCGCTGAGAGAGCAAGGATCGTCCGTATGGAAGAGTACCTTGCGACAGGTGCAAAATTCTCCTCATAGTCAATCCCCTCGATCTGTGAGAAGCCACGGGCGACAAATCTCGCCTTGTACTTCTCCACACTCCCGTCAGCCGCCTGCTTCACCTTGTAGATCCATCGCGACCCCACCACTGATTTCCCAACCGGTCTTGGGACAATCTCCCATGCACTGTTCCTGACGATCGAATCATATTCTTCGATCATGGCATCAACCCATGCGGGTTCCTCCATAGCTTCCTCAAAAGAGGATGGCTCCGTCACAACACATTGACTCACAAGAGCCATGTATCTAGTGTACCGATCCAGTGACTGTCTCTGTCTGCGTTGTGTTGTAGGTGGTCCTACAACCTTCTCTGCATCCCGAGCCAGTCGCTCAGCTTCTGTAGTGCGCATGCGCCCTCTGATGGTTGGCGCTGCCTGGGTGGTTTCTTCCACCTCCTGAACCTCCTCTTGTGGCTGATCCACATCCGGAAGCTCCTCCTTAGGAACTAACAGCTCCTCATCTGCATGCAAGTGTAGATCCCTCTCAAGCGAACACTGCATGGCTTTCTCCTCCTGGAATTTTATATCCCGTCGCACAACAGTCTTGCGACTGTCTGGCACATACACCCGATAGTTATGAGGTGTATCAGTGTACCCCACAAATATTCCAACTTCAGCAGTTGGATCCAACTTCCTTCTCGCATCCTTCGTCACATGCATGTAGACAGGAGATCCGAAAATCCGCAAATGGGAAATATCAGGCCTCTTGCCAGAATAAGCCTCCTCTGGTGTACTCATACCAAGAACCTTGTGAGGACAACGGTTCTGCACATACACTGCTGTATTGCATGCCTCAGCCCACAAGTGAAGGGGTAGGCCCTGATCATGCAACATCGCCCGTGCAGCACCCACGATCGTTCTGTTCTTCCGCTCAGCCACCCCGTTTTGCTGTGGGTTATGGGGTGCGATGAGATCTCTCCGAATCCCTTCTGCGCTGCAGAACTCCTTGAATTCAGCCGAGATGAATTCACCACCGTTATCACTCCTTAGAGCAATCACCTTCTTCCCCGAATCCTTCTCGACCAGTGCTTTAAACTCACAGAACTTCGCGAATGTATCACTCTTCTTCTGCATGAAGAAGATCCAGCACTTTCGAGAGAAATCATCAACAAAGATCATATAATACTTGTGCTTTGCTGTCGAAGCAACTGAGAAAGGACCACACACGTCTGTGTGAACTCTCTCAAGGATCGTCGTGGCGCGACTATCCTTCTCGTGAAAGGTGGCTTTCACATACTTCCCTAAAGTACACCCCTTGCATTGATCTGACTACGCAAGTGTGCCCTTAGGAAGCCCAGTAGAAATCTGTTGTAGAATCTTCAAAGCTCCATGGTGAAGGTGGCCCAATCTCCTGTGCCACAGTTCACCCTCATCATCCTGGCTCACCACTTCTCCCGCCTTGCATGCCATAGTTGTGCAGCCATCTACCTGCAACTGATAAAGGTTCTTGGTCCGAACCCCTATCTTCCGGGTCTCTCCAGTAGTCTTACTGCGCAGGAAGGCTTTTCCTTCGCTGAAGACCACATCATACCCCTTATCCTCCAACATCGCCATAGAAATCAGGTTCTTCTTCAATCCAGGTACATGCATGACATCCTTCAAGACAAAGGGTTTACCAGACTCCCTCTGAAAGGATATGGTACCGATACCAGTCGCACTGTATCTACCATCATCGCCCATCTCGATGTGCACACCCAAATCTTTGTCCTCCAGATCTGAGAACAACTCCCGATATCCCATCATATGAAATGACGCACCGCTGTCCAAGAACCACACCGATCCCAGCACACTTGAAACCAAGCATGTGATCAGTGAAAATTCAAGCTCGAACTGTGAAGCCAAAGCTTCTCCATCTGCAGATCTTCCCGCTTTCTTGTTCTTCTTCTTCTTTGGATAATTGGTAGCATAATGTCCGTGATCATGGCAGTGAAAACACTTCACTTTCGCCATATCCTGCTTCTTGCCCTTTGCACCAGAATGAGAAGGTTTCTTACCTTTCCCTTTCTTTGCTTTGGCCACCAAAGCGCAGTTTTCTTCATCGGCTCCCTTTGATGAAGATCCATCTCGGGTAGTCCTCCTTATCTCCTCCTGCATGAGATCCGCCCAAAGGCGCTCCCATCCCGGCAGCTTCTCCCGACCATTGACACTATCTTGATATGAGTGCCAAGCCTTCGGAAGACCAAGGAGAGCCAGGTCGACCATGTCCTCGTCTTCGACAGTCACCCCCACACTTCCCAGCTCATCTCTGCATTGAGTGAACTTCGTGAGGTATTTGGCGATACTGTCGCCCTTCTCCATCTTGATGTTCCTGAGCTTATCTTTGAGCACTCGCTTCCTTTGGTCGCTCTTACTCTGGAATAGATCCGTCAAAGCTTTCCACATTAAATATGGAGTAGCCTTTCCATGCAGGCTGGATACAATATGATCCTTGACGCCCTCCAACAGGATCCTTCGACATTTCGCGATCTTCTTTTGCCATGCATCGACCAAAGCTGCATCAGTGGGCTTTGGGACATCCGCATCCACGAACTCCTTCAGACCATTATCTTCTAACATTGCTTCCATGCGATCCTTCCATGCAACATAATTCGAACTGCCTTCAAGAGCATATTCGAGTCGCAAACCGTTGAAAGACATTTTCAACACTGGCACCAAGAAAACAAAACTGCTGCAAAATTTCGAATTCTACCTCAAAGCTCAACCGCTCTAGATCTGTGAGAACAAATTATTTCTAGCATAGAGATTGACTGCAAGGGGCATTTACCGGACCTTTCACTTTCCGAAGAAAGATGAATCCGGAGGCTACCTGGCCCGCATGCAGACTCTGTCTACCGAAATAAGTTTGTAATCACTGTGATGATCAATCTCTGCTTCAATAGCTCCGATACCATGTAGAAATTTTCTGAATAATGATTAATTATCCACCGAGACTATCATGATCACATACAATTCGAATTTATATGCAACACATAATCTCTTCCACTCAGATCATCAAACATGCGGAAATAAAATCAAGCGATAACACATCAAATCATCATACACATTAACACAGTATGTATGGGGAAAGCTTATAGCTGAAAACCCCGAAGCTATTGTGTATATTATAATGGAGAAATCATGTAACAAAATCAGTACAATACTCCTCACAAGTACTCAGTACTTTCTCCTAAAGTTACACACAAACTAGCTCAGTTTTGAACAGGTTACTGGTTCAAAACTCACCGCCAATTGCCTTGCCTCTATTGCGCAATCCAGGCCTGTCTATATAGAGATCCAAGGTTCGAATCTCCTTGGCTTGACTACGCAATTGTCATGGACAAATCCTCCAAGTGTGGTGCAAATCTCATGCACAACTGATGTCGCCACTGATAACTAACTCCACCCTTTCATCTACCTCTTTCACTGGTCTCCACTGAACTGTCCATGCACTGTAGTGAACTGATGTGTTCTTGAGTTGAATAATGAGTTACTAATTAATGAATTAAATAATATTTAATTCACTCCACTCATTACTAGTTGATTAGCTAGTTAAACTAATCTCAGCTAGTTCAACTAAGTTAAACCGAACACAACTCCACTAGCTGTCTCATTAACTCCACCAAACTTCTGCCACTGAAGTCCTAACTGAAGTCAACCATGCATGTGCCATCAAACCCTTGGGAATCACATGATTCCTCTGTCAGATGCATGAGCCACTTCCAAGGCTCAAACTGAAGTGCTCCAAGAGAGTAAACTGAAGTTTATAGTCCAAATATTATTAAGGGTAAATAATATTTGACTTCCCTATTTTAAGGAGAGGCAGTCTAAAAATAGACTTCGACCTCTTCGACCTATAGGTCACAAAATAGAGTCCCATCTATTTTTACCAACATGACCAATGCTACAAGAATCTCATACTGGAATCCCCGAACCATGCTCCATATGTCTAAAAATAGACATAGTCTAAAAATAGATTTTGCGCCAGAATTCGCCTGCGGGCCCACTTAGTGAAGGCGACTTCATTTCACTAAGCTCCATCATCTTGCTGCATTCTCAACACTAATTTCCCAAAAATTTTGTTCTCGGATGAGATATCTATTTAGTGCTATCAAGTTTGAAATAATGGATCCTTTAAGGGTCATTTGAACTTTTAATTTCCTTACAACAGTTAAGGAAATTTCATTCTTTTGTTCTGAGATTATTTTCCACAAATCTCTACCCCATTGTATCCATATTTACCAGATCTTAGCTCCCATAACTTGATTTAGCAAATATGGATCTCTTAACCCCAAGCCTCCGGTCCTTTTTATTTTCGTAAGCTTATCCCATGAAAGGAGAGCCCATTTACAGGCTTGTTGAGATCCTTGCCATAGGATGTTTTTAAATGTCTTAGCCATATCATTACAACAGATTTTAGGTGTTTCCAATCCAGAGAGTTGATAGATGGGAATGGATTGTAAGACTGTTCTTAACATAACAACTCGACTCAGAGCATTAAGCACCTGAAATACCCAATTTTGAAGTCGAGCTTATATGCGATTAATGAGATATTTCCACCCAGAGACCCGAAGAGAATTTAGATTGAGAGGGATTCCTAAATATTTCATAGGGAAGGATCCGATGTTGAATCCCAAGGTAGGCAATAGGAATATTTGGGAGAGAATATTAGTATTAAATATAAACACATTTTATTTGTCATTATTGATAAGAGTTCCAGAGGCTTCCATGAAATCTTTAAGAATGGATAGAATTTCCTTAGATTCTTTTAGAGTGGCTTGACAGAAGAGCATAATGTCATCTGCAAACTGTTGGTGCGAAAGTTTTAAACCTGCCCCCGAAAGATTAAGGCCTTTAAGTTGACCTCCCTGGATCTTACTTTTAATATGTCAACCAAGGCCTTCTGCTGCAATAATGAAAAGGAAGGGGGAAAGTGGATCCCCTTGTCTTAAACCCCAGGTAGCATTAAAGGGAGTTGAAGGAACTCCGTTAAGAAGAATAAATTAATTAAGAGAAGAAATAAAAGGCATTATCCAATAGATCCATCTTAAATCAAATCCAAACACCTCAAGAATAGCTTTAAGATAATTCCACGACCTCCAGACAGGGCTCCTCTGAACGACAACAACAAATGGATAAGGGCTCCACGGATTGATGACCTTCTGGACCAACTCAAAGGTGCAAAATATTTCAGCAAGATCGACTTGAAGTTTGGGTATCACCAGGTACCAATTGAACCCTCTGATGTGTGGAAGACTGCCTTCAAAGCCAAGGAAGGCCTTGTTGAATGGCTGGTCATGCCTTTCGGGTTGACAAATGCTCTTGCAACCTTCATGAGGATGATGGATGACATCTTGCGGCCATTCACCAACTCATTTGTAGTGGTGTACTTGGATGACATTCTGATCTTCAGCCAGACTTGGGAAGAGCACCTTCACCACATCCGACAAGTCCTCCAAACACTGCGGCAACACAAGTTATGTGCCAATTTGGAGAAATGCACTTTCGGCATGACCCAGGTTCAATATCTGGGATACATTATTGATGAAAGGGGGGTGCATGTGGATCCAGCCAAGATCCAAGTCATTCGGGATTGGCCAGCCCCAACCACTATAACAGAGCTTCGCAACTTTCTGGGTCTTGCTAATTTCTACCATAGATTCGTGTTTGGATTCTCTCATATCACATGGCCCTTGAGTCAAGTCACCAAGGGAGGAGCGAGAGCAAAATTATTTTGGTCGGAAACTCAACAGAAGGCGTTCACAGAATTGAAAAATCACCTCTGTTTTGCCCCAGTGCTCACATTACCAGACTTGCAACAGCCATTTGAGATCGAGACAGATGCCTCTGACTATGCTATTGGGGCAGTTCTTACTCAACAGGGACATCCAGTGGCATATCACAGTGAGACATTGTCTGAGACAGCTCGCAAGTATCCCACCTATGACAAAGAAATGTATTCCATTGTGCAAGCCTGATGACACCTGGTTTCACCTCCATATCAAGAAAGAACAAAGGGGAGAAAGGAAAAAAGCCTCTGAAACCCTCCACCAATACAACCCCCACCAATACTGCCTCAACCCAGCAAAACAACTTTGAAGTTCTGAGCAATCTTGACTCATTGGAGCACCCTATAGTCTCCCAGGCCCCCACTGATCAAGATCCGTCATTATTAAGTCAATCTTTGATTACAACCAACACCCCAAGCACAAACTCGGATTCAATCCATGCCCAGGCATCGCAACACAAACCATAATCCTCTCCCATTCAGATTAATACCAGCCACACCTCACTGCAAACCCCTCAATGCACAGAAATGCAAACAGAGCAGCCATCCTCAACCACTTCAAACAATCCTTTGGAGGAGATCATCGGCGATCTAGATATCCAAAAGGTCAATGAGCAATGGTCCAAACTGGGAGTCGATGCCATTCCCCAAGAACACTTGGAGATAGAAATGGCATACCTGCAACTGGAATACATCAACCAAAATGCAGCCAAAAGGCAATGGGGAAATAGCAACCAAACGGGCATTCAAGCCAACCTGGATTTGGATCAATACAAGCCACAAGGACCAGGAAGAAAAAGAGGGCGCAAATCCACAAGACACCAAATACAAGAACCAGGCAGACGCCTAATCAATGAAGGAAAAATCAGGGCCTTGGTCCTATCTGCTCCAAAGGTAGCTCAATGAAAATCACAACCTGGAACATCAGGGGGCTCAACGGCACCACCAAAAGAAGGATCTTGAAAAACCGCTTATTCTCGCTACACCCATAAATCATACTTCTTCAAGAATCCAAATGCTCTCCCAAAGGCATAGAGACACTCAAAAAACTCGTTTCCAACAATCATCATTGCAAAAACCAAAGTATAATTTGTTTTTGGTAATGTTGACCATGTCACTCAACCTCACATGGAAATATTTAATGGGTGAAACCTTGGTTTCACTCATGGTTTTTTATTTTCATCACCTACAAGAAGAGCTACATGGATGATATATATCTCCCATCGGTTGTGGCCCCACTATTGACATGTGCTTCCTAACTTAGGTCAACACTACTACACAGTACAAAACTTGGTATACTTCTTCCTTTTGGTCTGAAACACCTATATAACTGATTTTAGCCTTTACAAAATCCTATTAATCTTATGTAGGCCTCAACCAAACCTATACCTCTTCCTGCACTAAAACTATTGAGCATCAAACAATCCCTGTAGGTATCAAGCAATGATATTGTGATGAGTCCACAAAACAATTTGTACTACAGCTATTTCAAATTTTTACCATCAAAAAATCCATGCACACATCAAACAATCATATTTTAATGATTCCATAAAACAATTTTCACTACAATGGTTGACCATCAAACAATCCATTTTGGCATCAAGCAATTGATAATTCCATCAAATGATCCATGTACACACCAAAAAATCATATTGTGGTGAGTGTATGTTAACATCAAGGACCACACATGATCCCTTATGTCAATAGGAATTCCAAAGAGGATCACAAGAAATAAACAAACCATTTTTCTATGTCTACCAAGATTCCTAGATAAACCTTCTGAAGAAAGATAATAGTTCTCAAATGAGGTTATTAAGTAGGAGGTGGTTGGAGTTGCTCCTATTCCCTGTCATCCGTACGGCCTTCATTTACATATCCAGTTCATTCCATACTTCTTCCTAGGATTTGGTCCTCATTCTCGAGGATGATGGGGTTGGATGTTGTCAAACCTACTTCCTCACCCCGTCACTAGTTTATTTCTCAATCTCTTTTTAGTGCTACCCAAAACCTAATGCAAAACGCATTTACACTTTACTTTGAAATTTCCCTCAAAAATGATAATTGTGTGTAGGGTTCCTTCTTGAAATTCCCATTTTATTTCAATCAACTAAACCACTATGGTCTTCATAAACCAATAGGTATCAATAGTCTTAAATAATATTGTTTCCCTTGTATGAGAATAAACTAGGTTAGATTCCCAACCCTTCACTTATTCTAGGATCTAATCCTTTGATAAATTATTTATCCTTTGTCAAAGCCCCTTCTCTAATTCCTCCCTATATATTTAAGCTTTAGTTGAGAATTATTAACTACATATATTTTTATTCATATATAAGATAAATATTGTAATTTTACACATCATTAGGATATGAAATTCAATTATATTATTATTTCTATATCCTTTAAGGTTGCCTTAGGCATATACAAGCATGATGTGATATATGTCCTCCAATGTTTGTGAGGTCATGGGTTTAACTCTATTAATCCATAAGGCGATTTGCTTGGATCATAGTTGTTGATTATTTAGCATTTTTACCACTTCAATGGTGGTGAAATATCCAAGGGTATCCCATGCTTGGTTATTATTTATAAAATATATTAATATTTTAATAAATATTTATTATTCCAATTACTTTTTTTATGTGTTCAACTTACAACTATGGTTATTGTTGTTCTTATTGCTACTACTATTATGATAACTATTAGTTTTATTATAACTATTTTTCTAATTATGTAGTCAATAGTATGATAATAATTATAACTATTGAAAACTATATTATATTTAATATCCATGTCGACTCGTATTAATGATATTTAAGAAACACTCGCAAAAGGTTGAAAACAACATGATGTCAATAAAATTATTCCACACATGTCTACTACAATATTTTCATGCTATAATAGTAAAAATAGGGAGGGTTGCAGAACTCTCGGACGAGAAATGGAAAAACTCTCGAACGAGAGTTGGAAAAGTCTCGGACGAGAGTTTTTCCAACTCTCGTCCGAGAGTTTCTCCAACTCCCGTCCAAGAGTTTGTCCGAGAGTTTTGTGACCACAACTCTCGGACGAGAAAATGTGAAACTCTCGTCCGAGAGATATTTAACTCATGTTAAACCCAACCAAACTCTCGTCCGAAATATTTAAAATTTCTCGGACGAGAATTTTGAAAACTCTTGGCCGAGAAATTTAGTTGACTTTTTTCTCGGCCGAGAAATTAAAAATTTCTTCCGAATTCTAACCATCCGCCAAAAACTGTTTCCCAACTTCGCGATTTGACCCATATATATATATATATATATATATATAGAGAGAGAGAGAGAGAGATATATCTACATATATATACATACATACATATATATATATATATATATATATATATATATATATATATATATATATATATTCACAGGGAAAAATTCGCAATCTTTCGTTAATATTGAAAAATTACATGTTACATTTTACTGAGTATATTGTCTAGTATGGTGCAAAATATAATACTGTCCTCATGAAACACAGAGGCATTAAATATATCGGTGCATGTTGTGATGCTCTATCTGCTGTAAGTTTGGTGCATAACTTACATATCAAAATAAAACATAATATATACAAAAAAAGTAAGATAAATAGCTGTCAATATTTTCTATCATAGGTAATCATATCAAAAAAAAAAAATCTCCCATGAGTGTTACTGTCAAAATTGCAGTCATGGATCAACTGCACCCATATTTCGGAGGTCATCAATGAACGGTCTATGAAAATAACTGTACACCTATGCACCATCATGTTCAGTGATGAACCATCTGCCCCATTCTAGCTCTACGGCTTCTTTGGATAATTTGTCTACCACTTTGTTCCTTTGCCTGTAAATATGAGTGACAAATATTGTGCTCCCTGTTCACCTAATGGTTCTCAAATATATGCATGTTTCAGTTAGTCCATATACCCCATGCAACGAGTAATGGAAGGTTTCGCAGCTTCGTATTGTTTGTAGTTAACTGCCACCAAATAGTCCAGGCTTCTGTGATTGTAATTCCTCGCCAAATGTAGAGACATCCAAGCCCATGGGTAACCGAATTCCATATAAGCTAAATAACAGAGCAATTCAGGAATAGGTGTTGGGAATTTTCCTCATGGGCAAGACATAAACAGCACCTTAAGGGTCCATGAATGGTTCGTCTATGAAGGTTGTCCATGGTGGGTATGCAATTGTGTAGTATGCACCATAATAGAAGTTTGTTCTTGTGTGGTGCCTTCAATTTCCAGATCGACTGCCACCACCAAAGTTTCTCTTATGGCTCCTTGAGTTGGAAAAGTGTCGTATAGCCAATTTTTGGTGAGTATATGCCTTTAGGTGAGATAGCCCAAATCAGCTGGTCTTCTTGATTAGCAATTCGGATATGTGATTCTTGGAGGGCTCTGATATATTTAGCCCAGTCCAGATATCCAGCCCGAGGAATACCCAGTTCTTGAGCCAAAAACCATTTTTGATAATGCCAATTGGTTCGAGCCTGGTCAGATACCTGCGCTAGATGATGATAGCCTGCGTTTGCCAATATCTCGATGATCCAATCAGGTATTTTGTAGTTTTCACCACTACCCGACCATGAATCAGTGCCCACAGAGACTGATAAACCCGATTCAATATGCCATGTGAGCCATTTTTTAATGAGGTGAGAGGCCTTAGTGATGGCCTTCCAAATAATAGAGGATCTGGGACAGGGTAGAATGTTGTTGCGGATTCAATCAAGAGATTTTCTAGGAGCAATGTATTTAGCGGTAGTAACATCCTTCCAAAGACTATGTCCAGAGATCAACTACCAACACATTTTTGCCGCCAGGGCAGTAGAAAATAGGTGAATATCCTTTATACCCCAACCACCCCACTGTTTCGGTCTACTGATTCGATCCCAAGAAATCCAAGCAAAAGTACAGTTTTTTTTTCGGATTTCTCCACAAGAAATTTCTGCAAATTTTTTGAATACGGATTGTGACACCTTTTGGGAGCCAAGAAAGAGACATTCAGTATACTGGAATGGCCTCAAGTACAGATTTAATTAATACTAAACGACCAGTCCTGGAGAGCCATCGATGGTGCCAGAGGTTGATGCGGCAATCCACTTTGGCAATCAACCAGTTCCAGTATTTAATTTGATAATCATTTGGCTTTAAGTGGAAACCCAGATATTTCAGTCCATCCCCAATATTATTATGCACATAAGAAAAAAGAGCAGATGCAATGCCCTGTTCCTGTGCAGAACATCTTGTCATGATAATGGTGGATTTGTTGTTATTAGGAACCAATTCCGTTGCTCTGCAGAAGCTTTGGAGAATTCGTTCAAATTGTATTGAGTCCTAATAGGAGCCATCCAGGAAAATAAATACATCATCCACAAATAATAGGTGAGTCAAATGCATAATCTCATTAATGTGTAGGCCATGAAGCTCCCCTGCCTCCTTTGCCTTTTTGATAAGTACAGAGAGACCCTCCATAACAAGTACAAATAGCAGGGGAGAAAGATCCCCACATGAAAAAAGTCTGATGCAGTGCCATTCAAGAGAATGTTGAATGATGCATAGCTAATGCACCCCATAATCCAGTCAATGAAAGGAGGGGGAAAACCAGTTTGGATAAGAATGAGATGGAGAAAATTCTAATTGACCTTATCGAAAGCCTTTGCAAGATCTATTTTTAGGATGGTGCAGCTGAGGTTTTTGGATTTGATAGAATGTAGGGTATCTTGAGCTGTGCCGATGGCTTCATGAATATTCCTGTGATGGAGAAAAGCAAATTGTTCTTTGGCAATGTGAGACGATAAGATGGGCTTGATGCAATTTGCAATGATTTTGGAGATAATCTTGTAGATATAGTTGCATAGAGAAATGGTTCTGTAGTCATGAAAAGTGGTAGGGTGATCAATCTTGGGGATGAGCGCAATAAATGTAGAATTGAAGCCGTCATAGATCCTACCAAGTTTGTGACTATCCTCGATGGTAATGAGGAGATCCCAACCCAGTAAGTCGAAAAAATGGAGGTAGAATTCAATAGGCCATCCATCCGGTCCGGGACTTTTAAATTTTTTGAACCATTTGAGTACTCCTTCAATCTCACCCACGGTGACCGGTGCATTGAGTACCTCCTCCTGTTCTTGATCCACATACATGTTAAAGGATTTGGTGATGTTCATGATCTCCAGTAAATTGAAATGGAGTGTAGCTCTGTATTGTTTGGAAAAGTGTTGAATGCATATATCCAGGAGTTGTGGGTAAGTTCGAGCCACAAATCCATTATGATCCGATAGTTCCCAAATGGTGTTGTTGTTTCATTGTCCATTTGCATGATGTTGAAAGAATTTAGTGTTCTCATCACCTGCTTGAAGCCATATAGCTCGGCTTTGTAGTCTCCAATCCTCTTCTTTTTGACGAAGGAGCTTAGTTCTGGTGGCTTCCAGGGAGATGAGATGCTCCTTGGTATCAGCAGAGTGATACCCCAGTAGATCAGAATCATTTAGTTGAGAAATCTCCAGTTCAATCCTTCTTAGATCCTCTTCCTCCAGCCTTTTTTTTTCCTTTGCCCATTTGATTTTCATGGCCTTGATCCGATGGAGGTTGTCGTTTATGACTCGAGCAGGTTCACGACCAGGCTGTTGATAACAATGCTGCCACTCCTGTACCACCAGGTTGTGGTATTATGGATCTTGGAGCCATCTAGAGTTGAATTTGAAGGGTGGGTGTGCTCTCAATGGGCCGACCCCAAATTCCAAATAAACAAGTGAGTGATATGATATACCACCCTTTCCAACCCATTGCCTGGTTTTATTCAGTAGTAGATGTAATTGTTGTTTAATGAGGAATCTATCAAGCCTGTGAGCCAAAGCCGCATCACCAGATCGCTTATTCCTCTAGGTGGGTTGTAGCTTTGGCATATGAAGGTCTATAAGTTCTTCTGATTCCAAGTGAGAGATGATGTAATTAGCAAGCGGGTTCGGGACAGCATGAGTACCCCAAGATTTTGAAATGCCCAACGAGAAGTTAAGGTCTCCTCCCATGATAATATGAGGGTCATTTAGAAGCAAGCAACACAACAGAGAATGCCAGAACAATTCTCTGTTTGTGCAAGGCCCATAAACATTGATCAAAGTAATAGGGAACTTCATATCCCCAAAACTGATCGCCATACCAATAACGCCATCTCTACCACAGTAATTTTTTAACCGGGTAGTCTTATTATTTATGCCCAGCGCACATCCACCGGATCTACCCCGAGCATCCAAAGTTACAAATGTCCAGTTAGGTAGAATCGAATCAAGAATGGTGTTAATAGATGTGCCATCCCCCATAGTCTCTTGGAGGAAGAGGGCATCAACGAGTGTTTTAGACAGTAGATCCTTTAGAGCCAATATTTTAATGGGGTTGGCTAGTCCCCTGAAATTGAAATTTAGATAAATCATGGGGGTACCCCGCCCTTGGGTTTTCTTGCTCTAAAAACCCTAATGATGGAGGATTAGGTGCCAGCTTCAACCTCAAAATTTTCCCTTTTAATAGCCTTAGCCATCTCCAAAGGTCTACCTCGTGTTTTTTTTGGGATTCTGCTCTGACTCGAGCCAATGCCGAGCGCAGATAATGGGATCGAATGGGAGATAGATCTAAGGAAGTATGGGTGCCCTGAAGAGGATGAGTCAGTAATATGAGAAGAGGTGCGACTAGGCTGTTCTGCAGAGGTATGGGGGATGGTGGGCGTAATGGATGGAGGAGCCGAGGCAATGGAGTAGCTAAGTGAGGGATACATATACTTAAATTGGTGTACAGTAGTAGACGAAATAGGAGTAAATAATAAATGTAGGGAGACAGGGGAAAGAGAGGTACTCGGTACCGTGGTAGAGCGGAGCTGAGGTGAAGGAGCCGTCGAGGCATGAGTTCTGGCATGTGTAATCGGCCAGATAGGAAACAGCGGCTCGGTCTGCACCTCTGCAACACAATGTGGCACCTCCTCGAGCTGCAAACTGTGGCAGGTAATAGGGTCCGTCAATGTAGCAGCATTAGAAGTCTTCTTGTGGCTCAGCATAGCAGCTCCCATAAGTGGGCAATCTTTAAACAGATGCCCCACCTCAATGCATCTTCTACATCTGAACGAGACTCCCTCATAGTCCAACACTTGTTACCACACCATGCCCTCAAAAAACATATTATAGTTATCATGCAATCCATCCTGAGTGTCTAAAAAAATTAGAATGTGAGCCATAGCCCTATTTCCAGTGACAAGATAGGATTTATCATGATCCAAGTAGTGACCAAAATCCTCCCCAATATTTCGTAGGGCATTATCATTCCAGAACTGAACAGGTAAACTAGGGAGGTGCATCCAGATTGGTCCAGCCCCCGCATTTTCTTTGTTCGGATCAAAAAGTGGAAACCATCTCTTCAGGAGAACCAAGTGCATTTCTATGTGCCAATACTGGTTGATAACCCAGTACACTTGGGTCGGTAGTGCAAAGGTGAGGGTGAACCATCCCCTGGTAAGTAGTGAGACATCTGGGAGCATCTCCAGAATCCCACCCCAAATCTCCTCTGTCCAGAGCTTGAGTCGAGCAGTTATATATTTTCATCCATGGACTTTCCCAACAAGCATTGTGGTCGTAGTTCTTTCTAGGTCGTCTATACCTCTATATCGCCCAAAATTTGAATTCCTACTATATTCTTTCTTGGTCGTAGTATGCTTCTTCCCCTTGTGTGTATTACCTAGGACCGGGTCAAGGTCGTCGGATCCCTCCGAATCGGACGATGATAGTAATGATTCTGCTGCCAGAGTGTCCTTAGGGATGTTTACAAATACTCCAGATGCCGATACTGGTACATCCCCAACAGTAGAAGAGGAAGGTGTGGCGTCATCAATGTTGAGGTGCTCAAATGTTTGATTCACGACTCCAATATAAGTCAAAAACCCCTCCTCATAGGGTGTCGAAGTCACTAAATCAACCACTGGGATGTTAGGAGCATCCAGCGACTGAAACCCCCATAAACTGTTGACCGTAGGCGATGGAGCTGCGAATTTTAAAGGATCCAAACCCTCTCCAAAATATGAAGAGCAGCTCGCTGAGGTGACCAAATGGGTCCGTAAAGGTTCCGGATCTTCCAGTGCAGGGAACATGTCAATCATATTCGCAACCACCTCCTTATCCTTTAGCCCCCATATTTCCATGCCCTCCAAAGGGTCGTCATTATAGTCGACCTCCTCCTCGTATGCTCTCATACTGACAGTAGCAGGTAATAACAGTTGTGGTAGCAGGTTTATGGATTCCACAGGAGAAACCGGCAACAAATATTCCAATCCCACTGAATGGGCCCTCCCGAGACCGAGCAAGGGACCCGTGCTCCTTCAGTAAATAACTCAGTCCGCAGTGTTCTCCGGTAGCCACATCCACAAGAAGCACAGTATTAACAAAGCATTGAACCTGTGAAAAGAGTTGGTCAGACCACTGTCGGTATATAGCGCAGAGCGCAGGAAATTCGATAGGAGCAAACCGCCAGTGAAAACAATATTTTACATCCAATGAGTGCTCAGACCACTGCCAAGCCCAAGGGTGCATTTGATAGTAAGCTTATCCATTCGATGTTGTCCAAACAACCCGCAAGAACCAGAGATAAACCTCTGTCACCATAACTAGGGTTTCCCTTCCCTCCCCTTTTTATGATAATGTGATTTTCAAAAATCATATATATATATATATATATATATATATATATATATATTACATAATATAATAAATTATAGTAAGGCTTTAGGGGCAACTCAATTAGTGATTTTTGTGATATGAAGTCTATGTGAAGTGTATGGTTCAAGGTTCAAATCCCCCCTAAAGCTCTTGAAATCCATGTGTGGGGGCACATATGGCATCATCTAGAGGTTTGGCGGTAAAGGTTAGAATTGACCCCCTGTCACGCAAGTATGAGCCTCGACCTAGTTGCCAATTCCTCTATATACCAAAAAACAAATTGTAGTAAATAAACATAAGCTATTATAATTTAAAATGAAACTAATATTAAAATAAATTAATAATAGATGTTATTGAAATTTAAAGTTCAAATTTTATTGATCAATATAATATCTGCATAATTTTTGTCAAAGTAATTTGAAATATTGGTATAGATTACCCTATGTTTAAAATTGCACGAGGTATTCCACACCAACTATCCTTTGTTATTAAATCATCATTGAGAGCAGGGTGGGTAAGAAAGAGCAGGTTCTCTATGGCCCTGATGGAAAAATTGAAACGAAATTCTCATGGATTTTGAGAGTAATAAGCAACAATCTTGTAGACATGTTGTAACACCCTCTTCCCACATCTACCCAAGTAACCAACCAACCAGGATAAACATGTGACAAGATGATAATATAATGAGATTCAACCTCCTAGGTGACCATAAGGAAGTAGGACCAACTGAAACACAACATAGAGACCTTGTATAGAAACAATAACACCCCCGGGAGGTAACCCAACCATTCAGGTTTCTTACCCCTTGGTCACACTAACCTTTTGACCTCTTTGAGCCATATACACATGCACAAGATTGCAAGCTAGAGTCTAGGAGGCTATAGACATAGGCGTAAACGTCCAGGGCCTCAATTCCTCGGTTCTATGCCAGTGTCCCCAGGATTTGAGCCACCTTTTCAGGCCCAGAACTGAGTGCTCCACCCAGAACTTCATGAAAAGTTCAGAGATGATAAATAGCAACAGGAAAAATATACAGAAGCAATCACATCAATAATAACTCATATGGACCCCTCCTAGCCATGACGGGCATTTTGTAAAACATGTCACAAACTTTGAAACTACAGGTGTAAACAACATATCTTAGCATAGTGGTTTCATACTTATCTGAGAATCACTAAGAAACATTTCTCCCCTACATCATTAGCTAAAATATCATCTATTTAACCATAGATACATTGTTCATTCATTTACAAGTAAAAACATGGAGAGATCCATACATCACTACTAATAAAATACATGCTTATAACCAGCATAATACCAACAGAAGT
This sequence comes from Pinus albicaulis, assembly GCA_034641835.2. Taxonomy (NCBI): domain Eukaryota; kingdom Viridiplantae; phylum Streptophyta; class Pinopsida; order Pinales; family Pinaceae; genus Pinus; species Pinus albicaulis. Next base: position 988,160,675 of record CM076570.1, read on the forward strand.
ATCATGGATACAACAGAAATAGAAGCCACATATAAACTAGTTCATTTATACATCAAATACCAAAGGAATAATATATTCATTAATGAATGTAAAAACCAACCAGAGATGGGACTTCCATGTTCCACCTGGCCATAGATTGGCTGAGCCAAATATCTCTTCAGCCAATCACCCTTGTGTCATATTCCAAGCATGAATGTGGAACTCAGAACAAACCAAAATGAACCAAACAAGCATGAATGCTACCGGAGTTCTCCGCCTACACTGTGAGGAATTTGAGTGCCTCCTAATCTCTCAGGATTTACCGAAATCCACAGTATGATCTAGGGATCACTAGGCCCTACACCAAGACCCACTCTCCAGAATTTACTGTACATCCCATCCCAAGACTACTAGGCCCAACAGAGAGAAATCCACCTCTTGGCTTTATCGTATATCTCATCATTCACTGGAAATATTCCTAGACCCACCGAGGCACACACTTTTGTTTTACTGCAACCCATAGTCTAGTTGACTCGTTACTAGGCTAGTGGATTTACCGTGATTCATAGTCCAATTCAGGGACCATTAGGCCATGTTTTTTTCATTTGGGAGATCCACCCCACTCAGTTTTGAATCAATTCGGAAATCCATCTCAACCGAAGTATAAGAAAACCATCTCATAAAAGTTATACATAAATGGAAAGGCTAGGGTAGAAAACACTATCACACTTGGAAAAACGTCGTGACAAAAATAACCACATACAATGGCATGCATACGAGATATAGCAAGGAAATCACATATGAAAATCGATATCTGTAAGGAATCTTGTTGTAGGTGTTTGATCTTGCTCTAACTTTCTTACATCCTACTCCTTCTTGCTTTCTTTCCTTTCTTGGTCTAATGCCAAAATGCTCCAAGAAACTATGTGTCCAAGAGTGAGAGAGAGAGAGAAAGAATAATGAGAGAGCTCCAAAACTAAAACTAAATTGACAAAAGGTTTGAGCCAAAAAAATTTCCCACTGATCCTCAGAAGCATTTTAATCAATGAGGTCTATATCTCTTTCATTTTCCATTATTTTCCTTCATTTTCCTCCTCGCATGCACCTTGTGACCTTTCACCTTCCTTTTCTCCTATTTTCCATTATTTTCATAAAAAATTTGTCAAAAATACTTTTGCCTCTCCAAAGTCTTAGCCATTGCCTTTTCCAATTTCCTTTAGCCATTATAACTAAAATGAACACCCACTGTGATGTTTTTCCCAACATTCAACTTGGAATAAGTGTCACATCAACCGTGGTTATTATTTTTGCCTTTATTAACTTTTATTACGTGGAATTTTCACCAGGGTTGTTACAGAACCCTCCCCCTTGGGGGAACACCGTCCTCAATGTTCATTGACACTACAAACCAGCAACCCACTAAAAATAAAACATATTTCCTATGGATATTTATAATATAACTCGTTGTAGTATTTACAATGAATAACATGCTCAAAATAAAAAATCATCATGACAATCATATCATCTACTGGAGCTTTATAACATAGCTCATTACGATATTTACAATAGTATACACATATCCACATTTTTTCAATCAACAAATAAAAATATATGATTCCTGCATCCACAACAAGGGAATCTAGAGGCTCACACCTCCACCCTCAAAGTAATACTAGGATTCACTTCCCTCCCTAGAAGTCCATAATCCACTGTCAGAGCCAAAGATGCATCCAATTTCCAGTGCTACAATCCTGCATTATTGTACCCTCAGTGAACGGTTACCATCTCATTTTTCCAAGGTACACACCCAATGTGCATCTAATTCCATATTAAAATGCTAATGACCAAAAAAAATCCATCCTCGGTCTTCCCTTCTCTGATATGTAGTCCCTTGATAAATCTAGTAATCCCCTTCCATGCAGTCACTCACCTTCCAAGTTCCCCGGTACCCCCTATCCCGGGCGATCCATCCCTTGGAAAGGCTTCCTTGCATCGGAAGATATAAAAAAAAGGCATATACATGCCTCAAAACCAAGGCATATCCCTACCTCAAAACCATCATACAGGTCATAGCATGCTTATGGAAATCAATGGACATTATCAGGTACCAATTTCCCACAATGGCCCTGCTCCTGAAGTGCTTTACCAGCATATTGTTGCATGTTCCAATTCCTTTTTTTGACACTGCTAATGCTTACAATTAGTTTCAACCACCCAACTGGGTATTTCTGTGCTTCCTGTACCAATTACATAATTGCCATTAGATTCAAAATAAATTGAAATAAACTCAAATCATACCTCATTGGTAGCTCGTCAACAAGGTACACTTGCAATCTTGTTTACTTCATGTCACAACAAGTCAAACTAGCTATTTGATGATATCATCATGTATAAACATATCACATTTGGTTAGCTCAAAGTGCCAAAACCATAAATTAAAATCATTAATCATGTGAAATCACCATAAAACATAATCATAAATCACATATAACCATCATAACTTTGAATCATAGATCACATGCATAATAGAACTGAAATAAAATATCCACACTTATCCTTCATTGGTCCTTACTTCTGCCTTGGTTCTTTATGTACACACACTGGATCGGTTTCCAGACCCAGCAAGCACATGATTCATTTTCTTCTCTTCAATCACGTACACATACACACAATGTACATCACAACACATACACCCACATACGAAATACAATTCACACACCCACGCCATCATATGACACATACACCTAGACCCAATGTACAATAATACACTATACATACGCCTACATCAGCATACAACACATACACCTACACCTAGTGTACAATACAATAGGCATGGTACAATAATATAATATCAATTCATCTCCACATGATACTAGCCTCATAGATATATTAGAGTTACTCTTCCCACTTGAATCCTCATAAGACTAAGAACCTCTTCACTACATTCACTTACGTAATAAATAATTCCTCCACAAGAATGATCATGAAAATACTTCATACGGTGGCATATATATATATATATATATATATATATATATATATATATATATATATATATATATATATATATATATATATATATTATTATGCGCACTCTAAAGAATCATGATTACACGTACGATTCTTGGTATACATACATGCATGCATACATATAAACATTAGCATTTAAACAATCATCATCATGTCAGACAACGACATAAATACACACATATATACATATAAACATTTAGTATCAAACAACCATGATCCATGATGACCCTATCAAACACATCATACATGTATACATATATAAACACCAACATAATCATGATCACATCATAATTACCAAATAGCATAAGGTCAAGGTTAAGACAACTTCCTTTATCTTTGCACACCATGCACAACATTGAGAACAACCATTCCCAACAGAGCCAAGGCATCTGATGACTGAAATCCATTTACTTTACCTTTTTGGTTACCTTTATCATGTCTATACTATCACCATCCATTTACCACAATGGACCCAACCAGTCCAACCAACTATCATATTCTTACCTTCCATTGCGCTTACTCATGCACCTTGTTTCATTCAGGTCTTACATTACCTGTTGGGTTTCATCCAACTCTCCCCAAGCTCCATTACTTTCCACTTTCCAAACCAATTCCCAAGACTGTCACAACATAAAAGGCAAGAACAAGAAAAAACAATAAGAATACCATAAAAACCAAGGAAACACGACACCACAAAGAAGTGGAATGATCATGCACTAGAGGCAATCAAGACCACAAATCAAGCACAAACAAATCAGAAAGACCAAAATCTCAAGACTTAGAGACAAACACCATGACCTAATCACCATGGTTCCCAATGCTTCCAAAGGAAATATCAACCCGAGCCTTCTTCAATATTTCATGACAATCTCTTGCCATGTAATCCATGTATCATACTACCATAAACACATAACTGACAGTGCATAAATAAATACGCAAAATGAAAATTACCTTACCTTGTTGTGCCAACACATTGCCTTGTAACTAAACACATACACCTCTCAAGGAATTCCAATTCCTTGATGAATCCATCCATATATGGAAACCAGGTGTTATACATGTTTATGAATATAGCATATAGCCACATAATGTCAGACAAAGTCAAGGTTAAGAATACTTCATGTATGCAAAGCACTCATTCATTTGGAATTAGGATTTCCAAACATAGCTAAAGGAATTCTTACCCAAATACTTTCTTTTAACATTTACCTTGCTACAATTTAATCTTACTACATGTTATCACATCACCCTGTTGTTAGTTATATAAACAATTCAACTATTACCTTGTCATGCTAATAGAAGGCATGTTTCCCTGCAAATGTTCACACATGCCAATCACATGTTCCACATATCAAGACATCATATATTTTAACTAAAATCAACCTCTAACAAGACTAAAAATCACGTCATAATAAACTAGTAGTTAAAATCACAATACTACAACTATCTCCTACTTATACTCAAGTACACATAAGCTATCTCAATGCATATTGCGTTAGTACAACCATCTTAAGATCAAGTCATTTCGTCATGCAATATTATAGATATAAACCCATATCATACAACTAATAAAACATTCAAACAATGGATAGAAAACATAATAAACACCAAACACTCAAATACCAAATAGTCGACACAATCGAACATTCAATCACTAGGTAGACAACATAAGCAAACTCATACCTTAATGCATCTCATGGGAGGCTATCTTATCTTCACCATCAATCTAGTTAGCACATTTTAACTTCACAACACCTCATCTAAAACACAAATAATATCATGATATCCATAACAGTAACTAACTAACATGTTCATGTCATAAGCTCATAAACATTTTTCGTTCATGCATTACAATCATAGATGCACAGTCAACCTAGATTAGTATGACATAATATCACAAATAAGTAGATTCATATCTGAATGTCATAACCCTAACCATTTGCTTAGGCCAATCCAATTTAGCATGAGACATATAATATCAATACATTAATTTTATAACCCTAATCATCAAGTTTTTATCATGTAACCTAATCATCAAGCTAACTATCATACAACAATAAGAGTTGAACTTATAACCTACTCATCAACAACATATAACATAATCATCAAGTTAACTAATCATAAAACAACAACAAATACAATGCATATAACAAAACGCTACTATCATTCATGATCATTCGACAAGTGTGCATATGACCACACTGATTCACTAGCATCTACCATGCATGTAACCACAACAACAATGGAATTACAAACATGTAAGTAACCCTAATGCTTACAACAACAATGAATCACATATTTGCATGCCAAGCATGCAAACTTGTATGACCATTTTCTCTTACCCCAAATTCCATTTTTGCAATGACCATTTAATGATCTGCATCTCCTGCTCTATCTTATCCAACACATTAGCATCATAACGTACCAATATCATCATAATGACCTAATTGCGTAAAATGACACCATGGAAAACAATCACAACCATGACAAGGCGTGCATAAGAACGTATCGACAGTGACATGCGTAACAAATGCATATACAACCATCACCCACTCATGGCGACCACATCCAATCACCATCAACTTTCACATGGCGAAACCACTATAAAAATTACCACCACCATGTATACACAACAAGCACATAGACTAAAAACATAAGGAACACATATGCAATTGACTTGAATGCATGACCAACACACTGCCCATTCATTCCAAGTGTTGAACCATGCTCTGATACCACTCTTTAACAACCTCTTCCCACATATACCCAAGTAATCGGCCAACCGGGGTAAACATTTGACGAGAGGTTACTATAATGAGATTCAACCCCCTAGGTGACCTTAAGGAAGTGGAATTGAGGGAAACACAACATACAGACTTTGTACATCAACAACAACACCCTTAGGAGGTAACCCAACCATTCAGGCCTCTTACCCCTAGGTCACACTGACCTTTTGACCTCTTTGAGCCATAGACGCAGGCACAAGATTACAAGCCAACGTCTAGGAAGCTATAGACACATGCATAACACTGCATGTCAGCATCCAGGGCCTTAATTCCTCAATTTTGTGCTAGAGTCCTCTGGATTTGAGCCACCTATTCAGGCCCAGAACCTAGTGCTCTTCCCAGAACTTCATGAAAAGTTCAAAGATGATAAATAACAACAAAAAAATGATACGGAAGCAATCACATCAATAAGAACTCTTTTGAACCCATCCTAGCCATGACAGGATTTTTTTCAAACATGTCACAAACATTCAAACAACAGATGCATAGGGGTCTCATACATATCTAAGAATCACTAAGAAGCATTGCTCCCCTATATCATTACCTGTAATATCATCTATTTAACCATAGATACATTGTGCACTAATTTACAAGTGAAAACATGGGGAGAGCCATACATCACTACTGATAAAATACATGCTTATAACCAGCATAATACCAACATAAATATCATGGATACAACAGCGATAGAATCCACATATAAACAAGTTCATTTATACATCAAATACCAAAGGAATGAGATTTTCATTAATGAATGTAAAAACCAAACGGAGATTGGACTTCCACATTCCACCCAACCATAGATTGGCTGAGCCAAATCTCTCTTCATCTAATCACCAACGTGCCATATTCCATGCATGAATTTGGTACTCATAACCAACCAAAAATAACCAAACAATCATGAATGCTACCAGAGTTCTCTACCTACACCGTGAGGAATTTGAGTGCCTCTTAGTCTCTCAGGCTTTACCATAATCCACAGTCTAATCCAGGGATCACTAGGCCCTACACCAAGACCCACTCTCCAAGTTTTACCATACATCCAATCCAGGGACTACTAAGCCCAGCGCAGAGCAATCCACCTCTTGGCTTTACCATATATCTCGCCATTCACCGACAAGGACTCCTAGGCCCGCCGAGGCATGCAATCTGTCTTTACCACAACCCTAGTTTGGTTCAAGGGTTACTAGGCGAGTGGATTTACCTTTATCCACAGTCTGGTTCAAAGACCACTAGTTCATGTGTTTGTAATTTCAGATATCCACCCCACGCAACTTCGAATCCATTCAGAAATCCAACTCAGCCAAAGTATGAGAAACCCATCTCATCAAAGTTATACATAAATGGCAACTCTAGGCTGAAAAACATTGTCACGCCTAGAAAAATTAATGCCATGATAGAAAATAACCACATGCAATACCATGCGTGCCAGATCTAGCAAGGAAATCACACATGAAAATTGATACCTTCAAGGAATCCTATTGTAGTTGCTTGATCATGCTCTTCCTTGCTTGCTTCCTCCTTCTTCTTGCTTTCTTGCCTTTCTTGGTCCAATTCCAAAGTTCTCCAAGAAACTCAGTGTCCAAGAGTGAGAGAGAGAGAGAGAGAATAATGAGAAAGCTCTGAAACTTAACTGACAAAACGTTTGAGCCAAAAATATTTCCCACTGATCCTCATAAGAATTTTTATCAATGAGGCCTATATTTCCTTCATTTTCCTCCTCACATGCAACCTGTGACCTTTCACCTTCCTTTTCTCCTATTTTCCATTATTTTCATAAATAAATGTACCAAAAATATGTTTTCCTCTCCAAAGCCTTAGTCATTGCCTTTGTCAATTTCCTTTAGCCATAATAACTGAAATGAACGCCCACTAGGATGTTTTTCCCAACATTCAGTCGTGAATAAATGTCCCATCAACCATGGTTATTATTTTTATCTTTATTAAATTTTAATGCATTGAATTTTCACCAGGGCTATTACAAATGTACGCCCTTATTCAAGGATTAAATCTAGATAAGAATCTATCTGTCAATAATATTATAATTGTGGGAGGCTAATTATCTAATCAGGCATCTATTTCTGGGAACCTATCTAGTAGAAAGTAGACTAAACTCTTTATTCAAGTGCATCAAAAACACTCTTTCTTCCTTCATTGGTTTCCAAGCTAAGCACATACTGATGGATCTAAATGTAATGACATACTCTCTTCCAAATGAAACTGAAATGTTAACACTGGGACTAATGAAAGTGGATGTAATCAAAAGGGAGTTCCCCATTTTGTATAAAAGAAAGTATAAGTTATAATCATAGTGTATTAGTATAATTTTCTTGATAATTATCTTTCTAAATTTTAGCCAAAATTTATATGGTTTCAGACATTTTCTAAAGACTCCACACCTTTATAATCCTATGGATGTATGTAAAGAATCTAGAATAAAAGAGACTATCAATTTCTATCTATGTATTATAAAAGTTGGATATTTTATGCCACTCAAAAAATACATGTTTTTTTCATGTCTAAAAGCATATAATTTACTAATATAAATTACTTTGTTACTCTTTAGAAAAAAAATATCATTGAGAGCATATTGAAAGATAGGGAAATATTGAAAGAGGGGGTGAATCATTATTTTTAAACTTTTAACAATTATTTACCCAAACAATCACAATCAACAATATAGCAATGCACTAATCACATAACATTTGAACACAAGAAGTTTACGTGGAACCCCATATGAGATAAAATCACAAATTATTTTTTATTATGATGCAAATGCAAGTACCAACTCCATATTACATCAATTTGTGTAGGCCACAACCTACTGGAGGCTCCAACCCTCTTTTTCTTTGCAAGCACCAACTTTTTGGACTCCCACTATTTATAGGCACCAACCCCCTCATATTTTCAAACATCAACATGAAGGAGGATCCAACCCCCTGATCTACAAGAACTTACTTGTTCTTTCCATTATATCCCTCTTTCATACAATTTTCAAAATCAAATACATAGGCTCTTTCTTGAACCAATTGTATAACTCTCAAAACTGCCAATTTTGCTTTGCTTTAACATTCAACTCCTTCTCAAATTTGTTATGGAATCTAACTCTTTACTGGTTCTTCATAGTTGAACTTCACCTATGGCCCAATTTTGATCGCAACATTTATATCTACTATGCATCTCTTCTCCTCATGCTCAGATCGGATCTTAGCATTTGTATTTTCTCTCTTTTCTTTCCTTTCTCTTCAACAACCTTTCTTCCTTTAACAATAGAATCAATATCTCTGGCTATTTTACCAAGTTAATTTTTCACCAAATATCTACATCTCTTTTTCAAGTCTACTCGATACCTCTTCACTTCTACATTGTATGTCTTTATCTACTCTCTCACATATCCACTCAATTTGGCTTAAAGGTCTCTCTGATCTTGAGCTCTATTCTCACACACATATTAAGGTCTCTATATTATTATGATTTCAACCTTGGAAATCATATTTGTGATCATTTTCACACTACATCTCCATCACACCTTCACGGAATAACTTTATGCATCTTAGATCTACTATATCAAACACACTTCAAATTTCACATTCTCAACCTTATTGCAACACCATTTAACAACTAATTTGTATATCCATTCGTTACTCAACACTCATCTCTTCATTTCATGCAAACTACCTATTTTGTGGCGTATTCATAACTTCTCTCTATATGTTGTTTTTTTACATTATTTCACTCTATCTATGTTGCCTTGATTCATGTTATATAGGTTGTCACTTAATTCTTCATCCCTATGAACTTGTATTCTTTAAATAAACTTGGTGCCTGAACACCATTTTTTTCTTTCAAAGCCATTCCTAGATAGCTCTCAGATGCATATAACCATAGGCCTTAACCACGATCTTAAACAATAAGATGGTTTGAAAAAATATTTTTATTTCATGTTTAAACACCCATAACCATCCACAATGCTCCAGGCGATTTGTTTTAGATAAACAGTCAAAAACATATCATGAGACCCCCCTGCCTACCTAATAGTTAACAAACAGGGGGTGGAGATCTAATATTTGTTGCTCATGTGACCTAAATCATAACTTATCCCCTCTGAACGCTCCGAGTGAATTGCATAGCCTCATCTAATTTGATGGCATAAACACAACTTCGTGGCCCCCCTGCTTTTTCGAGTTTTAGCAAGGGGGGAAGGGATCTCGATTTTTCGCATTTGCCCCGATCCAACGTGGCACCACATCAATTATTCATTCCCACTAAAATGGTCGCCTATCCACATACATTAGCCAACATGTTTAACACTGCATAACCTTACAAAACTAACCCTTGATGTGAATCCTAAGGTTTTCCCACCTCACCTGCCACCATCGGCTTTCTTCCATGTGTCATGCCATGTCACCATCATGTGTCACTCACAAAAGTGCCACTTGGACACCCAAAAGGGCCAATTATATCTACCACATGTCATGCTCTGATCTAGATTTATGCAGGAATACAATAATACACAAAAATAAACATAAACACAGAGATGCAGCAAAAATAATATTTCATTTCATTAATATCAAATAACAAAAATATGCTTACAGACATAATGGAAATAAACTAGCTAGGGCACTGGTAGCGTATATCTGAGAAGAGATGTGGTGGATACAGGCCTCTGAACTATGTTAAAATGAGGCTCAAGGGCATATTTATTATTGAGAAACAATGGAAAACCCTGAACATCCAAAAACCTAACCCTAGGAGATGAAGCGCAAAAACTATGGGCCTCATTTGGGTAAATTGGTGTTTCAACTTCCCGGGGATGAAACTTTGCCAAAAAATATCCATTTGATGTGCACCATACCTCGTTAGATATATCTATCCGACTAAAACATTTAATGTGTGAAAAATCAATCCATGGACCCATGTTGCTCCCGTTTTTCCCAAAAAATGTCGTTTAGGGCCTCAAAACGGCTCTGAAAGTTCGGGTCCCAAAAAAATACAAAAAATAGTAAGTTGTACCAAAACTAAAAAAATTGAAAGAACCGATGGTGGGGGTTCAAATGGAATAGGTGGGTGGCCACCAATATCCACCTAGATAATTAGGGCCTCCAAACAGCTCCGGAAGTTCAAGACCCGAAAACCTGCTAAAAATAGTAATTTGTGCTAAAAGTGAAACACTGAAAGAACTGATGGTGTGGGTCCAAATGGAATAGGTGGATGGCCACCAGTATCCACCTGGATCATTCCTCCCTCAGTAATAAATGGTCCCCATTGCATTAATTTCCTCCATGAGAGGAAAATTCTTATGAACTTGGTATTGGATTTGTTCAGGATGTTGTGGACCTGCTGGCGGATGTGTTCGATGCGTTCAATAAATTTGGTTTTCTCGGACAGTACATGTGTGCATTTTGTCTCTGTAATCGCATTAGGTATGGTAATATCAGGTGGCGGCGTGTCGGGGGTCAAATCGATGGAGTGCTTGTCCTGACAGTGTGGAGGAACCTTTGTGGGTGAGGAGAAAATGTCCTCATATTCCTCCATGACTTTGTCCATCTGTTGCAGCCGTGTAGGGGAGCCCTGTTTCAAGGCTGTGGCCACAATATTCTTCTTTCCCTCTGAGTGACTTGTAAGGAAAATATTTTTTTTTGTTTGGGAAAAAATCTTACTGCGTTATTTTGCAATAGTCAAGGAGATTGAAGGAGGCAGTACTACCTCTGGTATCTTGTACAATTTATTTCCCAAAGGAATAACAATAGAACAAGGCCTAGACTCATACACACCATGTCACCTCCACAAGTATGGTTGGCCCAATAATAGATCATCTACATCAAGAGGAGCAAAATCAAACAATGCCTCATCTGCGAATGGCTTGATGTTGTATGAAAGGTGACACTGCTGACGGACGTAGAGATATCTCCCTGGGTGAAGCCACCTGATGGTATACGGTTGGGGGTGTGCTAAGCTCGGTAGGTTGAGCCACTTCATGACCTCTGCTGAAATGAGGTTCTTTTAGCTTCCGCTATCAACAAGAAATTGCAGTGGAGAACCCTTCACGCACATCTGTGAATGGAACAGGCGCTCCCCCTCCTATGGATCCTCGAGATCCTCTCTCTAGAGCTTGGTGATGGAAACAAAATTACTAGGGTCTGCATCAATTATCTGCTTCCCTTTTTCATCTCCCTTGTCTAGTTCTAGCTCAGGATCAGAACATGCATCTGATTCGGGTGCCTTCAGTTCGGCCACCAGAAACTGTTTGGTCCGACACTTGTTTTTGCTGTGAGGGGGGTTGTTATGAAATTCACACCAATTCCCCATGTCCTTCTTTGGATTTGTGGTGGTTTTCTGAGTCGTCCTGCATTGGCTTTGCCTCCTGTTCTATGGTTCGAGGGCGCCTTTCCCTGGCTTCGGATTCGCAGATCCAAAGTCTCGCTTCTTCTGCTTAAATTTATGCTCGATCTTGGCGGCATAGCGATATGCCATACCAAGCGAGGTAATTTTGAGGAACTCCATTTCCTCTTGAATGTATTGATGTAAACAGCTATGGTACTTGAGCACTATATGTCTCTCTGAATTTTTAATACCCAACTTTGTGCGCAGTGTATGGAACAAATTCGTCAGTTCATGCAAATCTTGATCCCTTTGTTGCCGCAGCGTGGTCCATTGGATGTACTTGTCCTCATAGCTCCCCACGGGGTAATATTGTTCCTTGATGTCGTCTCAGAATGAATTCCAAGTGGGTGCGGCCTAGAATAGAGAGGGTTCCCTCTCGTCCTTTTGCTCACAGTAGGTTTCCCACCAGTCTTTCTCTTGGGGGGCGGCTTTGAGGAGTGCAAAAATAATATTTTCTCGGTCGGAGAAATCATGGACCGAGAAATAACCTTTTAGAAAATTTAACCATATATCTACGGCATCTGCATCTATCTGGCCTTCAAATATAGGAATGTCAAAGTTTACATGTACCTTGAAGGGAGTGGCGCCTCCAGAGTGGTTGTTGGATGTAGATGTGTTGTAGGTGGGCAGCCATTGAAGGATCTCAACAAAGTTATCCATCATCATGTTCCTTTGTTTCTAGAGGGCCTCCTCGAGAAATATTTTGATAGGATATCCTGCCCCCTCGTCTTTTTTTTCTTCCTCCATTGGAGGTCATCGGGGTTTGTGAGTCTGATCTTGCAAGGGTTCAACCAGATCGAGCCCTAACTCCTTATACCCTAACCTCGTTGGGGACATGCAAAGAAAAATGGAGAAAGAGAAGACCGCTCTGATACCACTGATCTAGAGTTATGTAGGAATGCAATATACACAAAAAAAAACATAAACACGGAGATGTAGCAGAAATAATATCTCATTTCATTAATATCAAATAACACGAATATGTTTATAGACATAATGGAAATAAACTAGCTAGGGCACTGGTAGTGTATCTCTGAGAAGAGATGTGGTGGCTACAGGCCTCTGAACTGTGTTACAATGAGGCTCTAGGACCTATTTATTATTGATAAACAATGGAAAACCCTAAACATCCAAAAACCTAACCGTAGGAGTTGAAGCGCCAAAACTAAGGGCCCCGTTTGGGTAAATTGATATTTCAAATTCCTGGGGACGTAACTTTGGCATACGATCTTCGTTTGACAGACACCATACCTCGTTAGAAATATCTATCTGAGGACTACTACTTTTGATGTGAGAAAAATTCATTTAGGGCCTCAAAACAGCTCTGAAAGTTCAGGACTCAAAAAACTGCTAAAAATAGTAAGTTGTGCCAAAACTTAAAAACTAAAAGAACCGATGGTGGGGGTTCAAATGGAATAGGTGGGTGGCCACCAATATCCACCTGGATCATTAGGGCCTCCAAACGGCTCCGAAAGTTCAGGACCTGAAAACCTGCTAGAAATAGTAAGTTGTGCTGAAAGTGAAAAACTAAAATAATTGATGGTGCAGGTCCAGATGGAATAGGTGAGTGGCCACCAGTATCCACCTGGATCATGCTCATAAAGTTCCACATCATCAATTTGCTACATCACTGCCACCTAGATGTTATCCCACGCTACCACTTGTTTGGGGTTGACTTCCTATTTGTTTCTGAATAAATCTTGAATTTAGGTGTTTTGGAAAGTGGCATAGTCGTTAGATGCCCAGAGGCTCATATACCTAGATAAACCTCTCGTGGCCAATTACCTTTCCATGTCACGAAGCCATCTCAGTTTTCAAGTCATAAAATTATACCAATCAAGTTATGTGACCTGTCATATCTTCCATATGGTTTCCACATCACTATTGGTCCTAGAAAATCCAATATCCAATATATTTCTTATGTAATTAATTTTTATACCTATAGGAGCCTCGAATACACTTTCTAGTGTGGAACCAAGAAAAATAGGAAACCTTGACATGTTTGTATTAGAAATAAATATATATCTAGGTTTTTTTCTAAGTTCTCGCATTGTGCGACCCCCAAATACCCGAATGCTCAGATATCTCTTCCTCCATGGAACTTTGATTTATTAAAATCTTGCCAATTTCTAACTCTTGGTTGAATCTGGATCTGGATAGCAATGCAACCCTTGGATACATGAAAACCTTGATATCCCTTATGCATCTAAATAAGTTTGGATATCCAAATATCAAGATAACTTGTCTTTCCTTAACCCTATGCCAATATCGAATACATGAAGGCCTAGATTCATGAGCTCTCATATACAAGAACACTTGGATTTATGAATTATCAAATATAAGAGAACCTAGATACTTTGTGCTTCTAGTATAAGTTTGGATGAATTTAGAATCTGCTTGTTTCTTCCAAGTTTCAATTTGGTTGCACCTCGTATGGCATAGATGCCCAGATTCCTCCAATCCTTATCTAACTACTAAATACTACCTTCACTTCAAACCACCTTTTCTCTTCCTTCCTTGGATTTTTACCAAGTTCCATTACCATTGTAAAGGTCTCTGAGAGGGTTATCCAACCAAGCACTTTTCATGTTTTTTTGAAAAAGTTACATGTAGACAACATGCCTTCAAATATAGGCTATTAGGATACACTTCCAATGGTCAACAAACATAACACACATCAGTAACAACATCAACAATGTTAGGTCCCTACATTACTAGTATAGTCCCTTATTTTTGTTAGTGTAACCCCCTTATCATTATTATTGTACCCTTGTAACCCCCATATTGTTATTATTGTGCCCTTAAATTATTATTGTTAGGTCGGCTAGGATTACATTGTGGCCCCACTAGGATTACATTATGGCCCCATGGACTCCTATATATAGAAAGGAGGTTTTGTAAATTGTATCATCAAATAATTGTTCATTTATGTAATGTATTGGAGGTTGCCCCCTCGAAGTGGCTCATTTCTAAGGCGTTGATATCTCTTTTCTTCTCTTTTTGGAGCTGGTTACACAACATTTGGTATCAGAGCTTTGGATTCTAGGGTTTCGCTGCTCCAAACAGGTCATCGTGGCATTTCGCTATAACTTTTTTTCTACGAAGTTTCAGAAGGCTGAAATTTTTAAGGTGCGAAGCCAAAATCCTGAGGAATATCATCAAAAAATTTCAGAGCTTGGTTCGAAATATTTTCGGAGATATGATCTGTGGAAGTTAGGTCTTTTTTCAAGGTCCTCAATTTAATCTAAATAGGTCATCGTGGAATTTGAGCTATAAATTATTTTCTACAAAGGTTAAGAATATGAAATTTTTAGGGCACGAAGCTGAAATCCTGAGGAAATCTGTCGTAAAATTTCAGAGCTTGTTTCACAATATTTTTGGAGATATAATTTGTGGAAGGTAGTGCTTTTTCAGGCCCCTGAATTTCATCTCAAAGAGGTGATCGTGGGAAAATCTTCATAACTCTCTCTGAGCATCAGATTGGAGTGTCGTAAAAAGTGGTCATAATTACATAGAATATAGTTTATTTGCTATCAATTTTAGAGCTAAAAGATGAAATAGTGACATGTGGAAAGTTGTACAAGTTTGCTCTATTGAACTAGTCCATAATTAGGTCATTGTGGGATATTGGACATAACTTTTCCTCGGAGAATCCAAATCAAGTCAGACCTGTGGTATTCGAAAGATAATTTAGAAGGCTACCTCAGTGCCCAATTTCAGATATTGAAGAGCCACAATCACAAAGATAATCCAATTTCAATATCGAGCTCCTCAAAAGCAAGAAAAAGGTGTGTATTTTTTTACGAATTGCATAAGTCTTGTTTGAAGAATCAATTTGAATTGATTCCAAGGGCATATTGTAGAATATATATCAGTATTGGGTTAAAAAAAAATGCCCCGTAAAAATAATTCAACACCCATTAAGCCTTCAGAAGGCTCTACTATGACTCATGAAGATGAAGAATTGCAACATGACCTATCAAAATTACAAGAGCAAGTGCAACAAATTTCACTCTCGCAAAGAGCAACAAAAAATGAAATGGAAGTTTTGAAGAAAGGCGTGGAAGCTAAGATGGATGGCGTGAAAGCTAAGATGGATGGCGTGGAAGCTAAGATGGATGGCATGGAGGCTGGCATGGAATATAAGATGGATGACATGGAAGCTAAGATCGATGAGAAAATGGAAAACATGAAGAATTTTCTAAAAGCAGACATGGAAGGTTTGACAAAGTTTATACAAGAAAGGTTTCCTAATGGTGAAAAGATAGTAGAAGAACCTCATGATGAGAACAAAATAAATGTTAATTGTGATTTCATAAACTCTAATGTTGGCGTGAAGAACCACCATATTCCAAAAATGGATATGAGGAAGTTTGATGGAAAGGATCCTGTAACATGGATACTACAGATGGAGCAATATTTTGATCTCCATAATGTGCAAAACACACAAAAGGTACGCATTGCAACTTTACATTTAGAACAAAATACATTTGTATGGTATCGATGGCTTTGCTCCCGTAAAAAAATTGTCACTTGGTCAATTTTTACGGAGAAAATGATAGCACATTATGAGGATACAAAGAGCAACACCTTCTTTAGCCAATTGATAAATCTCAAACAAAAGGGTTTAGTGGGGGAGCACATTGAGGACTTCCAAAAATTGAATATAAGGGTAACTAATATTCCAGAGGAACATAGGATTGATCTCTTCATAGGTACTTTAAAGGATAACATCCAACATGAATTTTGCATTTTGGAACCTGATTCATTGGAGAAGGCATTCAGGTTGGCAAGAAAAATTGAATGTAAAATTATGGCGACAAGGAAGCCTACCACTCACTTCTATAAAGAAGGAAGTTTTGCTACGCCTAGATTTCCACAACCTACAAGGTTGACACCACAACAATTGGAAGAAAAAAGAGCAAAAGGGCTTTGCTACAGTTGTGATAGCAAATAAACTAAAGGTCATAAGTGTGCTGAGAAGAAATTATTTTACATAGATTGTGAAGAAGAAGAAGAAAATGAACAAGAAGAGGATATACACCAGGAACCACCCCTAGAAGAGGAAGAAATGAATCCGACCATATCGTGTAAAGCACTGGCAGGAATTACCACTCCTCAAACTCTCAAGATAGAAGGACATATAAAGAAGAAAAGGGTAATAGTGTTGATTGATTCAGGTAGCACCCATAATTTTATTCATTATAAGGTAGCCAAGGAATTAAATTGTTTCCTATACCCAGCACCAGAATGTCAAGTGATGGGTGCAAATGGAGGAACTATAAATTGCTCTGGAAAATGCCATAATATCAAGCTAACCATGGGGGAATATGTATTGACTAGTCCAATGCTTTCAATTCCTATGGGAGGTGTTGATGTTGTACTAGGAGTACAATGGTTACAATCTTTGGGGACGGTAGCTTTTAATTTTCAAGAACTTTTCTTGAAATTTTTTTCAGAAGGAAAGGAAGTCGAATTACGGGGTATTGAAGGGAAGCCAGGAAGGATAATAAGCTCTAATGTCGTGAAAAATCTTCTAAAGAAAGAACAACGAGGCGTAATTGCACAATTATACTCACTAGAAGTTCCGACATCAAAATCATCTATTTCTGCAGATCTCCAACAAGTCTTGGACAATCATTCCAAGGTGTTTGAAACTCCCAAAGGACTCCCACCTATTCGTGATCATGATCATGCTATTCATTTGATTCCAGGAAGTGTTCCTCCAAACATGAGGCCTTATAGATATCCTTACTTCCAAAAGAGCGAAATTGAACGTATGATTGCAGAAATGTTAGAGGCGGGTATAATTCAACCTAGTCAAAGTTCTTTCTCTGCTCCTGTAGTATTGGTATACAAGAAGGATGGATCATGGCGAATGTGTCCGGATTATAGGGAGCTCAATAAGCTCACCATTAAAGATAAATTTCCCATTCCTGTGATTGATGAATTATTGGATGAATTACATGGAGCAATTTATTTTACCAAGTTGGATCTTTGTTCAAGATATCATCAAATTAGAATGAAGACTGAAGATATTCCAAAAACAACATTTCAAACTCATGAGGGTCATTATGAATTTTGGTCATGCCTTTTGGCCTTACCAATGCACCTTCTACATTTCAAGGGTTGATGAATTCCATTTTCAAACCCTTCCTTAGAAAATTTGTACTAGTATTTTTTGATGATATACTAATCTACAACAGGTCTTGGAAGGATCATGTTCAACATGTTGACAGGGTGCTCAAACTATTGCGGGAGAAACAATTATATGCAAAAACATCCAAATGTTTCTTTGGAGTACAAGAGGTGGAATATCTGGGTCATATTGTATCTCACGAGGGTGTTAAGGTAGACCCTAACAAAATTAAAGCCATTAAGGAATGGAAAGTCCCCACAACCATAAAGAAGTTGCGAGGATTTCTCGGGTTAACGGGGTATTATCGCAAGTTTGTTAAGAATTATGGGAGAATAGCAGCACCTCTAACAACATTATTGAAGAAAGATGCATTTTCATGGAATCCTAAAGCAACTAAGGCCTTTGAACATCTTAAAGAGGCAATGTGCCTAGCACCGGTCTTAGCTACGCCAGACTTCACAAAAACCTTTATTGTGGAATGTGATGCCTCAGGAAATGGAATTGGTGCAGTTTTAATGCCGGAAGGAAGACCCATTGCTTTTGAAAGTCGTCCAATCAAAGGAAAGTATTTACAGAAACCTATTTATGAGAAGGAAATGTTAGCAATACTGCATGCACTAAAGAAATGGCGAACTTACCTAATGGAAAGACACTTCAAGGTAAAAACTAATCATGATAGTCTTAAACACTTTTTGGAACAAAGACTATCTTCAGAAGAGCAGCAAAAATGGGTCACAAAGATGTTGGGTTATGACTTTGAAATAATCTACACAAAGGGAAAGCTTAATGTTGTTGCAGATGCACTCTCAAGAAAGAATGAAGAGGTGGAAGCATTGCTTTGTGCCATTTCTATTATCCAACCAGATTGGATAACCGAAGCGAGAGATGAATGGAAGAAGGACAAAGATGTATGGACACTCATTCAAAAGTTGCAGCAAGATCCTAGTACATCTGATACATTTAGTTGGAAAAATGATTCCTTATGGTACAAAGATCGCTTATATCTTTGTAATAATTCCCAACTAAAAAAAAATATTCTTCTGGAATTGCACACTTCTCCTTTATGAGGACACTCAGGATTTTTAAAAACTTACCACAGGGTGAAGAAAGAATTTTTTTGGGATGGCCTTAAATCTGATATTCAAAAGTTTGTGGCGGAATGTTTGGTTTTCCAGCAGAATAAAGTGGAGACAATTAAGACCCGAGACTTCTACAACCTTTATCCATTCCAAGTCAACGTTGGGAGGAGATTTCAATGGATTTTATCACAGGTTTACCTAAGTCCGAAGGAAAGAGTGTCATCATGGTGGTAGTTGATAGACTTACCAAGTATGCACACTTTTGTGCATTATCTCATCCATTTAAAGCAAGTACGATTGCTACTACATTTATGGACAGAATTCAAAAGCTACATGGAAGCCCAAGGGTTATTGTGAGCGACAGAGATCCCATTTTTACTGGAAATTTTTGGACGGAGTTATTTTCTTGTTTGGGTACTCAATTAGCTCATAGCTCATCTTATCATCCTCAATTTGATGGTCAAACTAAGATAGTAAATAAATGTTTGGAAGGATATCTTCGTTGTTTTGTATCTGATAAACAAACACAATGGGTCAAGTGGTTACCTCTCCCTGAATGGTGGTATAACACTTCCTTCCATACTGCAGCAAAAATGACCCCATTTATGGCACTTTATGGATATCATCCACCATCGATCACATCATCTTTAAGGGAAAATTTGAAGGTTCAAGCAGTGGAAGATCACATCGAGCATCAACAAGAAGTTCTCCAACTCTTAAAGGATAACCTGAATTTGGCACAAAATCGAATGAAACAACAGGCAGATCAACATCACAGCGAGAGAAGTTTTGATGTAGGAGATTGGGTATTTTTACGGCTACAACCATATAAACAAATGTCCCTCAAGCAATCTAAGAAGGATAATAAATTATCGCCAAATTACTATGGTCCTTACAAGGTGTTGCAAAAGATTGGTACTATGGCATACAAATTGGAGCTTCCTGCTTCTTCGCGAGTACATCCAGTTTTCCATGTTTCATGCTTAAAGAAGGTTATAGGTGAAATTCTTCCAGTTCAAACAATATTGCCAGAACTTGATGAGGAAGGAAAAATAATATTGGAACCTGAAGTGGTCATGGAAACAAGAACTCGACAGCTACGGAATCGATCAATTTCAGAGTATCTCATCAAGTGGAAGAACTTACCCACTGAAGATTCTACATGGGAGGATGAGAATTTTATACGGAAGCACCCAGAGCTACTCAAGTGTTGAGGACAACACTTTTTTGAAGGAGAGGGGCATGTTAGGTCCCTATATTACTAGTATAGTCCCTTATTGTTGTTAGTGTAACCACCTTATTGTTATTATTGTACCCTTGTAACCCCCATTTTGTTATTATTGTGCCCTTAAATTATTATTGTTAGGTCGGCTAGGATTACATTGTGGCCCACTAGGATTACATTATGGCCCCATGGACTCCTATATATAGAAAGGAGGTTTTGTAATTTGTATCATCAAAGAATTGTTCATTAATGTAATGTATTGGAGGTTTCCCCCTCGAAGTGGCTTATTTCTAAGGCGTTGATATCTCTTTTCTTCTATTTTTGGAGCTGGTTTCACAACAAACAAGCTCCCTTAAATTTACATGCACTTGACATTAATGACTATGCTTTACATCAATAACAACTAGTTTCAACCTCCTTCGGCAATATCCCTCTTTGGCATTGATGGAAAGACCACCAAACATTGCAAGTCATTGGTGGAAACACCACCAGTTTGCAACTATTCCCTTGTCAAGTTGTTGAAGATACTATTATTGTTTGCTCAATCTCCCCATTTGCTTCTAAGAAGCCAATGGCTCATTACTCTTAATTTCTCACTATCCATATTCAATATCTCTTTACACATTATACCTTATGTCCAATGTGTTCTCACTCTCCCCCTTTTACATCAATGGTAAAGAGTGTTGGTTACTAGAGCTACATGATTTTCTCACTCTTCCTTGTGATGTCCCATTGGTGCAGGGTATTTTAGATGCCAATTCTTGATTAATCCCCCCCTTTAATTATTCTCCCCCTAAAATGAATTTAGTCATATCCCTGGATATAATAGGATTTTGATATAAAATGTTATTCATCATACTTGGTGCTACCACTTAAATCAAGTGATACCAATTGAAAACAAATAGAGAAAAAAATGGGAAACATTCAAACTTTCCATTTCATACTGCACTTTAATGCACTTTTCTCCCCTTAAACTTGAGCTTCTCTTCCTAATCTAAGTCTTTTGTCAAGGTACCATTTAAATGACATGTACTACTATACCAATCCACACTTAAACCTACACCAATACTCACACATACTATTGCACTAATGTTTGATCCAAATACCAAGAGCTCTCCCTTTTTATACCAATTGACTCGGTTGTATTTATATTGTTGTGCAACTAAGCCAATGCATTCTAATGGTTGTTTCAAGAGCCAAATTATTCCATTTCCTTAACATGACATGTTTCTTATACTTGTGACTATTGAATCGAATTATTTCAGCCACTTATACAAACGAAATAAGACAAAACTCATAAGAGTTGTAAACCTTTCATTTCATGAATTGCTTGAGCAATCAAATCTCCCTAGATGCATGATACTACTCATCTTACAGCTCCCCCTGGACGCATTCTACTACTGATCTTACATCCCCCCCGAGCTTATTCATTATTCTTTTTTTGACCTCCTAACATATATCTATCCTTGAAAAAAAAACCATTTGGCTTATTTCCTTTTGGTTTTTATAAATTCATGTGGACTTGTCTTTAATTTTGACACCTTATTTACTTCATGCCCCCTACCATGTGCCATGCCTCGTCATCAACTTATCCATGTCATTAGTTTGCCTACTCCTTCTTAATGTCATATCAACGTCAAGGTGATGCCACACCACATCCTCAAAGGGTTCCATGTGTCACTTAAAAACACACACCATGACCTCCAAACCAGACCAAATCAACCTACCACATGGTTGCCACATCTAACTTAAATTCAAGCACCTTGACCTCCCAACCAGGCCAAATCACCCTATGATGTGTCACATCAACATATGGTTTATGTCATCCCTTCATGGCATCCATGTTATTTTACACCTCAACTTGGCTCGAGGGTCCCACCACATCCCGTTCCACCATGTTATGCAAGGAAATTTCATTATAAAAAAATTTTAGGTTGGCATTAATTTCTCCATTCCCCAGGACGGAGATACCACCAACACCATGCTACAACAAGACCTCCAATCAAATGGGCACAACATGAAATGTGAATCTTTACAACAAGTGACGAAGGGAAAATCCATAATGTGCCTCTTGTTTAATGTCGAAGGTCTTCAATAAACAGTTCATTCATTTAACACGATGCATAGCCAAAAAAAAATTTTGTTTTACATTAAGTGACAGGGAAATCCATTCTAATCTTGCTAGCTCCAAACAAACTATATAATTCACTCTATGAGAATTTGAAACTTAGAATTTCAGGCCTTCAAAGTTAACACCATTCTTGTTAAAATTATGAATTTGCGGTCAAATTCCACTTTGGATAGCTCATTTGATGAATATAATTATTGCATCAGACTCCTCTTTTCGAGAGGACAAAAATTGACCTAAATATCACCTTATTTGGAAAAGTAGAAGTTGTTTTTTGAATTTATTTATTAACTCATGTATATTAGGTTAGGTCGGCTTCAACCCCAAGTGGACCCTCATGGAAGCTTATAAATAGAAGAGACTTCAAGCTCATTTGGACACATTTGATTAATTTGTCTTCTTCTCTTGTATGTTGTCTTGGCTCGCACAGGTTTGGAAAAATAAGTTCGTGCGGGCATCCAAAATCACAGGTTTGAAGCTCGCACAAAATTTAGGGTTTTTATTCAAGCCATAGGCACAGAACTAGTGGATTCGGGCTATAGTTGCATACTTGTGATGTGCATGGTAGCAGCTAGGGACCCATAGTCATAGGCACAGAGTGTTATGCTGCGGCTAGGGCTTCAAAGCCAAATTGAGTTGCGCTCGCTCATAGCCATAGGCACAAAGTGTTATGGTATCGGTCAGGGACCCATAGTTGTAGGCACAAAGTGTTATTGTGGTGGCTAGTACCTTAGCGATGAATATACAGTATTCTGAAGTTTATGCTCATTGAAATTGGTGTTCAATAATATGCTACAGGGAGTTACAGTCATCAGAATCATATTTTTTATGTTTACATGCATTTCATGGATATTCTAGTTGTTATGAAGATATGGATCATTGTACTCTCTTTTGTTGAATCATTTGATGAAAATATATTAGAAGAATAATTTGGGAGGTTTTCCCCCTATTGGGTTTTTCCCTGGTCTCCGACCAATCCTAGTGTCTCTATGTGTCCTTTTTTTTCTTCCTATGTTCCTTTATGTTCCGCTACATTGATGATGATGTTATTGTTCTTTCTACATTGTTGCATATGTTGATGAATAATAATGTAAATATGAATAATGTTATGATGCTATGGGGTGAACTGAATGTGTTAATGATGAAATGAAACTATCAAATCAAATATTAATATATCCCTATGAAAAATTAAGATGGTATCAGACAGAGTTAAGCTGAAGAAAATCCGTGGAGATCACCCCCATGGAGACACTTTTTATCGATGCAAGAAGAGGATGGTGGAGACCTAAAAGAATTCCAGGGTATGAAGAAAACCCTTGGTAGTTATTGCATAATGATTTGATGGTTAGGGTTTGAGAGAAACCTTGGTTTATGGAAAATACTTGAGATTTAATGTATGAAACCTTAGCATGGTTTATGTGAAGATGCTCAAGCACTTGGGATTGATTTGATGAAGCCCTAGATGACCTAGTTGTTGATAAATTCGATTGAAGGCAACATTCTTATGTGGACTATGGATAGTGATGGCTCTTGAAGAATAATTCAAGAGGGAGAGGACCACCTCTCATTGAAGATAACTACTCCTTGACTCTTGATGTTTCTTTGTGTCTTTACTCTTGTTTAATATGTACGAATATGATTATTATGATTCTTTTTTTAATCATTTCTTATACTTCTTGCATGCATATTTGAGTTTATGGATGTATCTAACCTCCTTGATGAGATATGATAAGTGGATCCTTCTTGAGGATCCTTTGAGATGCAGGAAAGAAAATATATATCTGGAAAAGGTAAAAAGGCACCTGACGAAAAGGTGACAAGCACTACAAGCTGCATATGAGAATGTTCACAAGTATTTTAATACTACAAGGTATGCATGGTATATTGTTTTAATGATATGTATTAGCTATAACATTAGATGGATAGGTAAACACTATGGTATGATGAGAATTTCTCCTTCACAAATGGTTCATGCATGCATATGAAAGTGATTTGGATTTATGTTTCCTTTGATGAAATGGTGCACCTGGTATTGAATATTTTGATCATGATGATCTTCTTGATTCTGTGAGGCTACTTATTGTTGATCTTGGATATAGTAGCATAACTTGATGTTTGGCTAACATCTGTTTTTTTTTGGAGATCCTGATTCTGTGAAGAAGTTTAGCACCTTGACTCTAATAAATGATACTCTTAACACTTGATATGCATAAGACATGTTGGATCTCTTATAGAAGGTTACCTCATTAGCATGGCATTGATAATGGTTATGATAAGTATGTTGACACTCTTGTTGTTTTGGTAATTTTTTATTGAATGACCTGATTTAATCCTATTGATCATGACAAGCATGGTAACCATGATAGAACTATGAGATTGATACTCTAGATCTCTTATTAACCATGGTTGTGTTTTGATATGATTAGTAAAACTGAATGCCCCGACTTGATGGATTGATTTGAAAGAATACATATTGTGTGATGTCTCACCTGTCTGCTACCCCTATCATGGGAATATAACCCTTAATGAAATTTTGATGTCATGATATAATTAAGTAACTAATGTGAGCATGTTATAACCATGATGGGTATATGTTTGACCTTATGATCTAACAGATTTGTTGATGCATGACATTATTATAGACAGGGTGATGACATGAACAAAGATGACTAAAGTGGATTCCCATTCAAAGGGAGAACCCCTTCATTAGATCCCTTATCCTAATTTCATGTATATTTTGTACTATTGAAATATTATTTATGGGTATCTGACATTGATGATCTGCAGCTAATTTTTGATCTGAGGTAAAAGAGTTTTCTCTAACTCTAAGCCTCATTCACATAGAGGAAGGTCTATGGGTACGATTATGTTTATTGAACACAAAATTGAAGTTTTGTGCATGAAATTCGATGATCACCTGGAAGATACCAGTTCTACAGATGTCATTGGATATCTGAAAGATCTGAGAGCGGGGAAGTTTGAATGTCTACTATAATGAATATGTAGACTGATCTTGTGTTTGCGAGTGATCAAGACACAGATAGGTCATTATGTTTGAAGTTTGTATTATGATGGTTTGACACGACTTGGCTGATTGATATAGTTGAGCAATGTTGGGAATTCAGACATAAATTATTTTGGTATTTCATAATGGTTTTGTATTGGCCTTCTCGTTCTTAGCACATTGGTTGAAGTATTGACACTTGTATTCATGTAACCTGCATACTATATCCTTGGTATATGCGTTTGAATATAGTGGAATAAATGACTTATGAATTAACTGATATAGATTAGTTGTATTAGTGACTTATACCTTTGACTCTATGTTTGAGATATGTCTTGGACTATAGACCCTTATATGATAGAAAATTTGGATCTGACATGATTTCTAATGATTTTCCTTGATGACTGAAGACTCGTCTTGATGATAATGATATATGAGCGTAGTGACTTCCAATGACTTGATGAATTATTGGATTGATATTAAGTAATTGGTGACAACCTGTTGGCATGATGATAGATGATGTCATGTCTTGATGAAAGATTTGCCTGTCACTTGGTCCAATGAACTAACACTGAGATATTTATGACTTTTGATATTATTATTGATCTATATTCTAAACTTTGATGACTTGATTTAGTTGATTTTATTACATAATATTGATTTATGATAGGATGGGCATGATGGTATGGTAAAGTGTTATGGTTGCAATGAGCATTGCATGAAGAAAGCTTGCCTGATCCAGATATGTCTGCATTGACATTTATCTGATGAATTCAGGATGTTGTATTGATCCAAGACTTTTCTTCAAAAGTGTTCCAAGGTATGAATTTGATTTTTATTTTGGTTACTGACGATCTATTATTTTTCATGTAAAGAGCCTCTAATGATATAAATTAGAGGGAGATGGATTCTCAAGCTCGAAATGATGTATCATGGCATGATGAATCAATATTTTAAGATGGGAAAATATAATATATTTTGTGAAGCTAATAAAGAAGTACTAGAAGATATATATACAAATCCTTGGACACTTTTATTTGAAGTTCAAGATGTTTTTGAATCTGACATGGAAACCAATAACTGATTGAAGCATTAATGTTATGTTTAGAACATCCATTCTTATATACACAATGATGTGCATATAACCTGAGTCAAGTCATGATTGATTCTCTTCATTCACATTAAGTTTCCACTGAGAATCTTTTAAGATGTTTGCATGAGATGCTCTATTATTGGTCTATAATATTCCTCCTATGATATATGACTATATGGATATTCTAATGTTGATTATTTATGAGATGAGAAAATATGAGTGATTTTTGAGTATGAGACAGTCCATGATGAGAGGTCCATAGCACGACTGAGGTTGAGTATGATATTGCTAGCATGGCTAGCTATGAAGCAATATGAAGAAGTGTTTGAAGAGATGTTTGAGAAAGTTCTGAATATGACATGGGTACATTGCAATAATAAAGAATTGAGTTTTGAATCATAGAGAATCACACATATATATATTTGGGATCGAGATACTCTGATATATTGATACAGTGCAGTTGTACGAGACAAGCTTAGGCTTGTGATTGGCACCTCCTTGAGAGGGAGGATTATTATGGTATCCTTTTGTGATTTATATGTTTATTTATGCTCTAACATTATATTTGATTTGATGTCATGTATAAACAAGAGACAACTGCTATTGGTACATGATGATTACCTAATTCAAGTATGATGATATGAGTATGATGAGAGCAACGTTGATAAAATACAATGAGCCATACTCTTCCCCCCTGTTTGAGCTCTCAAGGTGAGGAATTGACACAGATGGCTCCTAGAGTTGAGGAAACTCTAAATAATATGGTGTTACCCTATATGTTACACACAGGGTTGGAGTAGTAGCTCACCCTATCTTGGTCATTACAGACTATACCCCAGTTTGAATCATACCCACAATATGGGATTGTTGGGATTATCCCTCTCCATCTAGCCAACAGATGAGGAGGCTTGGAGGCATTTGATCCTTACTTCTTACTAATTCGGGTATCTCTTCCAAACTAGATTATGATGCAGGTGTTCTACCACATGACTATTCAGGGTCATTGCTGGGAAGATTAATAGGCAATAGGATGGGTTGAGTAGTATCTCCCCTACATCACCTATTGTTTGATATGGGGTCATGGTAGTATCTCCACCATGAGATTCTAGGATGAGTAGTAGCTCCTCGATGTGATTTCGGGTTGAGTTGTGCTAATTGATGATATCCTAGTAGTAGCCTGATGACATTTCCACGTAGTAGGTTGATGACATATTTCCAAGTAGTAGCCTGTTGACAGATATTCCAGGTAATAGCCCTTCAACTGATATTTCGGTTAGTAGCCCGTTGATAGAAATTTTGAGTAGTATCTCCTTGGCAAAGGTTCCAGGTTGTAGCCTGATGAATAGAGGATGGTAGCTTAAGCTCCCCTCCGATAGAAAATTCTTCGTCTTCCAAATTCGAGAATATTCAACATATCAGAAGGAACAATCAAGTAAGTGGGAATTGTCAAGAGATGTACATTGATGATTCAGGATGATGAAATACTTGATATGGGGCATTGATCGATGGTCAAATATTGGCAAGTGGAATTCTCCTTGGGTGAGATGGAGTGTTAAAATTATGCAAATGCGGTCAAATTCAACTTTGGATAGACCATATGATGAAGACAATAATTTCATCAGACTCCTCTTTTCGAGAGGACCAAAATCGACCTAGATATCACCTTATGTGGACAAGAAAAAGTTGGTTTTTGAATTTATTTATTAACTCATGTATATTGGTTTAGGTCAGCCTCAACCCCAAGTGGACCCTCGTGGAAGCCTATAAATAGAAGATACCTCAAGCTCATTTGGACACATTTGATTAAGCTGTCTTCTTCTCTTGTATTTTGTCTTGGCTCACACAGTTTTGGAACGAAGTTTGCGCGGAGGTCTGAAATCACAAGTCTGAAGCTCGCACAAAAGTTACGATTTTTGTTCTGGCCGTAGGCACAAAACTAGTGGATTCGAGCTATAGCTGCAAGCTTTCTATGGCCATGGTAGCAGCTAGGGACCCATGGTCGTAGGCACAGAGTGTTATGCTTGTGGCTAGGGCTTCAAAAGCAGATCGGGTTGCGCTCACCCATAGCCACATGCACAAAGTTCTATGGTAGCAGCCATGGACCCATAGTCATAGGCACAAAGTGTTATGATAGTGGTTAGGACCTCAAACATGAATATACAGTTCTCCAAAGTTTTTTCTCAGTGACAGTTGTGTTCAACAGTATGCTACGAAGCGATTACGATCCTTGAGAATCAGAGTTTTGATGTTTAGATGAGTTTCATGGATATTCTAGTTGTTGTGAACATATGGATCATTGTACTCTCTTTTGTTGAATAATTTGATGGCAATCTAATAGAAGATGAAATTGCAATGGATTTCCCCATATTCGGTTTTGCGCTTGTCTCCAACCAATCCTGGTGTCTCTATGTGTGCATGATTTTATTCCTATGTTCCTTTATCTTATGTTGCATTGATGATGATGTTAATCTTCTTTCTACATAGTTGCATCTGTTGATGAATAATAGTGTATATCTGAATAATGTTATGATGCTATGGGGTTAACTTAATGTGTTAATGATGAAATGCAACTATCAAATCAAAGATTAATATAGCCCTATGAAACATTAACAATGTTATGCAATAATCAATTCAACAACTTGTAACTTCGACGTTGTCTAAGAAATGAACCTCAAATCCATTACTAAATCATTCATTATAATAAATATACATCCAGAGAGGGAAGACCACAACTATTACAAACATATATCACAAAATTCTATGACTTGTTTTTGTCTTTAAAAATAGGTTTCAGGCAGATAAATCGTTCTTGCGGACAAGAAGGATCTCCCTAGTATCACAAGGATAGCTAGAAACAAACAGGACAAATGTAAACTACTTTCTCTAGATTAAGTATGATTTAGAATTTTCTATGATGAAGAAAGGACCTACCTGTGATCCAATGCTAGTTGTATTCTTCCTTCCCGTTGCTCCAAAGAAGTCACCTCTTAAGACCTGCAATTAAAGACATGGAAGAGAATCAAAAGCACCTGCACAATATACTAATTCATAAATCATAAATCTATCTTAATGATCAAGGAATTTAAGAAATAATTCATTCAAGTAAACACATAAACAACTTATTGAGAAAACAGGATCCATTTTTATTATCTTTAAATAAAATAAGGTGTCTTACAACCGCGTTCGCTTTGATGTCGTACAAGTCCTTCTAGGGTCCGAAACAAGCGTTTTCCTTTGGTCTGACAAGACCTTCCACTCTTTGAACCAGCCTAAATACGAGTGTGTAATCATTCTCTCATGGATAATGGCTAGCAAAAAGAGTATGTTTCTTCAGCAATTATCTTCTCTAATGTAATATGAAGTACAAAGCAAGTAATTTTTTACATATCAGTATCTACCCTTGAGACTGAACCATGGCTTCAATTTATAGCAGAAGGGAAGTGGTTTCAGTTCCAAAAAGGAAGGGATAATTCCTCTCATAAAGGGATTAATCTCCAAATACCAAGGGATAGGTTACTTTAATGAAGGGATAAAGGTTCATGAATGGAGGGAGTGAAGCTTCGACCAGATAACACCTTCTAGAAGCTTCCAGTTGGGAGAATATTCAACCAGCTGGGCTTCTAGAACTTACTTTTTCTTCCATTTTACCTTTTACGGGGTCTGCAGTTTTAATACACAAAATGTGCGGTAGGTACCGCAGTTTTTCTTTACAAAAGGTGCGGTACCGCAGGTAATGGCTAGGAAAAGTGCAGAA
This sequence comes from Pinus albicaulis, assembly GCA_034641835.2. Taxonomy (NCBI): domain Eukaryota; kingdom Viridiplantae; phylum Streptophyta; class Pinopsida; order Pinales; family Pinaceae; genus Pinus; species Pinus albicaulis. Next base: position 988,191,276 of record CM076570.1, read on the forward strand.
CTAGGGTTTTTATGATTTTTATGAGCTTTTGTTCAAATCCAAGACTTGTTCTAGGAACTTTAGGGCTTTATACCTCTAAGGGAGCATTATATAGGTATTGATGAACCCATATAGACAGTAAAATTTCATGGTGACAAAATAATGTGTAACAAATTGCCCCCTAAAGCGCGAAATCTAAGATAATTCGAAGAGTGAAGTGCTTTATCATTTCGAGGATCGGCTCGTCGATACACTGGTTGAGACTTGTAAAAACATTCAATGCAAAACATATATATATATATATATATATATATATATATATATATATATATATATATATATATATATATATACATCATCACTGAGGTAGGTATTCCCATGCTCAGATCAAAACTAACTAAAATGTTATAATATAGAAATGATTCTAATATTACATCTATAGTAGACACAGTATGGACGCAGCCATTTGTTATGAATAGTCTACTGCATAATGAATAATAAAACTCCTCGCAGCCTAGATGGTGGAAACTAGATCCAGGGTCTTAATTTCCGCTACCCGAACTAGTACGATTCTATCCATGTGATTGATTGTGTCGAAGTCGAACATGGTAGAAACCACTTGATTACCAGTCAATGATGTGAACTGTTAATAAGTGTGAGAGAAACCACCAATAATGAAAATGGCTCTCAAAGTACTCAGTACAATCCATGAAGTGTGAATAAATGATTTGAAGTCGAACAATTCATAGAATCATCTGATCGGAGGTCAATGATGTAACCTGTCGTCGAAGGAGAGAAATATGCCATTAGGGCATGCAGATTCCAAGGTACTGATAGTATTCTAGATCAACTTCCTAGATGATGAGTTGTCGTCAATAGAAAGTGACCCGTCGTAGGAAATCCCACGACACAAAACCATTAGATCAAGTTTTGTAGAAATATTTTGCAAGGACTGACTCAGGGATGGTCAACGTGAATGGAGACAAATGTTTGCAAATGAATGGTTTATTTGAACTGTCCTCTTGAACACATAACGACACTGCAGATGATTTGGTGACAATTGACCTAAAGCTAATACCTAGAAACCGGCTGAAGAATTTCAATGTGGTTTGATTAACTAATAGGCAAAGGATTTTCCCAACCCAGGTAGAAGTGTGACAAAAAGTGTCATGTTCAAGTGTGGTATACTGCTTTTAAACAAAGTTTAACAACTGGATCCATTTTCTCTCTTTTTCCCCCACCATTCCTGGAAAGCACCTCTTTATTTTTGACAAGCTTGAGGAGGATAACATTTGCTTGTTATGTAAGCTCATCCTTCAGATGAGTCCAACTTAGTATAAAATCGAACCCTAAGGAGTGGTTCATTCTGTTTGTAATCGACAGGTCCTTTACTGTTTAGTTTTAACGAGTCTAGTATAGGAGAAACTCAGTGTTTTTCAATTTTAAGGAGTCAGAAGAAAAACTTAAGTAAACTCCATGGATGTAATTTTTCGTAAATTTAGTCTCTCAAGCCCGAAAAAGGATAAAATAACACAGGAGAGAACTCTATTGACCATGATTAGTCAACGTACACCTTTTTCGTAAATATTCCATTTCAGTCCAGAAAAGGGGTAAACTATACTGAAGGGACGACTGTCCATTTCCTTTAACTAGTTCGAATAGTCAAGTACTCGGCAATCTTTTCATGTCTAAAGAGTTTGAAAAGGGCTTAAAAGAGAACTCCAGGGTTTCGCTTTTTCGTAATTTTCAAGAGTCTGAAAAAGTGATAAAAGTATACTCATCTTGTTTCGCTTTTTCATAATTTTTAACAAGTTCGAAAAAGGGATAAAAATGTACTCATAGCATTCTCTTTTTCGTAAGTTTTAACGAGTTCGAAAAAGGGATAAAAATGTACTCATGGTTTTCACTTTTTCGTAAGTTTTAACGTGTTCGAAAAAAGGATAAAAATGTACTCATGTTTTTCGCTTTTTCATAAGTTTTAACGAGTTCGAAAAATTGATAAAAAGTGTACTCATATGGTCGACTTTCAATTTAATTAACGAGAAGGAAAAGACAAAAAGAACTCAACATTTTCATGTACGTTTTACGAGAATGAAAATAATAGCAAAAGAAGCTCGGGATTTTCATGAGTTTAACGAGTCTTGAAAATAATAACCGAAATGGACTCAAGATAGGTTTCATTTTTATACAAGCTTGAAACGTAGGAAAACTATGCTTGAAAATTATTTGTTTAATTTTTACACAAGCTTGAAACCAAGGAAAAATCATGCTTAAAAGTGGTTTCATTTTTACATAAGCTTGAAACGTAGGAAAACTGTGTTAAGAATGGGTTTGTTTCATTTTTACACAAGCTTGAAACAAAGGAAAAATCATGCTTGAGATAAGTTTGAATGCCCCCCAAGCGTAACTTGCTAGAGCACATGCCCCCCAAGCTTCATTGCATTCAACTAAGCAGAATACTAGTTACTAATAGCTGGATGGAATGAAGGTGCATTTACGAGATCAAATGAAAGACTCGACTTTGACTAGGAGAGGATTTATTTCATTTTTTAATGAGCTTGACACAGGAAAATAACTATGCTCATCAGGGACCAATTTCATTTTTTAACAAGGTTGACACAGTAACAGGAACATTCCTCAAAAAGGCCTGTTTCATTTTTTAACGAGGTTGACACAGTTAAAGGAACTATCCTCATAGACATGTTTCATTTTGTAACGAGGTTGACACAGTAAACAGAACTCTCCTCATTACCCATTGATTCATTTTTTAACAAGGTTGACACAATAAAAGGAACTTTCCTCTTGGTATTTGTTTCATTTTTTAACGAGGTTGACACAGGAGAAGAACCATCCTCATGGAATCTATCAATCTACTCTCTACAATCTACCTACATAACCTACTGATTCATTTTTTTAATGAGGTTGACACAGGAAAATAACTATCCTCATGGGTCTGTTTCATTTTTTAATGAGGTTGACACAGTAAAAGAATTTTCCTCATATCTACTCTCTATAATCTACCTACATAACCTACTGATTCATTTTTAAATGAGGTTGACACAGGAAAATAAATGTCCTCGTGGAAGACATGTTTCATTTTTTAACGAGGTTGACACAGTAAAAAGAACTTTGCTCTTTAATCACTGATTCATTTTTTAACAAGGTTGACACAGTAAAAGGAACTTTCCTCTTTAACCCCTGATTCATTTTTTAACGAGGTTGACACAGTAAAAGGAACTTTCCTCTTTAATCACTGATTCATTTTTTAATGAGGTTGACACAGTAAAAGGAACTTTCCTCTTTAATCATTGATTCATTTTTTAACAAGGTTGACACAGTAAAAGGAACTTTCCTCTTTAACCCCTGATTCATTTTTTAATGAGGTTGACACAGGAAAAGAACTGTCCTCATGGGTCTGTTTCATTTTTTAACGAGGTTGACACAGTAAAAGGAACTTTCCTCTTAAGTGACGTTGTCATGGCTTCCAACTAGAAGAAAGGCATGTCAAGGGACACTCCTCGATCATGGATTCCAAAAGGTCTTCATCAGATGGAAGGACAATTCTCTGGAAGGAACACATTTCAAGGGACTCAAAAGGGATAGGAACATCACATTCAAATAATCCCATAGAGTTTTCCATGTAAATTACTAGATCTAAGTCAAAGGAAGTCGAGCAAACAGTGAGAGGCTTTCTTGCATCGGTAACTGAAAATATGGGACTGGTTGCCACATAATTAACCTGTGGCGGGGTAGATACCACTTCAGTATAAGGAACATTTAGGGGTGTCGGATTATTGGTAATCGGATCAAGACTAGTGAATGAAAGTTGGTCAATAGTCACAATGTTTCCATTGTGAGGGAAATACATAACGTGAAAGAGTGTCAATACGACAACTTTCATTGCATAGACATAGTCTCGCCCAAGGAGTAATTGAAATCCAAGGGGCCTCGAACTACCATAAGATCAATACAGACAGTTTTAACTTCCAAGGTAATATGAAACTTAGGAAGGATCCCTAAAGGTTCACTAATGGTTCTGTTAAAAACTGACAGATTCTGCGTAACAGGCACAAGCTGAGGGCAACTCAAAGCTTGCCAAGCAGTTGAGGATAAAATACTAAAAGAAGCACCTTCATCTACATTTGTGCGACGCACATTCTTACCAAAAGCCTTCACAATGATTTGGAAAGGGATGGAGGAAGAAAGACGAGGTTCTATCAGTCTACTCCAATCAAAGGAAAAGACCTCGGTACTTGGAGGGGGTTCTGAAGAAACAGGTGAAATGAACCCTGGCGTAGAATACTCTGATGTAACAAGAAGAACCTGAGTGGTATGAATTTCACTCTCTTCAGGGAGAGTGGGATCGAATGAATGAGAAATCGAGTCGACCACTTGATCAACTACTGGATCATCAACTTGAGTGATATGATTTTCACTCTTCAATGGAAGAGTGGGATTGACTGTACTTGGAATTAAATCAATCACTTCGTCAGTTGATGGTTGATTGGGAGAAAGTTTATGGTAACCAGCTGGAAGTTGTTGCTGTGGAACAGTAAGGTTTTCCAACAATTTTGAGGCTTCATCCATGTGAGGGCAAATGTGAGTTTGATGACTCCCTTTGAATAACCTACAAGGAAACCTAAATTTACCCTTTTCCCCAGGAACCTGACTATCACTGGTTGATGGATCAATAGTAAGTTGATGAGAATGTTTCGACCATACTTCCAAGACCTTTGGAATACCAAGACAATTGATAAGGAAGTGGTCACCCTTACAAATCCTGCAAGGGTATTCGGGTTTACGATGCATGTCGGAGGTTTCTTCAACACTACTAACATTTACAGCCATGGTTGGCTGGTTGAATTCTTTCTTATTTTGCTTCTTCTTCTTCTTCTTAGCCCCCTGGTTACTAGCATGAAGGCTTTTACCAAGCGAAGAGGAAGAAAGGGAGGAAGATATATTGGGTGAAGAAGGTAAAGGGTCAACAGAAGGTTGGTGATGTTGAGATGATGAACTCTGTTGAGGTGAAGCATCCAGTTGAGGTGGAATAACTGGAGTATTCGGGGCCAACGAAGTTGAAAATAACCATACCGGTATACCAATTGTAAATCCAAGTAATGACAATGTAGCCATATAAGGAGGACCAGCATTTCCAAAGCAAGGAAAAGTACTAGGATTCTCGTTAAGAGGGGTTCCTTGGTTGGTAAATTAGAAGAATTTGTAGTGAATTCCAACAAATTGATTTTGTAGCAATTTAAAACTAAAATTCACAATTCACATCTAACAATTAAAATTCACAATTCATACCTAAGGTCTCTAAAAAGTAAAAACAAACAAATGAACACGCGCTAACAAATATAGGAGTCAAACCACACACAAACAGTAGATTCCCGCACTAAAAACATTAGTTGGTGATGAAATCCAACATCGTAGAATTTTAATGTAGAAATGGCAGTTGGAACAGTTACCCCGACAACCTGCTTAATGAAACAAACCGATGCTAATTTCTCCACTTAAACCATCTCAAGTGAAGAGAACCCTCCAGAGATTCCAAGTGAGTCTAGTCGACGTCTGCTCCAGGTACAGTGGGACCTTCCCTCCACCGTCACCTTGGTAAAAATATGCTTCACGATGGCCTTAAGGTCATGATGGATGAGAACAAATATACCTAGAGCAGGTCTACGATCAAACGCACGCGAAGACGGAAATACTTAGCTCAATCCCGCCCAGGGCGCCATGACATAATCCGAGAGTTTCACAGCGAGTGACCGAGAGCTCCTCGACAGGCGGTCGATCCGAGGTTTACTATTTTTAATACGTGCACATCTTCTATCTTTCGATGAGATAGGTATGATTTACCTCTTTGGTTCGGATATGATCTTGTGTAGCTCCTTTAGGAGGAGCTTCCCAGGCATACATGCAACAATTGGGTGCCTACCGCAAGATGCTCCTGTTTGTTTAGTTGCTTTGGAAAGTTAACTATGACCTAAACCAAAATAATCCTAGCTATATTGGTGGAAAGAGCCCTAAAAATGTAAAAATTTCTAGATGAATTTTATTAAGCGTTGTGTTATTTGGGTTGTTATTACTCAAAGGGTAAATGGATATGAATCCAATGGTGTTATGACCCAACCCAAAACAAAATGCAATCGAATATGATAATGTAATATTTTCAATTCGATGAATCCTAACTAAAGTAAGGAGATATTTTCCATTCACTTCCAACAATGCAAAAAATTAATCAATAAGAGAAAATATAAAAATTTCTCTAATGCATTAATTTCATCAAGAAAAACTAATGCTTATCAATTCAAAACAATTTTTTTATTTTTATGTTTTAAAACAAGCATAAAACATGTAAATTCAAATCAAAGAAAACGAACTAAATCTATGATTTATTTTTATAGAATGTGAACTATGTAGTTGTAATCTATGCACAATTCACTTGAAAAGTATGCAAATGTAATCTATGCACATTTTTCATTCATATTCCGAAAATGAGAATTCTATTTATGAAAATGTAATCTATGCAAGAAAATTCTCAAACACAAGATTACTATAATGTAATATAAGAACCAATCAAGTGTAAGTAAAGAAAATTGGGTTAGATTTCCAAAGATCAAAAAATAAAAACACTCAAAGGCGATTAACACTGGAACAAAGCAAAAGATGCAAAAATGTTAAGAAGTGAGGACAAACCTCGAAGTAATGACGAAAATCAAATTAATAATTTCCCAAAAAGAATATTCTGCAGCCAGTTAACCAACGAGTGGTTGGATTGTGAGTTCTTTGAAAAGATGATGAAAACACCGACGGTCAAAGCAAGTTTGAGTAAATACATAGAAATCATGTGATACGGTTCCGGAAAGAGAATTTTGATTTTTTCAAAAAAAATTCCTTAAGTCATAGTTTTAATACAAAAGGTGCGATACGCAACTGTTGTACAAAAGCTACGGAGGGTTCTGCTTGTAGAAAAAGTGTGGAGACCAGAAAACATAAAGAAAAATAAAAAAAAATCTAATCTACTTTTCAGGGATTCTATAGAGATAAGTTACCTAACCCAGTGTAGACTAATCAAAATCATAAAAATAGCTTCACAAGTCAAACTCAAAAAATAAAGGAAAACTAAGTTCAAGAAATTTTCCCCAGTGGAGTCGTCATTTTGTTAGGCGGACAAATCGTTCTTGCGGACAAGAAGGATCTCCCTAGTATCACAAGGATAGCTAGAAACAAACAGGACAAATGTAAACTACTTTCTCTAGATTATGTATGATTTAGAATTTTCTATGATGAAGAAAGGACCTACCTGTGATCCAATGCTAATTGTATTCTTCCTTCCCGTTTCTCCAAAGAAGTCACCTCTTAAGACCTACAATTAAATACATGGAAGAGAATCAAAAGCACCTGCACAATATACTAATTCATAAATCATAAATCTATCTTAATGATCAAGGAATTTAAGAAATAAGTCATTCAAGTAAACACATAAACAACTTATTGAGAAACCAGGATCCATTTGTACTATCTTTAAATAAAAGAAGGAGTCTTACAACCGCGTTCACCTTGATGTCATACAAGTCCTTTCGGGGTCCGGAACAAGCATTTTCCTTTGGTCTGATAAGCCCTTCACTCTTTGAACCAACCTAAATACGAGTGTGTAATCGTTCTCGCATGGATAATGTCTAGAAAAAAGAGTATGTTTCTTCAGCAATTCTCTTCTAATGTAGTATGAAGTACAAAGCAAGTACTTTTTTACATATCAGTATCTACCCTTGAGACTGAACCATGGCTTCAATTTATAGCAGAAGGGAAGTGGTTTCAGTTCCAAAAAGGAAGGGATAATTCCTCTCATAAAGGGATTAAGCTCCAAATACCAAGGGATAGGCTCCTTTAATGAAGGGATAAAGGTTCATGAATGGAGGGAGTGAAGCTTCGACTAGATAACGCCTTCTAGAAGCTTCTAGTTGGGAGAATATTCGACCAGTTGGGCTTCTAGAACTTAATTTTTCTTCCATTTTACCTTTTACGAGGGCCTACAGTTTTAATACACAAAATGTGCAGTAGGTGCCGCAGTTTTTACAAAATGTGCGGTAGGTATCGCAGTTTTTACAAAAGGTGCAGTACCGTAGGCAATGGCTAGGGAAAGTGCGGAACTAGGGTTTTTATGATTTTTATGAGATTTTATCCAAATCCAAGACTTGGTTTAGGAACTTTAGGGTTTTAAACCTCTAAGGGAGCATTATATAGGTATTGATGGACCCATATAGATAGTAAAATTTCATGGTGACAAAATAATGTGTAACAATAGGGCATATCCATCATGTACATGGAAAGAATTTTCATCAAGCATTATCAATGAACTATGTAGTCTATACACATGTCAAGTCATAAAGTAAATGATTTCACATTTGTTTTGTCAAGGCCAAGTAGGTAAATTGTGAGGTGAAAAACTATATGTATAAACTGACTTCTTAGTTATTTCCCATGCATAAATAAAGAACAACCCAATTACAAGTAAATCTCGTAGCTGATTCTAGCTTAAAATGGTTTTCATAATTCTAAGTTCAATTTCTGACATCGTTGGAACAAGATTGCAAATTCAGACAAGAGCATTGCACTTTCTCACCAAATGCTCTTTCTAAAATAGTAATTATTTGGTCAAAATTGATTTAAGAAAGTAATGGAAAAGAATTCTAAGTGAAATCAGTGTTCCAAGATTATAAGCAAATTCACTCAAATACAATAATAATTATTTTAATTCAAATGCAATCTTCACCAATTTATTACTCTAACCACTATTTCGAGCACACAAAATTTAATTACTTATGATGCTTTACATTTAAAACACAGTAAATATTAATCAAGGGAACAAATCTAACTAAATCCTACTCCCTATTTATGTTCTATTATCAAACTAAACTATTGTATGAAAAACATAGCACACATTATAGGAATTTTGAAAACAAATAGGAAAATTACAGGAAATTCATTTATTTACTGGAAAACAAAGTATGTACATTTTTAAATATATAACAAAAATTATAGATAGATATCACTCGAAATAGGGCAGATCTGGTAAATACATGAAAATATATATATACAACACATACCAAGGGCCCTCCTCGTGTACATTTCCAATTAAACACTCAAAAACTACTGAAAATTGTGCACCATATCGAAAAAGTCTTCGTATTATTAATGAAAATCACAAGCTTAATACATAATCACCACTTTGTTCAAAGATAATAACTGTAATATCTGTTGCTAACCTGTATCTTCTTTATGCATCAACTTTTACACAAAAAGTGTCAAACTAAATTGACTTTCCCAAACACCGGGACAGTTTAGCGTTTCAAGCCAAGATAAAATTATTGCAAAGGAAAAATAATGATCTTTGCATGGTCTCCTCGATCCTTCATGACTCGTAAGCTAACTTCTAGGTTGATTGAATTCCAACTGATGGAGAAGATTCAGACAATTCCCTAAATGACCTCTAGGATTTGTTGAGTGGATATGTTGCATTAACCAACCTTTGACTCATGGGCTGCAAGAAGCTAAGAGAAGGTTAGATAGATATTCCTCCATTAAATGAACATCTTGGTCATGCTCCATGTGTCAGAATCACATTAGCTGACATGGACCTCCACAAAACTCGAATGAATTACAGGAATTATACATTTGTTAATTTCCTATAATTACATGAATTCTTGTACTTTATTGTATTGCCCGTTGATACATGAAATAAATGCATTTAATGAATATTTATGAATTAAAACGAAAAGAAATTTTCCATAAAAAATTATTACCTTCAATTTACCCTTTTATGCCATTTCCCTCATCAAATTGGTAAAAGAGGAGGATTTAAGGTTCAAATGTAGTGCAAAAAGGTCAAAAAATGAGGTGGAAAAGTGATCCAAGTGGATATTGGTGGCCACCCACCTATTCCATTTTGACTCGCACCATCAATTCTTGCAGTTTTTCACTTTCAGCACAACTTACTATTTTTAGTAGGTTTTCAGGTCTTGCACTCTCGGAGCCGTTTTGGGGCCCTAATGATCCAGGTAGATATTGGTGGCCACCCACCTATTCCATTTGAACCCCCACCATCAGTTTGTTCAATTTTTCAGTTTCAACACAACTTATTATTTTTAGTGGATTTTCGGGTCCTAAACTTCCGGAGTCGTTTTGAGGCCCTAAACGACGTTTTTTGGGAAAAATGGGAGCAACATGGGTCCATTAACTAATATTTCTCATAAAAAAAGTTGTATTCATTGGATCGATATTTCTAATGAGGTATGGTGTGCGTCAAACAGATATTGTATGCCAAAGTTACGTCCCCGAGAAGTTGAAACACCAATTTACCCAAACGGGGCCCATAGTTTTGGTGCTTCATCTCCTAGGGTTAGGTTTTTGGATGTTTAGGGATTTTCATTGTTTCTCAAAAATAAGTAGGCCTTAGAGCCTCATTGTAACACAGTTCAGAGGCATGTAGCTGCCACATCTCTTCTCAGAGATAAGCCTACCAACGCCCTAGCTATTTATTTCCATTATGTCTGTAAGCATATTTCTGTTATATTATATTAATGAAATGAAGTTTTATTTCCACTACATCTCTGTGTTTATGTTTATTTCTATATATTATTATGTTCCTACATAAATCCAGATCAGTGGTATCAGAGCGATCTACTCTTTCTTTGTTTTTATTTGCATGTCCCCAACGCGATCAGGGTATAAGGAGTTAGGGCTCAATCTAGTTGAACCCTTGCAAGATCAGCCTCGCAAACCCCAACAACCTCCCATGGAAGAAGAAAATAAAGATGAGGGAGCAAGAGATCCTATAAAAAATTTTCTCGAGGAGGCCCTCGAGAAACAGAGGAACGCGATGATGGATAACTTTACCAGATCCTTCAACGGTTTCCCACCTACGGCGCATCTGCATCCAACAACCACTCTGGAGGGGTCACTCCATTCAAGGTACAAGTAAACTTGGAAATTCCTGTATTTGAAGGTCAGATACACGCAGACTTTGTAGATAGATGGTTTAAATTTTCTAGAAGGGTATTTCTCAGTCCATGATTTCTTTGACCAAGAAAAGATTATTTTTGCACTCCTCAAAGTTGTCCCCCATGTCAAAGATTGGTGGGAAACCTACTGTGAGCAAAAGGACAAGAGGGAACCCTCTCTGTTCTCAGCCGCACCCACTTATAATTCATTCCGAGATGACATCAACGAACAATATTACCTCGTGGGGAGCTATGAGGAAAATTAAATCCAATGGACCACGTTGCGGCAGCAAAGGGATCAAGATGTGCATGAACTGACAAATTTGTTCCATACCTTGCGCACAAAGTTGGGTATTAAAGATTTAGAGAGACATTTGGTGCTCAAGTACCGCAGTTGTCTGCACAAACACATTCATGAGTAAATGTAGTTCCTAGACATTACCTCGCTTGCAATGGCATATCGTTATGCCGCAAAGATCGAGCAGAAATTTAAGCAGAAGAAGCGAGACTTTGTATCCACAAATCCGAAGCCAGTGAAAGGCACCCCTGAACCATAGAATCGGGGGGAGATCCAAAGCTGGGTGACTGAGAACACCACCACAAATCTAAATAAGGACACAGGGAAGTGGTGTGAATTTCATAACAACCCCACTCACAACATAAACGAGTGTTGGTCCAAACAGTCACTTGTGGCCAAACTAAAGGCACGCGAATCAGATGCATGTTCTGATCCTGAGCCAAAACCAGACAAGGGAGATGACAAAGGGAAGTAGATCACTTATGCGGACCCCAATGCCATTTTTTCCACTGCCAAGCTCCAGAGAGAGGATCCCAAGGATCCAGAGGAGGGGGAGTGCCTCTTCCATTCGCAGATGTGGGTGAAGGGTTCTCCACTGCAATTTCTTGTTGATAGCGGAAACCAAAAGAACCTCATTTTAGTAGAGGTCGTGAAGTGGCTCAGCCTACCGACCATATCACACTTGCAGTCATATACCATCGGGTGGCTTCACCCAGGGAGAGATCTCCGCATCCGCCAGAAGTGTTGCCTTTCGTACATCATCAAGCCATTCACAGATTAAGTATTGTGTGATGTTGCTCCTCTTGATGTAGCTGATGTATTATTGGGCCAACCATACTTGTGGAGGCGACATGTTGTGTATGAATCTAGGCCTCGTTCTGTTTTTATTACTTTTGGAAATAAATTTTACAAGATACTAGAGGTAATACCGCCTCCTGCCATCTCCTTGGCTATTGCAAAACAACGCAGTAAGATTGTTTCTCAAACTAGGAAATTTATTTTCCTTACAACTCGCTCACAGGGAAAGAATAATATTGTGGCCACAACCTCAAAACAGGGCTCCCATGAACGACTGCAGTAGATGGACAAAGTCGTGGAGGAATATGAGGACATTTTCTCCTCACCCACAGAGGTTCTTCTACACTGTCAGGACAAACACTCCATCGATCTGAACCTCGGCGCACCACCACCTGATATTTCCATACCTAATGTGATTACACACACATAATTCACATATGTACTGTATGAGGAAAACAAATTTATTGAATGCATCTAGCACGTCCACCAGCAAGTCCATGACATCCTGGCCAAATCCAATACCAAGTTCAGCAAAATTTGCCTCTCATGGATGAAATTAATGTAATGGGGACCATTTCTTCCTAAGGAGGGAGGAACGATCCATGTGTATATCGGTGGCCACCCACCTATTCCATTTGGACCCGCACCATCAATTCTTGCAGTTTTTCACTTTCAGCACAACTTACTATTTTTAGCAGGTTTTCAGATCCTGCACTCCCGGAGCCATTTTGGGGCCCTAATTATCTAGGTGGATATTGGTGGCCACCCACCTATTCCATTTGAACCCCCACCATCATTTCTTTCAATTGTTCAGTTTCAGCACAACTTACTATTTTTAGTAGTTTTTCAGGTCTTGAACTTTCGGAGCCCTTTTAAGGCCCTAAATGACGTTTTTTGGGAAAACTAGGGGCAACATTGGTGAATGGATTGACGTTGCTCACATAAAAATTTGTATTCCTTGAATATATATTTCTAACGAGGTATGGTGCGCGCCAAATGAAGATCGTATGCCAAAGTTACGTCCTCGGGAAGTTGAAACACCAATTTACCCAAACGAGGCCCATAGTTTTGGTGCTCCATCTCCTAGGGTTAGGTTTTTGGATGTTTAGGGTTTTTCATTGTTTCTCAACAATAAATAGGCCTTCAATCCGCATTGTAACACAGTTCAGAGGCATTTATCTACCACATCTCTTCTCAGAGATAAGCCTACCAGCGCCTTAGTTGCTTATTCCATTATGTCTGTAAGCATATTGTTGTTATATGATATTAATGAAATGAAGTTTTATTTCCGCTGCATCTCTGTGTTGATTCTTATTTCTGTATATTATTGCATTCCTGCATAAATCTAGATCAACAAGGTTACCAAAAATTGTTCCCAACAACACATTTCAATCGTAAAAGAGGGTAGCGATAAATAGTTTTTTGCATGCCATCAATAGATTTCATTAGTTTATCTATACATTCTTAGAGTATTCATGGCATTCACATGAGGCCAATATTCCCCATTAGATAGATGATCACCATGGCTTGTTTTCCTTCAAAAACATGCATCAATATACTTAGTAACCATCCATGAAAACTTAGAACCATTCATGAATTCATTACATACCAATGAAGGTATTAAACATAAGTTCATTACATACAACCATGACACTTATCTGAATGCTTAACATAGGCTAGAAACTTAAGGCGAGACTTCAACTCTCCACCTAACTGTATAACAACTACGACACGATATTTCTTACAATTATTCACCCTCGATCTAGATCCACAATCTAAGGGGATTTCAATTAGACTTAGCTAGAATGATGTTCATCTCCAAGTGTATGGGGTCATTTTTTTGGTGGTTTCTTAGTTTTATCCATAAGGAAAGCATTGCAAGAGTCTTTTATTTCATGATTTTGTGTGGCTTATCAACTTACTCGACAAGCGCATAATAGTTCATTAGCATTCTTGATACGCATTCAAGATTTTATCAACCCTTTCAACAAGCACCCCAGTGAAATGCTACCCTGCCTAGTGGTTTATCAATATTCTCAACAAGCCCTTAGCAGTTTATCAACCTTCTTGGCAAGCACTAAAGGGTTTATCAACCTTCTTGGCAAGCACTAAAGGGTTTATCAACCTTCTTAGCAAGCCCTTAGTGGTTTAATAACCTTCTTAGCAATCACCCTCACCCAATCATCTCTTATGATCTTTCATATAATTTCTCTAAGCTAATACAAACACAGTCCACAACTTCAACATAGAAAATTTGATTCCCTTAACCTCAACAGGCTCTTATAATGCTCAACATGCGCTTGGGATTGCTCTGTTTCTTGCATTATCTACACGTTGTACGTCTCCTCTCTCGTTGTTTGCAAAATCTCCTTCCCCGTTGAATTTCTCCTCTTTTACTTATGTCCCTTCTTTCCTTTCACCAGACTATTCATTTTCGCCCTCACTCTCCTTTTAGGAGGTAGGGAAAAAAATGGGTGTTTTATTGAGAATATTTTCTCGCCAAATGTTAGGTGAGGTGTGTTCTTATGGCAACCTAACACCACTCAAGATCTTCCCCTTAGATCTTGGATATGTCTCCCATTCACCAATTCCAACTAATTATTAAATTTTATTTATAATATTTGCACATTAAAAAATTAGGTATGTATGCCAAGGGTGTTATATATTCCATCTCTTAAGCATCGATTCTTGGTTTAATACACAAAAAAATATGGCCACTAAGGGCCTACACAACACAAAGGGAGGCCCTTTCACATCTTTCTACAATTCCCTCCATGATCCTCCCTTTTTCAAGTGCTTCACACACCCAAATGCAATAAAAAATTCAAGTTTTTCTAGGTCTAACCAACTTAAATGATGGTCTCTTTCATTGGTTTCTTCGACTATCACAACTTAAGCCGGGACTATTCAATCTAGTTTCCAACAATATCTTTACAAGGTTACATGTTTACAATGGTTGTAGGTCACGCACAATTCACGTCTTCATATCCAATCATTACCATACTCTTCAAATATGCAAATGGCTATCTCAATAACTTACTTCATTCTCCCCACGCGTGTTGCCTTATGTAGGAGAGGTCTGAGTCAACTTCTTGGGATGGGGAGTCAATACGAATTTGACACTAGGTATGTGGCCCAGGCTGGGGCAACTCTAGTACCTCCTTCCCCATTCCCTCATAATTGCTTGGGTAGTTGGTATTTCAACAAGAAACATCAAGTCATCAGAAAATTAAATTCAATAAACATAGGAAACTTCCCAATCTCCCTTATAGGATTCCTAAACAAGCTATCCTTCCATGCATCAAGATCCATGTAGGATTTTCCTTCTTCTTAATTTTTATAATTTTTATAATTAAATAAAAATATTTACATCATACAATATTAGCAATACACCCATGTTTTCTATTTGGCATTATCGTCCTTTGATTACATTACAAAACTCGAGGATTAAAAAAATGGTTGTTACAATTTAGGAGGTGATTCCCATTATCAATCATCCTCGAATGTGACGTAGATAATCAATGGTGGGGGTCGTGATTCTCAAGGTGTTATTTTGATCCGGACTTATGCAGGAATGCAATAAAATACATAAATACACATAAACGCAAAGATGTAGCAGAAATAAGACTTCATTTCATTAATATCTCATAACTGAAATATGCTTAAAGACAGAATGGAAATAAACTAGCTAGGGTGATCGTAGCTTATCTCTGAGAAGATATGTGATGGCTACATGCCTTTGAACCGTATTCCAATGAGGCTCGAAGGCCTACTTATTATTGATAAATAATGGAAATCCCTAAACATCCAAAAACCTAACCCTAGGAGATGAAACGCCAAACTATGGACCCCATCAGGGTAAATTGGTACACCAATTTCCCGGGTTGTAAATTTGGCATACTATATTCGTTTGACGCACATGATACATCGTTAGAAATATATATCTGAGTACTGAAACTTCTAATAGTGAATATCAAGTCTTTGACTCATATTCGCTGGGGTGGTTTCCCCAAAAAAAATCATTTAGGGCCTCAAAACAGCTTCATAAATTCAGGACCCGAGAAACTGCCAAAAATTGTAAATTCTGCTACAATTAAGGAAACTGAAAAAACTAGAAGAAAAAATGGTGGGTATCCAAGTGGAATAGGCGAGTGGCCACAAATATCCACCTAGATCATTCCTCTCCCCTTAGGAAACAATGGTCCCCATTGTGTTGAGTTCCTCCATGAGATGAGGAAACTTCTATTGAACTTGATCCCTAGCCCTGTTGAATGAGTTGGCCTGTTTTAACAGCTCGATATAGATGGATCCTCTACTGGCAGGTGTTCTTGATCTGTGTGTCCATAATATGATCATTTGTGTCTTGTTCCATGTAGTCTGGGTTTAACTCTGTTGGTGTGAGTTGTTCTACCATGTCAGATGTGTCTAGTAGAGGTGGAAAGTAGGACCGAAGGTAGTCCACATTGAACACTGGGTGCAGACCAAGGAATGGTGGAATATTGAGCTCGAAGGCATTGTCCCCTATAGCCTTGGTGATGGTGTATGGCCCATATCGAAGCAGGCGAAGCTTGAGGTGGGGTCCAGCGAGGTGCTCCTTCTACAAATGTAGCCACACTTTGTCGCCCATCTGGAAGTTGTGTGGCACCTGATGTTGATCATGTCGCTGCTTGTACTTAGCATTGGCTCTGTCCAATATGTCATGAAATTGTTGGTGGATGTGCTAAATTCACTCAATGAAGTTGTCTTCCTTATCAGCTTCAACCTATACATGAGCCCAATTGGCCTAAGTAGCTGCAAATGGCATGGCTACGTCAATGGGACATAGTGTCTTGAATCCCAAGACCAACTGAAATGGGATGTGGTTGGTTGAGATGTGGAGGGTAAAGTTAAATTAGTGTTGTACATAGGGGAGGCTCTCATCCCATGTGTGTGGATGCTTTGAGTTGTACATGCACATAATGTGTGCGATCATCCTTTGATGACCTCTTTATGGCCATCAGTTTGGGGATGGAAAGATGTGGATTTGGTGAGCTTGGTGTCTAGCATTGACCAGAGGATGGACCAAAATGTATAGAGGAATCAACTATCCCGATCTGAGATGATAGATTTTGGGATCCCAAATTGTACCCACACTCTTTCAAAGAAGAGTTTAGTAGTGGTTTCTATTGTGATATTCTTCTAGCGGGCCGCCATAATGGCCATCTTGGAGAATCTGTCGACGACCACAAAAACACAGTCATTGCCATGCTTAGTAGAAGGAAGGCCCGACATGTAACCATGGAGATGGATTCCCAAGGTCGAATAGGGGTAAGCAACGGAGTATAGAGGCCTTGCTTCTTGATGGTCGGTTTGGAAATGGCGCAGACAATGCAGGATATAATGTACTTCCTAACATCTTGTCGAAGTTTTGGCCAATAGAAGTACTTCTCCAGTACTACCACTGTTTTTGCGATCCCGAAATTCCCAGTGACCCGACTGTAGTGAACTTCCCAAATCATCTCGGCACGCTCACTTGAAGGAACAAAGGTGTCCCTGGTGACATAGTAGTGCATCCTAGAGGTGAAAATTTGGAACTCAATTACCCTCCAAGAGCATCTTGTATGTGTGGCCGAATTATGGATCGCTCTTCTAGAGAAGCAGCCAATCAGGAGTCTCATGCACATAAGAGTTGAGCACGATGGTTAGTGCCATGATCGGTGGTCGGCTAAGGCAATATACAAAATTATTGGTGTTTTCCTTCTTGTACTTGATGTTCAAATGAAACCGTTGCAGATATGTGGACCAATTTTGATGGTGATCGTTCTGCAACTTCCCTTGTGTCTGTATGAATTGCATGGCTTGTTGGTCTGTGTGGATGACCGTTTCCTTCCCCAAAATGTAATACTTCCATTGTCGGCAAGCCTGCACAATGGAATACATCTCTTTGTCTTAAGTGGGATGTACAGGCTGTTTGGAACGTTGTCTCCTTTGTGTTATGCTACTTCAGATGCCACCAGCCCAGGCACGATGGTTAGTGCCATGATCGGTGGTCGGCTAAGGCAATATACAAAATTATTGGTGTTTTCCTTCTTGTACTTGATGTTCAAATGAAACCGTTGCAGATATGTGGACCAATTTTGATGGTGATCGTTCTGCAACTTCCCTTGTGTCTGTATGAATTGCATGGCTTGTTGGTCTGTGTGGATGACCGTTTCCTTCCCCAAAATGTAATACTTCCATTGTCGGCAAGCCTGCACAATGGAATACATCTCTTTGTCTTAAGTGGGATACTTTTGAACTATTTCAAACAGTGTCTCACTGTGATATGCCACTAGATGCCCATGTTGAGTAAGAACTTCCACAATAGCATAGTCACATGCATCTGTCTCAATTTCAAATGGTTGTTGCAAGTCTGGTAATGTGAGAACTAAGGCAGAGTAAAGGAGATGTTTCAACTCTACGAGTGCCTTCTGTTAGGATTCATATCAAAGGAATTTTTCTTTTTCTCCTCCCTTGGTGACTTGAATCAAGGGCCAAGTGTTATGAGAGAATCCCAACATGAACCTGCGGTAGAAATTAGCAAGACCCAGAAAGTTATGGTATTCTGTTAGATTGGTCGGGTTGTCCAATCTCGAATGACTTGGATCTTGGCTAGATCCACATGCACCCCCCGCTCATCAATAATGTATCCCAGATAATGAACCTGGGTCATGCCAAAAGTTCACTTCTCCAAATTGGCACACACCTTGTGTTGTCGTAGTGTTTGGAGGACCCGTCGGAAGTGGTGGAGATGCTCTTCCCAAGTCTAGCTGAAGATCAGGATGGCATCCAAGTATACTACTACAAATAAGTTGGTGAATGGCTACAAGATGTCATCCAT
Organism: Pinus albicaulis; assembly: GCA_034641835.2. Lineage (NCBI taxonomy): Eukaryota > Viridiplantae > Streptophyta > Pinopsida > Pinales > Pinaceae > Pinus > Pinus albicaulis. Next base: position 988,210,213 of record CM076570.1, read on the forward strand.
CAGCCTCGTGAAGGTTGCAGGAGCATTCGTAAACCTGAAATGCATCACCAACCATTCGAACAGACCCTCCGTGGCTTTGAAGGCAGTCTTCCACACAACGGAGGGTTCGATTGGTACCTAGTGATACCTAAACTTCAAGTCGGTCTTGCTAAAATATTTTTCCCCTTTGAGTTGGTCCAGAAGGTCATCAATATGTGGGATCGGGTACCTATTCGGGAAAGTGATATTGTTCAGCACCCAATAGTCAATACAAAGTCTCCAAGTCCCATCCTTCTTCTGCACCAACACGATCGAGATCCCACATGGTGATGAACTCGTTCAGATGTGACCTTTCTACAGCAGCTCTTGAATCTGCCTCTTTATTTCATCATTCTCCATAACAGAGCATTGATAGATTGGTCCATTAGGTAGTAGCGCACCTGGGATTAGATCTATGGGGTGCTTGACCTAATAGTGTAGAGGCACTCCTGCGAGTGACGTGAATATGTCCCTGTACTCCTCCACGACCTTGTCCATTTTTTGTTGTCGTGCAGAGGAGCCCCATCTAGAGGTCATGGCCACATTCTTCTTCTTTCCCTGAGGGTGGATCATCAGGAAAACAAATTTTATGATTTTGGAAATGAGCTTACTGCATTGTTTTCCAGTAACCAAAGAGATGGCGACAGGCGGTGCTAGCTCTGGTATCCTGTATAACTTATTTCCCAAAGTAACAATAATAGCATGAGGCTGAGACTCATATACAGCATGTTTCTTCCACAAGTATGGTTTCCCTAATAATACATCACAAAAATCAAGAGGGGAAATTTGACATAATACCTCATCCATGAAGGGCTTGATGTTGTAGGGAAGGCGACATTACCGACTGATGCGGAGATGTAGTTCTTGGTGAAGCCACCCGATGGTGAACGGTTGTGGGTGATTTGTGTTTGGCAAGCCCAACCACTTCAACACCTCTACTGAAATGAGGTTATTTTGGCTCCCATTGTCAATAATTAACAGCAGCAAGGAACCCTTTACCCACATATGTGAATCGAAGAGGCGCTCCTCCTCCTCTGGATCTTTTGGTTCCTCCTTCTTGATCTTCATGGTGTTGGGCTCCGCGTCGATAATTTGCTTCCCTTTTCACTCCCCTTGTCAGGTTTTGATTTAGAGCCATAGCATGCATCCGATTCAAAAGCCTTTAGCTCAGCCACCAAACACTGCTTGGCCCGACACTCACTTGTGTTGTGAGTGGACCTCTTAAGGAATTCACACCACTTTCCCATGTCCTTCTTTGGCTTTGCGGTGTTGTTCTTTACTTGGGACTTTGGCGGGTTATCCTGGGCTGCCCTACCTTGGATTTTCCCTTTGTTCTACAATTTAGGGGCACCTTTCCCTTGCTTCTGATTTGTAGATCCAAATTATCGCTTCTTCTGTTTGAACTTATGCTCAATCTTGGCAGCATATTGGTATGTTTCACCAAGTGAGGAGATGTCTAGGAGCTCCATTTCCTCCTGAATTTATCTGTGTAGACAACTACGATACTTCAGCACCAAATTTTTATTTGAAACTTTGATAACCCATTTTTTTTGCAGGGTATGGAACAAATTCGTCAACTCATGCACATCTTGATCCCTTTGCTACCGCAGCATAGTCCATTGTATTTACTTGTCCTCATGCCTCCCCACAGGATAATATTGTTCCTTGATGGCATCTAGGAAAGAATTCCAAGTGGGTGCGGCCGAAAACAGAGAGGTTTCCCTCTCGTCCTTTTTCTCACAGTGGGTTTTCCACCAGCCCTTGACATGGGGGGGGCTTTGAGAGTGCAAAACTAATTTTTTCCCGGTTGGAAAAGTCATGAACCGATAAATACCCTTCTAATAGATTCAACCATCTATCTATGACGTATGCATCTATTTGGCCCTAAAATTTGAGAATGTAAAAGTTTACTTGTACCTTAAAAGGATTTGTGCCTCTAGAGTGGTTTTTGGATGCAGACGCGTCGTCAATGGATAGTCGTTGAAGAATCTAGGGAAATTTATCCATCATCTTGTTCCTTTGTTTCTTGAGGGCCTCCTCGAGCAATATTTTTATAGGATCTCCTGCTCCCTCATCTTTATTTTTGTCCCCCATGGGGAGCCTTCAGGGTTTGCGAGGCTGATCTTACAAAGGTTCAACCAAATCGAGCCCTAACTCCTTATACCCCAAACTCATTGGGGACATGCAAAGAAGGATTGAGAAATAGCATACCGCTCTGATACCACTGATCCGGACTTATGAAGGAATGCAATAAAATACATAAATACACATAAACGCAGGGATGCAGCAGAAATAAGACTTATTTCCTTAATATCTCATAACTGAAATATGCTTACAGACAGAATGGATATAAACTAGCTATGGCGTTGGTAGCTTATCTCTAAGAAGATATGTTGCGGCTGCATGCCTCTAAACCATGTTCCATTGAGGCTCGAAGGCCTAATTATTATTGAGAAATAATGTAAAACCCTAAACATCCAAAAACCTAACCCTAGGAGATGAAACACCAGACTATGGGCCCCATTGGGGTAAATTGATACCTCAATTTCCTAGGGTCGTAACTTTGGCATACTATCTCCGTACAACTATTGATGGTAAATATCAAATATTTGACTCATATTCGCCATGGTGGTTTCCCCAAAAAACGTCATTTAGGGCCTCAAAACAGCTTCGGAAGTTCAGAACCCGAAAAACTGCCAAAAATAGTAAATTGGTCTACAATTAAGGAAAATGAAAAAAAACAAAAAAACAAAAACAAACCAAAAAACAAAAAAAACAAAAACAAATAAAAACCATTGGTGGGGGTCCAAGTGGAATAGGCGAGTGGCAACCAATATCCACCTGGATCATTCCTCCCTCGTTAGGAAGCAATCATCCCCATTGCATTGAATTCGTCCATGAGATGAGGAAACTTCTGTTGAATGTGGTCCCTAGTAAGCCACTTGCCCTGGTGAAGGATTTGGCCTACTTTGACAACTCGATATACCTGGATCCTTTGATGGTGGGTTTTCTCTATCTATGTGTCCATAATATGATCAGTTGTGGCTTGTTCCATGTAGTTTGGGTTTAACTCTGTTGGTGTGATTTGTTCTACCATGTCAGATGTGTCCAATAGAGGTGGAAAATATGGTCGAAGGCGGTCCACATTGAACAATAGGTGCAAACCAACGAATGGTGGAATACTAAGCTCAAACGAATTGTCCCCTATAGCCTTGGTGATGGTGTATGACCCATATTGGAGCGGACGGAGTTTGCGGTGGGGTCCAACGAGACGCTCCTTCTGCAAATGTAGACACACTTTTTCACCCACCTGGAAGTTGTGTGGCACCCAATGTTGATCATGTCATTGCTTGTACTTAGCATTCCTCTGTCCAATATGTCAAGAAAATGTTAGCAGATGTTCTGAATACGCTCAATGAAGTTGTTGGCCTTGTCAACTTCAGACTCGACATGAGCCGAATTGGCCTGAGTATTTGTAAATAGAATCGCTATGTCAATGGGACACAGTGGCTGGAATCCAAATCCCACCTCAAAGGGGTTGTGGTCAGTTGAGTTGTGGAGGGACCGGTTATATTTGGGTTGTACATAGGGGATGCTCTCATCCCATTAGCATGGATGCTTTGAGTTATACATGTGCAAAATGTATATGATCATCCTGGTGATGACCTTTGTATGGGCATCAGTTTGGGGATGGAAATTTGTGGACTTTGTGAGCTTAGTGTCTAGTATTGAATAGAGGCTAGACCAAAATGTACTGAGGAACCTTCTGTACCAATTTTAGATGATATACTGTGGGATCCTAAAGTGTACCCACACTCGTTCAAAGAAGAGTTTAGCGGTGGCTTCTACTGTGATATTATTCTTGCAGGGCGCCATAATTGTCATCTTCGAGAATCTTTCAACGACCACGCAAACACAGTCATTTCCATGCTTAGTCAAAGGAAGGCCTGACATGTAATCCATGGATATGGATTCCCAAGGTCAACTAGAGGTAGGCAGCGAAGTATAGAGGTCTTAATTATTTATGGTCGGTTTGGCAATGGCACATACAATGTCAGATCTGATGTACTTCTCGACATATTGTCGAAGTTTTGGCCAATAGAAATACTTCTACAGTATTTCCACTATTTTCTCGACCCCGAAATGCCCAGCGACCCAACTATAGTGCGCTTCCCAAATCATCTTGGCACACTCGCTTGAAGGAACACAAAGGTGTCCCAAGTGACATAGTAGTGCATCCTGGAGGTGAAAATTTGTAACTCAGTTACCCTCCAAGTGTGTCTTGTATGTGTAGCTAAATTCTGGATCGCTCTTGTAGAGAAGCGGCCAATCATAAGTCTCATGCCCAAAAGAGTTGAGAATGGTGGTTAGCACCATGATCGGTGGTCGGTTGAGGTAGTCTGCAACATTATTTGTGTTGCCCTTCTTGTACTTGATGTTCAAATGAGATTGTTGCAAATATGTGGACCACTTCTGATGGTGATCGTTCTGCAACTTCCCTTATGTTTGTATGAACTGCAGGGGTCGGTGGTCTATGTGGATGATCGTTTCCTTTCCTTCCCCAAAATGTAATGCTTCCATTTTCGGCAAGCCTGCATAATGGAATACATCTCTTTGTCATGAGTGGGGTACTTCCGAACTGTGTCGGACAATGTCTCACTGTGATATGCCACTGGATTCCCTTGTTGAGTAAGAACTGCCCCAATAGCATAGTCAGAGGCATCTGTCTCGATCTCAAATGGTTGTTGCAAATCTGGTAATGTGAGCATTAGGGCAAAGCAGAGGCCATGTTTCAACTCTCTGAATGCCTTCTTTTGAGATTCAGAACAAAATAATTTTGATTTTTCTCCTCCCTTAGTGACTTGACTCAAGGGCCAAGTGATATGAGAGAACCCCAACACGAACCTATGGTAGAAATTAGCAGGACTCAGAAAGTTTCGAAGATCTGTTAGAGTGGCCGAATGACTTGGATCTTGGTTGGATCCACATGCACCCCCCACTCATCAATAATGTATCCTAGATATTGAACCTAGGTCATGCCAAAAGTGCACTTCTCCAAATTGGCACACAAATTGTGTTGTCGTAGTGTTTGGAGGACCTGTCGGATGTGGTGGAGGTGCTCTTCCCAAGTCTGGCTAAAGATCAAAATTTCATCCAAGTATACTACTACAAATGAGTTGGTGAATAGTGGCAAGATGTCATCCATCAGCTTCATGAAGGTTACAGGAGCATTTGTCAACCCAAAAGGCATGACTAGCCATTCGAACAGGCCCTCCTATGCTTTGAAGGCAGTCTTCCACATATCAAAGGGTTTGATTGGTACCTGGTGATACCCGGACTTCAAGTCGATCTTGATGAAATATTTTTCCCCCTTGAGTTGGTCCAGAAGGCCATCAATCCATGGGATCGGGTACCTATTCCAAACAATGATCTTGTTCAGCGCCCGATAGTCAATACAGAGTCTCCAAGTCCCATCCTTCTTCTGCACTAACATGATCAGGCTCCCACAAGGTGATGAACTCAGCCGAATGTGACATTTCTGTAGCAACTCCTCAATCTGCCTCTTGATTTCATCATTCTCGATAAAAGAGCGTAGTATATTGGTCCATTGGGTGTCGGCGCAACTAGGATCATACCTATGGGGTGCTTGACCTGACAGTGCAGAGGCACCCTTACGGGTGAGGTGAAGATGTCCCCATACTCCTCCATGACCTTGACCATTTGTTTTTGTCGTGCAAAGGAGCCCTGTCTAGAGGTCATGGCCATAGTCTTCTTCTTTTTCTAAGGGCGGATCATCAGGAAAAAAAATTCTCAGTTTTGGAAATGAGCTTACTACATTGTTTTACAATAACCAAAGAGATGGCAGCAGGCGATGCTACCTTCGGTATCTTGTACAAATTATTTCCCAAAGTAGCAATAACAACGTGAGGTCAGGGCTCATATACAGCATGTCGCTTCCACAAGTATGGTTGGCCTAATAATACATCACAAACATCAAGAGGGGCAATGTCACATAATACCTCATTCGTGAAGGGCTTGATGTTGTAGGGAAGGCAACATTGTTGGCTGACACAGAGATCCCGTCCTTGGTGAAGCCAGCCAATGGTGTACGGATGTGGGTGTTCTGTGATCGGCAAGCCTAGCCGCTTCACGACCTATGGTGAAATGAGGTTCTTTTAGCTCTCGCTGTCGACAATGAACTACAGCGATGAACCCTTTACCCACATCTGGGAATGGAAGAGGCACTCCTCCTCCTCTGGATCTTCCAGTTCCTCCTTCTAGATCTTCGTGGTGGCAATGGTGGCATTGGGCTTCACATAGATAATTTGATTCCCTTTTTCACCCCCCTTTTTAGGTTCTTATTCGGAGTTGAAGCATGCATTTTATACAGAAGCCTTCAGCTTAGCCACCAGTGACTGCTTGGCCCGACACTCACATGTGTTGTGAGTGGAGCTCTTATGGAATTCACACCACTTTCCCATGTCCTTCTTTGGTTTCGTGGTGTTTTTCTTTACTTGCGGCTTTGGCGGGTTATCCTGGGCCACCTCGCCTTGCCTTTTTCCTTTGTTCTGTGGTTTTGGGGCACCTTTCCCTTGCTTCAGATTCGCATATCCAAAGTCTCGCTTCTTTTGTTTGAACTTTTCCTCAATCTTGGCAGCATACTGGTATGTTGCACCAAGAGAGGAGATGTTGAGGAACTCCATTTCCTCTTGAATGTATCTATGTAGAAAACAACGGTTATTCAACACCAAATGTTTCTCTGAATCTTTGATACCCAATTTTGTGCATAGGGTATTGAAAATATTTGTCAACTCATGCACAACTTGATCCCTTTGTTGCCGCATCGTAGTCCATTGTATGCACTTGTCATCATAGCTCCCCACGGGATAATATTGTTCCTTTATGGCATCCTGGAATCAATTTCAAGTGGGTGCGGCCGAAAATAGAGAGGGTTCCCTCTCGTCCTTTTGCTCACAGTAGGTTTCCTACTAGTGCTTGACATGGGGGGCGGCTTTGAGGAGTGAAAAAGTATTCTTTTCCCGGTTGGAAAAGTCATGAACCAAGAAATAACCTTATAATAGATTCAACCTTCTATCTACGACATATGCATCTTATTAGGCCTCAAATATGGGAATGTCAAAGTTTAACCTTAAAGGGAGTTGCGCCTCCAGAGTGGTTGTTGGATGCAGACGCGTCACTGGTGGGCAGTCATTGAAGAATTTGGGCATTTATTTCTCAAGGGCCTCCTCGAGCAATATTTTGATAGGAACTCCCACTCCCTCATCTTTATTTTCATCCCCAATGGGCAGTCGTCGGGGTTTGTGAGGCTGGTCTTGCAAAGGTTCAACCAGACCAAGCCCTAACTCCTTATAACCCGACCTCGTTGGGGATACGAAAGAAGGATCGAGAAAGAGAAGACCGCTCTAATACCACTGATCCGAACTTATGTAGGAACGCAAAAAAAATACAGAAATACACATAAACACAAATATGTAGCAGAAACAATACTTCATTTCATTAATATCTTATAACTGAAATATGCTTACAGACATAATGGAAATAAACTAGCTAGGGCATTGGTAGGTTATCTCTGAGAAGATATGTGGTGGCTACATGTCTGTGAACCATGTTCCAATGAGGCTTGAAGGCCTACTTATTATTTAGAAACAATGGAAAACCCTAAACATAAAAAAACCTAAGCCTAGGAGATGAAACGACAAACTGTGGGTCCTGTTGGGGTAAATTGGTACATCAATTTCTCGTAGTCGTAACTTTGGCATGCTATCTCTGTTTGATGCACATGATACATCATTAGAAAGATCGATCCAAATATCACAACTTCCTTTGCTAAATATAAATTCCCCAACTCATCTTCGCTGGGGTGGTTTCCCCAAAAAACGTTGTTTAGGGCCTCAAAACAGCGCCGAAAGTTAAAGACTCGAAGAACTGCCAAAGATAGTAAATTGTGCTACAATTAAGGAAATTGAAAAAATTGAAAGAAAAAATGGTTGGGGTCCAAGTGGAATAGACGTGTGGCCACAAATATACACCTAGATCATTCCTCCTCCCTTACGAAGTAATGGTCCCCGTTGTGTTGAGTTCTTCCATGAGATGAGGAAACTTATGTTGAAATTGGTCCCTAGTGAGCCACTTGCCCTGGTGAAATAGTTGGCCTGTTTTGACAGCTCGATATAGATGGATCCTCTATTGGCGGGTGTTCTTTATCTATGTGTCCATAATCCAATCAGTTGTGGCTTGTTCCATGTAGTCTGGGTTTAACTCTGTTGGTGTGAGTTTTTCTTCCATTTCGGATGTGTCTAGTAGAGGTGGAAAGTAGGGCGAAGGTGGTCCACATTGAACACTAGGTGTAGACCAAGGAATGGTGGAATACTAAGCTCAAAGGCATTGTCCCCTATAGCCTTGGTGATGGTTCTTGACCCATATCGGAGTGGGCGAAACTTGCAGTCGGGTCCAGCGAGACGCTCCTTCTGTAAATGTAGCCACACTTTGTTGCACACCTGGAAGTTGTGTGGCACCCGATGATGATCATGCCGCTTCTCTTACTTAGCATTAGCTCTATCCAATATGTCATGAACCTGTTGGAGGATGTGTTGAATGCACTCAATGAAGTTGTTCGCCTTTTTAGCTTCAAATTGGACATGAGCTTAATCGGCCTGAGTAGCTGCAAATGGCATGGCTACGTCAATGGGACATAGTGGCTGGAATCCCAAGCCCACCTGAAATGGGTTGTGGTCGATTGAGTTGCGGAGAGCCTGGTTATAGTTGTGTTGTACATATGGGAGGCTCTCATCCCATGTGTGTGGATTCTTTGAGTTGTACATCCATATAATGTGTACGATAATCCTATTGACAACCTCTGTCTGGCCATTAGTTTGGGGATGGAAAGTTGTGGACTTGGTGAGCTTGGTGTCCAGCATTGACCAGAGGTTGGACCAAAATGTACTGAGGAACCTGTTGCTCTAATCTGAGATGATATACTGTAGGATCCAAAAGTGTACCCACACTCATTAAAAGAAGAGTTTAGCAGTGCCTTCTGCAGTGATATTCTTCTTGCAGGCCGCCATAATGGCCATCTTCGAGAATCTGTCGGCGACCACAAAAACACAGTCGTTTCCATGATTAGTCGAAGGAAGGCCTGACATGTAATCCATGGATATGGATTCCCAAGGTCGACTAGGGGTAGGCTGCAGAGTATATAGGCCTTGATTCTTTATGGTCAGTTTGGCAATGGTGCAGACAGTGTTGGATCTGATATACTTCTCTACATCCTGTCGAAGGTTTGGCCAATATAAATACTTCTATAGTATTGCCATTGTTTTCTCGACCCCGAAATGCCCAGTGACCCAACTGTAGTGTGCTTCCCAAATAATCTTGGCACACTCGCTTGAAGGAACACAAAGGTGTCCCAAGTGACATAGTAGTGCATCTTGGAGGTGAAAATTTGGAACTCGGTTACCCTCCAAGCGCGTCTTGTATGTGTGGTTGAATTCTAGATCGCTCTTGTAGAGAAGTAACCAATCAAAAGTCTAGTGCCCACAAGAGTTGAGAATGGTGATTAGCGCCACGATCGGTGGTCGGTTGAGGCAGTCTGCAAAATTATTGGTGTTTCCCTTCTTTTACTTGATGTTCAAATGAAACTTTTGCAGATATGTGGACCACTTCTTATGGCGATCATTCTGCAACTTCCCTTGTTTATCTATGAACTGCAAGGGTCGGTGGCCTGTGTGGATGACCATTTCCTTCCCCAAAATGTAATGCTTCCATTTTCGGAAAGCCTACACAATAAAATACATATCTTTGACATAATTGGGATAATTTCAGACTGTGTCGGACAATGTCTCACTGTGATATGCCACTGGATTCCCCTGTTGAGTAAGAATTGCCCCAATAGCATAGTCAGAGGCATCTGTCTCAATCTCAAATGGTTGTTGCAAGTCTGGTAATGTGAGCACTGGGGCAGAGAAGACGTGATGTTTCAATTGTATGAATGCCTTCTGTTGAGATTCAAACCAAAAGAATTTTTCTTTCGCTCTTCCCTGGGTGACTTGACTCAAGGGCCAAGTGATATGAGAGAATCCCAACATGAACCTGCGGTAGAAATTAGCATGACCTAGAAAGCTATGAAGCTCTATTAGAGTGGTTGGGGCTAGCCAATATCGAATTACTTGGATCTTGGCTGGATCCACATGCACCCCTCGCTCATCAATAATGTATCCCAGATACTGAACCTGGTCATGCAAAAAGTTCACTTCTCCAAATTGGTACACAACTTGTGTTGCCACATTTTCTGGAGGACCTATCGGATGTGGTGGAGGTGCTCTTCCCAAGTCTGGCTGAAGATCAGGATGTCATCCAAGTATACTACTACAAATGAGTTGGTGAATGACCAAAATATGTCATCCATCATCCTCATGAAGGGTGCAGGAGCATTCGTCAACCCGAAAGGCATGACCAGCCATTCAAATAGGCCCTCCTTGGCTTTGAAGGCAATCTTCCACACATTGGAGGGTTTGATTGGTACCTGGTGATACCCATGCTTCAATTCGAACTTACTGAAATATTTCCCCCCCTTGAGTTAGTCCAGAAGGTCATCAATCCATGGGATCGGGTACCTATTTCAGACAACGATATTGTTCAACGCCCGATATTCAATACAGAGTTTGTAAGTCCCATCCTTCTTCTGCACCAATATGATCGGGATACCACATGGTGATGAACTCGTTCGAATGTGACCTTTCTGCAGCAGTTCCTGAATTTGCCTCTTGATTTCATTGTTCTCCAAAACATAGCGTCGATATATTGGTCCATTGGGCAGCAACACACCTGGGGTCAGATCTATGGGGTGCTTGACCTACGAGTTCAGAGGCACCCTGCGGGTGAGGTGAAGATGTCCCTGTACTCCTCCACGACCTTGTCCATTTTTTTTCGTGTGAAGGAGCCCTATCTAGAGCTCGTGGCCACAGTATTATTCTTTCCCTAAGGGCAGATCATCAAGAAAACAAATTTCCTGGTTTTGGAAATGAGCTTACTGCATTTTTTTGCAGTAAAAAAAGAGATGGCGACAGGCAATGCTACCTCTGGTATCTTGTACAACTTATTTTCCAAAGTAATAATAACAGTGCGAGGTCGAGACTCATATACAGCGTGTTTCTTCCACAAGTATGGTTGGCCTAATAATACATCACAAACATCAAGAGGGGCATTGTCACATAATACCTCATCCGTGAAGGGCTTGATGTTGTAGGGAAGGCAACATTGTTGGCTGACGCAAAGATATCTTCTTTGGTGAAGCCACTCGATGGCGTACGGTTGTGGGTGTGATGTGGTCGGCAAGCCCAGCTACTTCATGACCTCTGCTGAAATGAGGTTCTTTTGGCTCCCATTGTTGACAATGAACTATAGCGGGGAACCCTTTACCCACATTTGGGAATGGAAGAGCGGCTCCTCCTCCTCTGGATCTTCTGTTTCCTCCTTCTGGATCTTCATGGTGGCAACGGTGGCGTTGGGCTCTGCATCGATAATTTTCTTCCCTTTGTCACTCCCCTTATTGATTTTTGATTCGGAGTCGGAGCATGCATCTGTTTCATAAGCCTTCAGCTCAACCACCAATGACTACTTGGCCCGACACTCACTTGTGTTGTGAGTGGAGCTCTTATGGAATTCACACCACTTTCCCATGTCCTTATTTGGCTTTGTGGTGTCGGTATTTGCTTGCGGCTTTGGCGGGTTATCTTGGGCTGCCTCGCCTTAGATTTGTTCTTTGTTCTGTTGTTTGGGGGCACCTTTCGCTTGCTTCTAATACGCGGATCCAAAGTCTCGCTTCTTATGTTTGAACTTTTGCTCAATCTTGTTAGCATACCAGTATGTTGCACCAAGCGAGGAGATGTCGAGGAACTCCATTTCCTCCTGAATGTATCTATGCAGGCAGCTGTGGTACTTCAACAACAAATGTTTCTCCAAATATTTGATACCCAATTTTGTGCGCGGGGTATGGAACAAATTTGTCAACTCATGCACATCTTGATCCCTTTTTTGTCGCAGTGTATTCCATTGTATGTACTTGTCATCATAGCTTCCCACGAGATAATATTGTTCTTTGATGGTGTCTCAGAAAGAATTCAAAGTGGATATGGCTGAAAATAGAGAGGGTTATCTATCTTCCTTTTTCTCATAGTCCTTGACATGGGGGGCGACTTTGAGGAGTGAAAAAGTAATATTTTCTCGGTTGGAAAATTCAAGAACAGTCTAATAGATTCAACCATATATCTACGATGCCTGCATCTATTTGGCCCTCAAATATGGGAATGTCAAAGTTTACTTGTACCTTAAAATTATTTTCACCTCTAGAGTAGTTGCTGGATGCAGACGCACCATCGATGGCAGTGGCTGAAGAATCTGGCTAAAGTTATCCATCATCACGTTCCTTTGTTTCTTGAGGGCCTCCTCGAGCAATATTTTGACAGGATCTCCTGCTCCCTCGTCTTTCTTTTCATCCCCCATGGGTGGTCGTCGGGGTTTGCGAGGTTGATCTTGCAAAGATTCAACTAACTCCTTATACTTCGACCTTATTGGGGACATGTAAAGAAGGATCGAGAAAGCACAGACCACTCTGATACCGCTGATTCGGACTTATGCAAGAATGAAATAAAATAAATAAATACACATAACACAAAGATGCAGCAAAAATAAGACTTCATTTCAATAATATCTCATAACTGAAATATGCTTACAAATAGAATGGAAATAAACTAGCTAGGGCGTTGGTCGCTTATCTCTGAGAAGAGATGTGGCGGCTACATGCCTATGAACCATGTTGCATTGAGGCTCGAAGGCCTACTTATTATTTAGAAACATTGGAAAACCTTAAACATCCAAAAACCTAACCCTAGGAGATAAAATGCCAAACTATGGGCCCTGTCGGGGTAAATTGGTACATCAATTTCTCGGGGTCATTACTTTGGCATACTATATTTGTTTAGTGCACATAATACATCGTTAGAAAGATATATCCGAGGAATACAACATTTGATAGTGAATATTGAGTTTGTGACTCATATTCACAAGGTGGTTTCCCCAAAAAACTTCGTTTAGGGCCTCAAAACGGCTCTTGAAGTTCAGGATCTGAAAAAACTGCCAAAAATAGTAAATTGTGCTACAATTAAGGAAACTGAAAGAAACAATGGTGGGGTCCAAGTGGAATAGAAGGGTGGCTACCAATATCCACCTGGATCATATTCAACCTCAAGCTTCATGTTCAATTAATACCTTCAACTCTTCTTGCTTGTTGAGTGAAAGGATTTGTTTCACATGTGTTGGGTTTATTTCTTTTTATTTGAAATTTTATGCTTCTCCCATACGACGGTGTAAATAAATTTGGGATCTAACACTTGAACTGGGATGCCTAACTTTTTATTAGATCTAAATTTTTGAGGGGATACCCTTGATACTCTAATTGACGTATCAACACCCTTTTTTCTTGACCAATTAAAGAAACATTGGGCCTCTATTTGGAAATTCCAACATAAACTTGTGATGTGGATAACCACAACCATCGAAATCATTGTGTGTTCTATGAACAATCTACCCTTCAAGACATAGTTTGAAGAAGTGAATGACATAACAATGAAAAGAAAGAAAATTTGGCAAAGACAATAGGAAGATAGGAAGCCTAGAAGAAAGAATGGGAACAAAATTACGCAAGGGACCTAAAAGCTACCCAAACACAAATAATAAATTTGAAAACCTGATTGGAAAAACATAAAGGGAAAAATTTTCCTAGAGTTAAGGGAAGAAAGCAATAGAGAGAAACTAGAATATGAAAAATAAATGATCAAGGAACTTTGAGAGAAAGTAAAGCACTTGGAGTTGGAGCAACAACCTATATTTTAGGAGTTGAGTAAATTTGCAAACTCAATTGCATTAGATGGTTCCTTTGGATAATAATAAGTAGAGACCACAAAAGAGGACATAACAAAACTACATATAGAATAGGCCAATAATATAGATCCCTCTCCCATCTTCCATAGTGGGAAGAAAGAACTCAGCTCATTTGAGACTTCGTAATCAAAATATTTGAATTTATTAGTGTCTTTCGAAACTTTGTTTGCGCTTAGTCAATATTTAAGGCTTTATACAAGCTAACTAATTAATGATAGTGATAGTTTTTAAAAATAGGGCAATTAGGGTTTACTTGTAAGCCCTCCTTGAAACTTTTGGAGGATTTCAGATTATGTAACTTCCTTTTGGTCTATATTAAAAGGTTGGATGCTGCAATCCTCTCTTTTCATAAATGATTAGAAAAATATTCATTTTTGTTAAAAACAAAAGAAAGAAGAAGAGTGCCACCTAGTATTAAAAAGTGTGCCATAATGTATTTAGAGGAGCTAGTTGTGGGAAACCTCCTCTCCCAAACATTAATGAGATATTATCGATTCCAAATATTATTAGAGGTTGAGCAAGAAGCACAAACATTGATTAAATAATTGTGCTTTTAAGGTTCTTCAGTGCATTATTAATGTTGATTTTAGACTTATTTCCCATCGTTGGGATCCCTAGCACATGCATGATATTTTGGAAAATAACATCAAGGTACATGGGTGCATACTTGTGGTATTTGTGTCCCTTTCCAAATGCTTGTACCATTTTACCCACATGCTGCTATCCACCTATACATCCTCATGGGTAATGTGTTTCTTATTAAATTCCTTTCATTTTTTTAGTGGAATTTTTTTTAAGAATGCTCATATCTCTTTTTAAGCTCCACGCAAGTCTCATCAACACCATTGGAATATATGTGCTCACTAGTATTTTGGGATTTGCTAAGCAACATAGTGAGCAATGACTACCACATCATCAATGTGTTTTCTAACTTGAAAGGTGTCATGGAGACATGTTAATGACATTAAAATAAGAACTAGTAGTGCTAGCTATAATACTAATTGAAAGTAAATAATTGAGAAA
Source organism: Pinus albicaulis (assembly GCA_034641835.2). Taxonomy (NCBI): domain Eukaryota; kingdom Viridiplantae; phylum Streptophyta; class Pinopsida; order Pinales; family Pinaceae; genus Pinus; species Pinus albicaulis. The sequence continues at coordinate 988,225,213 of CM076570.1, forward strand.
CCTCACCATTTGCAAAATTGTCTCTTGACCATCAATAGTGGTGAGGCCAACATTGTCTTCTTACTAAAAAAGTGTAGCATTAATGTGATAAAGCTTATCAAACATAATAAAGTAAGAACTTTGACTTAATGAGAGAAATGACATAATCTTGACATTACATAAAACATTATAGAATCAACAATAATAAAAAAATATAATAAAGCTCATTTGAAACATAGAAATTCATAAATAAATAAAAAATTGATATAACATAAAATGTTACGAAATCTACCAATAAAGTTTATTTGACACAATAATGTCCATAAATTAATAAGACATGAATATTAACCATACAAAACACATCTCCCATAAATAGATACAAACCATAAATAAAAACACACTAAAAATAGAAATAGAGCACATTTCGTAAGGTAAACTTCATCGTCACGTTTGGCTCTAACTCATTTGCACCAATCACATTTATTTATAAATCAAATTTCCATAACATAAACAAGCAAAAACATTACGATGGCAACATGATAAGATAACTCCCACTAAAATATATGGACAAAAAACACAAGATGAGTGAGACAATCTAAGGAACAATCAAGGGATTATGTTCAAAACATTCTTTGTCGTGAACGTCTCTAACTATTTACAGGGAAGATCAAAACTTGCTTGTAATCCCATATTAAAATGCTAACCTATGCATGGAATAAAAAATTATTAACTTAAACAAATAAAGAAAAATAAAATAAAAATGCAAAAAACCTAGGTATGGTTTGTAACCAATGAAGGAATTGCTTTATCTTTTTCTTGGTGTGGCAAGATCATCAAAGACAATGATGAAATGATCATGAATATAATTATATTTTATTTTATAACTTTTTATTTTTAATCATGGCAATTAGTAATTTACTGGGGTGATCTAGCTGAGGCTTAGGATAAAACCAATTACTTGCCACTACAAGTTTATCTTATCTCCATTAGAGCTCCTCTAGTGTTATTTTCCGCATCTAGTTACCCATGAGTGCTTCTTCTCCCATTTTTCCATTGTTTATTAACTTGCTCTTTGTATATCTATTCCAAATTAACAAAATGAAAGGGTAGAGCAACTGCAGAGTGGAAATGAAATTAACCCACCAATATAGGAACAATGGGTATGCACAAGCTTATTTTTTATTTTTTTATGTGAGGGGAAGAAGAAGGTTTGTTAATTTGGGCACGCAAAATCTAATTTTTCATTTTTTATGTGAGGGGAAGAATAAAGTTTGTTAATTTTCTTTGGACCTTGGTTAGGTTCCACTGTTCACTCCCCCAAAACCTTTTAGGTAGTGATTCGATGATTTTATCTACTCACGAATGATGTGTTATGAAGTTTATTTGATTGCTATTATGATAAATCTCACTACATGGTGGAGGGAAGCAAGAATTAAGTGCTTTCAATAACAAAATTTGCAACAACAAAAAAGGCAATCACTCGTAAATTTAGTCTTGAAGGATTGCTTCATCACGATGTTAAGGTTGGAAAATGTTCATATTATCTCCACGTCAAACAATGTTCATAACATTATTAAAGGTAAACATCCAAAATAATTTTTTAGGTTTAATGAAATTTTTATATCTCAAAACTATGTAAATGCACATGATATCATTCTAAAAAAAATTAAGTACTCTCCATGATAATGAAACCCAAGATCTCAGAGACAACTACAATTATCACCAATTGTTTAATGAAATTTGAAAATCTCAAATATATAGACTATCATTTCTCTAATAAATAAATAAATAAAAAGTACTCTCCATGATAATGAAATCCAATATTTTAATTTGACAACTGCAATTATCACTAATTATTTCCTTTGAACACTAGATGAGTGGTGCAATGAAGGAAGTATCCTCAAAAAAAAAAAAAAAAAAACCACCCTCACATGAATTCTAAATCCTTGAAATATAATATCGTGAAAGGGTGGCTTTTGTTGAATTTCCACGACCTTGGGTCTAGGTTAGAGTATTGAAATCACGGACGCTACCAAACCAAGAATCTCAACCATAAACTACTTTGCACAGCGGAAATATAAAGCAGTAAATCACACATGCACAAATATACATAGTTTTTTTCACAAAATTGTACAATAATGTAAAATCACCAATATTCGTTATATTAAACCAAATCTGAATAATACAATAACCTATGGTATACAAGATACAATGACAAACATGTTGCGTAGACTCGATGTTGTATCTTTTCGTGTCAGTCCTTCGCTCACGTACCGCTCACTAGTTGCCCCTTAGTCCTTCAAAGGACAACACATCGAGACTCCAGGAGGGTTGCCATCTAACATTGTTGCACGTCACTTTTTTAGCATTTACACAGGCTGATCCAATCTACTCTCTGGGTAAGCCTAATTCTCGGTCTCCAAACTGCCAGGCTAGCAGTTATCTTTTTCCATCAAGCTGTTGCACTTTTTTAGGTCCCTATTATACTATTGTAGCCCCTTATTGTTATTGGCAGTGTAGCCCCCTTATTTTTAATGTTGTCCCCTTACATTATTATTGTTATGTAGGCTCTGATTATATTGTGACTCCTTAGAATCCTATATATAGTAAGTAGGTTTTTTCATTTGAATCATCCAATAATTGTTCATTTATGTGATGTAAAGGAGGTTTCCCAATCAAAGAGGTTGATCCATAAGTCATTGATCTATATTTTCTTCTATTTTGTGAGTTGGTTGCATAACATTTGGTATCAATGCTTGGGATTCTAGGGTTTAGCTTCTTCAAACAGGTCATCTTGGAATTTTCGTTATAAATTTTTTTCTATGAGGCCTCAGAAGTTAAAAAATTTACCACATGGAGCCAAAATTTTAGTGAAAATCGTGTAAAAATTTTAGAACTTGGTTTGCTATATTTTTGGAGATGTGATATGAGGAAGTTAGGTTTTTTGCAGGCTCCAGAATTTCATGTCAAACATGTGACCAAGGGAAAATCGCCATAACTTTCATTTCAGGCATCAGATTTGAATTATGTAAAAAGTGACCGAAATTGCGCAAAATTTAGTTTCTTGTATATCAATTTCAGAACCGAAGGTCAAAACAGTGACACATGGCACACCATACAAGTTTGTTCTATGGAACTAGTCCATAATTAGGTCATTGTGGGAGACCAGGCATAACTTTACCTTGAATAATCCAAATTAGGTATGACTTGTGGCATTGGAAAGAAGACTTGGAGGGATACTATAGGAGAGAAGTTCAAATGTTGGGGATCTGAAATCACAAAGATACATCAAGTTCAATTTCAAGCTCCTCAAAAGCAAGAAAAAGGTGTGTATTATTTTTTTTAATTGCATAACTTTATTTCAAAAATTTAGTTTGAAGTGATTGCAAGGGCATATTGAACCATTAATATCAATATTGGGTTCTGAAATTCCTCCCAAAAATAATTCCACACCCATTAAACCCTCAGAAAGCTCTATTATGACACATGAAGAGGAAGAAGTGCAACATGATATATCAAAATTACGAGACTAAGTGCAACAATTTTTTCTCTCGCAAAGAGTAACCAAAAATGAAATGGAAGCTAAGATGGATGGTTTGAAGAAAGACACGAATGGTTTGAAGAATTACATGGAATCTAAGATCGATGGTATAGAAGAAAAAATGAAAGGCAACATGGAAGACATGAAGAATGGTCTAAAAGCAGACATGGAAGGTTTGAAGGAAGGTTTGACAAAGTTGCTACAAGAAATTATTCCTAATGGCAAAAATGTAGTAGATGAAACTCATGATGAGAACAAAAGAAATGTTAATCATGATTTCATAGACTCTAATGTTGGATTTAAGACCCACCATATTCCAAAGGTTGATATGAAGAAGTTTGATGGCAAGGATACCGTAACATGGATACTAAACATGGAGAAATAATTTGATCTCCATAATGTGCAAAACACATAAAAGTTACACATTGTAACTTTATATTTAAAACCCAACCATTTTCTATAGTATCGATCGCTTTGTACTCATAAACCACTTGTCACTTGGTCAATTTTTACAGTGGAAATGATAGCACATTATAAGGATATAAAAAGCAACATCTCATTTATCCAATTGATAAATCTCAAACAAAAGGGTTCGATGGTTAAACACATTGAGGACTTTCAAAAATTAAATATAATGGTAAATGATATTCTAGAGGAGGATAGGATTGATGTCTTCATAGGTACTTTAAAGGATAACATCCAATATGAGATTCGCCTTTGGGAACTTGATTCATTGGAGAAGTCATTCAGGTTGGCAAGAAAAATTGAAAGCAATATTATTGCAACAAGGAAGCTACCACTCACAACTATAAAGATGGAATTGTTGCTACTCCTAGCTTTCCACAACCTACAACTTCAACACCACAAAAATTGGAAGAAAAAGAGCAAAAGGGCTTTGTTATAGTTGTGATAGAAAATATACTAAAGGGAATAAGTGTGCTGAGAATAAATTATTTTACATAGATTGTGAAGAGGAAGAAGAGAAGGAACAAGAAACTTAAAAATAATAGGATATACACCAGGAACCGACCTTAGAGAAAGAAGAAATAAATCTGACCATATCTTTTATTGTAATGCATTGGTAGGAATTACCATTCCTCAAACTCTCAAGATAGAAGGACATATCAAGAAGAAAAAGGCAATATTGTTGATTGATTCAGGTAGTACCCATAATTTTCTTCATTGTAAGAAAGCCAAGGAATTGAATTGCTTCATGTATCCAGCACCAGAGTGTCAAGTGATGGTTGCAAATGGAGGAACTATAAATTTCTCTAGAAAGTGCCATAATTTCAAGCTAACCATGGGGAAATATGTATTGAATAGCCCAATTCTTTCCATTCCAATAGGTGGTGTTGATGTTTTACTAGGAGTTCAATAGTTACAATATGTGGGTATGATAGCTTTTAATTTTCAAGAACTTTTCTTGAAATTCTTTTGGGAAGGAAAGGAAGTTGAGACTCCAGATCTCCGAAAAGTCTTGGACAATAATTCCAAGGTATTTGAGACTCCCAAAGGCCTTAAACCTATTCATGATCATGATCATGTTATTCATTTGATTCCAGGAAGTGTTGCTCCAAACATCAGGCATTACAAATATCCCTATGCCCAAAAGAGCGAAACTGAACGTATGATTGCAGAAATGTTAGAGGTTTGTATAATACAACCTAGTCAAAGTTCTTTCTCTGCTCTAATAGTATCGGTGCACAAGAAGGATGGATCATGATGCATGTGTCTGGATTATAGGGAGCTCAACAAGATCATTATTAAAGATAAATTTCCCATTCATGTCATTGATGAATTATTGGATGAATTACATGGAGCAATTTACTTCACCAAGTTGGATCTCCGTTTAGGATATCATCAAATTAGAATGAAGACTGAAGACATTCTAAAAACAACATTTAGAACTCATGAGGGTTATTATGAATTTTTTGTCATGCCTTTTCTCCTTACCAGTGCACCTACTACATTTCAAGGGTTGATGAATTCCATTCTCAAACCCCTCCTTAGAATACGTGTGTTAGTATTTTTTGATGATATACTAATATACAAAAAGTCTTGGAAGGATCATGTTCAACATGTTGATAGGATGCTAACACTATTGGAGGAGAAACAATTATATGCAAAAACCTCTAAATGTTTATTTGGAGTACAGGAGTACAAAATTAAAGCCATTAACGAATAGAAAATCCCCACAATCATAAAGCATCTGCGAGGATTTCTTGGGTTAACAGGGTATTATCACAAGTTTGCTAAGAATTATGGGAGAATAGCAGCACCTCTAACAGCATTATTGAAGAAAGATGCATTTTCTTGGACTCCAGAAGCAACTAAGGCCTTTGAACATCTTAAAGAGGAAATGTGCCAAGCACCAGTCTTAGCTATGCCAAACTTCAAAAAAACCTTTATTATGGAATGTGATGCCTCGGGAGATGATATTGGTGTTATTTTAATGCAAGAAGGAAGACCCATTACTTTTTAAAGTCGTCCAATCAAAGGAAAGTATTTACAAAAATATATTTAAGAGAAGGACATGTTGCCAGTAGTACATACACTAAATAAATGGTGACCTTACCTAATGGGAAGACACTTCAAGATAAAAACAGATCATGATAGTCTTAAATAATTTTTCGAACAAAGACTATCTTAAGAAGAGCAGCAAAAATGGGTCACAAATATGTTGGGTTATGACATTGAAATCATCTACAAAAAATGGAAGTTAAATGTTGTTGCAGATGCACTCTCAAGAATGCAAGAGGATGTGGAATCATTTATTTGTGACATTTCTATTATCCAACGAGATTGGATAACCGAAGCAAGGGAGGAATGGAAAAATGACGAAAAATGTGTGGACACTCATTCTAAAGTTGTAGCAAGATCTTAGTACATCTGATACATTTAGATGGAAAAATGAGTCATTATGGTACAAAGTTCGCTTATATCATTGTAATAATTCCAAACTAAAACAAAATATTCTTTTGGAATTACACACTTCTCTCTTGGGAGGAAACTCGAGATTTTTAAAAACTTACCACAAGGTCAAGAAATAATTTTTTTGGGATGGTTTTAAATCTAATATTCAAAAGTTTGTGGCAGAATGTTTGGTCTGCCAACAAAAAAAAGTTCAGACAATTAAGATCTCGGGTCTCCTATAGCCTTTCTCCAATCAAAGTCAACATTGGGAGGAGGTTTCAATGGATTTTATCACAGGTTTACCCAAATCCAAAGGAAAGAGTGTCATCATGGTGGTAGTTGATAGAATTATCAAGTATGCACACTTTTGTGCATGATTTCATCCATTTAAATCAAGTACAGTTCCTACTACATTTATGGAAACAATTCAAAAGCTAAATGGAAACCCAAAGATTACTGTAAGTGACAGATATCCCATTTTCACTGGAAATTTTTGGAAGGAATTATTTTATTGTTTGGGTACTCAACTAGTTCATATCTCATCTTATCATCCTCAATTTGATGGGAAAACTAAGATAGTGAACAAATGTTTAGAAGGATGTCTTCGTTGAATTGTATATGATAAACAAACACAATGGGTTTAGTGGTTACCTCTGGTTGAATGAGGGTATAACACTTCCTTCCACACTACAGTAAAAATGACCTCATTTATGGCACTTTATGGATATCATCTGCCATCCATCACATCATCTTTAAGAGAAAATTCTAAGGTTCAAGCAGTGGAATATCACATCGAGCATCAACAACAAGTTCTCCAACTCTTAAAAGATAACCTAACTTTGGTTCAAAATCGAATAAAACAACATGCATATCAACATCGCAACGAAAGAAGTTTTGATCTAGATGACTGGGTATTTTTATGGTTACAACCATACAAAAAAATTTCCCTCGAGCAAGCTAAGAAGGATAAAAAATTATCGCCAAAGTATTGTGGTCCTTACAAGGTGTTGCAAAAAAATATGTACTATGGCATACAAATTGAAGCTTCATACATCTTCCTGAGTGCACCCAGTTTTCCATGTTTCATGTTTAAAGAAGGTTATAGGTAAAAAACTCCCAGTTTAAACAATATTGCCAAAACTTGAAGAGGAAGAAAAAATCATATTGGAACCTGAAGCAGTCATGGAAACAAGTACTCGACAGCTATGAAATCGATCAATTTTAGAGTATCTCATCAAGTCAAAGAACTTACCCGTTGAAGATTCCACGTGGGAGGATGAGAATTTTATACAAAGGTATCCAGAACTACTCAACTGTTGAGGAAAACACCTTTTTTTAAGGAGAGGGGCATGTTAGGTACCTATAATACTAGTGTAGCCCCTTATTGTTATTGTTAGTGTAGTCCCCTTATTGTTATTGTTAGTGTAGCCCCCTTATTGTTAATGTTGCGCCTATGTAGTCCCCATATTTTTACTATTGTGCCCCATAGAAGCCCATTATTGTTATTGTTGTGCCCTTACATTATTATTGTTATGTAGGCTTTGATTATATTGCGACCCCTTAGAATCCTATATATAGTAAGTAGGTTTTTTCATTCGAATCATCCAAGAATTGTTCATTTATGTAATGTAAATTAGGTTTCCCCTTTGAAGAGGAAGATTTCTAAGTAGTTGATCTATCTTTTATTCTATTTTGTGAGTTGGTTTCATAACACTCGTCGGCACCAAACTTTCTCAATATTTAGCTCCTCTTCGTCACTTCAAGACTACTTGTCTAGGGCTACTTTGGGTAGCCAACACATTGCCCTCCACCAGATAAATAACACCCAATACTACATTGCAATATATGCACTAATGAAGGCTTATGATCACTCAAACAAGCCTCCAAATTGGTTCCCACGGGGTGCTCCAAATCTAATCCAAATCTGGTCAACTCCTTTGACCCAACACCTCCAAATACTGCTCTAAATTTGTTTGTATATTTTTATTCTTGACTGTTCTTGTTAGGGCACCAGGGCACACCGCTACAGCCCTAAATTCCTTCCAATAGTCCTTGAACAACCCACTAGAATACTACGACACACACTTAGGAGGTCCCTCCTGTACCACGTTGCTATCATGGGCATATACCAGCCCTGAAACCTCCATACGCACACCTTGTTGTGGTGCTATGGCGTGCGACCTAAAACACACCAATCTTGTAGCTTAAGGCCAACATCCTCAGTAGCATCTTGTCCCTAAAAGGTGCCCCAAACAAATCTGTTTCCATCCCTTAAGGCCTCGGCCCAGTAGCCAACATCCTAGGCCTCCAACACAACAAATTTGGACTTGTATTAACCCTTAATATAGTCCCTCCAAGCTTCGTTGTTCTACCCTCTATAGTTGTGGACTTCTCCTCCTTAATGAGTTTCTCCTTTGAGTATGTGTTGCACTTGATTGGATGTTGAATAACCTCACATCCTCCCTTTATTTATACATAAATGAGGGGCTTCTAAAACATTATGAAGAGGCTCTTTCAAAACTTGTCACATGCCTAAAACTCCTAAGGGAGATCTTGACATACAAGTGCATACCCATCATTAACCTCAAAAAAATCATATCCTCACTTCTACAACTCGAAATTCGACGATTCTAAAAGTGTTGAATTCTCCTTTCCTCCCTCTATCATCTCATGCCATCAAATATAGAAATGTGCTTCCGGAAATGCCCAAAACACATTTTGGTGCAAAAGTCCATACTTGAGTTCCAAGCCCACAAGTGACCCTTGTGGTGCTTTTACCTCAAAACCTCGAACCATGGGGCTTGGAGTTCCTCCCAAGATACACAAATCAACACTCCCTCTTAGCGAGGGAGGTACTTCCAAAACTAGCAAGTATCTCGTTGTCGTCATCACTCCTCACAACACTTTCCCAACTCCTGGTGCTCACAATCGCATCAATCCCTATACAGTGATCTATGCCCTTCCCAAAAGTGTCGTTATCACTACCGGAAGCACCCTACTTCTTCTTTTCTTTTATCACTTTCTAGTCCCTCCATGATTCCTTCTGGGTAGATGTGGAAGAACCCTTTCTACCCACTGACCATGGGCTCTTCTTGCGTTGTAAAGTCTCCCTCTGAATTTGCAAGCTCCTTCTAGAACTTGACTCCCTCTGATTCTCTGGAACCTGGACCTTATTCTCTGGAAAGTGTAGCTTCTTCTTGAGAACCTATACCTTCTCCTTTGAAGCCTACACCTACATTTTCACCTATTGCTGCTTCTCTGGAACTTGCACCTGCACCTGCTCCTGCTTCTCTAGAACATGCACCTGTTCCACCTTCTTATTCCCATGATCCACAGGCTTGCTCGTAAACATGTAGAGACCATGCTTTCTAACTCCAAGTACAATCCCATTGGAGCTAGAGCCTCTAGGCCTTAGTCTTGCCTTCCCATCCTAGAACAATACTTCAAACCCCTTCCTCTCGATCATCGAGACAAAAATCATGCTATATCTGAGTCCTGGTATAAATAATACATCCTAAACCCACATCACACGTCTTGTCTCCATATTGAATGCCACAACTCTCGATGCTTGGATATCCCACTGACTCTTGTCGCCTAACACCATGTGCAACTTTGTGTCCCATTCAACTAGAGTCTCTAAACCTCCTTTGACCCTATCATATTCTTCCTTGCACCAATGTCCACATACCATCCATCCTCATCGATAATACCTTGCGAGAAATGAGAGATCATGTCAAAGTCCTCTTCCAATCTCCTAGTGAGATCATCTATCTTAAATGAAGTGGAAACATTGGCGACCTGTTTTCCTTTCCTCTTCTCTTCATCTCCCTTCTTCTTCATCGAAAATCTCGACGAGGAATGACCCATCTCACCACAATTTAAACACTTTACTTTACTCAATTCCTTCTTTTACTTTCCCTTCATTCGTGTTGCAAGTGCCATGTCATCATTGAAAGACTTCTTCTTTGAATGAAGATCCTAGTCTTACAAATATTCTTTCAAGTTAATCCTTACCATATATCAAGCTCAGATAGGCATATCTATGGCAACAAGCTCATATCTAACTTGAGACAATATCGTCAGATACGAGGTCACCCCTTCACCCTTTATGATCTTTTTGGACTTCAACCTATCCTCCAATACTAGTACCCATTTTTCATTCTTATTCTAGAACAAATTCTGAAGATCCATCTACATCTTATGTGCATTTTTCTTCTCGGAAAAATGAGGTATTAGGGCATCCTTCACACCATATATGATAATCTATCTCACCCTAACATCCAAGTCTTCATTTATTTACAACTCCTTAGGGTCTAGGTTAGATTCTTAAAATCAATGATGCTACCAAACCAATAATCTCAACCATAAACTACTTTTCACAATGGAAATGTAAAGCAGTAAATCACACATGCACAAATATACACAGTTTTTCACATAATTACACAATAATGTACAATCACCAATCTTCATTATATTTAACCAAATTTGAATAATACATCAGTATATGGTATACAATATACAATGACAAACATGTTGCGAAGACTCGATGTCATATGTTTTCCTATCGGTCCTTCGTTCCCATACTACTCACTAGTTTTCCCTTAGTCCTTCAAGGGACAACAAATCGAGACTTTAGGAGGGCTGCTACATAACATTGTTGGAGGTCACTTTTGTAGCATGTATACGGATTGATCTAATCTGATCTTTGGGTAGGCCTAATTTTTTAGCTCCAAACTTCCAGACTAGCAATACCCTTTTTCCATCATGGCACTACACCTCAGCACCAACTTCACCCAATCTTTAGTGCCTCTTCGTCACTTCAAGATAGATTTTCTAGGGATACTTTTGGTATCCAATACACCTCCCTCCACCAGATCAATAGCTCCCAATACTAAATTGCAATATGTGCATCGATGAAGGCTTATTATCACTCACACAAGCCTCCAAATTGGCTCCCACGAGCTGCTCTGAATCTGATCCAAATACAGTCAACTCCTTTGACCAAACGCACCTCTAAATGCTGCTATAAATTTGTTTGTATATTTTTGTTCTTGAATGTTCTGTTTAGGGCACTAAGGCACACTGTTGCAGCCCAAAATTCCTTCTAACAGTCCTTGAACAACTCTCTAGAACACTATGTTACACCCATAGAAGACCCCTCCTCTACCACGTTGTTGTCATGGGCATATACCAACCCTTAAACCTGTTGGACACCTAATCCTATATGGGTAGGTGTGGAAGCCGACCAATTAAAGAGGAGTCCAAGTGATCTTGGAATGGTGGAATCCAAGGGTCACCTCATTGTATTATAAATATACATCATATTAATGGTAATAGTAACTCGCGCTTATATTTATCATTTTCCCTATTCTTGTGTGCATAACATGCATGTGTTTAACATGGTATCAAAGAGGGTGATTGTTGGCCCTGCTTGAATTTGAGCCACTGCTCTTTGTGTCCATTTAAGTCCTATCATTATGGCCATGATGCTGTGCCATATTCCTGCCATATTTTATTTCATATAATTCTGGCTTTACTGCAACCTCTACCATCTCCCAACATATGTGTTGCCTCTCATTGAATCTATTCCCATTACTTTATTTTTGGCATTTCTGCTACTGAAATATTCTATAATGCTCCATTGCACCAACTGTATCAGGTGGAGGACTAAACATTGTGTGTTATCCTGACAAAATGCCTAAGAATTTATGAATTCCATTATCTACTCTTTGCGCATATAATAGATGGTTGTTTCAATCTTGCCATATTTTGACATAACACTGCACTCTGTAATATCGTTGGTCCTTCCTTGAATAGCGTTGGTCTGATTATTTTCTCCCTAGCGCTCAATCTGCTGCATAATTCCGCTCCATACGCTCTAAAATTGTAACACCAAATCTGCTCCAGCTTATGCAAAAAATGGCCTTTCTTGGAGAGCGATTTGGCAGTGTTGGGTTTGACTCAAAGGGCGGCATTGCATTCCAATTTCTCTTTTAATTTTCTCTTGTCTCGAACCTCTGTGTGGAGAAAGACACCAACAGTGCCACCATGCTCCGAATTTACTTGGGCACTCTCTAAATCACTATTTGCAGCGTATTGTGTATTTCAGTCTCCATTTTGTCGACAAAGGTACCAAAAAATAAATCAATGATGTAAAGGATGGATTTCGGCTTTGAGCTTTATACTCTATAGACAACACCTCCCTCGGTTCCATTCATACGACCTCAAACTCTCAACCCTCACAAGCTTCGTTCACCACTGCGCATCACCACCGCTCCCCACTAAGGCAACATCTCCAAGCATCACCACCATTGTTTTGAGATCTACTAGGTACACTGTTGGCCAAATACACCGTAAAATAATCATCATGTCCTCAATGTCCTGATTTTGGAAAAATCTTGTAGTAGAAATGAGGTTTTGAATGTATCTCCACCGATAACGGTTAAAAGTTGTCCAAAATATTATTGTTTCCATTGGCGTTGTGAAGTGTGGTTCCCTATCGCTAGGTGTTGCTGGGTACCACCAGTCATTCTCTAAATAGAGAAAGTTAAAAATAGAACGAGGTAGATCGAGGTGCTCGCCCGCTATTCGGTTATTAACATTAAAGCAATTATCATCAACCATATCAATCAGCATTTCTCAATTCTTTGTTGATGGGATGCTTTCCATAATTACGGTCGTCTCTCTTGATAAATCGTACTCTAGAACACCAGCATGTTGAGGGAACATATGCACCATGGCTATCAGTTCAAGCTCTGTTTTGATATTCGGGTAATCACTGGTTAAAATATGGGCGATAGAATAGACAAAGCAGCTTCCTTAAAATTGTGCAGCTCGGCCTCCACCTCCCTACTCCAACTCGGCCTCCCGTCCTCGCAGGCCACCATTGACTATTTGGATTCCACTTTTTCCCCACAGAAGTAGTTTAATAACAGAGGAAATAGTAATTTATCTATTTTTGTCATCATCTGAATCTCATGCCATGGCCTCAGAGATTCATTTCTTGCAGATGCCAAGACTCTAGGAGGCTCTGAGCGGTGACTTGAATGGAGAGGGAAGAGGGTGAGCGCTATCGAAGACTATTGGAGAGTCGAAGCCGAGCGTTGGTGTTAGAGCCGGTGTCGAGGGAGCTGTGGGAAACTCAAAGGCTGAGTTCCCCTATATATGTTTGCCTTCTTCCAGGGCTTTAGCCTCAACGCATGCCTGCAGGAAAGAAATGGTATTATCGGCACTATACTGAATTCAAGTGCCACCGGTGCATGTGTTGTATGAGTGCTATATTGTATTCAAGTGCATTGAGCTTTGAATTCGAGCCATTTTTTATGCAAAGAATATAGCGCTTTTGGAAATTCAATCTTCAACAAAGCTATTGTTAGTAGGACAAGCATATTATATTTAGTAGGCGGTCGTAAGAGCTTAAGGTCAAGCACAGTGCATTGTATCATAGTTGGAGGTGGAAGTCAAAGAACACGATGTACTCTTCAGCATGGTCTTATTTTTGCCTTCATAATGACAGTTGTGAGAACTATGTGTAAGTTTTGTGAGATTCACATGATTTTTTCATTGAAAATGGTTGGAATTATTGAAGCATTAGACTCTTTAAAATCTTTGATATTGTCTACTACTCATGATACAATAAAAGTCAGCAAAGTCACTCTTACAAACATTCAAACTTGTCTGCAAGTTGCACAAGAAAAGATTGATTTTTTGCAGCTTGAGTCACAACTTCAGCAAGAACAATTACAATAGAAGTGTTGTCATTCTGAACTTTTCTTTGTTCATAATACGAAGACAACCTTTCATCATCAACAAGAAACTATTGAGATCATTGAGCCCATTACAAGAGCAAATTTGCATGTAGGTGTCGAAATTCAGCCTACGCTTCCCAAGCCTATCATCGGACCTTGGGAAGAGCTTGTCCATAATAAGCACAAAACATGTCTTGGATATGACAAGGAGTTGTCCTTTCATATTCCGGACTATTCCAATCCCATAAAATTTCAAAGTGTCAGATTTATTTTGACATTTCACCTTCAGTTGTTCCAGATCCTGCTCCTCTTCCACAGCAACAACAACATATTGTAAAATGGAAACATTGTGATCGATTTTCCCATATGAAAGATCATTGTTTCAATATTCATCCATGCAAGCACTATGGTCGGCACACCCATTCTTCACACAGATGCTTCAGAAAAAAGACTCCTGCAAGAACAAAGATTCGTCTTGGATGGATCACTTATTGGAAATGAGCATCAATAGCCAAGAAGATGTTTAATTCATATGTTAGAACTTGTTCTATCATATTGAACAATCTTGCATTTGAGTTTTCGCCATCATCTCACGTTGTACCTAACATAGGGGGAAAATGGTGGTCATCTACAAGCTTTGAAGCCACATCAAGCAAGCCTGAGACACAACCTGTCATTCCATAGTAAAAGTTGTATCCAAAGACACAGCACATCAAGCGAGCCTGAGCCACAATCTCTCATTCCAAATTCAGAGTTATAGCCAGAGACATAGCAGTTCAAGCGAGCCTGAGCCACAACCTGTCATTCCAAGTTCAGAGTTGTAGCCAGAGACACGGATGCCCATGAGCATGCCTTTGGTTGGTGGAAATCCTTAAACCATATATGTGAGGTTGATATTCTTCCTCTTCAAATAATTAGGGACACTTCCTCTAGCAGAAGACTTCATCTTCTTGCCAGTTTTGGTAGAGTTCTAGGAAATGCATCAAGCATTCCAGAGTTGATGGCCATCCTTAAACCATCGCAAGTTGTAGACCTCCCTTCTTCTAGGTTGAAGGTATCCCTCTTCAAATATGAGGGACACTTCCTCTAGCAGAAGACCTCAGCTTCTTGCCAGATTTGGAAGAGTTCTGGGAACTACACTAAGAGTTCCAGTGTTGGTGGTCATCCTTAAACAACCTCTTTATGCCAACATTTTAGAGAGCTCATTCAGCCTAAGTGTCGCCATGCATACTTTGCATATTTGTATTAAAACTCTCTTCTTGGACTCACACATACCCCTTCGGACTAATGGAGGGAATGTTGGATACCTAATCCTTTATGGTTAGGTGTGGAAGAAGAACAGTTAAAGAGGAGCCCAAGTGACCTTGGAATGTGGAATCCAAGGGTCACCTCATTGTATTATAAATATACATCATATTAATGGTAATATTAACTCATTCTTATCTTTATCATTTTCCCTATTCTTGTGTGCATACCATGTGTGTGTTTAACAAAACCTCTCTACGCACACCTTATTGTGGTGCTATGACCTGCAGCCTAGCACACAACAATCATGTAGCTTACGGCCAACATCCTAGGTAGATTCTTGTCCCTAAACAGTGCCCCAATCAGATTTGTTTCAACCCCCATAAGGCCTCGGCCTAGTAGCGAGCATCCTTGGACTCCAACATAGCAAAATAAAACCTATATTAACCCTTAAGATAGCCCTTCCAAGCCTCGTTGTTCTTCGCTCTCTAGTTGTGGCCTTCTCCTCCTCAATGGGTTGGTCCTTTGAGTATGTGTTGCACTTTACTGAATGAGGAATAACCTCACATTCACCCTATGTTTATACATAAATGAGGGGCTTATAAAACTTTATGATGAGGGGCTTTCAAAACTTGTCACATGCCTAAAAATCCTTAGGCGGACCTTGACATACAAGTGAAAACCCATCATTAACCTTCAAAAATTCATGTCTCCACTTCTACAACTTGAAATTCAATGACTCTTAAAGCGTTGGATTCTCCTTTCTGCCCTCTATTGTCTCATGTCATCACATGTAGAAATGTGCTTCCAGAAATGCCCAAAACACATTTTAGTGCAAAACCCCATACTTGGGTACCAAGACCACAAGTGACCCTTGTGGCGCTTTTCCCTCCAAACCCCGAACCCTAGGGCTTGGAGTACCTCCCAAGCTACACAAATCAACACTCCCTCTTAGCCAGGGAGGTACTTCCAAAACGAGGGAGTATATCATCATCATCATCATTGCTCGCAACAGTTTCCCAACTCCTAGCGCTCACAATCACAACAATACCTATACGATGAACAACGCCCTTCTCAAATGTGTCGTTGTCACTGCTTGAAGCACCTTGGTTCTTCTTATTTTCCTGTATCGCTTTCCAGTCCCTCCGTGATTCCTTATGGGTAGATGTGGAAGCACTCTTGCTACCCACTGACCATGCACTCTTCTTGAGCTAAAAAGTCTCCCTTTGAATCTGCAAGCTCACTTTAGAACTAGAATCCCTCTAAGTCTCTAGAACTTGGACCTTCTTCACTAGAAAGTGTACCTTATTCTTGGGAACTTGCACCTACTTCTGCTTCTCTAGAACCTACATCTGTTCCACCTGATTCTTCCCATGATCCATAGGCTTGCCCATCAACCTGTAGAGACCATACTCTCTAACTCCAAGTAAAATCAAATTAAAGTTAGAGCCTCTAGGCATGAGTCTTGCCTTCCCATCTTCAAACAATTCCTCAAACCCCTTCTTCTCAATCTTCAAGATGAAAATTGCGCTATATTTGTGTCCTAGAAAAAATAGTACATCCTGGACCCGCATCACACGTCATGTCTCCATCTTGAATGGCATAACTCCCAATCCTAGGATATCCAATTGAGTCTTGTCAACCAAAACCATGTGCAACTTCGAGTCCCATTCAACCAGAGTCTCAAAAACCTCTTGTGACCTTATCATATGCTTCATCGCATAATTGTCCACGTACCATCCATCCTCATCGATAGTATCCAGCGAGAAATGAGAGATCATGGAAAATTCCTCCTCTTCCAATATCTTGGTGAGATCATATATCTCAGATGAAATGGCAACATTGGTGACCCGCTTTCATTTCCTCTTCTCGTCATATCCCTTGTTCTTCATCAGAAATCTTGACAAATAATGACTCATCTCGCCACAATTGAAACACTTGACTTTACTGAAGTAATTATTTTACTTTCCCTTAATTCGTGTTTCAAGTGCCATGTCATAATCAAAATACTTCTTCTTTGGTTGAAGATCCTTGTCTCACAACTCTTCCTGAATTAAGTCATCCCACAACATATCCCAGTATGGAAGCTTCTCCCTGTCAATGACTCCTTTGATGAAGGGCTTCCATTTCTCGGTAAACCCTTTCAAGGAAATCCTTACCATATCTCCATCTAAGATAGTCACACTAATTTCAGCAAGGTCATCTTTGACCTAAGATAATCTCGTCGGATACGAGGTCACAACTTCACCCTTTATCATATTGGTGGACTTCAACTTATCCTCTAATACCCGTACCTCGTTTTCATTCTTATTCTGGAACAAAATTTGAAGATTCATCCACATCTCATGTGCATTGTTCTTCCTAGAAAAATGAGGTATTATGGCATCCTTCACACCATCTAGGATGATCAATCTCACCCTCGCATCCAAGTCTTCAGATATTTCTAGATCCTTAGGGTTGGTTAGCTTCTTGAGTTGTTTCGCGACAAATTCTCAAATCATGTCGACCTACAAGACCAACTTGATCCTTTCCTTCCAAGGAGTATAGTTGGAAAACCCTTCCAACATGTCCTCATACCACAGACTTGCTTGTAACTTTGACATTGTAGTAAGCCCTTCACTTACAATGGGACCAACTGTCTCTCACGTTGTACTTTGCCACGGAACTCTGATTTACTGACTTACAAAGTAGCTAAGAAATGCTATGATACCATGTTGAATTTCCACAACCTAGGGTCTAGGTTAGAGTCTTAAAATCACTGATGCTACTTGATCAGAATTGGATCATGGACCAGAATCATAGCTCAAAATTCAAATAGCTCAAAAGAGTGCCAAATCTAAACGACCAGAAAGGCCTCATCGCTGCGATTCTGGCGCTGTGAACGGTTCTCAAAGCCAAGGTCGTATGTGAAAGTTATGAAGGTTTGAAATATCTAGTAAACTTCAAAATTTATTTGACCAAAGTTGACTTTTTAAATTTGGGAAAAAAATATTCCAAGGAATATTCTGGGAATATACTTCAAAATATTCCTCAACATATTCCCTGGAATATTCCACGAAGAAGACCAATGGGAGGCTGCCACATGGCAGGCCCGGAGGCCACCACGTGGCCCCAGATTATGGAGAATTGGTGTTATAAAAATTTTTGGAGCTTATCAGGTTTGAACCGGCGACCTCATGCGCCCGAGCCCCACGCCTTACCAAATGCGCTATACACATGTTTCTTACTTTATATAGAAAATGTGTTGGTTTTGTGGTTTCCATTGAAATCTGCCAGAGGAATAAGGGGCTAGCCCGGAGATATCACGGGACCAGCGTTGGGAACTGGGGGGCTTAAGCTACGGAAAAATTGGCAACAGTTAACGACCTAATCGTTAACATTAAACCCATATGTGACCACTTTTTGAAGTTTAATGCGACAGTTGGATTCACGGTTTATGTGGCGGGATAAGCGGAGTGTTCACATGCCGAACTAGCATTTAATGTTACAGGTTAAAATTCCGCTAGTTATGGTGAAGCGTGCTATTTTTGGGCGGATTCACCCAATTTAGCCCTCAACTAACTGTTCTCCCACTTTTAGTGGTGTTTTTGGGGGACATTGGGAAAAAATCTTGGACATGCCATAACTTCCTCATTATAGAACCAAATTTGATGAAATTTTAGTCAATTTTGGGTCTCTTCGACCTTATAGAGAGTTTGGAATATGTTTCAGGTTGAACAAAGGTGATATTCAGCATATTTTTCTTCAAGGAAGATGAAGGAGCCATCAAGGCCACCATGAGACAAATTCAGCTTGAGGCCTAACCAAGGGAGTTAGAGTCCTTTTCTAGAGTTCCAATAGTCTAAATTGGATAATTCAGATGTTATGAATCTGATGAAATGGTTTTCAGAACATGTAGAGAACGTTTGAAGGCCGAAAAGCTTCAGTAAAGTTCCAGGGGCCATTAGTGCCAGCTTTTTCTAGTAGCAGTGCAGGGCTTAGCCAGAGCTGTTTGAGACCATATGCAGTGAAAAAGTGGTCATTATTGACTTAAAAAATCATTTTTAATCTAATGACAGAGGTTTCAGCAGGTGTTAAAGACTTTTAGAGGTCAAAAACTCAGCAGAGACATTTTCATTAACCCTAGTGCCAGGGGGTGCCGATAGGTGATTTAGGCGAAACCAGAGCAGCTAGAGGCCATTTCTGATGAATGAATAGTCTAAATTGACTATTTTAGACATTTTGGAACCAATTGAAGTGGTTTCAGAACATTTTGAGAAATTTTAGAGCTTGAAAATCTAATGTGAAGTTCTGGGCAACCTTGGGCAAACCGTGGATGATAATCTATTTGGGGAATGCAGTGCTCAATTTGAGAAATTTATCAGTTGATGTTCAATGTATGATGTGTATTGGATACAAAAGGAGTGGTTTCAGTGACAAAAATAGAATTCTAAGGGAGTTTGTGCCATTTAGAAGCTCAGAGTAGCTTAGTGCACTGATAGAAGGAATCGTGTCAGTAAGAGCCTAAAGTTGTTTACAAAGTTTGGACAGCCATTATATAGATTTAAATGGTATTTTCATTCCTTTGGATCATTTTTGTATTCATTGGAATCAATTATTTACTTTGGAAAAAAAATTACCATAATCCCAAAGAGTTGAGTCATGATGACAAATCTCAAAGGAGACGTAGCCCACGAGATTTCGGGTGAACTCCTAGATTAAAATTGTTGTTGTGTTTGAATGATTATTTGCTTCATTATGTTGTTGTCATACATGTTAAATTACAGCAAGAAAAAATGAACTTAAGACACATAAACAAAAAAAATCTGTTGAGATTTCTTAAATTAAATTTGGAGAAAATCTCATGAATATGACAATAATAGGATTTGTTGCTAATTGACTCCATCTAATCCTGATGTGGAGTTATTGCATCCTATTTTTTTTGTGATTGAATTTATGATTTAGTTTCTACTCCCATCTGTAAAATGTAAGCCCGTAGAGGTTTCTGAGCATGATGGATGTGAGGTGAGAGGAAGAGAAGTGCAGATGAGAAACTCTGTTGTTGTAATTCTCTTGTTGATGAATGAGATTGCTGATGCCTCTGTTTGGTGGACGTAGCCCAGATTGGTTGGGTGAACCACATTAAATCTCTGTCTCTTTATGTTTTAATGCTGTGTGGATTTGATTGTTTATTTAGTTTTCGCTGTGTTAACTTGACAATTGGTATCAGAGCCGTTGTTGCTGAGGACGCTGCCAAGAAATCGCTGCAAGAGCAGACTTCCGGTGTCCTGCGTTTTTGCGTGGCTGTGGTGGAGAGAACAATAGAACTATTGTTGCGTGAGTCTGTGAGATTGAGTTGCTTCCGAGCTGTGATAAGGCTGTTGTTGATAGCGAAAAGAAAAAGCGCCGTGAGCTGGTGGAAGAGACTCCTGGAGACTGATAGGTGGAGAATAAATATCTGACTCGGTTGTATGGTAAACAGAGATCCGTGAGCTGGAGCTGTAGGTTTTGACGGTTTTTACGGCGCAGGTTGGAAGACATTCCTGCAATGAATTAAATTTAATTGCAATATTTTTTTTAGCAGTTGCTTAATTTTCAACCTGCATCATTGTGGGAAATCGGTAAGATGATTTTTGGTATATACCTTATAGGATGGTATATATATATTTCCACACACTCTGTCACTTGATTGACCTTTTGAATCAGAGACAATGTACCCATTTCCATTTGAATTTTTCGTAAAGAATGTTTGACTATCTGGTTCGAATATCGTATGATTCAGTGAAATTCGATTTGGTTCTGAAAATTTATGGTTGGGGTTTGTTATATCATGTACAGAGAATACCATGAGTTTGTTGTTTCGTGGTGGGCATAGGATGTTACCAAAAATCAGACCTTATACCATCGTAGCCTCTCTTACATCGGTGCATATGCTTGCCAGCAATGCTTGTGTTGAGAGTGCTGAAATTATTGGAATAGGTTCTTTAAGAAAGATGTGAGCAGATCCGCTCTAGTATTGAAGCAAGGTTGTCAGGAAAAGTTTCTCCTATATCGGAGAAAATAAATAATCCAGTGCTATTCGAAGGCTTTTGCCAAGCCTTTTTTTTTTAATATTTTGGAATATGCGCAAAGTTATTTTTCCATATTTAGAGATTACACATTTAGTCAAATAGTGAGAACATTTGAGACTTGAAAATGTTTTTTGATTAAATAAATCGATTTTTTAAAAGTGTAAATTTGGTACACTTAGGTGGTTCTACATTTGATTGACTGTGTATGGTGTTGTTCTATTGATAAAAATGGAAAAAACTCAAAGTGCTTGATTTGAGATCGAGAAGTTCAATGGGAAAAATAGCTTCGAGATCTGGAAAGTTAAGATGCATGATCTACTCGTGCAACAACGCGTGGCGAAGGCACTTTTGGGCAAAGCCAAACAACTTTTCGCTATGACAGATGATGAATGGAGTGACATGGATGACAGAGCACTGAGTGGCATTCGATTGTGTTTGGCGGATGATGTTTTGTTTAACATCGTGTCAGAGAAAACTGTTGTTGGTTTGTGGATAAAGCTTGAAAAGTTGTACATGACAAAATCCTTAACCAATAGGATTCTTCTGAAGGGACAATTGTACAGCTTGCGCATGAAGGAAGGTATATCAATAAATGATCATTTGAATACCTTTAATACACTTCTGGTGCAGTTAGAAAGTATAGAAGTAAAATTTGAATCAGAAGATAAAGCTATAACTTTATTATGCTCGTTGCATGAGTCCTGGGATCATTTTGTTACTTCTATAAGTCTTAGTTCATCAAAAACCCTTGAATTTGATGATGTTGTTGGAGCTTTGTTATCTGAAGAAACAAGGAAAAGGTCAAATTCATAAATATCTACATCAGAAGCAATGATGGTCAGAGGTCGTTCTAAAGAAAGACGCTTCAGTATGCAGAACAACTCACTGTCAAAATCGAAAGGGAAGAAGAGTAAGGTAAAGTGTTGGTTTTGTGGAAAATCAGGACATTTGAAGAAGGACTAATGGAAGAGATAGCAAACATCCAAAGGAGACTCTTCAACAGAAAAGAAAGAAGCAAACACGACAGATACAAGTTCGGCATCCCTTTCAGGTATGAGTGATGAAGTGTTATCAGTTAGTTTGTCTAATCATGATCAACATTGGTTGTTAGATTCTGGTGCGTCAAATCACATGTGCATTCATAGAGAGTGGTTTAAATATTATAAATCAATCAATGATGGAGTGGTTTACATGCGAAATGATGTCTCATGTAATATTGTGGGAATTGGAAGCATCCAGATTAAAATGTTTGATGGGACAAATAAAATATTAACTGATGTAAGACACGTGCCTGAACTCAGAAAAAAAACCTCATTTCTCTAGGAGTGCTAGACACAAATGGATATAAAACCTTTATTCAAGGTGTATTAATGAAAGTTTATAAAGGAATTTTACTAGTAATGAAAGCAAAGAAGGTTGGAAATCTTTTTCAGTTAGAAGGAAGAACAGAGTCAGATCATGCTTCTACAGTATCTGAAAATGATAGTAATTCTATTCGTCTATGGAATCAACGGTTCGGCCATATGAGCGAAAGAGGATTAAAAATTTTATCTGATTGTAAGTTACTTCCTAGTTTAAAATCTTCTAAGTTAGATTTCTGCAAACATTGTATATTTGGGAAACAAAGCAAGCAGAAGTTTAAAACTGGAAAACATACTAGTAAGGGAATCCTTGATTATATCCATTCTGATGTTGGGGGTCCATCTCCTACAATCTCATATGGAGGATCATCATATTTTGTATCTTTTATTAATGATTTCTCTAGAAAAGTGTGGGTCTATATGTTAAAGAAAAATTATGCTGTATTCACAGTTTTCAAACAGTTTAGAGCATTAGTAGAAAACATCACTGGAAGAACCATTAAATGTTTAAGAACTGACAATGGTGGTGAGTTTACTTCAAATTAATTTGATAATTATTGCAAGGAAGTTGGGATCGAAAGAAATAAAACTACTGTATATAATCCTTAGCAAAATGGAGTTGTTGAACGCATGAACATGACTCTTTTAGAGAGAGCAAGAAGTATGCTTAGTAACGCCAATTTGCAAAAGGAACTATGGACAAAAGCAGTATCTACGGCTTGTTATTTGATAAATCGATCACCATCAACTGCAATATGATGCAAAATTCCTCAAGAGGTATGGAAAGTTCATCCTTGTGATTATTCTAAACTGAAAGTTTTTGGTTGTGATGCATATGCTCTAATTCCGAAACATCAGCGTTCTAAATTAGATCCTAAATCAAAAAGATATATCTTTGTTGGAAAGATATATCTTTGTTGGATATGGTCATGGGACTAAGGGATACAGGTTGTGGGATCCTACTACTCACAAGATCATCATTAACAGAGATGTTAAATTCAATGAATTGAAACAGGATAATGTACCTAAGTTTCAACATATTCAGTTTGAAACCAGTTCAAATACTGATGATAGTCCAGATGAACAAGTTTCAGATGCAGATCATGAACAAGTTTCAGATGCAGATCATGAACATGTTTCAAATGCAAATCATGAAGAAGTTCATACAGATAATAATTAGCAAATTGTGGAAGAACCAGAAACATCTTTAAGGAGGTCCACGAGAATCAGACGTCCTCATAAAAGGTATGATGATTATGTTACTTCAGTTGCTTTAACCGCTAAAGATGATGAACCTTTGTGCTATCAGGAAGCTATAAGCTATAGAAGGTTCTAACAGTTATAAGTGGAAAGAAGCTATGAATGATGAAATGAAGGCATTAGACAAGAATGCCACATGGGATCTGTTAGAACTTCCTAAAGATAGGAAAACTGTGGGATGTAAATGGGTTTACAAATTGAAAAGGGGTTTTGATGATAAAGAAGATAGGTACAAAGCAAGGCTGGTTGCAAAAGGTTTTTCTCAGAAAGAAGGAATTGGCTTTCATGAGATATTTTCACCAGTTGTAAAAATTGTTTCAATTCAGATTGTGTTGGCATTAGTTGCTTTACTTGATTTATAATTACAACAACTAGATGTTAAAACTGCATTTTTACATGGATATTTAGATGAGGAGATTTACATGGAACAACTGGAAGAGTTTGTTCAAAATCGCAACAAGAAATTTGTCTGCAGGCTCAAGAAATCATTGTATGGTCTGAAGCAGTCGCCTCGACAATGGTACAAGAAATTTGATTCTTTCATGATGAGTCAAAATTATATAAGAAGTGAATATGATCATTGTGTTTACTTTAAGAAATTGAGTAATGGCATGTTCATTATCTTAGTGTTGTATGTTGACGATATGCTTTTAGCAAGCAAAAGCATAACAAATTTCAACAGGTCAAAGGCTCAGATGGCTAGGACGTTTGATATGAAAGATCTAGGAGCAGCAAGACAGATTTTGGGCATGGAAACTTTCAGAGACAGGTTCAATGGTAAGCTGTGGTTATCACAAGAAAAGTATATTGAGAAAATACTCTTGAGGTTTGGTATGAAAAATGTGAAGCCTGTTTCAGTCCCTTTAGCTTCCCATTTTAAGCTTTCTTCAAGTTAATGTCCTAACACAAATGAAGAAAAAGAATATATGTCTCGAATTCCATATGCCAATGTAGTAGGTTGTTTGATGTATGCGATGGTTTGTAAATGACCAAATATTTCACATGCAGTTGGGGTTGTCAGCAAGTATATGGAAAATCCAGGAAAAGAACACTGGTCAGCAGTGAAATGGGTGCTTCGGTATCTGAGAGGCACAAGTGATTATTGTATCACTTATAACAGAAGTAGTGAATTTGTTTGCGGATATGTTGATTCCGATTTTGCAGGTGATTTGGATAAGAGAGGGTCAACTTAAGGATATGTCTTTACTCTTGCAGGTGGAGCTATAAGCTAGATGTCAAAGCTACAAAACATTGTTGCTTTATCCACTACAGAAGCAGAATACATAGCTGCTTCACATGCTTGCAAAGAAGCAGTTTGGTTGAAAGGTTTGTTTGGTGAGTTTGGTAGGTTGTAGGACAACATCAAGTTATTTTGTGATAGTCAAAGTGAAATTCACTTGGCTAAAAATCCGGCCTATCATAGTAAATCAAAGCATATACCTATCAAGTACCATTTTGTAACACAGGTTATCACTGAACGGGGAGTCTCTCTTGAAAAAGTGCATACAAAGGAAAACTATGCAGACATGTTCACGAAACCAGTTTTATTAGAGAAGCTATGATGGTGTTTGGCTTCTCTTGTCTTGCAGAAAAGATAAAAATAATAATGGAACAGGGTATCAGGCTAATTGTTGTCAAGGTGGAGATTGTTGAGATTTCTTAAATTAAATTTGGAGAAAATCTCATGAATATGACAACCATAGGATTTGTTGCTAAAATGACTCCACCTAATCCTGATGTGGAGTTATTGCATCCTATTTTTGTTGTGATTGAATTTATGATTCAGTTTCTACTCCCATCTATAAAATTTAAGCCCGTAGAGGTTTCTGAGCATGAGAGATGTGAGGTGAGAGGAAGAGAAGTGCAGATGAGAAAATCTGCTGTTGTAATTCTCCTGTTGATGAATGAGATTGTCGATGCCTCTATTTGGTGGACGTAGCCCAGATTGGTTGTGTGAACCACGTTAAATATCTATCTCTTTATGTTTTAATTCTGTGTGGATTTGATTGTTTATTTAGTTTCCGCTGTGTTAACTTGACAAAATCCATACACCACTTTCAAGAAAATAATTCCACAAAAATGTCAAATACAAGCTAGATCATTTTAGTTAAAACTGAGTGGTAGGTTCTTGAAATACATACAATTTATCCAGACCATTTTTAGATCAGGTTGGTATCAGAGCATAGTTGCTTGCTTGACAGAGCACTTGGTTGCTTGATTGTATAGCTTCAAAGGTGTTAAACAGTGTAAAATATTTACTGTTTTATTGTTTGCAAACTGGTTATTGTTTGAGTTTGCTTGAGATTTGGGGATAGCTACTGATTAGCTAAGTCCTGGAGAGGACAAAAGGAAGAAAAGGCATGAAGGCATCTTCCTTACCCCAAGGGACCTCAAGGTCACTTTTGGAACAAACCCTCTTGACGTTTGTTTGTTGTTTGGCTGCTTGAATAAGAGTATGTCTTTACAGCCATTTGGTTTAAAAAATCTTGTCATTTGTTCTGAAAAGCTTTGAGAACTTTGTTGAAGTTAATATTTTCATTGACATCATAATGACAACTTCGACAAGTGAAGTTTCCTCCTTCACAAGATTCTTTGATGATGATATGAAGCGTGACTTTATTATATTGAAGTACATGGTGCATATTTTGTTTGAGGATAAACAAGAAATCACTGAACTTCGTGAACAATTGTTTGCCATGAAGGAAGAGAAGGAAGAAATTCTTCAAAGGTTGCATGATATGGAGAGGAAACTCCATCAAGCCCAAGAGGCTTTGACCAAGAAAATGCGTGAGGAAGAGGTAATTCATTCTAAATTGTCTTCAGTTTCCTCTTTAGAAAGATGTGTTGGTTCTTTCGAAAAACATACAAGAGGTATAGGGTCCAAATTAATGATTAAAATGGGCTATGAAGGCAAAGGGTTAGGCAAGCATGCACAAGGCATGGTTGATCATGTTTCAGTTGAGGAAAAACCCAAGAATATTGGTCTTGGTTATGTGCAATTTAATGGAAAAGACTCTGAGGCCATGAAGGCATGTGCTGCTATTTCAAAGAGAACTTTTATTCCAAGTTCTAAGATGAAAATATGTCAATTTTGTTTCAAAGATGATTGGCATTACTTTAAGCCTTTGTTGCAGCAAGAAGATGGTAGACATGAAGCTTATGGCGAGCATGGAAGTTGAGACAGTTTTCAAGACAAGAATGATGATGTTCGTCTACAAATGAAAGTTGTAGCCTCTACTAGTTCATATTCTCATGAAGACAAAAAGGATGAACATTCAAAGTAGCACAAGAGGTACAAATCTTCCCATGATCAATTTGATTGTGTTTCTACAAAGCATGATAATTTTGCATGCTTAAATGGAAGAAATATTTGTTGTACATATTTTGGTCGATTTAACTATGATGTTTCGAGATGCTGGATGACGAAGAAAGCATACAGGAAGCAGATGAGGTAAAGACAACTTTTAAAGAAGGTGCATAAGATTTGCACATTTTTCCAAAAGAGGGGACATGTTGTCTCCCATTGTTGGAATTTGCATCCAACTAGTCGTCCCAAGCACACGTAGCAAGAGGACAGAAAGATTGGCGCAAGTGGAACCAAGGATTCCATATTGATGTGAAAACGGAAGTTTACAATGAGGAAGCGTTGCAGCAGCAAAAGTCGCCATGGAAGTGGCTTGGTAAGAAGTGGATGGACTTCTTGGTATAGTAAGACGTACTCATTTTTTACATATGCAAATTTCGGTTGATTACATGTATTTTATGTTGTAATTTCTCTTTTGTTTGAGCCACCTTGGATCATTGATCAAGGCAACGATGTACAATTTTCTTCTACAAATTTCTCGCCAGAAATTTTCTGAGTGTGTAAGAAAGACAACTCTTGACAGGAGGACAAGTGCATCGAGGAATGGAAGTGTGAATTGCTTTCTAGTTGTGGTTCAAAGTCACTAGCCATGCAAGGCAAGTGTTTGGAGGCTGAAGAGAAGAGGGTGCAGTACTCTTATTTGTTGTACAGATCATTTTCAGTAGTCTAGAGAGCTTTTGGGGTCCAAAAGCTTCTCATTTGGGAGGTGTGATCAGAACTGGATCATGGACTAGAATGATAGCTTGAAATTCAAAGTGCTCAAAAGAGTGCCGAATCTGAATGACCGGAAAGGCCTCGTCGTTGTAATTCTGGTGCCGTGAACGGTTCTCAAAACCGAGGTCGTATGCGAAAGTTATGAAGGTTTGAAATCTCTAGTAAACTTCAAAATTTAGTTGACTAAAGTTGACTTTTTAAATTTGGGAAATTTTTTTAAAAAAGGAATATTCCTCAAAATATTCCTCATCATATTCCCTGGAATATTCCACAGAGCAGACCAATGGGAGGCTGCCATGTGGCAGGCCCAGAGGCCGCCACGTGGCCCCAAATTATGGAGAATTGGTGTTATAAAATTTTTTGGAGCTTATCAGGTTTAAACACGCTACACTGATGTTTCTTACTTTATATAGAAAACACATTGGTTTTATGGTTTGCATTGGAATACGCCGGAGGAATAAGGGGCTAGCCCCTTAGGGCTAGCCCAGACATATCACGAGATTGGCGCTGGGAACCGGGGGGCTTAAGCCATGGAAAACATGGCAACGATTAACGGCCTAACCGTTAACATTAAACCCATATGCGACCACATTTTGAAGTTTAATGCGGCAGTTGGATTCACGATTTATGTGGCAGGATAAGCGGAGTGTTCACTTGTTGAACCAGCATTTAATGATGCAGGTTGCGATTCCACCAGTTATGGTGAAGCACACCATTTTTGGGCGGATTCACCCAATTTAGCCCTCAACTAAATGTTCTCCCACTTTTAGTGGGGTTTTTGGGGGACATTGGGAAAAAATCTTGGAGAGGCGATAAATTCCTCATTATTGAACCAAATTGGATGAAATTTTAGTCAATTTTGGGTCTCTTCGACCTTTTGGAGAGTTTGGAACAGGTTTCAAGTCGAATATAGGTGATCTTCAGTAGATTTTTCTTCAGGGAATATGAAGGATCCATTAGGGCCACCATGAGACAAATTTAGTTTGAGGCCTAACCAGGGGAGTTAGAGTCCTTTTCCAGAGTTCCAATAGTCTAAATTGGATCATTCAGATGTTCTAAATCTGATGAAATGGTTTGCAAAGCCTGTAGAGAAATTTTGAAGGCCAAAAAGCTTCATTAAAGTTCCAAGGGCCATTAGTGCCAGCTTTTTCCAGCAGCAGTTCAGGGCTTAGCCAGAGCTGTTTGTAATATCCCAAAGAGGGATTTTCTACAACAATGAATATACCCTAAGGTATTCCAGAGTTGGAGATGCAACCCTATGACTGATAACAGATGTTATAGTGTAGATCCTTCAATAATATGATCAGCAGCATCCTTTACTTCACTTTTGGACTCAAAAGGGTGGGGAAAATGGGTGTTTTTTTTCCCTAAAATGAGTGTATTCAGAAATCCGTGTAAAAATAAGGGAAATGGCGAGAGGTTATTTTATCTTAGGCCGTGAGGGACTCCCATACCGAATTTCAGGCCAAAAAAATCATTATAGCTAAGTTAAACAGTTCCTCCACTCCCAAAATGGCTTAAAAACGCTGATTTCCCATGACCTAGAGTATGCAGAAATTATTGAAGCTTGAGCAGCGTGATTTTCTGAAGCTAATAGATGAAAATAAGTATGAAAAATCATGGAATTAGATCTGGGGCAAGACTTATGCATTTAGAAGATAAAAACAGATATTTTACATGGATAAACCCTCAAGATTGAAGACTAAAGCTCTGATTTATTGTATCTTAGATCTAGAACAAATATATGCATGAAAATACATATCTATTGCAGATCTGGAAGCCAAAGAGGCTATTTATTACATTCCCTTGGGGTTTTTTGCAAAACATGAAGCACAAAGAGTATATATGAGATCTAAGGTTACAGATCTGCAGAATTATTCAGAAATTTTTGAATAATACAATGGTACAGCAGATCAGATTTGAAAATCACATGGATTGGATGGCCAATCCATGGATCACCACAGTGAGAGGAATAATCCCAACACCGGAGATTTCTCCTCCAAAATGTATACAAAACACCCTGCAGCTATAGATCTGCAAATAACGCTATCCAGGGAGAGAGACAGCGTTGTACGCTCTGAGAAATCTTTGGCCTGATGCCAAGATCAAAAAACTGAAGCTCCAAAAATGGATGCACTCTTCCAAGAGGTTAAAAGACACACTCACTGAGAAGAGGCTCCAATACACGCTAGATCTGAACAGATCTAGTATTCCACTTGCTGCAGCTTACAAAAGCAAGCAAACCCTCACTGGATCTGCATTGCAGTTGGAAGTTGAAGCTTGGTCTCCAACCTGATAGTGGAAAAGCAATACAAGCTCTCCCAAGAGCTCCTCAATGGGAAGATATGGAACCCCTAAATAGGAAATCCCAATGCAATCTAGGATAAGCAGCCAAGAAAGTTGTTTGTCTAAATAGACAGCAATTCATAAATCATATCATGAACAACCTCAATATGCTTCCCTCCTCTTCCTTTTATAAGATCAAGAGATTGTAAAACCCTAAACCACCTTCAATGATTTAGCCCCATCCACATTTGTAGCCTCCAACTTGACTGCGATGTCCTTCTAGGAGATTGATTGCTTCTGGACAGTGTGGTTGATTTGGTCTTGTTTGACTTGGTCAATAAATTCAGTCTCTTTCACATTGGGCATTGATTTATTCTTTTATTAGGAGTTTTATGAACCTCCTTTACATATTTATTCTTTAAACAAAGAAAGCAAAACAAAATGAATATTCCTATTAGCTTAGGACTAATTAGGAACATTACAGTCCTCCCCTCCAAAATGTTGCTTGTCCTCAAGCAACTCACAAGGACTTTGGAG
Organism: Pinus albicaulis; assembly: GCA_034641835.2. Taxonomy (NCBI): domain Eukaryota; kingdom Viridiplantae; phylum Streptophyta; class Pinopsida; order Pinales; family Pinaceae; genus Pinus; species Pinus albicaulis. Next base: position 988,256,211 of record CM076570.1, read on the forward strand.
GATCTCCAATGGAATTGTCTCCTCCCAAGAATACAAGTTTGCCTTTGTTGGGTGAACCAAATAGTTGTCATCATGAAGTAGTGGGAGACACATGAGAAGAATCATATGCTATCCATTGGCCTTCTCAAGGCATGAGAGATGGTAAATATTTGGTACTCCAACCCCCATGAGAAACTTCGATTCTCCATGCTATCAACCAAAAAAAGTGAGCCATCCTTGATAGCTCAAAGAAATAGTCTCCAATCCCCACCATATGCAATGTGTAGGGGCTCCATGGTTGGAAATGAGAGATAAGAATTCTCAATTCACACTGTCTCTCCCTCCATTTATGATAAATATGGAGCTGATGATCTTGGGTTGAATTAATATAGTCCTCGTGAAGCCAAAAGAGACTTGGAACTTCATGATTCCCTTCATGGATTCTAGTGAGCCTCCTTGCCCAATCTTCCATGCATATAGTGACTAGAGGATCTTCACCATGTGTGCTCCAAAAGAAACATGGAATAGGTGTCATATGACATATTGGACGGTGACAATAGTCCCTCCCTTGAGACCAGCATTGTCCTTCATCTTGCTGCCTCAAATCATAGTACAATAAGTGGCCATCCCACCACCTTCTTGCTACAAAAATCTTCTTCGAAGCTTGGAAATAGTAGAGGATAATAGGTGTTGGTTGAATATGATTCAAGCAACACATGTCTTGCTGCAAATTCTCCCAAGTGAGAGACTTATTCCAATGAAATAAGCCCAACATATGGCTCCTTGCATAAAAAAACAAAGGATATGATGTAGCAGCCATACAATGTACTATCCTCCTCTTGAAGCATGAATGAATATGGGAGATTTCATTCCTAAAGGAAACACTCAACCAATGTGTCATCCCTCCTCTCATGTTCCCAACAAAGATCAAAGCATCACCATCATCATGATATAAATAAGCTCTCTTATGCCACCTCATGAGAGAGTTACATTTTCTCCCAAACCCCAATACATACATGATCATGAAATACATTCCGAACAGAAATACATGTACATACATGAGACTCATCCCAATCACAAGCAAATATATGGACATGAAATTTGACACAGAATGTCCAAACTCTCTTCTTATCAACCAAAGCAACCATGCCTTCTTCTTCTTATGCATCCTCTCATTGAGATACAAGGCATGAAACAAGAAAATATCAAACCTTGGGTAGTACCCATACTCACCCAATAGCAACCAGCGTAGGACATCTCCTACTTGCGTAAAATTCAGATGTGGTAAGTGGTTTCCCCGCCACTTACTTGCCACCCATAACATATCTCCATGGCTGAAAGTGGAAGATATATTTGGTGCCTTAGGAAAGCACCCATCATGCTACAAAATCTCCCTTAGTCCATCAAGGGAGTGGCCATGTTTAGAAATAGTTTTGGCCCAAAGTTGGCCATGAAGTTTATAAGATATGACACTCCTTCTTGGAGTCATGGCATGGATGTGTAATGTAAAATAATGCATACAATCATAAAATATATCATGATTTGCATAAGTATTCTCTTCACCAATAGTCCTCCTCCAACAAGTGGAGAGGTGCACAGATCTATCTCCTTCCTCGTGAGGAGAAAGAGAGGGCTGAACTAACTCTTCCATAGAGTTATATTGCTGCTCCATCTTCATGTGAGACATGCATCTTTGATAATGCTGATATAAGTCTTCTTCAAAGCCTTCCCAGATGAATCCATTTGAGATAATATGGTGTGTTTTAATGAAAACAATGGGGGTAGAAAGCAATATATCATAATAGCACCTAGTAGTTGGTCTTTGAGTCTTGACTCTTTAGTAAAATAGATCTGATCATGAAATTAAATGACTCCATCAACCACCTTATACCTCCTATCTTTCCTTTTTTCCATCAAGAACCTTACATGTGAAAAGGTTCTTGGAATATTCTACCAAGAGTTGGGATTCCCAATAGGAATCAAGGCTTCTCAACAAAGACAGCGTTGTAGAGTTATGAAATAAAGTAGCCATCCCCTCATATTCTTTCTTTTTAGGGAGATATATCATTTGTTGCCCCAAATATATGGAGTGGCATCTTGACACCATGCTAATGTCATCATACGTCTCTAACTTCTTCTTTATCAGCACCAATAGATGAGTGAGAAATAGGAAAATAAATTTCAGGAAATTGTTTAGCTCTCCTTGAAATATATCAATAGATATTAGTGTTGTGGTAGCTCCCTTCAAGTCTCCCTCCTTAGCCAATTTTGTCATTGATGCACAAAGTTGAGAGAACACTTTATTCTTCTTCTCATTAGGGGGTCTCCCTGGTGAAATGCCTCCATGTAAAGAGACATCAAGATCTGAAGTAAACTGCATAAATGGTTGGAATGATGTGTCCCTTTCCTTGCTACATAGTTCAGTCTCCTTCTCATGAATAAAAACCCCTTGAAATAAACAAGGGTGCATGCTCCTCATCATTGGATTTTGGTCCATCCTTCCTCCTCTTGTTTGGAGTAAGGTATCATTGCTCAATAAGGTTGTCACATAATGTTCCTTGGGAATCACTTGCAAAGATACACAAGCTCTTTCCCTTGAAATAAGAACTTCATCTCCATCCCTATGTGGCAATGGGTCTTCTTTTGAAGTGACAGTGTTGCTACTGCCTTCTGGCTCTTCCTTCTCATCAATATTTGAGAACACCTCACTATCAACAAGAGACCTTGGACCTTAGTCTTCTTTTGAAAGAGGAATCTCCATGACTTCTTTTTGAGAAGAAATCTTTTCATGTAGTGGGGATATTGCCCTTGGCAAGGTATCACACAAGTTTTCGTCCCCTCCAACGGAAATCTGAAGTGGATTTTTCATAGTAGGTCTTTCTAACTCATGCAAGGGTTTTGCATGCTCATGCTTTACTAGCTCTTTCACAGATGTTTTAGCTTGCCTCTCATCAAATCTCTTCACCATTCTCCTAATGAACTTAGCATAAGTGGAAATATTTTCATTCTTCAAAGAAAAAGTTTCAAATAACCACCAAGCATAAGATTTACCTTTAAGATGCAGCGCTGCTACCTTAAGGGCTTCTTCTTCTTAAACTTGATGTAGATTCAAATATGAGTCTAGCTGATCTATCCATTCTTCAGTTGTGCATGTGGAGGATCCATAAAAGTTAGGCAGAAATAATCTACCTCTTATTCTTCTATTGCTGGCTCTTCTCTCCTCCTTTAGCTGGCAGAACTCTTGGAAGCTCAAGTGCTCCTTCATTTTCCAAGATTTAGATTCATACTCCTGAAGATAATCACTCAAAGTCTCCTCCTTTGGTGCATCTTCCTCCTTCATCTTCCTTGCAGTCTTCTTGACCTCCTTGGAGGGGTTCTCTCTGGATCTAAATGCTGATGAGAGTAATCTCATATTCTTAATCATTCTGATCTCTTGGGATTAGACTCACAGGCTGAGCCAAGACTATGCTCTAATACCACTGTAATATCCCAAAGAGGGATTTTCTACAACAATGAGAATACCCTAAGGTATTCTAGAGTTGGAGATGTAACCCTATGACTGATAACAGATGTTATAGTGCAGATCCTTCAATAATATGATCAGCAGAAGCCTTTACTTCACTTTTGGACTCAAAAGGGTGGGGAAAATGGGTGATTTTTGCCCTAAAATGAGTGTATTCAGAAATAAGCATAAAAATAAGGGAAATGGTGAGAGTTTATTTTATCTTAGGCCATGGGGGACTTCCATACTAAATTTCAGGTCAAAAAAATCATTCTAGCTAAGTTAAACAGTTCCTCCACTCCCGAAATGGCTTAAAAAGGTTGATTTCCCATGACCTAGAGTATGCAAAAATTACTGAAGCTTGAGCAGCGTGATTTTCTAAATATAATAGATGAAAATAAATATTAAAATCATGGAATTAGATCTGGGACAAGACTTATGCATTTACAAGATAAAAACAGAGATTTTACATGGATAAACCCTCAAGATTGAGGTGCTGCAACACTGGAAATTGCCAAGAAAGACAGACAACGTAATTTTCTGAAGACTGAAGCTCTGCTTTATTGTATCTTAGATTTAGAACAGATATATGCATGAAAATACAGATCTATTACAGATATGGAAGCCAAAGAGGTTTTTTATTACATCCCCTTGGGGTTTTGTGGAAAACATGAAGCATAGAGAGTAGATCTGAGATCTAAGGTTGCAGATTTGCAGAATGATTCAGAAATTTATGAATAATACAATGGTACAGCATATCAGATATGAAACTCACATGGATTGGATGGCCAATCCATGGATCACCACAGTGAGAGGAAGAATCCCAACACTAGAGATCTCTCCTCCAAAATGTAGACAAAACACCCTGCAGCTGTAAATCTGGAAATAACGCTATCCAGGGAGAGAGACAGCGCTGTAGGCTCTGAGAATGCTTTGGCCTAATTCCAAGATCAAAAAAATGAAGCTCCAACAATGGATGCACTCTTCCAGGAGGTTAAAAGACACACTCACTGAGAAGAGGCTCCAATACAAGCTAGATCTGAACAGATCTAGTATTCCACTTGCCGCAGCTTACAGAAGCAAGCAAGCCCTCACTGGATCTGCATTGTAGTTGGAATTAGAAGCTTGGTCTCCAACCTGGTAGTGGAAAAGCAATACAAGCTCTCCCAAAAGCTCCTCAATAGGAAGAGATGGAACCCTTAAACAAGAAATCCCAATGCAATCTAGGCTAAGCAGCCAAGAAAGTTGTTTGTCTAAACAAACAACAATTCAGAAATCATATCATGAACAACCTCAATATGCTTCCCTCCTCTTCCTTTTATAAGATCAAGAGATTGTAAAACCCTAAATCACCTTCAATGATTTAGCCCCATCCACATGTGTAGCCTCCAACTTGACTGCACTGTCCTTCTAGGAGATTCATTGCATCTGGACAATGTGGTTGATTTGGTCCTGTTTGACTTGGTCAATAGATTCAGTCTCTTTCACACTCAAGTGTGTTTTTACAAGTGGCCCAGATTTAGCCTTGTTCACATTGGGCATTGATTTATTATTTTATTAGGAGTTTTATGAACCTCCTTTACATATTTGTTATTTAAACAAAGAAAGCAAAACAAAATGAATATTCCTATTAGCTTAGGACTAATTAGGAACATTACACTGTTTGAGACCAGATGTAGTGAACCAATGGTCATTCTTGACAGAAAACATCATTCAGAATCTAATGACAAAGGTTTCAGCAAGTGTTAAAGACTTTTAGAGGTCGAAAACTCAGCAGAGACATTTTCATTAACCCTAGTGCCAAGGGGTGCCGATAGGTGATTGAGGCGAAATTGGAGCAGCCAGAGGTCATTTCTGATGAATGAATGGTCTAACTTGACTATTTCAGACATTTTGGAACCAATGGAAGTGTTTTCAAAACATTTTGAGAACTTTTAGAGCTAGAAAATCTGATGTGAAGTTCCAGGCAGCCCTGGTCAAACCGTGGAGGATAGTCTATTTGGGGAATGCAGTGCTCAATTTGAGTAATTTATCAGTTGATATTTGATGTCTTATGTGTATTGGATATGGAAGGAGTGGTTTCAGTGACAAATAGAATTCCGAGGGATTTTGTGCCATTTAGAAGCTTAGAATAGTTTAGTGCACCGACAGAAGGAATCGTGTCAAAAAGAGCCTAAAGTTGTTTACAAAGTTTGGACAACCATTAGAGGGACTTAAATGGTATTTTCAGTCCTTTGGATCATTTTTGTATTCATTGGAATTAAGTATTTACTTTGGAAAAAAGCTTACCATAATCCCAAAGCGCTGAGTCATGATGACAAAGCTCAAAGGAGACGTAGCCTACGAGATTTTGGGTTGTTAAGTCCCTATATTAATAGTGTAGCCCCTTATTATGTTAGTGTATCCCCCCTTATTGTTATTATTGTACCCCTGTAACCTCCATATTGTTATTATTGTGCCCTTACATTATTATTGTTAGGTCGGCTAGGATTACATTGTGGCCCCACTAGGATTATATTGTGGCCCCATGGACTCCTATATATAGAAGGAGGTTTTGTTCATTTGAATCATCCAAGAATTTTTCATTTATGTAATGTATTGAAGGTTTCCCCCTCTAAAATTGATCGTACTTGTTGAGTTCTTGTTTCTATGATTGCTTCTTAACTTCTTTCGATGTGATGTTGATCTTCCTGTTGTTTCATTATATTCTGCACCAAAGTAATGATTATGACAAATAATCAATTTTCGTTGTGTTTGAATGATTATTTGCTTCATTATGTTGTTGTCATACATGTTAAATTACAGCAAGAACAAATGAACATAAGACACATAAACAGTAAAAATCCATACACCACTTTCAAGAAAATAATTCCGCAAAATTGTCAAGTACAAGCTAGATCATTTTAATTAAAACTGAGTGGTAGGTTCTTGAAATACATACAAGTTATCCATACCATTTTCAGATCAGGTTGGTATCAGAGCATAGTTTCTTTCTTGACAGAGCACTTGGTTGCTTGATTGTATAGCTTGAAAGGTGTTAAACAGTGTAAAATATTGACCATTTTACTGTTTGCAAATTGATTGTTGTTTGAGTTTGCTTGAGATTTGGGAATAGCTACTAATTAGCTAAGTCCTGGAGAGGGAAAAAGGAAGAAAAGGCATGAAGGCATCTTCCTTACCCCAAGGTATCTCAAGGTCACTTTTGGAACAAACCCTCTTGACGTTTGTTTGTTGTTTGGCTGCTTGAATAAGAGTATGTCTTTACAGCCATTTGGTTTTAAAAAGCTTGTCATTTGTTTTGAAAAGCTTTGAGAACTTTGTTGAAGTTAAATTGTTCATTGACATCATAATGACAACTTCTACAAGTGAAGTTTCCTCCTTCACAAGATTCTTCGATGATGATATGAAGCGTGACTTTATTATATTGAAGGACATGGTGCAGATTTTGTTTGAGGATAGACGAGAAAGCACTGAACTTCGTGAACAGTTGTTTGACATGAAGGAAGAGAAGGAAGAAATTCTTCAAAGGTTGCATGATATGGAGAGGCAACTCCATCAAGCCCAAGAGGCTTTGACCAAGGAAATGCGTGAGGAAGAGGTAATCCATTCTAACTTGTCTTCAGTTTCCTCTTTAGAAAGATGTTTTGGTTCTTTCGAAAAACATACAAGAGGTATAGGGTCGAAATTAATGATTCAAATGGGCTATGAAGGCAAAGGGTTAGGCAAGCATGCATAAAGGCATGGTTGATCCTGTCTCGACTGAGGAACGACCCAAGAATCTTGGTCTTGGTTATGTGCAATTTAATGGCAAAGACCTCAAAGCCATCAAGGCATGTGAGGCTATTTCAAAGAGAACTTTTATTCCAAGTTATAAGATGCAGATATGTCAAATTTGTTACAAAGATTATTTCCATTGCTTTAAGCCTTTGTTGTAGCAAGAAGATGGTAGACATGCAGCTTGTGGCGAGCATGGAAGTTGAGACAGTTTTCAAGACAAGAACGGTGATGTTAGTCTGCAAATGAAAGTTGTAGCCTCTACCAGTTCATCTTCTGATGAAGACAAAAAGGATGAACATTCAAAGCAGCACAAGAGGTATAAATCTTCCCATGATCAATTTGATTGTGTTTCTGCAAAGCATGATAATTTTGCATGCTTAAATGGAAGAAAGATTTGCTGTACAAATTGTGGTCGATTTAACCATGATGTTTCGAGATTCTGGATGAGGAAGAAAGCATACAAGAAGTAGATGAGGCAAAGACAACTTTTAAAGAAGGTGCATAAGATTTTCACATTTTGCCAAAAGAGGGGACAAGTTGTCTCCCATTGTTGGAATTTTCATCCAACTAGTCATCCCAAGCACATGTAGCAAGAGGACAAAAAGATTGGCGCAAGTGGAACCAAGGATCCCATTATTGATTTGAAAACGGAAGTTTCACATGAGGAAGAGTTGCATCAAAAAAATTCTCCATGGAAGTGGCTTCGTAAGAAGTGGATGGACTTCTTGGTATAGTAAGACGTACTCATTTTGTACATATGCAAATTTCGATTGTAACATGTATTTATGTTTTAATTTCTCGTTTATTTGAGCCACCTTGGATCATTGATCAAGGTAGAGATGTACAGTTTCCTTCTACAAATTTCTCGCCAAAAATTTTCTGAGTGAGTGTAAGAAAGACAGCTCTTGACAGGAGGACAAGCACATCGAGGAAGGGAAGTGTGAATTGCTTTCTAGTTGTGGTTCAAAGTCACTAGCCATGCAAGGCAAGTGTTTGGAGGCTAAAGAGAAGAGGGTGCGATACTCTTATTTGTTGTACAGATTAATTTCAGTAGTCTAGAGAGCTTTTGGGGTCCAAAAGCTTCTCATTTGGTTGGTGTGATCAGAACTGGATCATGTACCAGAATGATAGCTCAAAATTCAAAGTGCTCAAAAGAGTGCCAAATCTAAATGACTGGAAAGGCCTCGTCGCTGAGATTTTGGCGCCACAAACGGTTCTCAAAACTGAGGTCGTATGTTAAAGTTATGAAGGTTTGAAATCTCCAGTAAACTTCAAAATTCAGTTGACCAAAGTTGACTTTTTAAATTTGGGAAAAATTAAAATATATATATATATATATATATATATATTCCAAGAGAATATTCCTCTGAATATTCCATAGAGCAGACCAATGGGAGGCTGCCACATGGCAAGCCCAGAGGTTGCCACGTGGCCCTAGATTATGGGGAATTGGTGTTATAAATTTTTTTGGAGCTTATCAGGTTTGAACCGGCGACATCGTGCGCCCGAGCCCCACGCCTTACCAAACACGCTACACACATGTTTCTTACTTTATATAGAAAACACGTTGGTTTTATGGTTTGCATTGGAATCCACTGAAGGAATAAGGGGCTAGCCCGGAGATATCACGGGACCGGCACTAGGAACCGGGGGGGTTAAGCCGCAGAAAACTTGGCAACGGTTAACGGCCTAACCGTTAACATTAAACCCATATGTGACCATCTTTTGAAGTTTAATGCGGTAGTTGGATTCACGGTTTATGTGGCAGGATAAGCGAAGTGTTCACATGTCGAATCAGCAGTTAATGTTACAGGTTACGATTCTGCCAGTTATGGTGAAGCGAGCCATTTTTGGGCAGATTCACCCACTTTAGCCCTCAACTAACTGTTCTCCCACTTTTCGTGAGGTTTTTGGGGGACATTGGGCAAAAATCTTGGAGAGGCCATAACTTCTCATTATTGAACAAATTGGATGAAATTTTAGTCAATTTTGGGTCTCTTCGACCTTCTGGAGAGTTTGGAACAAGTTTCAGGTCGAACAGAGGTGATCTTCAACAGCTTTTGCTTCAGGGAAGATGAAGGAGCCATCAGGGCCACCATGAGACAAATTCAGTTTGAGGCCTAACCAGGGGAGTTAGAGTCCTTTTCTTGAGTTCCAATAGTCTAAATTGGATATTCAGATGTTCTGAATCTGATGAAATAGTTTGCAAAGCCTGTAGAGAACATTTGAAGGCCGAAAAGCTTCAGCAAAGTTCCAGGGGCCATTAGTACTAGCTTTTGCCAGCAACAGTGCAGGGCTTAGCCAAAGTTGTTTAAGAACATATGCAGTGAACCATTGGTCATTCTTGACTGAAAACATCATTCTGAATCTAATGATAGAGGTTTGAGAAAGTTTTAAAGACTTTTAGAGGTCGAAAACTCAGCAAAGACATTTTCATTAACCCTAGTGCCAAGGGGTGCCGATAGGTGAATGAGGTTAAATCGGAGTAGCCGGAGGCCATTTCTGATGAATGAATAGTATAAATTGACTATTTCAGACATTTTCGAACCAATGGAAGTGGTTTCAGGACATTTTGAGAACTTATAGAGCTCGAAAAGCAGATGTGAAGTTCTGGGCAGCCAAGGGCAAACCGTGGAGGATAGTATATTTTGGGAATGCAGTGCTCAATTTGAGAAATTTATTAGTTGATATTTGATTTTTGATGTGTATTGGATACATCAGGAGTGGTTTCAATGACAGAAACAGAATTATAAGGGAGTTTGTTCCATTTAGAAGCTCAGAGTAGCTTAGTGCACCGATAGAAGGAATCGTGTCAACAAGAGCCTAAAGTTGTTTACAAAGTTTGGACAACCATTAGAGGGATATAAATGGTATTTTAAGTCCTTTGGATCATTGTTCTATTCATTGTAATTAAGTATTTACTTTATAAAAAAACTTACCATAATCCCAAAGAGCTGAGTCATGATGACAAAGCTCAAAGGAGATGTAGCCCACGAGATTTAGGGTGAAATCCTAGATTAAAATTGCTATTGTGTTTGAATGATTATCTGCTTCATTATGTTTTTGTCATACATGTTAAATTGCAGCAAGAAAAAATGAACTTAAGACACATAAACAGTAAAAATCCATACACCACTTTCAAGAAAATAATTCCGCAAAATTGTCAAGTACAAGCTAGATCATTTTAATTAAAACTGAGTGGTAGGTTCTTGAAATACATACAAGTTATCTAGACTATTTTCAGATCAGGTTGGTATCAGAGCATAGTTGCTTGCTTGACAGAGCACTTGGTTGCTTGATTGTATAGCTTGAAAGGTGTTAAACAGTGTAAAAGATTGACTGTTTTACTATTTGCAAACTGATTTTTGTTTGAGTTTGCTTGAGATTTTGGGATAGCTACTGATTAGCTAAGTCCTGGAGAGGAAAAAAGGAAGAAAAGGCATGAAGGCATCTTCCTTACCCCAAGTGACCTTAAGGTCACTTTTGGAACAAACCCTCTTGACGTTTGTTTGTTGTTTGGTTGCTTGAATAAGAGTATGTCTTTACAGCCATTTGGTTTTAAAAAGCTTGTCATTTTTTTTGAAAAGCTTTGAGAACTTTGTTGAAGTTAATTTTTTCATTGACATCATAATGACAACTTCTACAAGTGAAGTTTCCTCCTTCACAAGATTCTTCGATGATGATATGAAGCGTGACTTTATTATATTAAAGGACATAGTGCAGATTTTGTTTGAGGATAAACGAGAAAGCACTGAACTTCATGAACAGTTGTTTGCCATGAAGGAAGAGAAGGAAGAAATTCTTTAAAGATTGCATGATATGGAGAGGCAACTCCATCAAGCCCAAGAGGCATTGACCAAGAAAATGTGTGAGGAAGAGGTAATCCATTCTAATTTGTCTTCAGTTTCCACTTTAGAAAGATGTGTTGGTTCTTTCGAAAAACATACAAGAAGTATAGGGTCCAAATTAATGATTCAAATAGGCTATGAAGGTAAAGGGTTAGGCAAGCATGCACAAGGCATGGTTGATCCTATTTCGATTGAGGAACAACCCAAGAATCTTGGTCTTGGTTATGTGCAATTTAATGGCGAAGACTCCAAAGCCATGAACGTGTGTGAGGCTATTTTAAAGAGAACTTTTATTCCAAGTTCTAATATGCAAATATGTCAAATTTGTTTCAAAGATGATTGACATTGCTTTAAGCCTTTTTTGCAACAAGGATATGTTATACATGCAGCTTATGGCGAGCGTGGAAGTTGAGACAGTTTTCAAGACAAAAACGATGATGTTAGTTTGCAAATGAAAGTTGTAGCCTCTACTAGTTCATATTCTCATGAAGACAAAAAGGATGAACATTCAAAGTAGCACAAGAGGTATAAATCTTCCCATGATCAATTTGATTGTGTTTCTGCAAAGCATGATAATTTTGCATACTTGAATGGAAGAAATATTTGTTGTACATATTGTGGTCGATTTAACCATGATGTTTCAAGATGTTGGATGATGATGAAAGCATACAGGAATCAGATGAGGCAAAGACAACTTTTAAAGAAGGTGCATAAGGTTTTCACATTTTGCCAAAAGAGGGGACATGTTGTCTCCCATTGTTGGAATTTGCATCCAACTAGTCATCCCAAGCACATGCAGCAAGAGGACAGAAATATTAACACAAATGGAACCAAGGATTCCATTATTGATGTGAAAATGGAAGTTTCACATGAGGAATAGTTGCAGCAGCAAAATTCGCCATGGAAGTGGCTTGGTAAGAAGTGGATGGACTTCTTGGTACAGTAAGACGTACTCATTTTGTACATATGCAAATTTCGGTTGTATACATGTAGTTTATGTTGTAATTTCTCGTTTGTTTGAGCCACCTTGGATCATTGATCAAGGCAGTAATGTACAATTTCCTTCTGCAAATTTCTCGCCATAAATTTTATGAGTGAGTGTAAGAAAGACAGCTCTTGACAGGAGGACAAGCGCATCGAGGAAGGGAAGTGTGAATTGCTTTCTAGTTCTGGTTCAAAGTCACTAGCCATGCAAGGCAAGTGTTTGGAGGCTAAAGAGAAGAGGGTGCAGTACTCTTATTTGTTGCACAGATAAGTTTCAGTAGTCCGGAGAACTTTTGGGGTCCAAAAGCTTCTCATTTGGGAGGTGTGATCAGAACTGGATCATGGACCAGAATGATAGCTCAAAATTCAAAGTGCTCAGAAGAGTGCCAAATCTGAACAACTGGAAAGGCCTCATCGCTTCGATTCTGGGACCGTGAACAGTTCTCAAAATCGAGGTCGTATGTGAAAGTTATGAAGGTTTGAAATCTCCAATAAACTTCAAAATTCAGTTGACCAAAGTCGACTTTTTAAATTTGGAAAATTTAAAAAAAATGAATATTCCACAGAGCGAACCAATGGGAGGCTACCACGTGGCAGGCCCAAAGGCCTCCACGTGGCCCCATATTTTGGAGAATTGGTGTTATAAAATTTTTTGGAGCTTATCAGGTTTGAACCAACGACCTCGTGCTCCCAAGCCCCACGCCTTACCAAAACACGGTACACACATGTTTCTTACTTTATATAGAAAATGTGTTGGTTTTATGGTTTGCATTGGAATCTGTCAGAGGAATAAGGGGCTATCCCAGAGATATCACGGGACCAGCGCTTGGAACCGGGGGGCTTAAGCCGCGGAAAACTTGGCAATGGTTAACGGCCTAACCGTTAACATTAAACCCATATGTGACCACCTTTTGAAGTTTAATGCGACAGTTGGATTCACGGTTTATGTGGCGGGATAAGCAGAGTGTTCACATGCCAAACCAGCATTTAATGTTACAGGTTACGATTCTTCCAGTTATGGTGAAGGGCACCATTTTTGGGCAGATTCACCCAATTTAGCCCTCAACTAGCTATTCTCCCACTTTTATTGGGGTTTTTGTCGAACATTGGGAAAAAATCTTGGAGAGGCCATAACTTCCCATTATTGAACCAAATTGGATGAAATTTTAGTCAATTTTGGGTCTCTTCAACCTTCTGGAGAGTTTGGAACAGGTTTCAGGTCAAACAGAGGTGATCTTCGCAGCTTTTGCTTCAGGGAAGATGAAGGACCCATTAGGGCCACCATGAGACAAAGTCAGTTTGAGGCCTAACCAGGGGAGTTAGAGTCCTTTTCCAGAGTTCCAATAGTCTAAATTGGATAATTAAGATGTTATGAATCTGATGAAATGGTTTTCAGAGCCTGTAGAGAAAGTTTGAAGGCTGAAAAGCTTCAGTAAAGTTCCAGGGGCCATTAGTGCCATCTTTTTCCAGCAGTAGTGCAGGGCTTAGCCAGAGCTTTTTGGGACCATATGTAGTGAACCAATGGTCATTGTTGACTGAAAACATTATTCTAAATCTAATGACATAGGTTTCAGCAAGTGTTAAAGACTTTTAGAGTTTGAAAACTCAGCAGAGACATTCTCATTAACCCTAGTGCCAGGGGGTGCCAATAGGTGATTGAGGCGAAACCGAAGCAGCCAGAGGCCATTTATGATGAATGAATAGTCTAAATTGACTATTTATGACATTTTGGAACCAATGGAAGTGGTTTCAGAACATTTTGAGAACTTTTAGAGCTCGAAAAGCAGATGTGAAGTTATGGGCAACCAAGAGCAAACCGTGGAGAATAGTCTATTTGGGAATGCAGTGTTCAATTTGAGCAATTTATTAGTTTATATTTGATGTCTGATGTGTATTAGAAACAACAGGAGTAGTTTTAGTGACAAAAGCAGAATTCTGAGGGAGTTTGTGCCATTTTGAAGCTCAAAGTAGCTTAGTGCACCGACAGAAGGAATCGTGTCAACAAGAGCCTAAAGCTGTTTAAAAAGTTTGGACAACCATTAGAGGGATTTAAATGGCATTTTTAGTCCTTTGGATCATTTTTGTATTCATTGGAATTAAGTATTTTATTTGCAAAAAAACTTACCATAATCCCAAAGAGCTGAGTCGTGATGACAAAGCTCAAAGGAGACGTAGCCCACGAGATTTCGGGTGAACTCCTAGATTAAAATTTTTGTTGTGTTTGAATAATTATTTGCTTCATTATGTTGTTCTCATACATGTTAAATTTCAGCAAGAAAAAATGAACTTATGACACATAAACAGTAAAAAACCATACACCACTTTCAAGAAAATAATTCCGCAAAATTGTCAAGTACAAGCTAGATCATTTTAATTAAAACTGAGTGGTAGGTTCTTGAAATACATACAAGTTATCCAGACCATTTTTGGATTAGGTTGGTATCAAAGCATAGTTGCTTGCTTGACAGAGCACTTGGTTGCTTGATTGTATAGCTTGAAAGGTGTTAAATAGTGTAAAAGATTGTTTTATTGTTTGCAAATTGATTGTTGTTTGAGTTTGCTTGAGATTTGGGGATAGCTACTGATTAGCTAAGTCCTGGAGGGGGGAAAAGGAAGAAAAGGCATGAAGGCATCTTCCTTACCCCAAGGGACCTCAAGGTCACTTTTGGAACAAACCCTCTTGACGTTTGTTTGTTGTTTGGCTGCTTGAATAAGAGTATGTCTTTACAGCCATTTGGTTTAAAAAAGCTTGTCATTTGTTTTGAAAAGCTTTGAGAACTTTGTTGAATTTAATTTGTTCATTGACATCATAAGGACAACTTATACAAGTGAAGTTTCCTCCTTCACAAGATTCTTCGATGATGATATGAAGCGTGACTTTATTATATTGAAGGACATGGTGCAGATTTTGTTTGAGGATAGACGAGAAAGCACTGAACTTCGTGAACAGTTGTTTGACATGAAGGAAGAGAAGGAATAAATTCTTCAAATATTGCATGATATGGAGAGGCAACTCCATCAAGCCCAAGAGGCTTTGACCAAGAAAATGTGTAAGGAAGAGGTAATCCATTCTAACTTGTCTTTAGTTTCCTCTTAGAAAGATGTGTTGGTTCTTTTGAAAATCATACAAGAGGTATAGGGTCCAAATTAATTATTAAAATGGGCTATGAAGGCAAAGGGTTAAGCAAGCATGCACAAGGCATGGTTGATCCTGTTTCAGTTGAGGAACAACCCAAGAATCTTGGGCTTGGTTATGTGCAATTTAATGGTGAAGACTCCAAAGCCATGAAGGCATGTGAGGCTATTTCAAAGAAAACTTTTATTTCAAGTTCCAAGATGCAAATATGTCAAATTTGTTTCAAAGATGATTTCCATTGCTTTAAGCCTTTGTTACAGCAAGAAGATGTTAGAAATGAAGCTTATAGCGAGCATGGAAGTTGAGACAGTTTTCAAGACAAGAGCGATGATGTTAGTCTGCAAATGAAAGTTGTAGCCTCTACTAGTTCATCTTCTCATGAAGACAAAAAGGATGAACATTCAAAGTAGCACAAGAGGTATAAATCTTCCCATGATCAATTTTATTGTGTTTCTGCAAAGCATGATAATGTTGCATGCTTAAATGGAAGAAAGATTTGTTGTACATATTGTGGTTGATTTAACCATGATGTTTCGAGATGCTGGATGAGGAAGAAAGCATAAAGAAGTAGATGAGGCAAAGACAAATTTTAAAGAAGGTGCATAATATTTGCACATTTTTCCAAATCAGGGACATGTTGTCTCCCATTGTTGGAATTTGCATCCAACTAGTCGTCCCAAGCACATGTAGCAAGAGGATAGAAAGATTGGCGCAAGTGGAACCAAGGATTCAATTATTAATGTGAAAACGGAAGTTTCACATGAGGAAGAGTTGCAACAGCAAAATTCGCCATGGAAGTGGCTTGGTAAGAAGTGGATGGAATTCTTGGTACAGTAAGACTTACTCATTTTGTACATATGCAAATTTCGGTTGTATACATGTATTTTATGTTGTATTTTATGATGTACAGTTTCCTTCTGCAAATTTCTTACCAGAAATTTCTAAGTGAGTGTAAGAAAGACAGCTCTTGACAGGAGGACAAGCGCATCAAGGAAGGGAAGTGTGAATTTCTTTCTAGTTATGGTTCAAAGCCACTAGCCATGCAAGGTAAGTGTTTGGAGGCTGAAGAGAAGAGGGTGCAGTACTCTTATTTGCTGTACAGATCAGTTTCAGTATTCTAGAGAGCATTTGGGGTCCAAAAGCTTCTCATTTGGGAGGTGTGATTAGAACTGGATCATGGACCAGAATGATAGCTCAAAATTCAAAGTGCTTAGAAGAGTGCCAAATTTGAACAACCGGAATGGTCTTGTCGCTGCGATTATGGCACCGCGAACGGTTCTCAAAACCGAGGTCGTATGTGAAAGTTATGAAGGTTTGAAATCTCTAGTAAACTTCAAAATTCAGTTGACCAAAGTTGACTTTTTAAATTTGGGAAATTTTTTTAAAAAAAAGAGAATATTCCAAGGAATAATCTTGAGAATATTCCACAAAGTGGACCAATGGGACGCTGCCACGTGGCCCCAGATTATGGAGAATTGGTGTTATAATTTTTTTTGGAGCTTATCAGGTTTGAACTGGTGACCTCACTTGCCCCAGCCCCACGCCTTACCAAATGCGCTACACACATGTTTCTTACTTTATATAGAAAACGCGTTGGTTTTATGGTTTGTATTGGAATCCGCCGGAGGAATAAGGGGCTAGCCCCTTAGGGCTAACCTGGAGATATCACGGGACTGGTGTTGGGAACAAGGGGGCTTAAGCCGCGGAAAACTTGGCAGTAGTTAACGGCCTAACCGTTAACATTAAACCCATATGTGACCACCTTTTGAAGTTTAATGCGGCAGTTGGATTCACGGTTTATGTGGTGGGATAAGCAAAGTGTTCACATGAAAAACCATCATTTAATGTTACAGGTTACGATTCTGTAGTAATGGTGAAGCACGCCATTTTTGGGCGGATTGACCCAATTTAGCCCTTAACTAACCATTCTCCCACTTTTAGTGGGGTTTTTGGGGGACATTGGGAAAAAATATTGGAGAGGCCATAACTTCCTCATTATTGAACCAAATTGGATGAAATTTTAGTCAATTTTGGGTCTCTTTGACCTTCTGGAGAGTTTAGAATAGGTTTCAGGTTGAACAGAGGTGATATTCAGTAGTGTTTTCTTCAGGGAATATGAAGGAGCCATCAATGCCACCATGAGACAAATTCATTTTGAGGCCTAACCAGGGGAGTTAGCGTCTTTTTCTAGAGTTCCAATAGTATAAATTGGATAATTCAGATGTTCTAAATCTGATGAAATGGTTTTCAGAGCCTGTAGAGAACGTTTGAAGGCTGAAAAGCTTCAGTAAAGTTCTAAGGGCCATTAGTGTCAGCTTTTGCCAGCAACAGTGTAGGGCTTAGCCAGAGCTGTTTGAGACCATATGCAGTGAACCAGTGGTCATTCTTGACTAAAAAAATCATTTTGAATCTAATGACAGAGGTTTCAGCAAGTGTTAAATACTTTTAGAGGTCTAAAAACCAGCAGATACATTTTCATTAACCCTAGTGCTAGGGGGTGCCGATAGGTGATTGAGGCGAAACCAGAGCTTCCAGAGGCCATTTCTGATGAATGAATAGTCTAACTTGACTTTTTAAGACATTTTGGAACCAATGGAAGTGGTTTCAGAACATTTTTAGAACTTTTAGAGCTCGAAAATCTGATGTGAAGTTCTGGGCAGCCCCGGGCAAACCATGGAGGATAGTCTATTTGGGGAATGCAGTGCTCAATTTGAGCAATTTATCAATTGATATTTTATGTCTAATGTGTATTGGATGCAATAGGAGTGGTTTTAGTGACATAAATAGAATTATAAGGGAGTTTTTTCCATTTAGAAGCTCAGAGTATCTTAGTGCATCGACAGAAGGAATCGTGTCAACAAGAGCCTAAAGCTGTTTACAAAGTTTGGACAACCATTAGACGGATTTAAATGGTATTTTCAGCCCTTTGGATCATTGTTTTATTCATTGGAATTAAGTATTAATAATCCCAAAGAGTTGAGTCATGATGACAAAGCTCAACGGAGATGTAGCCCATGAGATTTCGGGTGAACTCCTAGATTAAAAATGTTGTTGTGTTTGAATGATTATTTGCTTCATTATGTTTTTGGCATACATGTTAAATTGCAGCAAGAACAAATGAACTTAAGAAACATAAATAGTAAAAATCCATACACCACTTTCAAGAAAATAATTCCGCAAAATTGTCAAGTACAAGATAGATCATTTTAATTAAAACTGAGTGGTAGGTTCTTAAAATACATACAAGTTATCTAGACCATTTTCAGGTCACTACCAAACCAAGAATCTCAACCATAAACTACTTTGAACAACAAAAAATATAAAGAAGTAAATCACACATGCACAAATATACACAGTGTTTCACAGAAATTGTGCAATAATGTACAATCACCAATCTTTGTTATATTAAACCAAATCTGTGTAATACAATATTGTATGGTATGCAAGATACAATGACAAAACATGATGCGTAGACTCGATGTCGTATCATGTCCTATCGGTCCTTCACTCATGTACTACTCACTAGCTATCCCTTAGTCCTTTAAATGACAACACATTGAGACTCGAGGAGGATTGCCACCTAACACTACTGCACGTCACTTCTGAAGCATGTACACGGGCTGATCCAATTTTCTCTTTGGGTAGGCCTAATTCCCAAGCTCCAAAATGCCAAGTTAACAATCACCTTTGTCCTTAAAGGTGTTTCACTTCAACACCAAAATTCACCTAATCTTTAGCTCCTCTTTGTCACTTCAAGATATCTTGTCTAGGGCTACTTTGGGTAGCCAACACACTGCCCTCCACTAGATCAATAGCACCTAATAATATACTTCAAGATATGCACTGATGAAGGCTTATGATCACTCAAACAAGCCTACAAATTGGCTCCCATGGGCTCCTCCAGATTTGGTCAACTCCTTTGACACAACGCACCTTAAAATGCCGCTCTAAATATGTTTTTATATTATTGTTCTTGACTATTATGATTAGGGCAATAGGGCAAACTGTTGCAGCCCTAAATTCCTTCCAATAGTCCTTGAACCACCCTCTAGAATATTGTGGCACACCCTTAGGATACCCCTCCTCTACCACGCTACTTTCATGGGCATATACCAGCCATTAAACCTCCCTATGCAAACCTTGTTGTGGTGCTACAGCCTGCGGCCTAGCACACAACAATCTTGTAGCTTACAACCAACATCCACAATAGCTTATTGTCCCTAAATTGTGCCCCAAACAGATCTATTTCTAGCCCTTAAGGCCTCATCCTAGTAGCCAACATCCTTAGCTTGCATCACAGCAAAATCAGACCTATATTAACCCTTAAAAAAATCCCTCCAAGCCTCATTGTTCTACCCTCTCTAGTTGTGACATTCTCCTCCTCAGAGAGCTATTCCTTTGAGTATGAATTGCACTTGATTGGATGAGTAATAACCTCACATTTACCCTCTATTTATACATAAATTAAGGGTTTTTAAAACGTTATGATGAGGGGCTTTCACAACTTTTCACATGCCTAAAACTGCTTAGGCCAACCTTGAAATGCAAGTGCAAACCCATCATTAACCTTCAAAAATTCATATCTCTACTTCTACAACTCAGAATTTGATTATTCTCGAAGCGTTGGGTTCTCCATTCCACCCTCTATCATCTCATGCCATCACACGTAGAAATAGGCTTCCAAAAATTCATAAAACACATTTTGGTGCAAAACACCATACTTGAGTTCCAAGCCCACAAGTGACCCTTGTGTCGCTTTGCCCTCCAAACCTAGAACCCTAGGGCTCGGAGTACCTCCTAAGCTACACAAATCAAAACTCCATCTTAGGGATGGAGGTACTTCATAAACTAGGAAGTATCTTGTCATCACCATCATTGCTCGCAACACTTGCCCAACTCTTGACGCTCACAATTGCAACAATATTTGTACGGTGAACTACATCCTTATCGAAAGTGTCATTGTCACTGTTGGAAGCACTGTTCTTCTTCTTTTCCTCGATCACTTTCCATTCCCTCCATGATTACTTATGAGTAAATCTGGAATCACCCTTGCTCCCCATTAAACATGCACTCTTCTTGGGCTGCAAAGTCTCCTTCTGAATCTGCAAGCTCCGTTAGAACTCGAATCCCTCTGAGTTTCTCGAACCTATACCTTCTTCTCATGAACTTGTACCTCCTCCCTTTAAGCCTGCACCTGAACTTGCTCTGGTTTCTCTTAAACCTACTTTTGTTCCACCTGATTCTTCCCATGATCCATAGGCTTTCCCGTCAACCTGTAGAGATAATGCTCTCTAACTCCAAGTACAATCTCATTGGAGCTAGAGCCTCTAGGCCTAAGTCTTGACTTCCCATCCTGGAACAAGACCTCAAAACCCTTCCTCTCGATCATCGAGACGAAAATCATGCTATATATGAGTCCTAGTACAAATAATACATCTTGGACCTACATCAAACGTCCCATCTCCATCCTGAATGGCAAAAATATTGATCCTTGGATATCCAACTGACTCTTGTTGTCCAACACAATGCACAACTTCGAGTCCCATTCAAATAGAGTCTCAAAAAATTCTTGTGACCTTGTCATATACTTCATTACACCATTGTCCACGTAACATCCTTCCTCATCGATAGTACCCTTTGAGAAGTGAGAGATCATGGCAAAGTTATTTTCTTCCAATATCTCGGTGAGATCATCTATCTTAGCTGAAGTGGCAATAGCAATGACCTACTTTCCCTTCCTCTTCTCCTCATCTCCCTTCTTCTTCATCAAACATCTCGACGAATAATGACCCATCTCACCATAGTTGAAACACTTGACTTTACTCAAGTCCTTATTTTAATTTCCCTTCATTCGTGCTGCAAGTGCCAAATCATCATCGAAATGCTTCCTTATTTAGATGAATATCCTTGTCTCGCAACTCTTCCTGGATGAAGTCATCCCACAATTTATCCCAATCTAGCAGCTTCACCCTAACAATTATTCCTTTGATGAAGGGCTTCCATTCCTATGTAAACCCTTTCAAGTAAATCCTTACCATACCTCCATCTGAGATAGTCACACCAACGGTAGAAATCTCCTCTCTGACCTGAGACAATATTGTCAGATACGAGATCACACCTTCACTCTTTATCATCTTGGTGAACTTCAATGTATCCTCCAATACCAATACTTGGTTCTTGTTCTTATTCTGTAACAAATTTTGAAGATCCGTCCACATCTCATGTGCATTTTTCTTCCTATAAAAATGAGGTATTAGGGCATCCTTCACACCATCTAAGATGATCAATCTCACCCTCACATACAAGTCTTCATACATTTGTAGCTCCTTAGGGTTGGTTTCCTTCTTGATCTCTTTCGCGGAAAAATCTCAAATCATGTTGACCTCATACTGGATACCTCCCTGAAACTTCAACATTGTAGTGAGCCCTTCTCTTACAATGTGACCAACTCCCTCTCACGATGTACTTCGCTACACAACTCATATTTACTGACTTCCAAAGTAGCTAAAAAATGATTTGATACCATGTTGAATTTCCATGACCTTGGCTCTAGGTTAGAGTCCTAAAATCATTAACGCTACCAAACCAAGAATCTCAACCATAAAATACTTTGCACAACATAAATATAAAGCAGTAAATCACTCACGCACAAATATACACAAAATTTCACAAAATTTTACAATAATGTATAATCACAAATCTTCGTTATATTAAACCAAATATGAATAATACAACAGTCTATGGTATACAAGAAACAATGACAAACATGTTGCACAAACTCGATTTCATAAATTGTCATGTCGGTCCATCGCTCCCATACTGCTCACTAGCTTCCCCTTAGTCCTTCAAAGGACAACACATTGAGACTCCAGGAGGGTTGCCACCTAACATTGTTGCATGTCACTTCTGAAGCATGTACACAAGTTGATCCAATATGTTCTTTGCATAGAACTAATTCTTGAGATCCAAACTGTCAAGCTAGCAGTCACCTTTATCCATCAAGGTTTTGCACTTTGACACCAAACTTCACCGAATATTCAAATCCTCTTTATCACTCAAGATAGCTTGTCTATGGATACTTTGGGTAGCCAACACACTTCCCTCCACCAGATCAATAGCACCCAATACTACACTGCAAGATCTACACAGATGAAGTCTTATGATCACTCAAACAAGCCTCCAAATTGGCTCCCATAAGTTGCTCCAAATATGATTCAAATCTTCTCATATCCTTTGACCCAAGGCCCCTCCATTTGCTGCTCTAAATATGTTTTTATACCATTTTTCTTGACTATTCTTGTTAGGGCACTAGTGCACATTGTTGCAGCCCTAAATTCCTTCCAATAGTCCTTGAACAACCCTTTAGAAGACTGTAACACACCCTTAGGAGGCCCTTCCTCTACCACACTACTTTCATGGGCATATACCAACCCTTAAACCTCCCTACGCACACCTCGTTGTGGTGCTATGGCCCACAACCTAACACACAACAATCTTGTAGCTTACGGCCAGCATCCTTGATAGCTTATTGTCCTTAAACGGTGCCCTAAACAAAGTTGTTTCCAGCCCTTGAGGTCTCAGCCTAGTAGCCAACATCCTCGGTCTCCAACACAACAAACTCGAACCTATAATAACCATTAATGCAATCCCTCCATGCCTCATGGTTCCTCCTTGTCTAGTTGTGGCCTTCTCCTCCTCGGCGAGTTGCTCATTTGAGTATGCATTGCAATTGATTGTATGAGGAATAACCTCACATTCACCCTCTATATATACATATGAGGGGCTTCTAAAATGTTATGATGAGAAGCTTTCACAAATTTTCACATGCCTAAAACTCCTTAGTTCGACCTTAACATACAAGTGCAAACCCATCATTAACCTTCAAAAATTCATATCTCCACTTCTACAACTCATAATTCGACGATTCTCAAAGCATTGGATTCTAATTTCTGCCCTTTATCGTCTCATGCCATCACATGTGTAAATGTCCTTCTAGAAATGCCAAAAACACATTTTGGTGCAAAACCCCATACTTGTGTTCCAAGTCCACAAGTCACCCTTGTGGCACTTTTCCCTCCAAACCTCGAACCCTAGGGCTTGGATTACCTCCAAAGATACACAAGTCAACACTCCCTCTTAGCAAGGGAGGTACTTACAAAACTAGTAGGTATCTCGTCATCATCATCACTACTCGCAACACTTTCCCAACTCCTGGCGCTCACAATTGCAACAATCCCTCTATGGTCAACTACACCCTTCTTGTAAGTTTTGTTGTCATTTCTCGAAGCACCCTGCTTCTTCTTCTTTTCATGTATCTCTTTCCAGTCCCTCCATGATTCCTTATAGGTATATGTCGAAGCACCCTTTCTCCCCACTGACCACGTGCTCTTCATGGGCTGCAATGTCTCCCTTTAAATCCACAAGTTCCCTCTAGAACTCAACTTTCTTTGAGTCTTTGGAACCTAGACCTTCTTCTCTAGAAAGTGTACCTTATTCTCTGGAAAGTGTACCTTCTTCTTGAGAACCTGTATCTGCTCCTCTGAAGCCTACACCTGCTCCTACTTCTCTGGACCCCGCACCTTTTCCACCTACTTCTTCCCCTTATCCAAAAGCTTGCCCGTCAACCTGTAAAGACCATGCTCTCTAACTCTAAGTACAATCCCATTGGAGATATAGCCTCTAGACCTGAGTCTTGCTTTCCCATCCTGTAACAAGACCTTAAACCCCTTCCACTCAATCATAGAGACAAAAATCACACTATATCTAAATCCTGGTACAAGTAGTACATCATGGACCTGCATGTGACATGTCATGTCTCCATCCTGAGTGGCACAACTCTCGATCCTCAGATATCAAAATGACTCTTGTTGCCCAACACCATGTGTAACTTTGAGTCCCATTAAGCTAGAGTCCCAAAAACTTCCTGTGACCCTGTCATATGCTTCATCACACCACTGTCCACATACCATCCATCCTCATCGATAATACCTGCTAGAAATGAGAGATCGTGGCATAGTCCTCATCTTCCAATATCCTGGTGAGGTCATCTATCTTAGTTTAAGTGGCAACACCGATGACCTACTTTCATTTCCTCTTCTAGTCATCTCCCTTATTCTTCATCAAACATCTCGATGAATAATGACCAATCTCACCAAAGTTGAAACACTTGACTTTACTCAAGTCCTTCTTTTGCTTGCCCTTCATTCGTGTTGCAAGTGCCATGCCATCATTGAAATACTTCTTCTTTGGATGACGATCCTCATCTAGTAACTCTTTCTTAATGAAGCCATCCCACAACCTATCTAAGTTTGGTAGCTTCTCTCTGGCAACGATTCCTTTGATGAAGGGCTTCCATTCCTTGGAAAACCATTTCAAGGAAATCATTACCATATACCCGTCTAGGAAAGTCACACTGATGGCACCAAGCTCATCTCTGACATGAGATAATCTCATCAGATACTAGGTCACACCTTCACCCTTTATCATCTTGGTTGACATCAACTTATCCTCCAATACCAATACCCGGTTCTCATTCTTATTCTAGAACAAATTTTGAAGAGTCATCCACATCTAATGTGCGTTGTTATTCTAAAACAAATGAGGCACTAGGGAATCCTTCACGCCATATAGGATGATCAATATCACCCTCACATCCAAGTCTTCAGATATTTCCAACCTCATATGGTCGGTTGGTTTCTTGATCTCTTTCGCGGCAAAATCCCAAATCCTGTTGACCTGCAATGCCAACTTGATCCTTTCCTTCCAAGGAGTATAGTTGGACAACCATTCCAACATATCCTCATACCGGATACCTGACTACAACTTCGACATTCTAGTGAGCCCTTCACTTATAATGTGACCAACTCCCTCCCACGTTGTAATTCACTACGCAACTTTGATTTATTGACTTCCAAAGTATCTCATAAACGCTCTGATACCATGTTGAATTTCCACAACCTTGGGTCTAGGTTAGAGACTTAAAATCACTTAAGCTACCAAACCAAGAATCTCAACCATAAAATACTTTGCACAATGAAAATATAAAGCAGTAAATCACACATGCACAAATATACACAGTTTTCACAAAATTGTACAATAATGTATAATCACCAATCTTCATTATATTAAACCAAATTTGAATAATAGAACAGTCTATGGTATACAATATATAATGACAAACATGTTGCATAAAATCAATGGCATATCTTATCTTATCAGTCCTTCGCTCCCGTACTGCTCATTCGTTGTCTTTTAGTCCTTCAAAGGTGTTGAGGCCTCATAAATCTATGGCAACAACAAGGGGGATAACCACCCGGTTCGGACCTTAAAGCAGTTCCTTTTGCGTTTGGGATAGTGACTCCGACTGGGTGTAATGGGACCAGTTTCCCATATTTGGGTTTCTGTATGATTGTTGGGCTTTTCTCAAAAGATTTGCATAAAGAATTACTAAAAACTAAAACAAATTTATTCTAAAATGAAAAACTATGAATTAAGTTTTAATCTAATCTAACCCAGGATAATGCTAATTCTATGTGATCTAGAATGATATCTATTCAGTCTATGATGATTTAGATCAATCACAGACTTAATAGAATTAATACTTTTGTAAGATGATTCTTTTGAGAAATATTTAATCAAAAGAAGATGTAAAATATATCGCATATATTCTGATGATCATATATAAAACAAATCAATTTCTATCTTTATATCGTATAATTGTGCAACTGATATTTCAAACAGAAACAATTGATTTCATATATAATTCATGAAAGCTAGACTTATCACTAATATTTAAAATAGAGTTAGCATACATGATATTAGTACCAGATGTGTATTGTCCTGCTCATTTGATCAGCAATAATAGGCCACAATCAATCCTCCTATCAATAAGTCTTTCAAAGAATACAGAAGTGCATCAACAGTGATTAACAAAATGATATATAACTGAAAAAGGCCATGTTCCATTATTTTATCAAGGCATCCACAAACTTACAATAAAGCATTCTTTGTAAATGTTCTTAATAAAATTCTGGACCCTTCTCTAAATGCACGAGAAGGGTTTAAATACTACATTAACTACTTACAAAAATAGATTATACAAAATATCTTATGGGGTGATTTCAAACAACCTTCCTCATTCCTAGTATCTAATTTCTAAATTTGAAATTATAAAAACAAACTAACTAATGTTCATGCTTGATGATAGATTACTGCCAGCTTTGCTTTTCTGCTCACAAATATTGGACATTGGCTGAACTTGTGGAGGCTTTCCAAACTGCGTCTTCATCTGCCCAGTAAATATTGCATCAAGTAACAATGGCTACATTTTCTGTATGGAATCCAGAGAAAAATTCAGTGTCATTATTTGATTGTGCGGTTTAACCAGTAACTGCCAGTATGATTCCCAATCAGTCTTCTTTAGCTGTGCAAGCATTTCTTCTTGGAGTTGACCTGTGTTCTTCCAACTTTGCTCTAAATTTATGAGATCGGGAATCTCTTTGTGATTTCCTTCTTTAATCAAACCAGAAGTATGCAACATGTGGTTAATCATATTGACCAAACTCTTTGATATACCTGCTGCTTTGGCTATGGCCAATTCTGCTTGTTTTACCTGTGCATCCCAATCAGTAAATAAGATATCTTTATAAGTTTCTTTGATCTTTGGGAGATCATACTTTCTCCCTTCCTCCGAATCCTGCCATTCAATATAATCAGAAATTTTGGTATTGAGTTCATTAAACTCAATTCTCTGGTCAATGACTGTATTAGTCAATTGTTCACTGATTTCCATGTGTGGAACTATGTTTGACATTTGTAGAATAAAGAAGTTTTGTTGTTTTGAGAGTAAGGCATTTAATTCCAATGCTTCTTTTATGATTTCCTCTGCAGTAGGAATGCCTTCATATTTTGTAAGATCTTCTCTCAATTCTTTAATCAGTGTATTTTTGCTAGATAAGTCATTTTCATGACTTATCTTAAGCACTTCCATATCTTGCTGAAATTTGAGGAGTTGTTGTCCCACCTTCTGATTTAAATTGTTCTGTTCTTCATCTAGTTGCTGTTGTAACTGCATGATTTTATCATCTTTTTCTTGAACCAAAATAGATACTTTTGTTGCCTTATCCATTGTTGCAGTGGTATATGCACCAGCGAATTGAGATAGTCGAGTTAGGTTTTCAATTGGATTTGATGGAGTATCTTTCCATACCACTTCCATAAATTCATTTCTTTGGGGGTCTCAATCCTTCTTCTTTTCATCTATTTCCTTACTACAACTTTATGAAGAGGGTTATAGAATACATCTAGTGGAGGGATATCAGTCACTTTCAGAACGATCTCATCAGTAGGAAACACAGGAATGACTTCTGTATCTTGAGAGGTTATCCCAGGACTTTCAATGATTTCTTTTGTTGAAACTATTTGTCCCTGTGGAGTCTGAAATTCTGTAGTTTTCTGTGAATATGATGCCTCTAGGGTATTTGTGAATGTGTTACTGAATGAAGTACATATTTTTTTCTAATTCACTTTGATTTTGTGAATTTGATTGTTCTACTCTGATTTTCTTTATTGCTTCAGTCGTATAACTAGTAACCAAAACATTCTGAGGGATACGTCTGAGTCTTTGTTCTCTGAACTCATTGAACCTCTGTAATTATTCTAGATTTAAGTTCGTTTTGACAAAATTTTGGACTTCGTCAAAAGTCCCAACAGATTGCAAAATGTCTCAAATCTACCATCATTGTGTATGATAGGTTTGATTTTAACTGTCTGAGTAAATTTGTTAGCAATCTTTTCTGGGTCGAACTGCCTTGAAGGTAAAACGGGGAGCTTCAAAAGCTCGATCTTTTGACATTATTTCAATGCATGATTGAAATTGCTGAGGGAAAATGTACCACATTGAATTGGAAAACTTGGCCATAAGGATTTTTTACTATCCTTCAAAGATTTAGTAAGTCCATTACCAACAGTTTGGTAAGCGACTTCTCTCGCCATTAATTTATCAGAAACATACAAAGGAAGAATATGTGGGGGAGCGAAGCTTCCAAAAACTCTAATATATGAAAATTATTCTTCAATAAAACATCTCCCTATCATTTGAAGGTTTGCAATGGCTTCCTTGGTGAACCTAGGGCTCACTCTGTCAAACATTAATTAATGTGACGGTAATACAACTCCGTAACATAGCCTGTGGAAATGTGGTGCATAATTATGTTCCCATATTTTTTTATGACTCAAATGAATAGGGGTAGGATCCTCAGGAGTCCATTTCCAACCCATCACTGGAAAACTGGTAGAAAAACAGATAACATCAAAAATATATGCACTCATGAAAAATTGGGGGACGAACTTGGAGGAAGAAGCTCTTATCTGGCAATATTTGCTAATCGCTTTAGCTAGATTTTTAGAAAGAATAGTTGCCCAATTCAGGATGTGGGAATTAACACAGGAATATATCAAGGGAAGCCAATTTACGGAGAACTTGGTGTTATCAGGGAGACCGTATAATCTACATAGCATCGTGGCTGCAATTGTAGGGAATTGCAAATGAGGCGATAGGATACATACCTGTTTTCTCATGTTTGAACTTGTTATCCAGTTTCCTCCAACCTTGAATTGCCTTGAAAGGGTCTTCATTGTTCTTTGCAAATTTCTCAACAAATATATTATCATAGATACCTTGTTGGTCAGGTAATTTGTACTTGAATTTCAAATATCGAGCTCTGAAAGAACCTAAGATCTCATTCTTAGCAGTTCTTAATTGCTTGTCTTTGATTTTTGAATTGTCAAGCACCCACCTAATCATGTCGGTATATGGTAAAAGAGTGGCCCTTGCCGCTATCCTATGAAAGAAGGAGCATGAAATATCTTTAAATTGTAAATTTGAAGGTGTTGCATCATCAACAGTCGCCTTGACTTCTACTATTTCAGGCTCTTTGTCTTCGAGAATAGTATAGATATCTTGCCACTTAGTAGCTCCTCCATCGACAGTGCAGACAGTATCTGAGACTATATGGGACATTTCTGTATGTTCCAATTCTGCAACAATCTATTTAACATGCTTTTGCATTACCTTGCAGATGGACATATCTTGAAGGAAAATCCCTATTAAAGACAGAGTAATGATCAAATGATGGAAGATATATTGAAATGACCCATTTTGAAAGAAAATATATGGGAAATAGCTATATCATTAATTAATCGCAATGAATCAATAATTGCCTTGCATTGGGATGATAAAATACATTTAATGGCTCCTGACATGATTTATTTTCACGTAAAACCTTCATTTAAACCTGTCAAATCAACCGCATCGCGCCCTTTAAAACTATGTTTATGAAGCACATTATTTTTGTTTATGCGATATGCGATTTCTCAATATCACGAAATCGCAAAATCGCAGTGTCGCAATATCGGAGTTTGGTAAAGTTTGTTTTAAAGTTTTAAACATATTTTTGCGATGTGAAATTTATGTTGTCGCTTGCGAAACTCTGATCGTTGATCGCAAAATCGGGATTTCAATGTTTTTGTTACTTATCTTTTAATGAGAAAAGATTATGTGATTGGCGATAGGGTAATCACAAGGATGTTTTATTAATTTCTTTTTTGTTTTTTATGTTTTTATTTTAATAAAAGAAATAATGTTTTTGGATTGTTTATCTAAAAATGAAAAATACATTTTGAAGAAGGGTCCCTATTTCTATTTATCAAAGGTTTAGATTATCTTGAAAATAAAAATGGGGGGATTTGTTGCATAACACAACAAAGGGAAAACACATTGAGACTATAGGAGGGCTACCACCTAACAATGTTGCACATCATTTATGTATCATGTACACATGCTGATCCAATCTACTCTCACGAAAGGCCTAATTCCCGAGCTCCAAAATGCTAGGCTAGTAGTCACCTTTTTCCATCAAGGTTCTATACTTCGGCACCAAACTTCACCCAATATTCAGCTCCTCTTCGTCACTTCAAGATAACTTGTCTAGGGCTACTTTGGGTAGCAAACACACTGCCCTCAACCAAATCAATGTACCCAATACTACACCACAATATCTGCATCGATGAAGGCTTATGATCACCCAAAAAAGCCTCCAAATTGGCTCCCACAAGCTGCTTCAAATCTTATCCAAATTTGGTCAACTCCTTTGACCCAACGCACCTCCAAATGCTACTCTAAATCTAGTTTTATACTATTGTTCTTGACTGTTATAGTTAGGGCACTAGAGCACACTGATGCGGCCCTAATTACCTTCCAATATTCCTTGAACAACCCTCTAGAAGATCGCAACACACCCTTCAGATACCCCTCCTCTACCACGCTACTATCATGGGCATATACCAACATTTAAACCTCCCTATGCACACCTAGTTATGGTGCTCTGGCTTGCGGCCTAACACACATCAATCCTGTAGCTTATGGCCAACATCCTCGGTAACTTATTCCGTAAAGGGTGCCCCAAATAGATATGTTTCTAACCCTTAAGGCCTTAGCCTAGTAGCCAACATCCTCGGCCTCCAAAACAACAAATTTGGACCTATATTAACCCTTAAGACAATCCCTCCAAGCCTCATTTTTCTTCCCCCTCTAGTTGCAAACTTATATTCCTTAACGAGCTTCTCCTTTGAGTATGCGTTACACTTTATTAGATGAGAAATAACCTCACATTTACCCTCTATTTATACATAAATTAGGGGCTTCTAAAACGTTATGATGAGGGACTTTCAGAACTTGTAACATGCCTAAAACACCTTAGATTGACCTTGAAATACAAATGCATACCCATAATTAACCTTCAAAAATCCATATCTCCACTTCTACAACTCATAATTCGACAATACTCAAAGCGTTGGGTTTTCCTTTCTACCCTCTATCATCTCATGCCATCACATGTAGAAATTTTATTCAAGAAAAGCCCAAAACGCTTTTTGGTGCAAATCCCCATACTTGTGTTCTAAGCCCACAAGTGACCCTTCTAGCGCTTTTCCCTCCAAACCTCAAACCCTAGTGCTTGGAGTACCACTCGAGCTACAAAAATAAACACTCCCTCTTACCGAGGGAGGTACTTCCAAAACTAGGAAGTATCTCGTCTTCATCATCACTGTTCGCAACACTTTCCCAACCCCTAACACCCATAATTAGAGCAATCCCTGTACGATGAACTACGCCCTTCTTGGAAGTGTCACTGCCACTGTTGGAAGCACCTTGCTTCTTCTTGTTTACCTGTATTATTTTCCACTCCCTCCATTATTCCTTCTGCATAGATGTGGAAGCACCCTTGCTCCCCATTAACCATGCACTCTTCTTGGGCTGCAAAGTCTCACTTTGAATATGAAATTTCCCTCTTGAACTTGACTCCCTCTAAATCTCTGGAACTCGTACCTTCTTCTTTGGAAAGTGTACCTTCTTCTCGGGAACCTGTACCCGCTCCTTTGAATCCTGAACCCACTCCTACTTCTCTAGAACCAAAACCTGCACATGCTCTTAGTTCTCTGGAACCTGCACATACTCTTGGTTCTTTGGAACTTGCACATGTTCCACCTGCTTCTTCCCATGATCCACAGGCTTGTCTGTAAACCTATAGAGACCATGCTCTCTAACTCCAACTATAATCGCATTGGAGCTAGAGCCTCTAGGCCCCAATAT
This sequence comes from Pinus albicaulis, assembly GCA_034641835.2. Taxonomy (NCBI): domain Eukaryota; kingdom Viridiplantae; phylum Streptophyta; class Pinopsida; order Pinales; family Pinaceae; genus Pinus; species Pinus albicaulis. The sequence goes on from CM076570.1 coordinate 988,288,085, forward strand.
TTCCTTCTCATCCTAGAACAAGACTTCGCACCCCTTCCTTTCAATCATCGAGACAGAAATCACGCTATATTTGAGTCCTAGTACAAATAGTACATCCTTGACCCGCATCACACGTCTTTTCTCCATCCTGAATGGCACAACTCTTAATCATCAGATATCCAATGACTCTTGTCACCCAACACCATGTGCAACTTCGAGTCCCATTCAGCTAAAGTCTTAAAAACCTTTAGTGAGCCTATCATATGCTTCATTACACCATTGTCTGCGTACCATCCATCATTATCGATAATACCCTTTGAGAAATGAAAGATCATGGAAAATTCCTCCTCTTCCAATCTCTTGGTGAGATCATCTATCTCAAATAAAGTGGAAACACTGGTGACCTGCTTTCATTTTCTCTTCTTTTCATCTCCCTTCTTCTTCATCGGACATCTCGACGAATAATGACCCATCTTGCCACAGTTGAAACACTTGAATTTAATCATTTCATTCTTTTTCTTTCCCTTCATTCGTGATGCAAGTTTCATGTCATAATCGAAAGACTTCTTCTTTGGATAAACATCCTTGTCTCACAACTCTTCTTAAATGAATTCATCCCACAACCTATCCTAGTCTGGCAGCTTCTCCCTAGAAATGATTCCTTTGATGAAGGGCTTCCATTCCTCGGTAAATCCTTTCAAGGAAATGCTTACCATATCCATCTGAGATAGTCACCCTGATGGCAAAAAGCTCATCTTTAACTTAAGAAAATCTCGTCAGGTATGAGGTCACACCTTCACCCTTTATCATCTTGGTGGACTTCAACTTATCCTCCAATACCATTACCCGATTCTCATTCTTTTTCTGGAACAAATTCTGAAGAGCCATCCACATCTCATGTGAATTGTTTTTTCTGGACAAATGAGGTACTAGGGAATTCTTCACACCATCTAGGACGATCAATCTCGCCTCACATCCATGTCTTCATATATTTCCAACTCTTTAGGGTCGTTTGGCTTCTTGATCTCTTTCGCGGAAAAATCCCAAATCCTATTAGCCTGTAAGACCAACTTGATCATTTCCTTCCAAAGACTATAGTTGGAAAATCATTCCAACCTTCCCTCATACCATAGACCTGCCTGCAACTTCGACATTGTAGTGAGCCCTTCACTAACAATGTGACCAACTCCCTCTCATGTTGTACTTCGCTATGCAACTCTAATTTACTAACTTCCAAAGTAGCTCAAAAACGCTCAGATACCATGTTGAATTTCCATGAATTTGGGTCTAGGTTAGAGCCTTAAAATCACTGACACTACCAAACCAATAATCTCAACCATAAACTACTTTGCACAACAGAAATATAAAGCAGTAAATCACACATGCACAAATATACATAGTTTTTCACAAAATTGTACAATAATGAACAATCACCAATATTCATTATCTTAAAACAAATCTAAATAATACAATAGTCTATGGTATACAACATACAATGAGAAACATGTTGCGTAGACTCGATCTTGTATCTTGTCCTGTTAATCCTTCGCTCTCATACTGCTCACTAGCTACCCCTTGGTCCTTCAAAGGACAACACATCAAGGCTCTACGAGGGCTACCACCTAATACTGTTACATGTCACTTTTATAGCATGTACACAGGATGATCCAATTTTCTCTCTAGGTAGGCCTAATTCCTGAGCTCCAAACTAACAAGCTAGTTGTCACCTTTCTCCATCAAGGTGTTGTAGGTAGCAGTCACCTTCCTCCATCAAGGTGTTTCACTTTGGCACAAAACTTCACCCAAAATTCAACTCCTCTTCTTCACTTCAAGATAGCTTGTCTAGGGCTAATTTTGGTATTCAACACGACCCTCCACCAGATCAATCAATAGCACCCAATACTACACTACAATATTTGCACCGATGAATGGTTATGATCACTCAAACTAGCCTCCAAATTGGCTCCCAAAGGCTGCTCCAAATTTGATCCAAATCTAGTCAACTCCTTTGACCCAATGCACCTCCAAACATTGCTCTAAATCTATCTGTATACTCAGTGTTATTGATTTTTCTGGTTAGGGCACTAGGGCACACTATTGTAGCCCTAAATTCCTTCCAAAAATCCTTGAACAACTTTCTATAATACTATGACACACCCTTAGGATAACCCTCCTCTAACACACTTTTGTCATGGCCATATACCAGCCCTTAAACCACCCTACACACACCTTGTTTTGGTGTTATGGCCTATGGCCTAGCACACAACAATCTTGTAGGTTATGACCAACATCCTCAGTAACTTCTTGTCCCTAAATGGTGGCCCAAACAAATATGTTTCCAGCCCTTAAGGCCTCAGCCTAGTAGCCAACATATTCGACCTCCAACACAACAAACTCATACTTGTATTAACCCTTAAAACAATCCCTCCAAGCCTTGTTGTTCTGCCCTCTCTAGTTGCAGCCTTCTCCTCCTCACCGAGTTGGTCCTTTGAGTATGCGTTCCACTTGATTGGATGAGGAATAACCTCGCATTCACTCTCTATTTATACATATATTAGGGGCTTCTAAAATGTTACGATGAGGGGCCTTCACAACTTGTTAGATGCCTAAAACTCCTTAGGCTGACATTGACATACAAGTGCAAACCCATCATTAACCTTCAAAAATTTATATCTCTACTTCTACAACTCAAAATTTGAATATTCTTGAAGCGTTGGATTCTCCTTTCCGCCCTTTATCCTCTCATTCTATCACATGTATAAATATGCTTCTAGAAATTCTCAAAATAAATTTTGGTGAAAATCCCCATACTTGGGTTCCGAACCCAGAAGTGACCCTTTTGGCACTTTTCCCTCCAAACCCCAAACCCTAGGGCTTCGAGTACCTCCCAAGCTACACAAATCAACACTCCCTCTTAGCAAGGGAGGTACTTCCAAAACTAGGAAGTATCTTGTCATCATCATCACTGCTCGCAACACTTTCCCACCTCTTAGAGTTCAATCACAGCAATCCCTGTACGGTGAACTATGCCCTTCTCGAAAGTTTCATTGTCACTATTGGAAGCACTCTGCTTCTTCTTATTTTCCTATATCACTTTCCAATCCCTCCATGATTCCTTCCAGGTAGATGTGTAAGCACCCTTGCTTCCCACTGACCACATGCTCTTCTTGGGTTGCAAAATATCCCTCTGAATCTGCGAGCTCCCTTTAGAACTCAACTCCCTCCGAGTCTCTGGAACCTAGGCCTTCTTCTCTAGTAACTATACTTCCTTCTCAGAAACCTATACCTGCTGCTGTAAAGCCTGCACGTACTCCTGCTTCTCTGGAACCTGCACTTGTTCCACCTCCTTCTTCCCATGATCCATAGGCTTGCTCATCAACCTGTAGAGACCATGCTCTCTAACTCCAAGTACGATCCCATTGGAGCTAGAGCCTCTAGGCCTGAGTCTTTCCTTCCCATCCTAGAACAAGACCTCAAAACCCTTCCTCTCGATCATCGAGATGGAAATAATGCTATACCTTACTCATGCAAATAGTACATCGTGGACCCGCATCACACATCTTGTCTCCATCCTAAATGGCACAACTCTCGATCCTTAGATATACAACTAACCCTTGTCTCCCAACACAGTGTGCAAATTCAAGTCCCATTCCGCTAGAGTCTCAAAAACCTATTGTGACCTTGTCATATGCTTCATCGCACCATTGTCCACGTACCGTCCATCCTCATTGGTAATACCCTGCAATAAATGAGAGATCATGGCAAATTCCTCCTCTTCCAATCTCCAGGTGAGATCATCTATCTTAGCTGCAGTGACAACAGTAGTGACTTGCTTTCCTTTCCTCTTCTCGTCATCTCCCTTCTTCTTTATTAAACATCTTGACGAATAATGACCATGAGGGCTTCACTCAATGAACCCCTGACATATCACGTGCATTTGTGGCACATTAAACAATACCCTTATTTTGACTACATATTGGAAAATATCTCTGAAACTCACAATATACAACCCCCTACCAATACGAACCAATACACCTCAATTTAGAAAACCCTACTTGCACTAGATATTGTAGGTATCCATTTTTTCATTAACATTTTTTATATCCATTTACATTTTTTCAATAACTTCAAGTTACATTTTTTCTACCCGCTAATATAAAAACCCTTTACCCCTTTTATATCCCCTAATATATCATGTCATTTTTTCCTCAATATATATCCCTAAACATGAACCCAAGTGGTATGGTATTTCTCCCCCAATTAAGGCCTCGTGATAATGACCCATCTCGCCACAGTTGAAACGCTTGAGTTTACTGAATTCCTTCTTTTTCTTGCCCTTCATTCGTGCTACAAGTGTCGTGTCATCATCGAAAGACTTCTTCTTTGGATGAAGATCCTTGTCTCGCAACTCTTCTTGAATGAAGTCATCTTGTTAGCGCAAGAAGTCACTTCTTCACTGCAAAAAGGAGTAAGCCCTACACATCAAAGACTGGTGGGATTTTTATATTCTTTAAGACTCTCATGTATTTGGCAAGTTGTCGAAAGTATAAATTGTATGGGTAAATTGGTATAATAGGGAGGAGAGTGTAAGAAATGAAAAGGAGATGGATAGCTAGTACTTGTTCTAGGAAATATTCATATCCTAAATTAGTCACACAACTATAATGATGGCTCTTTTGAAAAACGTCGTTTCATGCAAAGTAAACAACATTCAAAAAGTAGAGTGCATGCATAAAGTATTTCACAAATCCTTTTATGAAATATTCACTAACATATTCTACAACACATATATGATTTGCAAGAAGCTGGAAAGCAGATAATTTACTATTAAATCCTTTAACAGTTTCTTACTCACACCTTACTAGCTGCTACAACTCATAAATTAGAAGAAATTAATAAAGAGAGAAAACACACCATACATTAGATAGTTCTTAAGTCACAAATTCCTCCAACATGAAGTGCAAAAAGGATTTTCTTTATTATATTAAGTCTTCAGGTAGACCAACATCCAACTTGGAAATGATATTTACAAATGGTATATATAGAAAGAGAGGCACCAACTCCATCTCTTCTAAAAATAAGGAAACACTACTCCTAACATTACATAGGTGTCATAGGACATTAAAACCATATCCAATCAAAATCTAACTGAAAGGACAGATGTAGATGAAAGAAGACAGGAGAGTTTGGGCTGAAATGCTGAGTATGTTGACATGCTGCCCCTTTTTATACTGATTTGTCTCCTTCTGTCTTTGGTTCTTAAATAACCATGTATATTCATTTAATATGACCTCAAACAACCTCGTAACCACTTAGCACCAAAACTTGTTATATCCATTTGGTTACGAGTCCTTATCTTTCCTGAACTGGCTCAAAAATTTTGCTGACAGGTGTCAAAAATCAGTTAAAACAGGCACTACTAGAAATTCCGGTAAAAACCTGTAATTGCGCAAAAAGTGTGATGCTACCGGAATTTCCGGTATCACTTTGTTTCTTTTTCAAAAATGCACAGAAAACACTGAAAAACTTATGCAGACTTATACACTTTGAAATCTGAGTTGTTGTTCAAAATTTCACTTGATAAACAAAAATATGATTTATCAGGAAACCTTTTTACCTTTCTTGCATGTGGGTTGTAGCTTCCACAAGCTTGTCCAAGTATGAATTGCTTCCAAAAGTTGATCTCGATCTTGTTGTTCTTGTGGATGCTTCTTTCACCGTGTCATTTTCCTTTTTTGAACCCTTTTGGATCTTTCTTATTTTTGAGGGTTTTGTTTGTTGCTCTGAATGGGTTTTATTTTTATCTGTCTTCTTGAACTCCTTTGTCTTTAACCCCTCATATTTTCCTTCCATATCAATGACCTCTGTCAATAAAATTAGATTATGCAGAGCCTTAGACTTGAGCCTGAACTTTTTGTTGTCTCTGGTATGTCTTTTTCTGGTACCAGTAATAGGTTTGGGGTTATTCTTTCTTTTTCTTACTACTGATCTCATACCCTGCATCTTTGAGGAGTTATTCATAAAACTTTGTGGGTTGATGCTCTTTCTGCATTTTCTGTTGAATATCTGCTTCCGAAATTAACGGTAGAACCTGTGTTTTAGATTTCTCTACAGTTGAACACCTTCTTCTTCGATATTTGGTATAGACATTAGGAAGAGGGGGAATGGGGGGCACCATTTTCATAGACTTGTGTTTATTGATTGATGAGTTTTATCCCTTCTCCATCTTCCTCTCAACCTTGACAGGAGAAATATTTTATTTTCTGCTCTTGCCTTTATGGATGTTATCCTTCTTAGCCTTCCTCTTTGTTGTTTTTGCAGGCTAAGGGTGTTGTTGTGAGGATGGAGGTGTAGGTAATGGTCCCATGCTTGATTTCTTTTCCTTAACTCTTCTTCAACTAACACTTTGATGAGAGCTTGATGATAAAAGCTATATTCTGAAGCAACAATATGTGTTTGAGTCTTGACTGACATCTTTGTGAGACTCTTCAACAAAAAGTATGGCAAGTTGAGGGTCTTAATACCTGCAATATGAAGCAAAATCTCATGTGATAAAGAAACACTATTGTATACCTCCTTTCACAAGTGAGGTAAATATTGATGAGTTTAACAGCTTATTCCCATTCATTTTTGAGGTAGTTGTTGGGAATTCCTTTTGCCCAATTAAGATCTCTGTGTCCATCCTTGAGGAAATTGTTGAGGTCTCCTCCAGTGATAACCTGACCTTTAAACCACCTTTATCCTTCCTGTGGAAGGTTGAATTCCTCAGTAATTGAATCTGCTAATACTTGCAGTTTAAGACCATAGATTGTGGCTTTTTTTCCATTGAAAGAATTTTCAAATTCCTGAGCTAATCCTAAGTGATAGCTTCCCAGTCTTGAGCACGGATAATACCACCCTGCTTGAACAAACAACCTTCTCACATTCGAATTTGCATCCACTAGGTTAGCACCTTGTGGTTCGATTTGTTTTATCTTTCCTCCCCTTTTAGTCATCTTTAGTAATTAATAACTTTGTCTGTTTAAATATGATATGTGGAAAAGCTATAAGAGATCACATAATAGGTGTTGTTGTGTCTTCCTCTAAAATCTAAGACTCCTCCTCAAGATTCACTCTAGAAAACTCGTTCTCGAACAGCTAAGCTCACAACTGATACTCCCCCTTCTTCTCGGTGATTTAAACAGCTACAACGGTTCATCATCCCATGCAATAGATTTTCATTATGGCAAATATCCTTGACCATAGTATGCACCATGTGATAGTAATCATGGTCTTTAGTTGGTTGCGTAGCTTCAGATAACATGCTACAGGTGGCTGGAGATAAGTGGATCTGCCACTAGTAGTCACCTCCACTGCATGCTAATTTATTGGCCTAAATTTCCGGCAGTGTCTCTGCGCAACCATCCAAATGATCATTGCATTTAACCTGCAGATCCACGATCTTTTCCATTCGAAAATCATGAACTTTGACACGAAACCAGGCCAACTCGCCTGACAGACAGGACGGGATCAACGACTGGCTTTGTTATTGCAGATTGACACCTAGACACTACACGCATACCACGACTTAAACTTAATGTGACTGACCAGAAACCTATCCTATCATGTGATTTAAATATTAATAAAAATATTTAAAATGTATTTTAAACTAAAACACGTGGCTTGACACAAAGCGGATGCACATTTCTTTTATTTTTTAAAAATAGGGGAAGTTACCGGAATTTCTGGTAGCATCAGATTGAATAAATATAGAGAGAAATAGAATTAAAACAGACTGTCCGAAAAAGCTATAACAGGGGCTACCATAAATTTCGGTAGCGACCATTTTTTTTTTGAAATTTACAAAATTTAATCCTAAAAAAATAAATTAAAGATGGACTCATGACTTAGCAAAGAACTGTGCTAACATTGTCTCAGCAGGGGATAGAGCTCTCCATGCGAGGCTCTAAGAAACTTTTGTAGTTCCAGTGCCTTGTCATTAGGCTATGGGGAATTATTATGAAACACACCAGTATTTACAATGAACTTAGGCCACCAACAACCTTAGTAAAATAATTTCTTGAGAAGGTGCCCATTGAATGGGCCTCCAAATAGTTATGTCCCATCAAGATGTTGCAACTCAAATGTATTGTTCTGCAAAATATTTGAGATTCTGAAAGGACCAAGCCATAAAGCATCAAGTTTGTAATGCTTAGCTGGATCTTGATGTTGTGCATCCCATTTCAACACTAGATCTCCAATCTGAAAATCTTCCTTTTTAGTCCCTTTGTCAAAAACTTGCTTCACAGCTTGCTGATATTTCTCACCAAATCATATTGTTGTTCTCGCTTTTGTTGCACTTCCATGATCTGACATATTATCCTGGTCATGTCATTTGGCTCAGATTCATGATCTTGCATAAATTTAGCTACAGGATTGGCCGATTGGACTGGAAAAACAACATCAGTTCCGTAAACCATTTGAAAATCTGATGTTTTAATAGACTTTTTAATTCTCACCCTATAATCCCATAATGAAAACTTCAGTTTTGAATCCCAGGATTTCTTGTTTTGCTCCAATAGCTTGGTGATGATTGTTACCAAACTTTTGTTTGATGATTCAGCTAAATCATTCCCTTAGGGATAGTAAGTTGTAGAGTGAGTAAGGTGAATACCATAATCTTCACATAAATTTACCAATGGTGTAGCTTTGAAAGCAGCTGCATTATCTGCTACTAACCTTGATAGACATCCAAATTTGGTTATGATTCCCTCCAGAAAATTAATGATGACTTTATGAGTAGCATTCCTAGTAGGTATTGCTTCAATACATTTGGTGAAGTAATTTGTTGCAACAAGAATCCAACAATGTTGTCCACTTGATGGTGGATGAATTTCTCCAATAAAATATGAGCCCCATTGTTGAAAAGGTGCAAAAAAAACTACAGGCTTGAGAGGCAAAGACTTCAAATGTTTCTTACCAGTGAACTTATAACATTTTTCACATGCTCTCACCTCGGCACATACATCAGAAAACAAGCTAGGCCAAAAATAGCCAGCTCTTAGTATTTTGTATGCAGTAGTTCTCCAATAATGATGACCTACACACACACTACTATGCATGTCAAAAATAAATTTCTTGGACTCATCTGCATCAATGCACCTCAACAAAACTCTTGTAGGATATTTTCAATATAAACAATTATCTTTGATGAAAAATTTAACAGTTTTCTGCTTCAAATATCTTACTCTACTTTTATCATAATTTGGAGGAGGTTTAAAATGTTGCAGAAAATAAATGATATCCTTATACCAACTTCACTAAAAAAGCTTTACACTCACTGCCATGATGTCAATAGGTTTAGAAATTTTCCCTTCAAAGTTGTCATCCATTAAATTAAAGCCCAAAACTCTACAATTTTCCTGAACTAGTAGTTTGGCTAATCCTTGACCTTTGATTATTTTAGTAGGATTTATCTCTAAATCAAACTCTATAACTTTAGTCACCCACTTACTTCTTTTTCCATCAATATCAGGCTGAACTAATATCTCTCTAACAACAGATGAAGGTACATAGACAATAACTTGAGCATGCAAAATATAAACTCTAAAAGCCTTCAGAGCTTTCACTAATGCATAAGCATGCTTTTCCAACATTTCATACTTCAATTTTGTATCTCTAAGGGCTCTACTGAAAAATTCTATGGCAGGTTCCTTATTTTCTGAATCTTTTTGTAACAAAATAACAACAATCGTATCTTGAGAGACAAATGAGAAGATCAAGAAATTTTTTGAGTATTCAGGGCTTACCAACTAAGGTGCTTCAATGATAGCTTTTTTTATCAGCTCAAATGAATTTCTGTCTTCAATTGTCCATTTGACTTCTTTGTTCTTCTTCAACATGCAAGTAATATGTTTCACCAAATCAACAAAATTTGGAATGAACCTTCTTAAGAAATTGATCTTGCCAAGGAAATATTCAACCTCTTTCTTGGATCTTGGAAGTGTTAAATCCTGAATTGCAATCATTCTTTTAGGATCAATTTTCACTCCATCTTCAGAAACTATGTGACCCAACATATTACCTTCTTTGAGAGCAAATGATACTTCTTTGGATTCAATTATGTACCATATTTTCTGCATTTAACAAATACTTGTCTCAAGTGTTGAAGGTGTTCTTGATCTGAATCTAAAAAAACGGTAATATCATCTAAATAGATGACCAAGAATTTATCCTTTTCTCCAATGAATGCAAAGCCAATAGCACGCTGAAGAGTAGATCCGGCATTCATAAGCCCAAATGGCATATTTGCATACATGAATGTTCCCCAAGGAGTAGTGAATGGTGTATTCTCTCGATCTTCCGACCAAACAGATACTTGATTGTACCCGGAAAAACCATCTAACATATAAATTATGTCTAACCCAATTACCTTTTGAAAAATATGCTCCCTATTTGGCAATGGATAATTATCTTTCTTAGAGAATTTGTTAATATTTCTTAATTCTACACATAATACAACTTCACCACTCTTCTTTCTTACTAAGACTAGATTTGCAACCCAATTTGAGTATCTCAATGGGATGATGATTTTGGCATCCAAATTTTTTTTCACTTCCTTCTCCATCACTGGTAACAATAGTGGATTGATTTGTCTTAATTTATGTCAGAATGGATTAGTACCATCCTTCAATGGTATCCTATGCTCAATGATAGATGCATCATATGTCTTAAGATCTTCATATTTCTAGGAAAAAAACATCAACAAATTCATAAAATAGCTTGTGATATTCAGTCTTTCTTTCTTCTGATAAAGCTTTTGACAACTTAACATACCTCGATTCTTTTTCTGTGCCCAAATTAAAACCTTCCAATTCTGCTTATGTTTCAGCTAACTGTGGTTTGACTGAGACATCATTGTGATCAAAGAGCTTCTCAAGAGGGATTAACCCCATGGGAATGTGATTGGTAGGAATTTGTATGATAGGCTGATCGAGAATCTGTTTTTGCATATTTTTGGTGTCTTACAAATCAACAACATTCCTAAAAAAATTTCCAATGTTTTACATTATCAGGAATGCTAGGTCTTAACCTAACTTCCACTTCATATTTTAGCTTTATAGGTATTGAAACCTTGAATGAGCTTGTTGAAATATAAAGTGAATTAGCCAAAATATTACTTTCTCTTGGAACAAAAGAAATGTTAAAAGCCAGGAATGAGTCTTCTACAATGCTCCATACTGCATTTCGGTAATCTCTGAGTCTGGGATGCTTAGTTTGATAAGCATTTATGATTTGTTAAATAATAAGTTCAGCATCTCCAAAAACAAAAATTTCTGAAATATTCATATATTTTGTTGTTTTTAAACCAATCAAGAGGGCTTCATATTTAGCCACATTGTTAGTTGCTTAAAATTCAAGTTTGAAAGAAAAAGTGGAGATTTCTTTCATAGTGTAAATGAGAACAATTCTTGCACCAGCTCCTTCTTTGGAACATGAGCCATCAAAATACATTTTCCACAGCTTAGAACCCTCATGACTGATATGTTTTTCAGCGGGCTTCAAAAATTGAAAAATTTCTGTAGATAGGACAACATTATCCATATGTAAAATGCTTGAATCAACATAAGTTTTTCTAGCATAAATTGGATGATTAGTAGGGTCTATTGTCACTAATGATATATGCCAATTGAGCTTCTCTATAAAGTCTCCTTTGTTCTCCTCCAAAAACAGGGACAATAGCATAAGTGGAATCCATTTGCAAAGTTCCTTCCAACCTTCTAATCTAAGACCTAGAAAGTAACATGACAAATCTAGGAGGAATGTCAGCTACAACAATATCCATCACCATCCCTCTCATGGGTAATATAAAGAGTCTTACTGCAAGGTCTTTGATGACACCAAGGCATTGAAATTTCCAGGAATCAAAGGAGTAGAGATCTTGGTATTCTCTAGTTATTTCAAGACTTAGTTCATCCATGAATACCTTGGGAATTAAATTATGTGAGGCTCCAGAGTCCATTAGGAAATTATGCAAGATCTTATCATGAATATTCAAAGATAGATAGAAAGGAGGAGTAGAGTCATCTATGTCTTTTACCAATGGACCTAAAATAACAGTGGGTTTGTCATCTTGAAGGTTAACAAAATCATAGGCTACTTCGATAGGTGGATTCTGAAGAGCTTTCATAAAATTATTTTTGAAATCATCATTTTTCATGAGCTCTACAAGAGGAACAAGAATCTTTATCTTTTGTATTTCATTCTCAAAATTGAAAACAGGGAGCAACTTGTGAGCAATTTTTACCTCAAGTGAAGGAGGGTTAACTGCTATTGGAATTTTCGGTCTGCTTTATTCAGAAACTTGCTTTTCTGCTGGAATTTTAATTGCATCCTTATTTTTCTTGGGTTGTGCAATAGGCTTTGAATTATCATCAATATTATTTGATCTGAGATTGTATCTACTTTAGTGATCCCAATCATGGAATGATCAAAACTCATTTCATTATTTTGAGTATAAGACATGAAATCTTCATACTCTGCTTGTGTAATATGAATCAACCCTTCTTTATCTCTTAAACAATTGACATCAGCAACTTTCTCCAACCTTTCAGCTTCCTCTTCATCTTCAAATATAGAAATCTGCAAAGGAGGTTGTGCCTTTTGATCATCAACATCTCTTCTTTCTCTTTGCAAAATTCGAGGAACATTAGGTCTTCTAAACTGCTACTTATTAGGCTGATAAAATGAAACATTTATAGTAGTAGTTGGTCTTGCTTCCCTCTTGAGCTTGGAAATCTCACTAGTCAATGATTTGACCATGTTGGTTAACTCATCCAACTTAGGATCTATGTCTGAAGTTCCTGAAGTTGAAACTTCAGCTTTTTTCTTTCTTTTTTCTCTATCAATCCCTCCTATGAGCCTATCAGTTGCTAACACATTAGATTCTACCTCCAGTGCATTGTCCTGAATTTGTGTTAGTGTTGTAGATCTTCTTTCTCTCGATAATAAACAAAAATCAGGATCAAAGGCACCAACATAAGTGAGTTTGGTTGAAGCTTTAGTAGGCTTGATTTCAGTAGGTATTTTGCTATACATATTATTGAATCTCTTAGAAAAATAAAAAATTGATTCTCCTTCATTTCTTTTTATTGCAACAAATTCAATGATATAATACATAAAATCTTTCTTATCACCCCATTTCCTTAAAAAATTATCATCTAGGATTTCAATTCCAGTGATGCTACCTGTTATCAAAGATCTGAACCATTTCCTAACATCACTCTCAAGGCTCTGAACAAAAACTCTCATCCATACATCTTCATGCTCAATATTCAAATTGTCAGCATAGGCATAAAAATCAGCAAGGTGTTCTTCAATTGTTACCTCTCCCTCGCCACTAATCTTAGGCATATATTTGAAATAGTCTCCTGCAGGTAATGCATTCATAGGTTGAGGTAAAACCAAAGGGGCATACCTTGCAGCAACAATTTCATTCGTTTGATTAGGGGGTGGGTTTGGACCTGCCATGGTGTGAGTTGTTGCAATTTTTGGAACAACAATTGGTGGATTGTGAACAATAGATGATGAAGCACCAACTTGTGATGTAGAGACTGTTTTTTGGCTAGAAAACGAAGGAGGAACAAGATTTTCTAAAAAATCAGGGGATAGTGTTTGCAGGACTTCTTTAGGAACAACCTTTGAGAAAATAGTAGTAGAGGCAGCAAACTTTTGTTTACTCTTTTTCTTGATTAGCTTTTCAGGGTCAGGGACTGGGATTCTCAAAGGGGAATAAGGGTTAGCCCTGGTTCTAGTCCTTCTAGGAGCCAGAACTTCAACAATGGAGTCGCCGGGTGTGAAGCAGTATGAAAAGACAGTTGGAATTGTACACCTTAGAACAAGACCTATAAATTTGTCATTCACCCAAGGATAAACTTCAATTCGCCTCCCTGGCAACGATGCCAAATATTTTAGCGCAAGGAGACACTCCTTGACTACAAAAGGAGTAAGCCTTACACATCATAGTTCATTTCAAATTTAAAGGGTTTTTAAGTGGTGGGATGTATTTTCAAAGAGTTTGAAATTATTTTTATATTCTTTAGGACTTTCATGCATTTGGAAAGTTGTGGCAAGTATAAATTATATGGGTAAATTGGTAGTATAGGGAGCAGAGTGTAACAAATGAAAGGAAATGGATAGCTGGTAATTATTCTAGGAAATATTCATATCCTAAATCAATCACACAGCTATAATGAGGCTCTTTACACAAACTTTGTTTTATGCAAAGTAAAAAATGTTCAGAAAATAGAATGCATGCATAAATTATTTCACAAATCCTTTATGAAATATTCACTAACATGTTCTACAACACATATATGATTTGTAGAAAGCTGGAAAACAGATAATTTACTATTAAATCCTTTAACAGTTTCTTACTCACACCTTACTAGCTGCTGCAACTCATGAATTAGAAGAAATTAACAAAGAGAGAAAACACACCGTACATTAGATATTTTTCGAGTCACAAAATCCTCCAACATAAAGTGCAAAAAGGCTTTTCTTTGTTAGATTAAGTCTTCAGGTAGACCGACATCCAACCTAGAAATGGTATATATAGAAAGATATACATCAACTCCATCTCTTCTAAAAATAAGGAAAAACTACTCCTAACATTACATATGTGTCATAGGACATTAAAACCATATCCCATTGAAATCTAACTAAAAGGACAGATGTAGATGAAAGAAGAGAAGAGAATCTGGGCTAAACTACTGAGTATGCTGACATGCTGCCCCTTTTTTTTATTGATTTGTCTCCTTATGTTTTTGGTTCTTAAATAACCATGTATCTTCATTTAATATGACCTCCAACAACCTCATAATCACTTATCACCATCACTTGTTATATCCATTTGGTTATGAGTCCTTATCTTTCCTGAACTGGCTCGGAAATTTTGCTGACAGGTGTCAAAAATCAGTTAAAACAGGTGCGACTGGAAATTCCGATAAAAACTGTAACACTACAGGAATTTTAGATAGTGCTCTATTTCTTTTTAAAAAATCACAGAAAACATTGAAAAAACTTGTGTAGACTAATACACTTTGAAATCTGAGTTGTTGTTCAAAATTGCACTTGATAAAAAAAATGTGTTTTATCAGGAAACCTTTTTACCTTTCTTGCATGTGGGTTGTAGCTTCAACAAGCTTGTCCAAGTCTGACTTGTTGCCAAAAGCTGATCTTGATCTTGTTGTTCTTGTGGTTACTTCTTTGAAAGTGGCATTTTCCTCCTTTTAACCCTTTTGGACTTTTCTTCTTTTTGAGGGTTCTATTTGTTCCTCTGAAGGGGTTTTGTTTTTATCTCTCTTCTTAAACTCCTTTGTCTTTTACCCTTCATATTTTCCTGTAGAAAATATACAAACATATGTATATCAATGGATTCAATCTGATCTAACAATGTACTAAAGCTATATACTTAATCGCTTCTACAAATCAATTGCGGAAATTAAACACAATCGCCAATCACATGAAGCAAAGAAACAATCAAATCAAACCACAACACAGATAATCTCCCGGGGAAAGCTTGCTGCTCAAAACCCCTCTATATTCTATTGTATATTAACCATGGAATCATGGAACAATTACAATGCACTATTCTCACAAGAGTCTCATGCATTCTGCTAACACTCTCTCACTATCCTGGACAAAACTGACCAACACGTAGCCAATTCTCAGCCTCTAAACAGCCTTCCTTGCTTGCGCAATTCCTAATGAATGAATCCCTATTATTTAGGAATTTTGGTCGTAGTAAATTGCGCAAGGATCATGGGCACTCCAATGGATTTCTGGTTGCATGCAAGGAACCTATTAATCACACAACTGATAGTTAACCTCCATTTCACTTTTGTCTCAACTAGGTCTCCACTGGAACTGACATGCATACAACTAATAATAGTAAATCATCAGCTGCATGACAGATCACTGATTGTGAATTAAATATTATTTAATTCACTTGATCTCTGATTAGTGCAACAAATAGTTGCAACTAATTCAACTGAATCTAACTCACCTAACTGAGTTAACTGATTACACATGCATTAAACTAATGCACCAACTGCAATTCGAACTCCATAACTAATAGAATTACTTTGCATGCCTCACCAACCACCCTTAACTCGAAATACATGATCTAACTGAGTTTATCACACTCAGTTAACTATTACAAGTGATTATGAAATAAGATTACATTTTATTTTCCATTTTAATTAAGGGAAAATTAAAATAGACACTGCACCAAATTTAGCACACACTAGTGTAGGTGTTGTTAGGACGTATTGGTCCCACACTAGTGTAGGTGCTGCAATTTCTTGTTGGACTTCAACACTACCTCTCAACAAGAAAAGGATTATCTGCCACCCCGACCCTGCCTCTATGGTATTCGAATTTACTCCTAGTGAGCTCCTTTGTAAGAATATATACATCCTAATATTTCATGGGAATGTACTGAAGTGACATTATGTGCCTTTGGACACAATATCTGAGATGGTGGTACCAGATTTCTATGTGTTTGGACCTACCATGAAACACCGAATTAACCGAGAGTTTAATGCAACTCTGGTTATCACAATGTATCACTGTCGGATCCATCTGAGAACCAAACAAACCAACCAGGATCTTTCTCATCCAGATGGCCTCACATGTAGTTTGACCTGCTACCATGTACTCTGCCTCGACTGAACTGAGTGCCACAGATCATTGCTTCTTGCTGCACCAAGAAACTGTTGTCGATCCTATGTTGAAGATCTCTCCTAATGTGCTCTTTATGTCTGATGGACTGCCTGCCCAATCGGCATTCGTGCAGCCTTGAAGCTTCACCCCATTTGTCTGTTTGTACCATAATCCATACTTTGTAGTGCCCCTCAGATATCTCAAAAAATTATTCCCCGCCTTCCAAAAGATCTTGGTCGGCTTAACCATAGCTTGACTCAATTGGTTAACTGCGTACCAAATTGCTGGTCTGCCTTCCACTAAGTGCATCAGTGAATCTACTAGCTGCATGTAGACAGTAGCATCCACTACTTCTCCATAAGTAGCATCCTCTTTCCTCCAATTTCTTGGAAGAGGAGTGTCCATGGGTTTACAGATCTCCATGCGAAACTTACCCAATATCTCTTTGGCATACTTGCCTTGAGAAACAAAAATTTCACCATCCTGCTGCCATATTTCAAAACCAAGGAAATAGTGGAGTCCCATGTCCTTCATTTCGAACTCCCTTGCAAGATCCTCCTTGCATGATTTTATCAATTTCTCATCACTTGTCAAAATTAGATCGTCAACATAAAGTACGATAACCAAGAGCTTACCATCAACCACAATCTGGTACAGGTTTGCATCGGCTTCACTTTTGGTGAAGCCCAACCCGGTGAAATAGTTGTCAATACAAGTGTACTAAGCACGAGGTGCTTGCTTCGGCCCATACAATGCTCTCTTGATTTGACACACATGCGACTCACTGTCAAAGATCTCAAAACCTTTTGGTTGCTCTATGTACACTTCCTCCTTAATAACTCCATTGAGAAACGCAGTTTTCACATCCATATGATGAATGCGCCACCCCATCTGCGCTGAGAGTGCAAGGATAGATCTAATGGAAGGGTACCTTGCGACTGGTGCGAAATTCTCATCATAGTCGATCCCCTCAACTTGTGATAATCCCTGGATCACAAATCTGGCCTTGTACTTATCCACACTCCCATCAGCAGCTTGCTTCACCTTATATATCCGTCTAGATCCAACCATTGATTTGTCGACCGGTCTTGGGACAATCTTCCATGCACTGTTCTTGACGATGGAGTCATACTCCTCTACCATAGCATCAAACCAAATTGGTTGCTGCAATGCCTCCTGAAAGGAAGATGGTTCTGTCACAATACACTTGCTCATAAGAGCCATGTATCCAGTAAACCTGTCTGGAGACTGTCTCTGTCTACGCAGTGAAGTAGGGTCTCCTACATTCTCTATTGCATCAAGTCTCAATCTATCAGCTTACGTGGTGTGCCTTCTACCATTTCTAGTGGATGGCTCTACATGAGTATTTTCTGCCACTCCATGATCCTCCGTATGTGGTTGCTCCACATCTTGAGGTTCATTCTTTGGAACCAAGAGTTCCTCCTTTGCATGCAAATACAACTCCCTCTGAAGGGACAAATGCATGGATTTCTCCTCATCAAATTTTATATCCCATCGAACAAAAATCATTATGTTGTTTGGAAAATACACCCGAAAGTTGTGGGGAGTTTCAGTGTACCCCACAATTATCCCAATCTTAGCTATTGGTTCCAACTTCTTCTTGGATTCTTTGGTCACATGCACATAAATAGGTGAGCCAAAAATCTTAAAATGTGAAACATCAAGTTTCTTACCAGTAAAAGCCTCTTCCGGTGTACTCATGCCAAGTATCTGATGAGGAAAATGGTTCTGCACAAATACCGTTGTGTTGCATGCCTCTGCTCACATATGCAACGGTAGGCCCTGATCATGTAACATCACTCTTGCTACACCCACAATTGTTCTGTTCTTTCTTTTTGTGACACCATTCTGCTGTGGGTTATGAGGTGCAATCAACTCTCTCTGAATTCCTTCTTTGCTGCAGAAGTTCTTGAATTCATTGGAGATTTAATCACCACCTTTGTCGCTCTTAAGAGCCTTCACATGTTTCACTGTGTCTTTATCCACCAGTACTTTGTACTCAAGAAAATTTGAGAACATCTGATCTTTCTTCTACATGAAGTAGATCCAATACTTTCGAGAAAATTCATCAACAAATATCACATAGTACTTATGCTTTGTTGTTGAAGCAGTAGAGAATGGTCCACACACGTCTGAGTGAACTCTCTCAAGTATTTCCGAAGCTCGGTTCTCCTTCTCATGAAAAGTGGTCTTTGCATACTTCCCCATAGTACATCCCTTGCATGTGTCTGACTACGCAAATGTACCCTTGGGAAGACCCTTAGAAATTTGATGCATGACCCTTAAGACTCCGTGGTGAAGATGCCCCAATCTCCTATGCCATAAATAACCCTCATCCCAGCACACCACTTTATCCGCCTTACCCATCAATGTTGCGCAGCCATCTACATTGATTTTATAGAGATTATTAACTCAAATCCCAATCTTCTTAGCTTGTCCTATTGTTTTATGTCACAGGAAAGCTTTTCCTTCACTGAAAACAACATCATAGCCTCTATCCTCCAACATTGCAACCGAGACTACATTTTTCTTCAAGCCTGGTACATGTATTACATCTTTTAATTGAAAGGGTTTACCTAACTGTCTCTGGATGGTAATGGTACCAATCCCAATAGCACTGTACCGCCCGTCATCACCCATTTCGATATGCATTTGAAGGTCTTTCTCCTCCAAGCTACTGAAAAGTTCTTTGTCTCCCATCATCTGAAAGGAAGCACCACTATCCAAGTAACACACTGATCCCATTGCACTTGACACCATGCATGAAATGAGCGATAATTCAAGCTCAGATTGCAAGGCCAAAGCCTCACCAGCTGTAGATCCTGAAGCCTTCTTATTCTTCTTCTTTTGTGGACAATTAGTGGCATAATGTCCATGCTCGTGACAGTGAAAACACTTCACTATGGACATGTCGCGCTTCTTGCCATATTTACCGGACTCAGATTTGGATTGGAATTTATTTCCTTTCCCCTTCTTCACCTTCGCAACCAATGCACAATATTTTTCATCTTCATTATTAGATGAAGATCCATCTCTGGTATTTCGCCTGAATTCTTCTTGCACCAAATCTGACCAAATTCGTTCCCAATCTGGCAGCTTTTCCCTTCCATTGACAGAGTCCTTATAACTATGCCAACTCTTGGGAAGTCCTAGAAGAGCTAGGCTCACCAAATCATCATCAGCGACAGTAATTCCAACGCTCCCAAGCTCATCCCAACATTGGACAATCTTTGTTAAATATTTTGGCATGGTTTCACCTTTCTCCATTTTGATCTTCCTGAGTTTATCCTTCAGTGCCAATTTTCTATGATCACTGCTGCTCTGAATAAATTTGTCAAATATTTCCACATTTCATATGGTGTCGCTTTTTTATGGAGACTTGAGACAATGTGGTCTCGTACTCCCTCCAGTAAGATCCTCCTCGCCTTTACAACTTTCTTTTGCCAAGCATCAATATTTGTAGCATCTGTTATAGCGGGTTTGGGAATATCATTGTCAATGAATTATTTCAACCCATTGTCCTCCAGTACTGCCTCCATCATTTCTTTCCAAGCAATATAGTTAGAGCTTCCCTCGAGTGCATACTCCAATCTCAAGCCATTGAAAGCCATTTCGATCCTGAATCGCCTATAGCACTAAGAATGTCTTTTGCAAATTCAAATTATATTCAGTCACAAACTCAACTTCTCCTCCACTATGGTGATTTCCTAAGATCTGATACCATGTAGAAATTATACAAACATATGTATACCAACTAATTCAATCCGATCTAACAATGTACTAAAGCTAGATACTGAATCGCTTCTTCAAATCAATTGTGGAAATTAAACACAATCGCCAATCACATGAAGCAAAGAAAGAATCAAATCAAACAAAAACATAGATAAATTCCTGGGGAAAGCTTGCTGCTCAAAACCCCTATATCTTATATTGTATATTAACCATGGAATCATGAAACAGTTACAATGCACTCTTCTCACAAGAGTCTCTTGCACTCTACTAATTGTCTCACACTCTCATAGACAAAACTAACCAACACTTAGCCAATTCTCAGCCTCTAAACAACCTGTCTTTCTTGCGCAATTCCTGATGAATGCAATCCCTATTCTTTAGGAATTTTGGCCTTCCTAAACTACGTAAGGATCATGGGTACTCCAATGGATGTCTAGTTGTATGCAAGCAACCTACTAATCACACAACAATAGTTAACCTCCTTTTCACCTTTGTCTCAACTGTAGAAATTATATACAATATGCATGCATATATCCGGACTCTCCTGATCTCACAATACTTATCTTCTTGCAAAATACATAATCCTTCCACTATAATTCTTGCGGAAATTTAATCAACAATTGCAAAACACATGAAGCAATAAAAACACACATAACACAGTTGTTTAACGGGAAAGCCTGAAGCTGAAAACCCCAACTACATATTATTTTACATGGAGATCATATGACAATCTATACAAACATACAAAGCTTATCACAAGCTCTCAGTACAGAACAATCATCATACACTAATCAGGACCAATCTTGCAAATCCATGCACCGATCTTTGCCTCCTACTAGCCTGCCTCCACTGTGCAATCCAAGCTGATTACAAAGGCCAATTCAATGTAATCCCACTCTCATTGACTGCGTTATTATCATTGGCAACTCCAATGTATATATAGATGCAATTCATGCATCACTAATAGTCACAATAGATAGTCTATCTTGCCCTTTCACCTATCTCTCCACTGGTCTCCACTAAACCTTCCATGCACTGCAGTTAACTGCTGTATTGTTCAGTTGATTAATGAGTTATTATTTAGTGAATTAATTAACTAATTAATTGACACCACTCTCACTAGTGTATCAATCAGTTATACTAGATACAACTAGCTCAATTGAGTCTAACTGAGTTAAACTAAATACAACTCCATAACTACTTCTTCCAACTGTGTCATAACTCTGCCACTTGAGTTCTAACTGAGTCCTCCATGCAATAGCTCCAGTAAACCCTTAGGAATAGCGTAATTCCTTCTGTCAGCTATTGTGCCACATATGTGCACTTAACTGAAGTGCTCCAAGAGAATAAGATAATGTTTAAAGTCCAAATATTATTAAGAGCTAATAATATTCGACATATCTATTTTTAGACTGGCAATCTAAAAATAGACTCCGGCCAATGTGTTTAAAAATAGAATTTCATCTATTTTTCAAATTTGACCAACCATCTACAAATAGCATCCCGCAACTTATAGAATATGCTCACCATGTCTAAAAATAGACATACACCTAAAAATAGCCTGTGTGGGCCCCACCTAGTTTAGGTGATTATTTTCCAACTAGGATCAAGGATGATGTTTCAGGATGCCTCCTTCACTGTTTCTTGTTGCAATCTTCAACATAAACTGGGTCTCCACTGGAAATGACATGCATTTAGCTAATAATAGTAAATCATCAGTTGCATGGCAGATCATTGATTGTGAATTAAATAATATTTAATTACTTGATTCGTAATTAGTAGCAAGCAATTAGTTAATCGATTTAGAATCTCCATCCCTAACTGTTAACTACAAATGCATAAAAATAATGCACTGTACCTAAAATGAAAACTCCATAACTAATAATTACTGTGCATGCCTCACCAGCTACCCCCAACTCGAAATACATGAGCTAACTAAGTTTATCACACTCAGTTAACTATTACAAGTGATTATGAGATAAGATTAAATTTTATTGTCCATTGTAATTAAGGGAAAATTAAAATAAAAACTGCACCAAATTTAGCACACACTAGTGTGGGTGCTACTAGGACCTATTGGTCCCACACTAGTGTAGGTGTTGCAATTTATTGTTGGACTTCAACATTTCCTTCTATAACAATGACCTCTATAAATAAACTTGGATTGTGCAGAGCCTTAGACTTGAGCCTGAACTTGTTGTTGTCTCTGGTATGTCTTTTTTCTGGTACCAGCAACAAGTTTGGCCTCTTCATTATTTTTCTACGATCTCTGCCATTCCCCATCTTTTCTTCACATTCTCTTGTGGACCGATACTCTTTCACATTTTCCGTCAATGTCCGCTCGGAATTTCCTCGCGCACTCCGCGTTTTGATTTCTCTGCAATTGCAGACCTTCCTCTTCGAGCTCTGGTGTATACATTAGGAAAAGGAGGAATGGGGGGGACCATTTTCATAAACTTGGGTTTATCAACTAAGGAGCTCTCTCCTTTCTCACCCTTTCTCTCAAACTTGACTAAAGAAACCTTTTCTTTTCTGCTCTTGGATTTATGGATATTATCCTTTTTAGCCTTCCTCTTGGTTCTTTTTGCGGGCTAAGGGTGTTGTTGTGAAGATGGAGGTGTACGTGCAGGTTGGCCTGCCCTATAGAACAAGAAATGGTCCCATGTCCAATTTATTTTCCTTAACTCTTCTTCAACTAACACCTTGATGAGAGCTTGATGATACAAGTTGTATTCTATAGCAACAGTGTGAGTTTGGATCCTTTTTGACATCTTTGTCAGACTTTTCAGCAAAAATTAAGGCAAATTGAGGGTCTTCATACCTACAATATGAAAAATAAATCTCATATGATAAAGAAACACTAATGTATACCTCCTTTCACATGTGAGGTAAATCTTGATGAGTTTAACAACTTCTTCCCATTCGTTTTTGAGGTAGTTTCTTGGAATTCCTTTCGCCTAGTTGGGATCTCTGTGTGCAACCTTGAGGAAACTATTGAGGTCTCTTCCAGTGATAACTTGACGTTTAAACCACCTTTATCCTTCCCGTGGAAGGTTAAATGCCTCAGTAATTGAATATGTTGAAACCTACAATGTAAGACCATAGATTGTGGCTTCTTGTCCATTGAATGAGTTTTCAAACTCTTGAGCTACTCCTAAGTGAGAGCTTCCTAGTCTAGTGCACAAAGAATACCACCTTGCTTGGACAAACAATATTCTCATCTTCAAATTTTCATCCACTAGGTCGCAAGACTTATTTTTTTTTGTTTCTATCCTTTCCTCTTTCTAGTCATCTTCAATAATTAATAACTCTATCTCCGCCGGAACTGAAGGTGGCAAAGCTAGAGGAACTCACCCAATAGGTGTTGTTGTGTGTTGCCATATTTCCTCTAAAAATTTGCGAAGACCCTCTTCAAGCCGCACTCTAAAAACTCGTTTTTTCAATGTGCTTAATCTCACAATTGATACTCCTCCTTCTTTCTCAGTGATTTAAAACAACTATAATGGTTCATCATCCCATGAAATGGATTTTCAATATGGAAAATATCCTTGACTGTAGTATGTACCATGTGATAGAAATCATGGTCTTCATTTGGCTGCGTAGCTTCAGATAGCATGCTACAGGTGGCTAGAAATAAGCGGATCTGTGACTGGAAGTCACCTTCACTGCATGTTGATTATTTTCCTAAATTTTCGGCAGCATCTATGCATGACCATCCAAACAGTCATTGCATTAAACCTGCAGATCCACAACAGCTTTCCATTTGAAATCACGCATTGACATGACTAATACCAACTCGACTGACAAACGGGACGGGATCAACGAGTGGCTTTGTTATTGCGGATGACACCTAGACACTACACGTATACCACGACTTAAACTTAACGGACTCCATCATTGCCAAACCTAACTTATCACTTTTACTTAAAATCTTAATAAAAAGATTTAAAATGTATTTTAAACTAAAACACGTGGCTTGACACAAAGAGGATGCGCCTTTCTTCTATTAAAAAAAAAAAAAAAAAAAAAAAAAAAAAACCAAGGCAACTTACTGGAATTTCCGGTAGCATCGGATTAAAAGAAAAATAGACAGAAACATAGTTAAAAAATACTATCCGAAAAGGCTAAAACAGGAGCTACCGGAAATTTCGGTAGCGACCATTTTTTTTTTTTATAATAAAAATCTAACCCTAAAAAAAAAAATTAAAAATGGACTCGTATTTTAACAAAGAACTGTGCTAACATATCTCACAACCTATCAGAGTCTGACAGCTTCTCCCTAGCAACGATTCCTTTAATGAATGGCTTCCATTCCTTGGTGAACCCTTTCAAGGAAATCCTTACCATATCTCCATATGAGATAGTCACACTAATGGCAGAAAATCATCTCTTACCTAAAACAATATTGTCAGATACAAGGTCACACCTTCACCCTTTATCATCTTGGTGGACCTCAACTTATCCTCCAATATCAGCACTCGGTTCTCGTTCTTATTTTGGAACAAATTCTGAAGATCCATCCACATCTCATGTGAATTGTTATTTCTATAAAAATTAGGTATTGCGGCATCCTTCACACCATCTAGGATGATCAATCTCGCCCTCACATCCAAGTCTTCATATATTTCCAGCTCCTTAGGGTCGGTTGGATTCTTGATCTCATTTGCCAAAAAATCCCAAATCATGCTGACCTGCAAGACCAACTTGATCCTTTCCTTCCAAGGAGTATAGTTGGACAACCCTTCCATCCTATGCTCATACCGGAGACATGCCTGCAACTTCGACATTGTAGTGAGCCATTCACTTACAATGTGACCAACTCCCTCTCACGTTGTACTTTGTTGCGCAAATCTGGTTTACTGACTTCCAAAGTAGCTTAGAAACGCTCTGATACCATGTTGAATTTCCATGACCTTGGCTCTAGGTTAGTATCCTAAAATAACTGGCACTACAAACCAAGAATCTCAATCATAAACTAATTTGCACAGTGGAAATATAAATCAGTAAATAACACATGCACAAATATACACAGTTTTTCACAAAATTGTACAATAATATGTAATCACTAATCTTTGTTATATTAAAGAAATATGAATAATACAACATTCTATGGTATATAAGATACAATGACAAACACGTTGCGCAAACTCAATGTTGTATCTTGTCCTACCGGTCCTTCACTCCTATTTTGCTCACTAGTTTCCCATTATTCCTTCAAAGGACTACACATCGAGACTCCAGGAGGGCTGTCACCTAACACTATTGCATGTCACTTCTGTAGCATGTACACGAGCTGATCCAATATTCTCTCTAGGTAGGCCTAATTCTTGAGCTCCAAACTGATAGGATAAAAGTCACCTTTGTCCATCAAGGTGCAGTACTTCGCCACCAAACTTCACCCAATCTTTAGCTCCTCTTCGTCACTTCAAGATGGCTTGTCTAAGGCTACTTTGGGTATCCAACACACTACCCTCCACTAGATCAATAACACCCAATACTACGCTACAAGATTTGCACTGATGAAGGCTTATGATCACTCAAACAAGCCTCCAAATTCCCTCCCACGAGTTGCTCCAAACATGATCCAAATCCGGTCAACTCCTTTGACCCAACATACCTCCAAACGCTACTCTAAATCTGTTTGTATACTATTTTTCTTGACTATTTTGGTTAGGGCACTAGGGCACATTGTTTCATCCTTAAATCCCCTCCAACAATACTTGAAAAACCCTCTACAAGACTATGACACACCCTTAGGAGACCCCTCCTTTACCACGTTGTTGTTATGGTCATATACCAACCCTTAAGCCTCCCTATGCACACTTTGATGTGGTGTTATAGCATGTGGCCTAGCACACAACAATCATGTAACTTACGACCAACATACTCGGTAGCTTATTGTCCCTAAACAGTGCCCCAAACAGATCTGTTTCCAGCCCTTAAGGCCTTGACCTAGTAGTCAGCATCCTCGACCTCCAACATAGCAAAATCATACCTGTATTAACCGTTAAGACAATCCCTCCAAGCCTCATTGTTCTACCCTCTCTAGCTGCGACCTTCTCCTCCTCAACGAGTTGCTCCTTTGAGTATCCGTTGCACTTCATTGGATGAGGAATAACCTCACATTCACCCTCTATTGCATGCATAAGCGAGGGGCTTCTGAAACCTTATGATGAGGGGATTTCACAACTTGTCACATGCCTAAAACCCCTTAGGTAGACCTTGAAATATAGGTGAAAACCCATCACTAACCTTAATAAATTCATATCTCGACTTGTACAACTCGAAATTCGATGATTCTTGAAGTGTTGGATTCTCCTTTGTGCCCTAAAAATTCCCAAAACACATTTTGGTGCAAAACCCCATACTTGGGTTCCAAGCCCACAAGTGACCCTTGTGGTACTTTTCCCTCCAAACCCCAAACCCTAGGGCTTGGAGTACCTACCAAGCCACACAAATCAACACTGCCTCTTAACAAGGGAGTTACTTCCAAAACTAGGAAGTATCTTGTCATCATCATCATTGCTCGCAACACTTTCCCAACTCCTGGTGCTCATAGTCACAACAATTCCTGTACGGTGAACTA
Source organism: Pinus albicaulis (assembly GCA_034641835.2). Classification (NCBI taxonomy): domain Eukaryota; kingdom Viridiplantae; phylum Streptophyta; class Pinopsida; order Pinales; family Pinaceae; genus Pinus; species Pinus albicaulis. The sequence goes on from CM076570.1 coordinate 988,315,107, forward strand.
CGCCCTTCTCGGAAGTGTTGCTATCACTACATGAAACACCCTGCTTCTTCTTCTTTTCCTGTATCGCTTTCCATTCCATCCCTAATTCCTTATGGGTAGATGTGGAATCACCCTTGCTCCCCACTGACAATGCGCTCTTCTTGGGCTACAAAGTCTCCCTCTAAATTTGCAATCTCCCTCTAGAACTCGACTCCCTATAAGTATCTGGAACCTAAACCTTCTTTAGAAAGTGTACCTTCTTCTCAGGAATTTGTACCTATTCCTCTTAAGCCTGCACCTACTCTTGCTTCTCTGGAACCTGCACCTTCACCTACACCGACTTCTTTGGAACTTGCACATGTTCCACTTGCTTCTTCCCATGATCCACAGGGTTGTATGTAAACTTGTAGAGACCATGCTCTCTAAATCTAAGTACAATCCCATTGGAGCTAGAGCCTCTAGGATCGATTCTTCCCTTCCCTTCTTGGAATAAGACCTTGTTGTAGCCTCTACAACACCACCCAAAATTTTGGGTATATTCGAAATTTCGGGTCCCCCTCCTCGCTTAGTCGTTAAGGTTGGCCTTTAGAAAATGACATCCTCGTAACCTGTCCCAAGCCCCTTGTGAGCCTTCTCACCATCATGACGAGATACTCTTATCGCAGTTGCGCCATGTGTGAAGGGATCACCATGCATACATTCGAATGGAAACCTTTTTTTGTATTTACATTAAAAGCTCTTGCACCATGGATTGTTTAGCCACTCGGTTTGGGTGCTTCACCAAGCTCATAATCTGATGTTAATTATTTGGGGATATCGTTCTCTAAAGGGTAACTGTAAAAATTGACAATCTAAATGTTTCATGCAAGTCAATCCCACGGATGATACACCAAACAATGTCATCACCACACCGATGAAAAGGATAAGAGTAGTGCGAGCTGAAACAAGAGAAGTGGAAGACATGTATCGCATGTACACAGGGAACAAGACCATGCCAGTCAAGGGAGCTTTTGGTCACAGTGGAAGCTGTCGGTCTGCGCAATGAGCCAAAGTTTTTTCCCAGCAAGCAAGAGGACCATTTTCAAAGCAAAGGAGGCGGGATAAGGAATATTGCTATGAAATCCAAAGATCACCAAAAGAAGGCCGCAAGTCGCAAATCTGCTTGAGGTCGCAAGTTGCAGATCTGCTAAAGGTCGCAAGTCGCAAATTCGCTTAAGGTCGCAGGTCGCAAATTTCCTCAAGTCGCAAGTCGCAGATTCCCTCAGGTTGCAAAATCATGGCAGGTCGCAGGTCGCAGATTGTTGAAGGTCGCAATTCGCAAATCTGCTTGAGGTCGCAAGTCACAAATCTGCTAAAGGTCGCAAGTTGCAAATTCACTTAAGGTCGCAGGTTGCAAATTTCCTCAAGTCTCAGGTCGCAGATTCCCTCAGGTCACAAAATCATGACAGGTCGTAGGTCGCAGATTATTGAAGGTCGCAAGTCACAAATTCGCTTAAGGTTGCAGGTTGCATATTGTTGGGGGTCGCAAGTCGCAAGGTCCAGTCGGGTCGCAGGTCGCAAATTTCCTCAAGTCGCAGGTCATAGATTCCCTTAGGTCGCAAAATCATGGCAGGTCGCAGATTGTTGAAGGTCACAAGTCACAAATTCGCTTAAGGTCGCAGGTTGCAAATTTCCTCAAGTCGCAGGTCGCAGATTCCCTCAGGTAGCAAAATCATGGCAGGTCGCATGTCGCAGATTCCCTCAGGTCGCAAAATCATGGTAGGTCGCAGATTGTTGAAGGTCGCAAGTCACAAATCTTCTTGAGGTCGCAAGTCGTAGATCTGCTAAAGGTCGCAAGTCGCAAATTCGCTTAAGGTTGCAGGTCACAAATTTCCTCAAGTCGCAGGTTGCAGAACAAACTGGGTCGCAAGGCAGCCCAACGGTCGGGAAGGCGAAAAGTAAGGGAGCCCAAAAGGGCGAGTTTTTCTCTATAAATACCTCCTTCGGGAACTTGTAAAGGATCTTTTGTTTGGGACTCGAGCTGAGTACATTGTATTACCAGAGGATTATACATTTGAGCATGAATACAAGCATTTTGAAAAATCTCTTTGTGGATCTGGTGTTGTCATATGTATGAGCGCTATTGAGTATTATGTTTTCAGTTTCTGAACATCTTTAGATTAAGGAAACTGTATCTTCAATTCATATCACAATTGCATAACAATTTGCTGAGTATGTTAATGGTGGTTGAGTTCATTTCACTTTCTTAGTGAATGTTGATGACTTTGTTTATTAGAATTTGTGTTATCATTTAAAAATTTTAGGAAGTGAAGGGTGTTATTCCCATGAGGAATTGTTTCTTTTGTGGTCATAACAGTTTACAAGCATGACCCGAATGATGTGTTGTTAACAACACCTCCTTCGGTACTCATGTTTTATTATTTCCTCTTGCTACTTATAGTGTTATATGTACATTTAATGCATCAATCATATGTCTTGTATCATTTGATTAAGTGTGTATCCACTGTTCTATAGAGTTTAAGCGAGACTCAAAGAAAGGAGAACTAAGCGGTATCCAGACCCACACCCCGGACGGGATCCCTATTCCAAATGGTTCAAGGTCTAATTGGGACTTTTTACAGGGGAGATCCCCTACTGTTGGCCGGACAGATTGTCTCGTCAACAAACCTCAAACCCCTTCCTCTCAATCATCGAGATGAAAATAATGCTATATACGAGTCCTAGTACAAATAGTAAACCCTAGACCCGCATCACATGTCCTATCTCCATCATGAATGGTGTAACTCCCGACCCTTGGATATCCTACTGACTCTTGTCACCTAACACCATGTGCAACTTCAAGTCCCATTCAGCTAGAGTCTCAAAATCCTCCTGTGACCCTATCATATTCTTCCTCACACCAATGTCTACATACCATCCATCCTCATCGATAATACCCCATGAGAAATAAGAGATCATGTCAAAGTCCTCCTCTTCAAATATCCTTGTGAGATCATCTATCTCAACTAAAGTGGAAACACTAACGAACTACCTTCCTTTCCTCTTCTCTTTATCTCCCTTCTTCTTCATCGGACATCTCGATGAATAATGACCCATCTCACCACAGTTGAAACACTTGGCTTTACTCAAGTCCTTTTGCTTGCCCTTCATTTGTGCTGCAAGTGCTAGGTCATCATCGAAAGGCTTCTTCTTTGGATGAAGATCCTTGTCTCGCAACCTTCTTAAATGAAGTCATCCCATAGCCTATCCTAGTTTGGCAGCTTCTCCCTCACAACGATTCCTTTAATAAAGGGCTTCCATTCCTCTATAAACCCTTTCAAGACAATCCTTACCATATCTACATATGAGATAGTCACACCAATGGAAGCAAGCTCATCTATAACCTGAGACAATCTCATCAGATACGAGGTCACACCTTATTTATCATCTTGGTGGACTCCAACTTATCCTCCAATACCAGTACCATATTTTCATTCTTATTGTGGAACAAATTCTGAAGAGCCATCCACATCTCATGTGCATTGTTCTTCCCAAACAATGAGGTATTAGGGCATCCTTCACACCGTCTAGGATGATCCATCTCGCCCTCGCATCCAAATCTTCATATATTTACAACTCTTTAGGGTTGGTTGGCTTCTTGATCTCTTTCGTTGCGAAATCCCAAATCCCGTTGACCTGTAAGACTGACTTGATCCTTTCCTTCCAAGGAGTATAGTTGCATAACCCTTCCAACCTGTCCTCGTACTAGAGACCTACCTGCAACTTCGAGATTGTAGTGAGCCCTTCACTTACAAAGTGACCAACTCCCTCTCACGTTGTACTTTGTTGTGCAACTATGATTAGTGACTTCCAAAGTAGCTCAAAAATGCTCTGATACCAAGTTGAATTTCCACGACCTTGGGTCTAGGTTAGAGTCTTAAAATCACTGACACTACCAAACCAAGAATCTCAACCATAAACTACTTTTCACATTGGAAATATAAAGGAATACATCACACATGCACAAATATACACAATTTTCCACAAAATTGTACAATAATGGTACAATCACCAATCTTTGTTATATTAAACCAAATCTGAATAATACAATAGTTTATGGTATACAAGATACAATGACAAACACGCTGAGCAGAATTGATGTCATATCTTTTCTTGTCGTTCCTTCACTCCTGTACTACTCACTAGTTTCCCCTTAGTACTTGAAAGGACAACACATCGAGACATAAGGAGGGCTGCCACCTAACACTACTGCACACAACTTTTGGAGCATGTACACAAGATAATCCAATCTTCTCTCTTGGTAGGCCTAATTCCTGAGCTCCAAACTATTAGGCTAGCAATCTACTTTGTCCATCAGGTGCTGCACTTTAGCACCAAACTTCACCAAATCTTCAACTCCTCTTCATCACTTCAATATATGCACCGATGAAGGCTTATGATCACTCAAACAAGCCTCCAAATTGGCTTCCATAGGCTACTCCAAATCTGATCAAAATCTAGTCAAATTCTTTGGCCCAACCCACCTCCAAATTCTACTCTAAATCTCTTTGTATATTATTGTTCTTGACTGTTTTGGTTGGGGCACTAGGGCACATTGTTGCAATACTAAATTCCTTCCAACAGTCCTTGAAAAACCCTCTAGAATACTGTGACACACCCTTAGGAGACCCCTCCTCTACCACACTGCTGTCATGGGCATATGCCAACCCTTAAACCTCCCTACACACAACTTGTTGTGGTGCTATGGTCTGCGGCCTAGAACGCAACAATCCAGTAGCTTACAACCAACATCCTTTGTAGCTTCTTATCCCTAAACGATGCCCCAAAAATATCTGTTTCCAAACCTTAAGGCCGCAGCCTAGTAGCTAGCGTCCTCAACCTCCAACACAACAAAATTGGACTTGTATTAACCCTTAAGACAGACCCTCCAAGCCTCGTTGTTCTGCCCACTCTAGCTGCAACCTTCTCCTCCTCAACGAGATGCTCCTTTGAGTATGCATTACACTTGATTGGATGTGGAATAACCTCACATTCACCCTCTATTTATACTTAAACGAGGAGCTTCTAAAACCTTATGATGAGGGACTTTCACAACTTGTCACATGCTTGAAACTCCTTAGGCCGACCTTGACATACATGTGCAAACCCATCATTAACCTTCAAAAATTCATATCTCAACTTTTACAACTCAAAATTCGACGGTTCTCGAAGCGTTGGATTCTCCTTTCCACCCTCTATCATATCATGCCATCACATGTAGAAATGTGGTTCCATAAAATTCTAAAAACACATTTTTGTGAAAAACCCCATACTTGGGTTCCAAGCCCACAAGTGACCCTTGTGGCGCTTGTGAAAATTTGAAAATCCAAATCCCTATTGCATCAAACTGATATTACTTCTCCCACTTGTTAATTCCATTCACGCTATTTACTATGTTACATTGTAAATATCGAAGCAAATACGAATACAACCTTCACTAAATGAATTATATGTGGAAACAATAATTGAGCAAGAAGAAATAAACACACAAGTGACACCCTTGTTTTTGGACAATGTCCCTGGAAAAAAACCAACGCGGGAAAACCGATGCAACAACTGAGGGTTTATATATTAAGTAGTGGTTTCTGAATACAAACTGGGATGCCCAGACTAGAAATTCACTACAAAGGATCCAACTAGCAGAGAATTATTGAGAAAATCCTCACACTGTTACTGGCGATCCGACACTGATCCAACCACTGAATGGCTAGCCCCATGCTGCCTCTGCACAGGCCCTGCATCACAACTCCTAGGGACTGTGTCACTCTCTCATATGATCAATATGCTAATTGGAATCTTAGATCTTCGGCCCTCCGGTCTCACACCCTGACTCCCTACTCTAGATATGAGCTACTCCTGAGCAGATATGTGAATCTCCTAAGAGGCTCTACACCACTTCAGCTCTATGTTGCCCATCGTGGCACTGTGCAGCCTCTATGAACTGATCACTTCATCCTCTGAAATGTATCCTCGGATCAGGAAACTCCAACCAGAAAACTATCCCTGCCCCTCACTGCAATAAATATCCTCGATGATCTATCTGGCAACTATTGCATTTCTCCCTTGAGAAATTGATCTCTTGATCTCACTCGATGTATGTTCCAAATGCCCCCCAATCCTCCTCTTATAATCTTCTCGTTGATCAATCAACGACCAAGACTAAAACATAATCAAGGGTTAAGATTAACATGACTTGATCCTCGTCTTTGTCTACAAGATTCACACCCAGTTTAATTATTTTAATTCCTCGAGTTTAAACTTAGGCATCCATTAAAAATAATTAATAATTTTAATTAAACCTCCTCCAAGTGGATTTTTCCAAAACGATTTATGGGTATTTTGGAATGCATGTGTCCTAGCCTCCCTACAAAATCTTGAGGCTAGAGCACATCCAATGCTACTAGAAATCAACACTATCTATTAGCGAGGAATGTGCTCTAACAATGCATCCAATTGAAGCACTACTCTGACTTATGCAATATATCAGTTGTGTTGTTGATGTTTGGTTGTTGTTGCCCATCAAATAATGCGTAGCTCTCTTTTCACTGCATATGTGCTCCTATTGCCAACTGTAACTACATTGCAACTCTATTGTTGCTGCCACTGCAACATCCACAACAGAAAAACATCCAAAATACTGAACAAATTGTGTTCAATATGATGCATCCATAACTGGAGACCTGACTACTGCTAGTCTTTCCACTGACCCTTTGAAGCCTTTATGTTTCTTCTAACTCTGTTCTATTGCCATCTCTAGTCTGCGCTGCTAGCCATTGCAACTGTCACTCTAACACTCCTCTGCACCAACTGACACTGGTCCATCCTGCTACTTCTGATATGGGCTCCTGTAGCAAGGCATTGATACAAGAGGTGGAATCCTCAAGAATCCTGCTCATCATGTAGCTCTCTGGGTCTACAACTTCAAATCACCCCACCTCTCCCCTAGAAGTAACTGGGTAATCATGGCAAACTCCTCCTTGACCTCAACGGTAGCAGCCTGTTGATCCTGCTCCTTCTCCTTGTCCTTCTTTCGAAGAGGACACTAAGAACTAAAGTGGCCCATCTCACCACAACGACAACACTTGATTTTTGAAATATCCTTCTTTCATTTGCACTACTCATGCTGTCCCGTTGATGCGAGGGTTGTATTTTCTTCTTCCTCCTTGGGCTTCACCCCACTGTTGTTGCCGGCATCAAGCTTACTCTTAACTAAATCACGCCTCATCTCCTCTTGTTGAAGAGCAACCCACATCCCCTCCCAATCTAGTATTTTTCTCTGCCTAGGATACTTTGGACGAAAACTTGCCATTCTTCAGAGACGTTGTTCAGGGTTAATATCACCATCTCTATAGCCTGAGGCGCTAACCCCACAACTACCAGCTGATCTTGGACTTCTCGAATCTCCGTGAAGAAGGGATCAATGCATTCCCCCTTTTGCATCCTTGTGGATTTCATAATTTCCTCCAAGTACATCTTTAGCTGCTCAGAAGATCCTTGATATAACGTAGCCAAGGCATCCCACATTTCTTTGGTTGTCCCTTTGCCTGCTATGTGACATACAACATGATCTCTCACTCCGTCGAGGATCAACCGCTTGGCTTTTTCCATATCCTTCTTGTAGGCCTTTTGAGGATCCGCATCTGTGGGGACAGCTACCACATTCTCGATGAAGGCCTTGAGTTCATGCTCATCTAGGAGACAAGTGATCCTTGCCTCTAGATCACATAGTTGGACGCTCCATCCAACCAATCTTGATCTCTTAGCTCATTAGCTGCCATCTCTTCCAATCAAAAAGTCGAATTGCTCCCTTTGTCCTTTGCGCAACTATTAGGATGGCCTACACACTCCCTACGGGAGTAAGTAGATATGCTCCTCATTATTGCTGCTTTGCAGTGAGAAATTGAATTCTTTGGCTTGGAATTCGTTGAGGAAGAAATTCCCTAAAAAAATGCCTTCTTTCTTATCTTTTGACGCTTTTATGTCCCAGAAAAATGCTGCAGAAAAATTGCAGCCCACCTGAAGACTGCTCTGTGTTGAATATGCTACACTGCTTCCTCTACAACAGAAAAATCATGAACTGGAAAATATTTTTCTTTGTCGAGTCACTCAAAGAGATATTTTTCCTCGAAAATCTTGCCCCCCTAGAACTTGACTGCACAAACCCTCTAGGGATTCGATTTGTTGCCTACGCAACTCTTCGATCTCCCTCTTATGCTCAATGCTGGGCTCTTTCGGCTCTGCTCTCTTGCATCACCTGCGCTTTGATACCATGTGAAAATTTGGAAACTCAAATCACTACTGCAACAAACTGATATTACTTCTCCTACTTGTTAATTCGAGTCAAGTTATTTATTGTGTTGCACTTTAAATATCAAAGTAAACACGATTGCAGCCTGCACTAAATAAATTATATGCAGAAACAAGAACTAAGAAAGAAGAAATAAACACACAAGTGATACCGTTGTGTTTGGATAATGTCCCTAGAAAAACCCAAAGCGGGAAAATCGGTGCAACAACTGAGGGTTGATATATTAAGCAATAGTTTTTTAATACAAACTGGGATAACCGCACTTATAATCACTAGAAAGGATATAACTAGCAGAGAAATTAGCGAGAAAAACCTCACACTGTTATTGGCGATCCGACACTAATCCAGCCACTAAATGGCCAGCACCACGCTGCCTTTGCGCAGACCCTACGTCACTCTCTCAACTGATCGATCTGCCAATTGGGATCTCAAATCTTTGGCCCTCCGGCCTCACACCCCAGCTCGCTACTCTAGATCTGACCTACTCCTTGACAAATCTGTGAATCTCCTCAGAGGCTCTGTGCTGCCCAACGTGGCACTACGCAACCTCTCTGAACTGATCCTTGCCTCCTCTGAAATGTATCCCCATATCAAGAAACTCCAACCATAAAACTATCCCTGCCCCTCACTATAAGAAATCTCCTCGATGATCTCTTCAACAACTGTTGTGCTTCTCCCTTGAGAAAACAATTTCTTGATCTCACTCAATGTATGTACCAAATGCCCATCAAGCCTCCTCTTATAATCTTCTCATTGATCAATCAACGACCAAGATTAAAACATAATCAAGGGCTAAGATTAACATTACTTGATCCTTGTCTTTTTTTAGAAGTTTCACACTCAGTTCAATTAATTCACTTTGATTATTTTAATTTTCTAAGTTTAAACTTAGGCATCCATTAAAAATAATTAATACTTTTAATTAAACCTCTTCCGGGTGGAATTTTCCAAAACGAGTTCTCGGTATTTTGGAATGCATATTGATTCGGATTTATGCAGGAACACAACATAATACACATATAACCATAAATACAAAAATGTAGCAGAAATAACACTTCATTTCATTAATATCAATGAACTGAAATTTGTTTACAAACATAATGGAAAATAAACTAGCTAGGGCGCTGGTAGCTTTTCTCTGAGAAGAGATGTGGTGGCTACAAGCCTCTGAACTATGTTACAATGAGGCTCGAGGGCCTATTTATTATTGAGAAACAATGGAAAACCCTAAACATCCAAAAACCTAACCCTAGGAGATGAGGCGCCAAAACTATGAGCCCCATTTGGGTAAATTAGTACATCAACTTCTCAGGGACGTAACTCTGGCATACGATCTTCGTTTGATGTGCACCATACCTCATTAGAGAGATCTATCCGAGGACTACAACTTTTGAGTGAGAGACATCAAAGAAACTTTCATGCTACTCCCTGTTTTCCCAAAAAACATCGTTTAGGGCCTCAAAACAGCTCTGGAAGTTCGGGACCCAAAAAAACTGTTAAAAATATTAAATTGTGCTATAATTAAGGAAACTGAAAAAATGAAAGAAACAATGGTCGGGCCCGAAGTGGAATAGGTGGGTGGCCACCAATATCCACCTGGATCACATATGTCCTAGCCTCCTTGCAAAATCTTGAGGCTAGAGCACATTCGATGCTACCAGAAATCAACACGCTTTGCCATCCAAACCTTGAACCCTAGGGCTTGAAGTACCTCCCAAGCTACAAAAATCAACAACCTTTGGGTAATACCCAGGGGGGTAAACCAATTACTTTATTCTAACAAAACTTCCTTGAACCCCATTTGTTTTTGTAGCCACCAACATCAATCTAATAGAACACGGGTAAAAGAATATGATTGCCGAAATAAAATAAGCGCCATGGACTACAAATAACGAAGTGTTATGACTTTAATGCAAGTTGCTTACCTTTTATATGTGGGTTTTTGGAAACTATGGTAGCTATAAAGCCTTACTTATTGGACATCAAATAATTGATAAGCACTAAGTTGGGCTCAAAGTTTTGTTGCGATGACATTCTCTACCCAACAATTTGGGTCAAAGAGCCATGTTGAATGCATGGAGGGTTGAAATTCCAAATGGAATGCTAGTGGGCATATGTTACATTTATCTTCATTGTTTATGCAATAAATGTTGTTGTGATGAGCATAACACAAAGTAAAAGAGAGTGGAGTGGAGTGGGTTTAAACAATAAACGAAGCACATAGGCATTGAGAAGAACATCTTGGACTGAGGAACTTCCCCTTCCTTTATTATAATTAAGTTTACAAAGCTCACCAAATGCATGGACGAGGGTCGCATGCTAAGTGGGGAAGGGAAAGGAAAGTGATTAACACTGTTGGGTGGATCTAATGTAGAATGAATCGAGGGCTAGACACAATCCACATTAGATGTGAGTATGGATCCAAAATAATATCACTAATTTACTATTCCATTTGTTATTCTCCAAGGACAGGCTAGGTGTCTAATAACCCCGAGGTTAGTGTAAGTAGCCATGAGTAAGTCGTGAGATCTCTCTCCCTAAGTTAGTGAGGTCACAGGTGTGATTCTATTTATCCCCCAACGATATGATCCTTGGAACTTGGGCATTGATGGTTTACCTAAGTTACCATCCATCAAAGGCAGCGAAGTCTCTTGAAGTTTCCCATGCATATTTGTACGTGAAAAATGACCACACATTAGGTGGGTGCTCTCCTTGCGCTTTAACCCCATTGACACAAGCATCTATGCCACACAAGGCTTGCCCTGCTTTGTTGGAAGACTATTGTTGAAGGAGCAACATAGGATCTTGGTGGAAAATGAACAAAACTCCTTGTCATTGGAGGGTCGTATTATGATCACATGAAGGATGATCATTACATGTGGGAGTATTTGGCATTAGGATGTAATGTTAGAGGTCTCATTGGTAGGAGAAATCAATGACTTCTTATTGACAAAAATAATACATGCAGTGGTGTAGGAGTGACATAAACATAACCAAATCACTTAATTGTGAAAACTCTGAAGTGTTGTGTAAGAGGTACCTTTCACAAAAACACAAATAAATAATTAAGATGTTGTTTACGAACGGTGCAAAATAGCGTGGACGACAATTTTAGTGCCATAATCCAGCGAAAAAATAATCAAAAAATTAGCATGCTAGTGTTTGAATGATTTATTTATTTATTATTTATTTTTTTATATGGTGGAAATGGATTCACCACCATCAAAACCTTTGGGGCACCCACAATCCTAAAGTTTGAGAACCTAGATTTTCAGAATTTTTTACTAGATATTGTCACAATTTTGCCCAAATTTCCATTATTTTCAAAGCTAATTTGTAAATTTTTTAGACTACTTTAATAATAATTATCCTCAACATAAATTTGTCAATATTCTAATCACATTTTACTTAAAACCTTAAAATTTTTGTTATACATATTGCTAATTACCCCCAAACATACTTTAAAATGAGATAGATTATCATAAATAAATAATTAGGCATACAAAAGTAATTTATCCCTCCAAAAAATTTTAAAAGTGAGAAATCAAAATGAACGAAGAGCTAAAAGAATATAGTTAGACTCCACTATATACAACATATGACAACATTAACTGACCTCGCGTTACCTCCGCTCACAATCGGCTAAGGGCGGGAAAGAAAGTGGTTTCAAGTTTAAAACTAGATTTTTCCATCCGAGGTTTGATTCGGAATCGATGAAGAAGAGAACACAGAGGTTGCAATCTGTTCATTAGAGTGTTGTGCGAGATGGCTTCTTACTCATTTCCTATCCTGACCGTAAAAGACGTTGTCAGCGGTTTAACAGAGTTTGGATTCGGTCCCGTTACCCACGACCAGCTTCTGAAATCAAACCCGGATACCATCTCCCATATCTACCGTTGCTTCGCTCAATACATGACCCAGGCACAAGGCTGGTATGTATACATCTGCCTATTTGGACTTGAATTCGCAAGAATGAGAGCGCGCTTTCGGGGTTAGGGTTTATGTTTTCTCATCTACATGCAGGAACGAGACGGAACTGCCGGTCTTCTGCGGCCTGGAGGTGCTGGAAAACGAGGAGCTGCATAGAGAATCTGTGGGAAATGTCAATTCTATTTCGAAAATTCAGAAGATAATGCAGGCTGCTGGAGCCCACGATTTCTCTTCGAAGGACATTTTCAGGCCCAATCCCCAACGTACCATCAAGTTCTTCAGCGCTCTCATCAATTTCTGCCGCTACAGGTGAGATGGACATCGTATGCTCCGAGACCGTCGTGCTATGTTTTTGTATTGGCTTTAATGAGATTTGACATTTTTTCTTCGTACTCAGGGAAGAGAAATTATTGGCGGTAAGCCAGTCAATAATGGAATGCGACGAGGAGCTTGAAAAGGAATTACTGACAGAGGAGAAGAAAACCCAGGTTTTGTTTCTGCCCAAATTCTCATATGAAAAATAATCTGTTTGCTTCATAAATTTTTGTAAATTTAACTAGCTTAGATTTGAATGTTATTCTTTTTTCTGGTCTCAGCTGGAACGAGAATTAGCCGAGATTGAGGAAGAGAGACAATCAAAGCAGCCTCTAATTCAGGCATTAGAGGCTGAAATTAAGGAGCTGCAGCAAAACATATTGGCTCTGAATAAACAACAATCCGATTTGCAGGCTGAAGTGCGGAATCTCAAGGAGAAGATTAACGAGTATAATAATAAGGTGATATTTTGGATTTTGTGGGCTCTTTTCCTTTTGCAGAATTGGAATTTCACTTGTGCAGAACTTGGCAAACCTAACTTGGATGTCAATGTTAGGCTCGTTTGACTTTGAAAAACCTTTAAATCTATCATCCTTTGGTTGAATGCCGTCACCCAATGCTAATGAGGTTGTGGATGGTGACCTTGACTACTCTATCATTCTTTCTGCTGGACTTGCCATTTCCTGAAAGACCTCTCGCTTATACCAGGCATCAATCAAGTAGATATTGCTGCTTGCCTTGTAGTGCTTGGGGTCTAGAAAACAGGAAATGTTCACACAGATTTATTGCCTTAAAGTCTAATGACAAATGTTCACACACATCAAATATCAGGACACCAGGATTTACATAGTCAAAACCCTAGAGGATGTAAACAGTCCATGACACTAAGGCAATTGATTAATGCATAAAAGAATTTACAAGAGCATTTCTCAATTTGATCATAAAAAATGATCTTCCATGCTCTTTAAACAGAGATCATAGACTAATAGGGTGCTAAGCCATGGATGATTGAATTGTCAAATCACTCACTTATAAGACATGACTGTACACAAGCATTCTAAACAAACACATTAAAAAGACAAAAGCACCCTAGAGAAGCACCCAAAAAGCTCACTTTAACCCAACTACATTAGACCATGTTAAGCTTAGCTGCTCAACTTAGCTCCTTATGTTGAAATAACTTAGCTTTCCTCTTCAAAAACCACATTGGATTGGATTGAATAATTTACAAGACTGACCAAAAGAGGACGAATGAAGCATCATAGCCTATCCTCCCTTAATGACAACTTCCTAAACTCCTAACATAGAACAAAGCTTTAAGGACTTGGCTTTTGGGAGGAGCATTTGTGAAAATGACAACAACTTGATAATTTGTACAATACTAGAATGCTTCAAGGGTGCATTCTTGTACAAGCTTTCGAATGAAGTGCATATGTTATTCAATATTTTTGCTATGTTAGTATTGATTAGCTCCTTAGCATGTTGATTGGTGCACTAGAGAGTGGTTGGATGCTACTGTTGGAATTCAAACTCTTAAAGGATGCAAAACAAAGAACTTGTTGATTTTCATGAATTTTTGCTTAATATGTTGCTTCTTTTAGGAGAAAGGGTGTTTTGTTTAAGTGTCCTCTTTGCACTTTGCTAATGGCTGTGTTGGGTTTCTTGAATGTGTTGGGCAATGAGACCAACAAAAAGGAGAAGAGAAATTTCATGAAGGAGGAGAGAAATTGCAGCCAGAGAAGAAGAGCTTGAATCCCAAGGAGGAAGACGTACAATAGGCACGGAAATTGAGGTGAAACAACAACACGATTTTTGAGGAGCTAAGGCATAATTTCTGAGGGACAACAACACGGATTTTGAGGAAGTTTTGGGCATGATTTTTGAAGATAAAACAATAGTTGTTAGACCCGAAATGTGAGGCATGAATTTTGGGACATCTGCTACAGGTAGCATGAAAATCAAGGCATAATTTTGTTGCTGTTAGTCATGAAAATTGAGGCAGACAATCACCCTTCAACACGATTCGAGGCATCTTCTAGCTCAGATTTCAAGATAGATTCTTGGCACATTTTTTCGAGGAGCTGGGCAGAGATAATTTGTTAAAGTTTTGGGCATGTAATTTTGTGGAAATCTGAAAAATTCAGTGGGCACTAATTTCCATAATGAGTGCAATTAATGCTTCAGTAAAAGGGAGATACATACTGTGTTTTATGTACTTATTTTTATAATTTTCTAAAGCAATAAAATCCTCCTTTGAAGAACAGTTTTCCTCAAAAGGCTGTGGGGTTTTTTCCACGGTCAGCTTGACCAAAAATAAGTGTCTTGTATGTGTGCATGCTTGCCTAAATTTTGTATTAACTACTAGCTAATATGAAAGTGAAAAATTAGTAGACACACTCTTCAATGTTTACAATAAATGCATACTGAAATTTATATCAACATGACAAAACATGTGGGTTGGGCCTAAACTAACACATGCAAACTTGTAAGTTGGGTTAAGGGCACAAATCATTAAATTTCTACATGGTATCAGAGCTGAGTTGAGCCAAGTTGAGGCTCAGATCTCAAATTTCAGTCAGTTGATAAAGAGGGCAATAAGCATTTAAAGCATTCAAACAATGAACCAATACCTTTGAAACTTTTCCAGAAACCCAAAGACTTTAGCAATTCAGAGGGAGGAAGGTTCCAACTTACAGATTTGCTCCATTGTGTTGGTTGTGGAGTCATGGCAATATAGTCGAGAGTAGAGGACAGATTGGTTGGGGCTGAAAACTTTGGCCAATGGAAGGACAAAATCATGCTTTTAATGGAGGAAGTTGAAGTGTGGGATGTTGTTCAAGCAACTGTAATAGCACCCATTGATCCAACTTAGTTGGTGGATTTCAACAAGAAGAATGTGACTCTTTATTCCGTCCTGTTTTAGGGACGAGATATGCTTATCAAATGTGGGAGTCCTTGGCATTTTTACACCAAAGTTCTAATGAGAACATGAAGATGGTGTTGAGACAAAAGTTATGCAACACCAAGATGACCAAGACTGACAATGTGACCTCTTTCCTCACTAGATCTCAGAGGTGAAGGATGAGTTAGTTGCCATTGGAGGTTGTTCCAGAGGAGAAGTTGGTTAGGATTGCCTTAGATGGGTTCACCGAGAAGTGGGATGGTTTTATCCATGGCTTGGTGCCCAGAGAGAACTTTCTTGGTTGGAGGAGAATGTGGGACAATTTCATACAGGAGGAGATCAGGAGGAGTGCAAAGGGGGGCAACAAGAGTGGTGGGGGAGGTGAAGAGAAGGTCATTATGTTGTACAATATCCCAACAAGAAGGGTAAGAAGAAACAGGGAGTTGTAGCTTCAGCTGAGGTGGATGATTTTGCAACTACATTTGATACAAAGTGTGCTTTTGTGGTGAGCTTAGCCACTCATGTTACATCTTCCTGTGCATGGTTCATTAACAGTGGAGCATCCTTCCGTATGACCAGAGTGAGAGAGCATTTCTCTAGCCTTTTAGAGGATGATATGGACATGGAGGTTGTGCTTGGAGACAACTCCAAAGTCAAAGCGACAGGAGTGGGGACAATTTCATTTTAGAGGGAGTCATTACCTCCTCTGAAGGTGATAGATGTTCTTTATGTTTCGGGGTTAAAGAAGAGTTTGATATCAGTCTCTAGCTTGGAGGATAGGGGGTTTGAGAGGGACAAGTGTTGATATATCCCAGAGGATCCAATATCTAGTCTGATCGTGTGATTGGAGCTCGTAGTGGGAGGCTATGCAAACTTATTAATCAACCTCTTAGTGCTATGGTAACACAAACCAATAGCAATGAGTTATGTGAGCTATGGCATAGGAGGATGGCCCACTTGCACCATGGAACTTTCAGGATGTTGAGGGAGATGGTTACAGGTTTGCCTGACTTTAGCACACAACATCATGATGTGTGCAGGGGGTGTGCTTTGGGAAAGTACACCAAGTCACCCTTCACGGGTAGTGACAATAGAGTTGCAGGTATTCTTGACTTGATTCATTCTGACGTACGTGGTCCTATGTCCTATGTTTCATTGCGTGGATATGAGTACTATGTGACATTCATTGATGACCACTCAAGGAGGGCTTGGATTTACTTCTTGAAGACCAAGGATGAGGTCTTCTGGAGATTCCAAGAGTTTAAGGCTCTTGTGGAGAACCAGACAGGGAGGCAAATCAGGGTGTTGATATCAAACAATGGGGGTGAGTACGCTTCTGTAGAAATGATGGATTTTTGTGGGAGTGTTGGCATCAAGAGGAAGCTCATTGTGCCTTACAAGTTACAACCCTCAACAAAATGGGGTGGCAGAGAGGAAGAACAAGACCATTGTAGGCGCAGTTAGAGCGATGTTGCATGATTAGAGTTTACCTTTTTTCTTGTGGGTTGAGGCATGTGACATTGCTTTTTATTTGTAGAATAGGAGCCCACACAGAGTTTTGGGAGCAAGACTCTTGAGGAGGTGTTTATCGATAAGAAGTTGGAAGTTAGGCACATCAGGTTGGGCACATCAGGATATTTGGGTGCCTTACATATTCACATGTCCATGAGGAGAAGAGGACGAAGTTGGAACCCATTGCAGAGAGGGGTATCTTAGTGGTTTATAGTGAGACCAACAAAGCCTACCGTACATATCTTCCTGCACAAAGGAAGATTGTCCTGAGACAGTATGTGACATTTGAGGAGGAGAGGGCTTTGAGGAGGGAGGTTGATCAGGTAGAGCAGCGAGCTCCTCAACAGGGGGCCACACTACAGGTTTCAAGTAGTACATCAAGATTAGGAGGTTCACCTTCATCAGGGGTGATATGTTCACCGAGTACAATTTCACCTTGGTTTAGGATCACCTATTGTAGGCTCATTAGGCAGAGTATCTTAGAGTCCAGGATCTCCATTGGTTATAGCCGATCCTTCCTTGCCAATAGGAGAGGCACTAGTTGAGGATTTTCCCATACCACCATAGAAGACTACTACAGGGAAGAGGAAGCCAAGATGGCTTCGAGAGACCTTAAAGGAGGCAGTGAGGAGACCCAAGTGGTTAGTGAGGGAGAGCAAACCACCAGGGAGGTTGGGTGGCTTTGTGGCAGATGTTGTGGAGATAGAGCCAGATAGTTTTGAGGAGGCCGCTAGACAACAGATCTGGAGGGATGCCATGGTGGAGGAGTATGCCTCTATCACGAAGAATGATGTTTAAGAGGTAGTGCCACGTCTTGAGGGAAAGTCAGTGGTGACTTCCAGGTGGCTCTACAAGATCAAACATGTTCCAGATGGCAGCATGGAGAAGTTCAAAGCTCGATTTGTGGTGCAAGGGTTCTCACAGGTAGAGGGAGTTGACTATGAGGAGACCTTTGTACTGGTTGCTCGTTATACCTCCATTAGAGCAGTGATATCTATAATAGCTGAGATGGGTTGGAGTATTCACCAAATTGATGTGAAGATCGTCTTTCTCAATGGTGTTATACAGGAGGAGGTGTACATTTAGCAACTCGAGGGCTTTGAGTTGCATGGGAGGGATTCTCATGGGTGTAGGCTGAAGAAAGCTTTGTATGGACTGAAGTAGGCATCGAGGGCATGGTACGAGAGGATAGATGCTTACTTGTAGCAGATGGGTTTCCAGAAGAGTGATGCAAATCTGAACCTATACTTTATCTTGGTAGGGGATGATCCACTTATTCTAGTACTGTATGTGGATGACTTGTTTATTACAGGGGAGGACAAACTCATCCAACATTGTAAGAGAGATATTGCTTCAGATTTTGATATGACTAATATGGGGCTGATGCATTACTTTTTGGGGTTAGAGGTTTGGCAGGATGATGGGCATATCTTCGTGGGCCCAAGCAGGTATGCAAGAGATATCTTGAGGAGATTCCGTATGGATGGTTGCAAGCCTATGTTGCAGGAAATGTGGGTCCCACCCCGTTTCACCCAAAAAATGAAACGGAAACGCGTTTCCAGGCCATACGATCGCTTTTCCTTCCATGTAAAGTGCTTTAAGTTGGCTTTTATTTTTTTAATTTTTTTTTGGGTTTGCGTGCCTTTTAATATTATTTTAATTGTATACTTTGTCTTTTGGATGCTTCTAGATGGCTTTCTAAACTTATAAAAAGACAATTTACCTCATTCTCTCATCATACGAATTAAGCAAGTTGTTTCACTTGGAGAAGAGCGATTTTAGCAAGGAGAAAGGAGGAAGAGAGTCGTGCTTCAACTAGGGTGTTTTCACCAGTGAGCAAAGGAGATTTCAGCAGCTAGAGAAAGAGATCTCAAAAGCTACGACATTCTTGGTTTTTGGCTCAGCTACAACCATATTTCTCTTGTTTTTTCTGGCATTTTGGGGTAGCTTCAACTACACAAAATTAATTTGGGTCAGAAGCATTCAATTTCTTGGTTTTTCCCATTGTTTCGTCTATTTTTCGAGGGTTTATGCTACCAAAATTATAAAAATTGTTTTTTATTTACATATTTGTTTTTTAATTTTTTTTTGCAGCAATGGCTTCCATCCAAGGTTCAAGTTCAAACCCCAAGGCCAACCCAAAGGCTGGAGATTGTCCTCTTTGGAGGCATGTTTAGAAGCTGCAAAGATGTGGGGGTTGTTTCTCATGGGAATGGCGATGTAACCTTTGCAGTAATTCTTACAAGGGCTCTTACCCAAGAGTGAAGGCACATATTTTGCATGGAGGAGGACAGGGGATTGCAGGTTGCACAAAAACATTAGACCCTGTGGCAGGAAGGGAATATCAAAGAGAGCAAGATCAGGCAGATGGAATTAAAAGAAAGCATGATGATCTTAGTCAAGCTAAAAATCCAGCAAACATTGAGCCAAGGATTGTAGTTGAAGCAAGGAAGAGGAGAGGCACTCAACAACTAGAACTAACATCATCCAGAGGGGCATCCGGTACAGTTCAAGATAGCAGAATTGCTAAACTGGTGAATGTGCAAGCAAGAGAAGAAGCTGATTCCAGAGTGGCTAGGTGCATTTATGCATGTGGTATCCCATTCAATGTTGTTCGCTCTCCTTACTGGCAAGATATGATAAGGGCAGTTAACAAAGTTCCTCAAGGGTACAAGGGGCCTAACTATGAGAAAGTTAGAACTTAGCTTCTCAAAAATGAG
Source organism: Pinus albicaulis (assembly GCA_034641835.2). Lineage (NCBI taxonomy): Eukaryota > Viridiplantae > Streptophyta > Pinopsida > Pinales > Pinaceae > Pinus > Pinus albicaulis. The sequence continues at coordinate 988,334,812 of CM076570.1, forward strand.
AAGAACCTTGTGGAGGATGTCTTATCACCAATTCGTTCTTCTTGGAGTAGATTTGGGGTTACCGTAGTCTCAGATAGATGCACAGATACCAGGCGTAGACCATTGATAAATATCGTTGCCACTTCAACAGAAGGAGCAATGTTTTTAAAGGTGAAAGATTGCTCGAGAGAGGTAAAAGATGCACAATTCATTGCTGATGTTATGATCAAATCTATTGAACAAGTAGGTCCTAACAGGGTGGTGTAAGTTATCATGGATGATGCACCGGTATGCAAAGCTGAAGGTTTGATTATTGAGGGGAGGTATGACCACATCTTTTGGACACCTTGCATTGTCCATAATCTAAATTTGATCTTAGAGGAGTTTGACACTAAAGTCCAATGGATAAAGGAACTCACAGGGGAAGCAACGAAGATTGTTAAATTCATCCCCAATCACCACTAGTCTCAAGCAATATTTCGAGAGTACTCCGAATTGGAGTTGTTAAAAGTTGGTGAGACAATATATGCTTCAAACTTCAAAATGTTGCGCCGCCTTGTTGAGGTTAAGCAAGCATTAGTCTCTATAGTGGTGAGTCAACTTTGGGCTGAGTGGAGACAGGTAGATTCAGAGTAGGGATATACAATGCGTAGATTGTGCCTTGATGAGGATTGGTGGAGCAAGATAGATTTCTTGCTAATGTTCACAACCCCAGCATTTGAGCTTCTTTGGAATGCTGACACTGACCAACATTTCCTTGGAGAGGTATATGATGGGATGGATTCCATGGTTGAGAAAACTATGGAAATCATTTCACAAGAGTCTCCATAGCTTTGGTTTGTAGATGATCATTTTGTTGAATTAATCAAGAAAATCATTGTCAATAGGTGGAACAATTTCAACACTCCATTGCACTTTAGCACATGCCTTGAGCCCAAAATTTTATGATGAGGAACTTATTGCTCAAATCAATGAGAAGAGGAAGGCACCTCATAAGGATAGAGAGGTGCCTAATGGGGTGAAAAAAGCCCTCATGATAATTTTTCCAGCTCATCTACATAGGAAGGTGAAAGAAGAATTTGCTAGTTTTGCTCCAGGAATATATGATTATTCAGATATATCATCTTTGGAGGAGAGAAGCACCATGAATCTAGTTAGGTGGTGGATTTGTCATGGAGCAAATGGTGTACATTTGCAAAACCTTGCCATTCGCCTCCTTTCACAAGTGGCAAGCTCTTCATCAGCAGAAAGGAATTGGAGCACCTATGGTTTTATTCATTCTGTGAAGCGCAACAGGTTGGGCTACAAAGGCAGACGATCTTGTTTATGTGCACTCCAACCTTTGCCTTGCATCTTGTAGGGGTCCAAAATATGGCAATGGTCTTTCAAAAGAATGGGATGTGGATCCAAAAAATTCTGATTTGGATGTCGCTCTTGTTGCCTTGAATATTGAGGACTAGGATCATAGAAGTGGAATTGGCCAAAGATATTTTTTAGCTGCACCATCCACTGATGAGCTTGCTTTTGCTACTAGATTTGATGAGGATTTTGATAATGAGTATTAGTCTTTTGACTTTATTGTACTTGCAACCTCATATATATAATAAAGGCTGATTTTGAGATTTCGATATATAATAAAGGATGTTTTGGATATTTTGATATTGCTATTTTCATAATGTGTCTGTTATCATTCATGAGTAAATGTGTTGTAACTTGTAATAGTTTATGCTTTGAATTTATCATGTATGTTTGATGATTTCACATAACATTTCTTAAATGTGCTAAATTCTAATATAAATTTGGGGAGGTTGCGTTTCGTATCGCTTCTCGTTTTAGAAACACGTTTTCGTTTCCGCGTTTCTTGTAACTTCGTTGCAGGGCTATGGCTACTCCTATGATCATCAACTGGAAGAAGCTACATGATGCTGATTTTGAGTTGGTGGACCCCACCTTGTATTAACAATTGATTGGTTCATTGATGTATCTAGTCAACACTAGATTGAATATTTGTTTTGTAGTCAACACATTGAGTCAGTTTATGATGGAGCCTAGAAGAGTACACTGGGTGGCTGCCAAACATGTGTTGAGGTACTTACAGGGCACAGTGGATGATGGCTTGGACTATGTCAAGTGTGATGGAGTCAAATTGATTAGTTGCACAAACTTAGATTGGATTGGCAATATTAGTGACTGAAAGAGTACTTCCAGATGTTGTTTCTCATTAGGCTTGACAGTTGTGTCATAGTTCAACAGGAAACATTAGTTAGTGGCATTGAGCAACACAAAAGTAGAGTATATGGTAGCTCGTCAGGCATGATGTGAGGCATTATGGCTTCGCCAGATGCTTCATGGTTTATTTGGTCAGATGTTGAGACCAGCTACGATTTACTGTGATAATCAAAGTTGTATTTAACTCTTTGAGAATTCAATATTTCATGACTGATCAAAGTATATAGAGATCAGATACCACTTCATTAGAGATTGGTTTCAGCGAGGGGCAGTGAAGCTTGAGTATATATCCATTGATGAGTAGGTAGCAGACATTCTCACCAACTCTTTGCCAAGAGGCAATCATGTTTTCTTTAGAGACAGGATGGGAGTGGTGAGAAACACCTTCGTCGGTAAGAGAGAGTGTTGAAAATAATACCAAGGAGAGGTGTTACTAGGCTTTTATCCCTTTAGCCTAGTAAGCACATTAATTAATTTTGTCTTGGTGACATTTATGAGTTATATTAATGTCATGGGTGGAAAAGGTACTTAGAAGTGTTGTACCATGTACCTTTTCTAATATTAAAGTCACTTGTACTTTATAAAGTGGCTTTATGTGAAAAGTACTAAGTGTACTTTTCTAATACTAAAGGTACACAACTTGAAAAAGGTACTAGGAGACTTTTAAGTGATGGGCCAATGTATGAGGGGGTCATTTGGGAGAAATGATCTCAACCACACATTTTGAGATTTGGAGATTAAATCTCAGCCATTGGATTCTAGGTTTAGGCTTCAATCTTTTCCAAGGAGACAAAATAGGGCAAATGGATTTCCTTCTTCACTTCACACTTGAGAGAGCATGAGGAGATGAGAGGAGAGGAGAAACTTGATGAAGGAGGAGAGAAATTGCAGCTAGAGAAGAGGAGCTTGAATCCCAAGGAGGAGGATGTACAACATACACAAAAATTGAGGAGGAAAAAACAACAAAATTTTCGAGTTGAGGCATAATTTTTGAGGAGAAAACAACAGTTGTTAGGCCTGAAATTCGAGGCAGGAATTTCAGGACAATTGCTACAGGTAGTGCCAAAATTGAGGCATAATTTTGCTGTTGTTGTTGAAGATTATAACTAGGTTCGGTCTTCATATATTGTACTTGAGTAAAAAATATAATATCCTTGTCAAAAGAAAAAATAAATAATTGATATTATTATTAAATGACTTATTAAAACACAGGTTTCATGCTTGGGTCATATTATTTTAGGTCAAAGTCCCCATTGTGGACTTCTAGGATTTATTCTAAGTTTATAGAGTCATTACAGATTTAAATTGACCCCCCTTGGGCTTTTGAATCATGTAAAAAGGTTTAATATTAATTCAAAAATGAATTATGTAATCTCCACACCAAGTCGGCCTTAGGAAGGTTCGACTTGGTCTTGGAAGGGTATTGGCCTTGGTGTAGAGGTCTTGGAATTCGTCAATGGAAAAATCTATAAGAAGGGGAGATTTATGGGTTTTCCTCTCAAGTAGAGAGGTTTTGGCCATGTCTTGCAACCTATATCTTGTGTTCTTGTGTACTATTGATCTTCTTGTTTTGATCGCTGTTTGCTGATAATAATAACATAATAATACAAGAAGAAGCTAATAAGTAAGAAAAAGTAAAATGACATCACTAGCAGTTATCAAGCTAAAGAGAAATCATCCTATCTATTGCCCTTTAGATTTATCAACATGGTATCAGAGCTAATGTTGGCTAAGCGCATGATGAAGATCAATACACCCTTGAAGAAGTGTTTTATGGTAGCAAGTCATCTCAAGAAAAGTATCAAGGCATTATGGAGTCTCTTATTATCCATCAAGAATAGAATGACCAAGGCTTCCACAAAGGACGAAGGATTATTCTTTGCACCTACCGACACATTTGAAGATGAGAATATTTGGGTAATGAGAAGTGGAGCATCGAGATATATGACAGGTGAACACAAGCAACTAAAGACCTTGTCAAGAGGAAAATCTTCTTACTTTGTTGAGCTTGGTGACAAAAAGGGCTAGAACTAGAGACTGGAGGAAATATTCATCTCGACAACATCCTATTTGTTCTAGGTTTGCAAAAGAATCTACTTTCTATTTCAAGTCTAGAAGGTAGGGGAGATATAGTCCCTTTTATAGATGGAAAAGTCGTAGTATGAGATAAAAGCTCTAGCATCGAAAATGCCAAGGTCATTGGGATTTGTGAAGGAAGACTCTACAAATTGCTGACTCCCCTTTTTCAAGCTTTGGTTCACATTGAAGTAAGTCCATGTGAACTTTGGCATAGAAGGTCACGTACCTTCACTACAAAATCTTACCAACTCTAAATTCAATGGTAAATGTCATCCTTAAACTCAAGGAAGATCATGAAGCAATACGCCAGGGATGTGCATTAGGTAAAAATGTGAAGAGACCAATAGGAAGTAGTGCTTCAAGGTTAAAATAAATTATGGATCTCATCCGTTCCAATGTTTGTGGCCCTATGTCTACAAAGTCTCTTGGAGGTCATCTATATTATGTGACATTAATTGATGACCATTCAAGAAAAACTTGGGTTTATTTGCTAAAATCCAAGGATGAAGTATTCAACAAATTTCAAGAATTCAAAGTGGAAGTGAAGAACCTTATAGATAGAAGAACAAATATATTAAGTTCCAAGAATGGATGAGATTACACTTCAAAGGAAGTCATATTTTCATAAGGAGGTTGGGATTAAGAGGGTGCTGATAGTCTGTTACAATTCTGAACAAAATGGAGTTTTTGAACGAAAGAACTAATCTATTGAAGAGAGTCTGAGAGCCATGTTACATGATCAAGATTTGTAGAAAGTTCTGTGGGGTGAAGCAAGAAAGACTGCTGTATACATTCAAAATCGAAGTCCTCACAAATCATTGGAAAACACGACTCCCGAAGAAGCTTTCATTGGGAAGAAACCCAGTATAGACCATCTCCAAATTTTTGGCTGTCTTGTCTATATTCACATTCCAAAAGATAAGGGGAAGAAGTTGGATCCTACAAGCATGAAGGGTATCTTTGTTGGCTATAGTAATACTTCAAAGGCATATAGGATTTACATAATAAGACACTAAATAGAAGTAAGCAGAACTGTGATTTTTGATGAAAGTATTGCATTCAAGAAATCAAAGGACCTCTTGATGGACTCTAATGATGAAGAACTTCCAATATTTGAGGAAGAACTCACCAGAGAGGAAGAAATCTTAAATCATGAAGATGAAGGTCCCATTGAACACATACAACCTGTGATTATCCTTGAAAGAAAAAAGAGATCTAATTGGTTGAAGTCTACTCTCCTAGATGCAAAAGGACATGGAGCAACTGAAGGCACATTAAGGGAAAGTAAGAAGCCCAAGGGATATTCAGGGTATGCAACCTATATGTCAAAGTTAATAGAAGCAAAACTATCCACCTTTGAAGGGGTTCTCAAACATAAAAAATGGAAAGATGGTATGAGTGAATAATATCAATCAATAATGAAAAATGGAGTTTGGGAGATCGTACCTAGGCCTGAAGACAAATATGTTGTCACTTCCAAATGGCTCTACAAGATTAAGCATGTTGTAGATGGAAGCATCGATAAATATAAGCCAAGATTTGTGGCTAGGGGCTTCTCTCAAGAGGAAGGCATCGACTATGAGGAGACATTTGCTCTTACAACAAGGTATACACCTATTCGTTCATTGGTTTTTTTGGAAGCATTAATGGGATGGAATCTCCATCAAATGGATGTCAAAACTGCATTCTTGAATGACACGATTGATGAAGAAGTCTATATAGAGCAACCTTTGGGATTTGTAGTAAAAAATAGAGAGACTTATGTTTGCGAGTTGAAGAAGGCTTTATATGGTCTCAAGCAATCACCAACAGCATGGTATGCTAGAATGGATGCATACCTACAAAGATTGGGTAAGCATTTGGCATTCGATACACTCTTTGAGGATGTGGTAGGTCATTCAAGATAGGAGTAGTCGTAGAGGACCAATATTCTTTAAGGACTGGGAATCCAAGACATGAATAATCCTGGAAGGTCATACTTTGTGAACACCCGGGTGGGGTATATACCTTGAAAGACAATGATGATGGTGTCTATAAGTCTCGGTCTCGCCAACAATGTGCTCTGATCTTCTGGAGAGATAAATCTATTAGTCAAGGTCTTGCTATGTGATAATGCTAGTTGTTATCATGCTAAACAGATGGGCTACCAATTCGACTCTTCTTATGAGATCTCTTCAGATTTAGAATGTCCATGTACCATTTATGAATACCTCCCTAGTTAAGAGGGAGCGTCGAAAAATGTGTAACTAGGTTCGATCTTCATAAATATGAAGTGTACTTTTGATTCTTGTATATTGCAAAATGAAAGAAAATTATTTATTGCTTCAAAAAAATATTATTGCTATTTGAAGCATGGGTTTCATGCTCAAGGTAGTTTATTTTAGAGGTCAAGAACCCATTGAGTGCTTCTAGGGTTTTTCCTAGGTCAAGAAGTCAAAAGAGTCATTGTCATATGTTGAAAACCCCATCGGGCATATTGTAACTTGTAAAAAGAAATATTTTTATATTTAAAATAGTAAGAATACCCTCCAAGACCAAGTCAACTTGCCTAATTTGGGGCACCTCGTCCACCTTGGAAGCCTATATATAGGAGGGAACTCGACCTCCTAGATACACAGTTCATTCTCTCATCTAGAAAGCAAAGGAGAAGAAGGAAGAGACTAGCGAAAGAAGAAGAAAGGTGAAGATCAAGTTTTTGGGTTATTTTTTCTCTCTCCTCACACTTGCGATGGAAGAAGGCTAGGGTTTTTGTTGCTGTAGGATCGAACTTGGAAAAAGTTTAGAAAGAAGGTCAAAGGAAGGCTCATTTTGTCATCCTCAAACCCCATAAGAAGGAAGAAATCAAGCGAAGGTCTAAAGAAGTCTTGGAAGGCTGACATAAGCTCATACGTGTGGAAGCAACCTATGTCACAAGGTTCGGCGAACCTGAAGCTTGAAATTCGAAATTCGGCGAACCTAATAAAAAATTCGAATTCGATCAGGTTCGGCGAACCTATTGCCGAACCTGAAGCCGAACCTGAAGACGAACATTATGCCGAACCTGAAGCCGAACCTGATCGAACCTGAAGGCGAATTTTATGATTTTTCCCATAAAGTTCGATTTTAATAAATTTTATGATTTTTTTTTGCTTGAGCGGTTTTTGTGAGCAGTTTTTGTTAGCGGTTTTTGTAAATAATGGGCTATTCCTGCCAATTATTTTCCCGGTTTCCATTATTTAGAAGACTGGCCGTTAATTCCACCTTTGCTAAGACAATGTGTAAACATGGTTTATGACTTGTTTTCCTGTAAAATATCAGTTTTGTCATGGTTGGAACTTACTGTAATAAAAATTTACTGTTGATTTTCATGAAGCATTGTAAGATGCTGCAATGGATGTTTATCTCTCTCTTGCTAGGCCATTAAAATTGTGCTTATTCAAATTTTCTATCATTCTTTTCATCAACTGTTGTTCTCCTATCTATAGACTGTATTATTTAGGCTAGGAACTATTGAAACCATATTCTTAATACATCAAAGCTGGTCTTGAAAGCTCAACATGTCAGTAGAAATGGGGTTTGGGAATAGATAAGAAATCTGCCTTTTTCCTCTGGTCCTCAAGGCAAGAGAGTTGGTTCTAGGCTTGAAGCCATTAAAGCTGAAGCTTATGATGCATTAAAGCTAAAGCGGGTCTCAAAGCTTAAGACATTAGTTTGGGGATTTGAGCTTGTCTTGGGGATTTGACATGTGTTTTACTAATCAAAATTCCTATTCATAGTTTTATAATTTATTAATTGATTTTGATTTTTTTTATGCCATTTATATATTTATTGAAAAATATGTATAGTTGAACCTAATGTCGAACCTCATTACGAACCTCATCAGAAAATTCGAACCCGAATCGAACTTAATCGTTGCCGAACTCGAATTCGAACCCGAACTGTGTGACATAGGAAGCAACTACTGCTAGGAGGGCCAAAAATTTCAGATCTGCAGTAGAGGTTGAAATTCTGTAGCTAGGTGTTGAAGTTGTGTTGTTGGATTTGAATGGGTTTGACTTGTTAAGAGGAAGCACATCATCAAGAAGGTTGGACTTGGTCTTGGAAGGGTATTGGTCTTGGTCTAGAGGTCTTGGAATTTGTCAATTGAAAAATCTATAAGAAGAGAGGAGATTTGTGGGTTTTCCTCTCAAGTGGAGAGATTTTGGCCCATGCTTGCAGCCTATATCTTGTGTTCTTGTGTATTGTTGATCTTTTTGTTTTGATAGCTGTTTGATGATAAGAATAACATAATAATACAAGAAGCTAATAAGTAAGAAAAAGTAAAAAGACATCACAAGCAGTTATCAAGCTAAAGAGAAATCATCTTATCTATTTCCCTATAGATTTATCAACACAGGAGAGTGTTACTGTCCCTTGCTTTTCCAAGGGCAACATCTTCATCAAAAGTCTGATCCCTCGCTGAACTCAATGTTACTTTGACCTAGCACATATATCTTGTAAGCTTTAAAATTTTCACAATAGCCAACAAAAATGCCTTTATTTCCTGAAGCTTCCAGCTTGGACCTCTTCTCCTTCGGTATATCAAAGTAGACAGGGCAGCCAAATATTATCAAGTGCCCAACTACCGGCATTCACACCTGTAAATGCTTCTTTAAGAGTCTTGTCTCCCAAGGCTTGATGAGGACTCCTATTTTGGACATATACTGCAGTATTTGTAGCTTCTTCCCACTGAAAGTTTGATCATGAATCATGGCTTTGGATTCTTCCAAGATGGAACTATTGTTCCTCTCTGCAACCCTATTTTGTTGAGGGTTATATGGAACAATCACCTCCCTCTTAATCCCAACATCTTTGCCAAAGTATTTGAATTCATTTGCAGTGTATTCACCTCCATTAGCAGTCCTTAGGATCTTGATTTTCTTTCCTGTTTGATTTCCCACAAAAGCCTTGAAGTCCCTGAACATGTTGAAAGCCTAATCCTTGGTCTTCAAGTAGAAGGTCCAAGTCTTACAGGCAAAGTCATCAACAAAGATAATATAATATAAGTATCCACCAATAGATGTCACCAACATGGTCCCACAAAGGTCAGAATGAATGAGTTGAAGGATCTCCTTCGATCTGCTGTCGCTAGAAGCGACTGGTACTTGGACTTGGCACTGGGATTGACATTGTCTGGAGGTTCATCTACTTGGCCCTGCATATATTCCGTCACATCATTCTCTTCAAGTGTGAGATCCGATCTAGCCCTCCATGCTGCAAAGATGGAGGAATCATTCAAATTCTCAATCTTGAAGTATGAGGTGGTCATCTTGTCCAAGAAGGTTGATTCCCAGTCAGCAACAATAATATCTCGAAGGGGTGCTCTCTGGTATCCTTAGGCTAACCTTCACCTCTGCTCTGATACCCTGTTAATTTTTCACAATGTTGTAGTTGATATAATCACTTAAAACAATTTCTTCCAATTTCAATCACCCCAGTAACAGATGAACAATTATAGATAGAACAGTAAACAATAAATGCACAATAAAAGATAGCCAAGCACAATGAGACACAGAGATTTGGTCAAAGGTACCAGTCTGCAATTTTCGGCCTGTGAAGGTACAGTCAGTAGCAGCCAACTGTCCGCAATTTTAGTCAAAGTCGACAGTCAAACTGCCCAGAAAAGTTTGGTCTACCCAGCAGTAATTTCGGCCTTTCTTCCTCAGTCAAACTTGGTCAAAGCAGAGACATTCTTCTTGCAATTCAGTCAAATTCCACAGTTTACCCTGTGGTCAAACCCTAGTTCTAACCTGTCGTCAACACCAGTCAAATTGCCCAGAATAGAAAAAAAAATTTGGTCAAACACAGTCAAAGATTTGGCCTCCAAAACAGTTTGGTCAAACAGCAGAAAGAGAACTTGGTCGACAGAAATCAATGCTGGTCAATACACCCCAAAACAGAATTGAAAAACTCAACTCAGCCAAAACAGAAAGTGCTCTTCTTCTGCGAATTTCAGTTGATGTGATGCCAAATGAGCTGCATCGAATAGTCTATGTGGTTTAGGACAACCAATTTCTCTTGGTGGGGCCGACTTGTACTTTCATTAGGCCTACATGTCAAACTCAAAATATGAATTTTCCTTTATGATTTGCCAATGAAATTTTGACCAAAGCTGCCCAATTTTCAAGACAGCCTAGGCCTTATAGTTGGGCATTCTCTTCATCTTCCCCAAGACCTATGCATCCATCCCGACTTCACCAAGTCCCCTAAAATATCAAATGTACTGAATCTGTATAATTTTTTTTTTTTGGCAATATTGATAGGTAAGTTATTCTGGCGATTGTTTGCCACATGTTTCTACTAGTTTGAATGTGCCAGTGTGCATGCACAGATATTCAACTCTATTAGTATTAATTAATTAGTTTTCTTAGCAAAGCATAATTATAAAAATAACTCACAAGTAATCTTTTTTCCTAAATAAGATAGTGATTATGAAGAAAATGATGTTTCAAGAGTGATGGATTCAGAAGTGGGAATATGATTTATGGAATCTGATTTATTACGTAGGCTGTGAACTTAGAGCAGAAGCATTTGTTCTATTCATTTATACATTATTTCAGTTCCACCTACATTATTTCAATTCCATTCTAATTAAACTGTTCTGTTGGCTTTCTGCCATATATCATTTCATTGTTCTACTGAGTTATGATGAGTGCATTTCCCAGCAAGCTGATTTACCTCTAGACACTTGTTTATGCTTACTGAAATATAAAAGTTGTGATTTCAAATGGCAAGTTGGCACTTCTTGCTGCATTCAGTAGTGTATGAATCCCTTTTTTAATAAGATGTCAACAAGGCAATTTCATTTGGTTTCAAATGCCTTCATGGTTGGAAGTCAATGACAACCTTCTTTGGTTGCAGATTTCAAATGCAGATTTCTTGCTTCTACAAAAGACCCAAGAAGGTTCTCAATTGTGTTCTCAAGTCGTCCAATCTCCAGATAAGCTTCAGGTTTACCTTTTTGTTGAAATTTGAAAGTTGAACATGATTTTATTATTAGTTATTGGTTTGAAATATTCCAGAAAGAATTCTTGTTAGAAATGGAATGCCATGTAAATCCTACAAACAATTTATAATTAATGTATGCATGAATCTGTTATGATATGTTTTCATTACTGTATGAGGCTTTGATGGAATGAATGTGGGGTGCTTATTGATTGATACAATAGCTATAATATTTATATTTTAATTCTAGTGAACTACATGTGGAGGCCACTTATCACAAAGTAAGGTTATTTGTCTATTAAATCTTAACTGCATATATTTATTGGACAAATTTTTGCATAAATTTTAGTAATTTGTTATTACTATTTTTTGTTGTTTCTTTATATATCCACATGATAATATTGTAAATTCTAGCTGGGGTCCTTGTTGAACTCAAGATCATTGTTAGGGCCTTGTACCTTTGGAAAATCTTTGAAAAGTTTGTGACAATTGCTTGGGCCTCTTCGTTATGCCAGATAGAGTTTACCTTTTGTCGAGTAAAGTTCAATGAATGCTTTGTCCAATAGATGTTATCTTGATATATCGAGTGATTATTTTGTAGCTTTGTTGGTTTCAGGTTCTATTGATGCCCAAATATGTGAGTTTATTATTATAGTAAAAGGGCTTTCGTATGACCAAGTATCATATGGTCTTCTATAGACAAATTTTTAAGAGGTAGTATGTTGGGTGAGTAGAAGTTCATTCTTCATCATCCATTGTTTAGGCAGAGTTCATGACCTCTTCTTTTAGCATGATTTACAAACTCTTCAATGGGTATGGACTGCTATCTACTGCTCTTCGAAGGCCATAACCGCTTTTACTACATAAGGTCTAGCACATTGCTAGATTGCAAAGGCCTCCTATCTACTTCAATCAGTTGGTATATCAATCAATTCCTTCCCTTGTTTAGAATCTCAGCTACTATTTTGATGACCGTGATTGACTCATGTTGAATAAGCAAGAGTTCAATAGGATCATATGAGAAGACATTATACATCATATTTATGTTAGATGGTTGATCCTTCAAGTTGGCTAAGCGCTTAGATGGCCTTCTACGTGAAGCAATTTTTTGGAGTTGAGAGATGGCCTTCTACGTGAAGCAATTTTTTGGAGTTGAGAGATGGCCTTATTGTTTGGATTTCCTACATGCTTTGACATTGGATGTATGCTCTCCAAATTCTCCTTGGATAGTTTTTGGTTGGTTCTCATCTTCTTTGGTTTGAAATTGGACACCACATCACTTGAGGGGATAGGCCTTGCCAACTTTGGCATCTTCATGAGATTAAGACAGAGGAGTGCTTCTTTTAAGTGCACCATCTATTACAAGTTTGAAGGGTGGTTTTATTGCCTTTTTAGGGAGTTTTCTTCTACTTCCCTTGACCAGAGATATGTTGAAAGAAGGTCTTCTTTGTCTTGGCCTTAGCTGGAAAGACCGAATTTTCTCTTCCTTTGACCATGGATGAGTTCATGGGGATGGAGAGTTCATGTGTAGTGATAGAGCTTCAATCACGTGGAGTCTTCCTGAGTTAACTATAGGATCAAGTGGCAGTCCTAGTTTAAAAGAGGACGAGTTGGGGGCTTCAGTTTCTAATTGAGGCAAAGACTAGTTAAAGAGTCAGTTAAACTTAGTTAACAAGTCAATGATAATTGTTGTTCTAAATTTGTATTTGTCAGATTTAGCATGGATCAAAGTGATAAAAGGAGGACAAAGGCTTAAATGTAATTCAGTTGTTTTGCTCACGAAGGACTGTGACAAGGCACAACTCACTAGATTGTGAGAGAGCACAATTTTGTGTGAGATCATCTTTGCTGTGAGTGCATATATTGGAGGAGCCAATACATAGTTTTGAAGGGGCTTTCTTGTGCATACTTGTGCTAGGAGTTAGGGGTTGCGTCCTAAAGAATAGGAGGCCCTTTGCATTAGAGAATAGAAGGTACGTGTGTAAGGAATTTGGGGCAGGCAGTGGAAACTTGTGTAAAGAATTCAGGCTAGCTGGTGGAGATCAGCGCAAGGAAATAAGGCTAGGTAGGTGTTAATTTTAGTTAACAATGGTATGTTCTATGCTTAGCACATTACTTCAATGTCCTTTTAGCAACCCAATGACAATTTCCAATTTTGTTATCCAATAGCAATCACATTAACTATGAATCACGTTGACAGTAACTGTAGATAGAACATGAATAGCAAAATGCAGAAGACAAGCCAAGACAAGAGAACATCAGATTTGGCAAATGCCAGGGAAAAACCCCAAGATGAGGAAAATCCTTAAACAATTTTTCTTATTATTATATCAAATGTTCAACAAAGAAAGAGAGAGTACAAAAGTCAAAAATGACTTGCCAAATCACAGTCAAAACAACCCTGTAAAATTTTGCAATTTTGTTCTTGGTCAACAGTAGTAAAATAAGCCTTAAGCAGAAAGTTAACAACAGTCAAACTTCTCTCAAAACAACTCGGTTAATCGACAATCAAACTCGACCTCTTATGTTGGTCAAAGTCAGCCCAAAACAGTTCATAAAATAGTGGTCAAACTTGGTCAAAGTCTGCTTTTGAATTCTATGGTCAAGCCTTGTAGTTAGCCTCGATCAACGTGCTTAGAAAACCTCATTTTTTGTGCCAATAGGTGCGGCCTCCAAAGATTGAAATTTTGGAAGAAAATCACAGTCAAATGTGGTCAAAATACTCTTGGTCAGCGCTGGTCAAACTTGCAACAAACTGTGAAATTTTGGCCCTGCAATTTGTCCTCCTTGCCACACGTGTGAGAGAATTCAGTTGCCCAATAGCTATACATACTACGAACCAGTTAGGTTAGGAGAGAGATGAATGTGCGAGATGAGATGATGCCAAATGAAGTTTGAGGCCTCTCATATTTATACGAGTTGTTGGGGCTCAAGTGACATGACCATTAGACTTCATGAGCCTACATGATGATGTGGCCAACCTTGACAATTTACAAAAATGTGGGCTTGACCTCAAAAACATATTTTCCCTTGTCCAAGTTTGATGATTTTTAGGTTGATTTTGGTCCTCTCGAAATGAGGAATTCAATGCAATAATCATCAAAGAGGAACAATTTGAACACTTCATCCTTTTCAAGAAATAAATCCATGTTTTGCGTCAGAAGTCATCCACCAAGATTGCATAATACGAGTATCCTCCCAACGATGTTACAGGCAACATACCGAAAGGTCAGAATGAACAAATTAAAGAATATTGGTTGTCTTGCTTTCACTAGAAGGAAATGGTCCCTTTGAATGCTTCCTAGCTGCACAACCCTGACAAACACCTTCATGGTTCATATTAAACTCGGGCATACTTGTGACAGTCTTCCTTACCCTAGGTAAGGCTTTGTAATGCAAGTGGGCGAACCTCTGGTGCCATAGCTCAGATTGAAGAGAAGTATCACTTGCTAAAGCTCCCAAAGGACTTCCACCAACTTGATAGAGACCATCAACCTTAAATCCAAGTGTAAATGCATCTTTAGGGTTTCTTTGCCAAATACATACCTTACCAAAAACGAATGCTACCTTGAAGCCTTTGTCATCTATCACAGAAATATATACCAGGTTCTCCTTCAAATCGGGCACATACAACACATCTTGTAGGATTGTTTGACGTTGATTCAAGTGAAGAGTGATAATACCTATTCCTTTCACGGGGTAGGTGGCATTATATCCAAGTATGATCTCTAAATTAGTCTTCTTTTCAACCAAATTTGAGAGGGCCTCCTTGTACCCAGTGAAGTGCCTTGAGGCTCCCCTACCAATCAACCAATGATCCAAAGTTCGGAGGAGAGGTAGTAGATTAAGCTGAAATAAGATAAAACTCATCTTGTTTTTCTACAAAATTACTTTCATCATACTTGGCGTTTCTGTTGAGATTTTGGGGTGTTGGGGTTGCATCAGATGTGCTCTAGCTCCCAAACTTTGTGGAGGGACTAGAGTACATAAGATCTCCAAGACCCAGAAAACGATTTAAGAAATTCCATCTTGTTTAGGAGATATTTAATTACTTAATCTTT
Organism: Pinus albicaulis; assembly: GCA_034641835.2. Taxonomy (NCBI): domain Eukaryota; kingdom Viridiplantae; phylum Streptophyta; class Pinopsida; order Pinales; family Pinaceae; genus Pinus; species Pinus albicaulis. The sequence goes on from CM076570.1 coordinate 988,350,123, forward strand.
TTAATTAAGGAACTTAAGTCTAACTTAGGAAAATTAAAAGATTAAAGTTAATTAAATTAAACATGTAATGAAATTGACTTAAGTCACATGGATCAAGCTTTCTTTTAATCTTAGTCGTCGATAAGAGATTAGATCACATTCGTTGGTTTCCCAACGAGAAAAGTATAAAGGAAAGGCTTGGGGTCAGTTGGAGAACGCATAGTGGCAGAGCACTGAGACTAAGTTGGAATTCTAGGGCGTGGTTTGCTAAGAATTTCAAAAGTGTTTCAGCGAAAGCGAGGGGTAGTATTGGCGAGAGGGATGGTTTGATCCCATGCCGAGAGTGCAACAAGAGGCAAAGAAGCAGCAAACTGAGCAGCGCAGAGGGGGCAGCAGCTACACAGAGCAACCATAGCCCAATAGGGGCAGTGCATAGGCTTCAGTGGCTACGCAGGGTTGATGCAGGCCCAGAAAGGGCAACACAGAGGCAGCAGGAGGCCAACGGGGCTGATGCAGGCCCAGTGAGGGCAGCAGGGGCAGCGTAACCCAGTCTGGGGTGATGCAAGCCCTTTTGGAGCAGCACAGGGGCTGGCGCAAGCTAGCAGAGTTGACTTAGAGGGCTTCAGAGTAGCGCTGGGGTTTCTGAAGACTGAAAAGGGCTGAGTTCTGTAAATCTCGTTTGAGGGTGCGAATCAGTCAGTTTTTCTGTCTCCAGAACAGAGGTATAGCTGCAGTTTTATTTCTTTGTCGGGTTAACTAGTTTGGTGCCTAGATTTGTTGTACTTAGATTCTACTTAATAATAAAACCCTCTAGCAGCCAGAAGACCAGTTTTCTCGCATTGGGTTTTCCAGGGACAGTTGTCCAAAAAATCCTTGTGTCACTTTGTCATTGTGCATGTTATTCAGTTTAGATCTGTATGTGTAGGCTGTTAATGTATTTACTTCGATGTTAATGCTGAATATTTCACATTAATATCTTAATGTAAGTAGGAGAAGTAAATATGAAAATTAACAGTAGGCTTTCTTTATGAGATATTCAGAAATTTTCACATGGTATCAGAGTGATTGCAGATCTAGCCTGGATCTCCAACAAGAAGACTGAAGAATTTGTGCTCCAGAAAGCAGCAACAGCAGCAGAAAACCATACTAGAGAAGGCAACGCAACAACAGAAGGAAGCAGAGCCAAGCAACTGCCATAGTGACGTAGTCTTCACGCAGATCCACACAGGTCCACACACTTACTGCGTACAGGTAGCGCAAAAGCTGCGTTGAGATTGTCTACTCACGCAGAGGCCAGCCAGGGTGACATAGTCTTGAAGCTGGTTGCTAATTCAGAGTGTCAGAAGTTGAGTTGCAGACCTTCAATAGTTGCTGGTGGGGTTAAAATTCTCTCGGTGCAAAATTTAGCCTAAGCTAAGTTGACAAAGAGTAGGAAGAGAACAACTTCTCAGAAGATTTCTTGCCAAAGAAGTCTGAAGATCAGTTAGAGGATCAAAGAGAGGTGATTTGTTTTGTTTGGCAGACTTCCAAGAGAGGGAGTCAGTTGTCAGAGGGAGCAGAGGGTTCCTGTTTCGCCAAGGACTCTATATCTGAGTCTAGCAAAGAGAGGAGGATTCGTTCCGACACTTTTTTTGAGCAGATGGCACCTCATGGGCTATGCGATTAGGATAGTTTGGACGACTTGTCCAACTTTGCAATTTGGAAGGCCAAAATCCTGGTAGTCATGGAGGCATACGACTTGAGGGAGCATGCAGAGAAGTCCTGGCCACTCCGACCGATGCTCTTCTCCTAAAGAAGCATCAAGAAGCCTCGATCCATGACAAGTGCTTCATTATGGATGGGGTCAAAGATCATGTGGTCCCACACATAGCTGAGAAGGTAACGACTCATGAGATGTGGGTGGCTCTAACCACATTATATGAAGGAAGATTCGTCTAGAGGAAGATGTTTCTGGAGAACCATCTGAGGTTATTCATGATGGCCAAGGGCGAGGAGATCGATCCTTTTCTATCCAGACTACAATAGATCTAGGATCAACTTACTGGCATGGGATTCAAGGTGGATGACGATGTTATGGTGATGACTGCTCTCAATGCAGTCACAGAGGACTAAGAAACTTTTGTCTAAAGACTTTCGGGCAGAGCGGATCTTCCCAAATGGGACAACATGTGGGCTATCATTCGACGAGAGGAAATTCGTCGGATGACGAAGAAACATTACAACACTGGTTCGAGTAAAGTGAAGAAGGAAGAAGAGGAAGATGCAACCTTGGCATCAAAGAGGCAGCAAGGGAGAAAGAAGTGTGATCTGTCGAAGATCAAGTGTGTCCAGTGCAACGAACTAGGACATTTCGCCAGCAATTGTCCTCAAAGGAAAAAGGACAAGGAAGATTCTAGCTCCAAGGCTGCTGTGGCGGACGATGGCTCCGAAGATGATGTAGCCATGAGCACTCATGAACCACGAAAGTGGGGCGACATGGATCTGTAGAGAAGCTACAAAGTGAAGGCAAGATCCTTGAGTATCCCAACTCTTGGATCACATACGAGATACAGGAGCCTGAAGACGATAGCGGGATAAGTGGAGCAATGGGTGCAGAGAATCACAGATGGAGCAGAGGCAGAGCTGAATGCTGAGAGGGAGCAGCGTGATGTAGATGCAACAACATAGAGGGGCTAATGTGACTTCAGTAGCGCAGAGCAGGCTTGCTTACGCAGTGCAGAGGCTTCGGGAGGACAACGCAATGTAGCAGCAACGTAGGGGACATCAGCACAGACGCTGTGTTGAGGAGGTTTGCTTACGCAGAGCAGAGTTGTAGCAGCCTCCAGATGACATCACAGAGCAGCAATCTATGGAGTTTCAGTGATGAAGATGCAGCCCAAACTGACTTGTATGTCAAAGATTGGGCAGGAGAACTTCAATTGCTTACTCTCAGCAACTGAGTTGCAGTGCAACAGTTGGCAACACGATGCAACAAATTGAAAGGGAGTTGCAGTACAAATGTAGCAGTGGCAATGGCAGCGTCATAGGCAGTAGTACAAGAGAGCAACAGTAGCACAGTGATGAAGGGTAGCAAGCCAAGCATCAACGCAGAGACCCACACCAGAGATCAGTGCAAAACTTCGGGGTGAAGTATTGTTGCTAGAGCACATTCATCGCTAAGAGGGAGTGTTGAGATTTTGGGGTGTTGCGATAGCATCGGATGTGCTCTAGCTCCCAAACTTTGTGGAGGGACTAGAGTAAATAAGATCTCCAAGACCCAGAAATCGATTCAGGAAATTCCATCATGTTTAAGAGATATTTAATTTAATTAATCTTTTTAATTAAGGACCCTAAGTCTAACTTAGGAAAATTAAAAGATTAAAGTTAATTAAATTAAACATGTGATGAAAATGACTTAAGTCACACAGATCAAGCTTTCTTTTAATCTTAGCCGTCGATAAGAGATTAGATCACGGTCTTTGGTTTCCCAACGAGAAAAGTATAAAGGAAAGGCTTGGGGTCAGTTGGAGAACACACAGGGGCAGCGTAACCCGGGCAACACAAGGGTAGCGTAACCCAGTTTGGGGTGATGCAGGCCCTTCCTGAGCAGCGCAGGGGCTGACCCAAGCTAGCAGAGATGACTTAGAGGGCTTCAGAGCAACGCTACGGTTTTTGAAGACTGAAAAGGGCTGAGTTTTGTAAATCCCGTTTGAGGGTGTGAATCAGTCAGTTTTTTTGTCTCAAGAACAGAGGTATAGCTGCAGTTTTATTTCTTTGTCGGGTTAACCAGTTTGGTGCTTAGATTTGTTGTACTTAGATTCTACTTAATAATAAAACCCTTCAGCAGCCAGAAGACCGGTTTTCTCGCATTAGGTTTTTCTGTGGATAGTTGTTCAAAAAATCCTTGGGTGTCACTTTGTCATTATGCATGTTATTCAGTTTAGATCTGTATGTGTAGGTTGTTAATGTATTTAATTCGATGTTAATGCTGAATATTCCACATTAATAACTTAATGTAAGTAGGAGAAGTAAATCTGAAAATTAGCAGTAGGGTTTTTGTTTGAGATATTCAGAAATTTTCACAATTTCTTGTCATTTTGGGAGGTCGACCATTTCCATTTTGAGTAGTGGGAGCATTCCTCTTTCCTTGTTGAACTTGTTGTTCCTTTGATTGCTATTGCTTTTGAAATTGTTGTGGTTGTTGTTGTTGTCATCCCTTGGAGAATTCTTCTTGTGAGGACACACTCTAGCATAATGGCCGAACCTGTTGCAATTGTAAAACCTTCCATTTCTTCGTTCTTTGAATACCTTCTTAGATCCTTGACCTTGTCTCCTCGGACCAACATTATTCTTCCTTTTTGCATGAGCAGAGAAAGTAGGTTCATTTCCATTGGAGCGCTTGTCTCTCTCCATCATCCTAGTCTCATCTTGAATGCATCTAGCCAATAACTCATCGAAACTAGGTATCTTGTCATTGTTGAGAATAGTGGTGACAAATACATCCCAAGGTCTTAAAAGACATCCAAGTGCAATGAGAGTGATCTCCCTGTCAGCAATAACTTCTCCAATAAATAGTAGGTCATTCTTGATTTATGTTATTCTCATGCAGTAGGATTGGATAGACTCCCCTTTATCCATCTTGATGTCCTTCAACTTGTTCTTGAGAAAGGGGATTTGATTTGCATTGTTCACTATGAGCATTCCAACCAACTTATCATATATCTCCTTAGAAGTTCCTAAATCAGAAATATATGCAACCAAATGCTTTTGAATAGTGTCAATCAAATTTTCTTTGCTTTGAGCTCACCTTTTCTATATTTCGTCTTAGCAACAACCAATGCATTAGAAGGACGGTCCACCACTTTTCCCTGCACATAGTCCAATACTTAATGTTCCTCCAAAGTTAGGTCCAAAGTCATCTTCCATGCTTGATAGTCAAAGTTGTCATTGAGCTTGTCCTCAATCCTGAAGTAAGATTTAGAAGCCATTGAGACTTGTCCAATAGATCTCCCTTAGTGATTGCTTTTCTCGCTCTTGCTTGGGCTTTGTCTTCTCTTGGGCTCTGATACCATGTTAATTTTAGTTAACAATGGTATGTTCTATGCTTAACAAAATTTTCAATGTCCTTTTAGAAGCCCAATAACAATTTCCAATTTAGTTTTCCAATAGCAATCACATTAACCATAAATCACATTGATAATAATTGTAGATAGAACATGAATAACAAAATGCAGTAGACAATCCAAGACAAAGGAAAAACCCCAAGATGGATAAAATCCTTGATCAATTCTTCTTTTTATTATATCAAATGTTCAACAGGGAGTACAAAAGTCAAAATTGACTTACCAAATCATAGTCAAACCGACCTTGTAAAATTTTGCAATTCTATTCTTGGTCAACAATAGTCAAATAAGCCCTAACCAAAATGTCAACGATAGTCAAACTTCTCTCAAAACAACTCGGTCAATCCACATTCAACCTCAACCTCAAAATAGTTCATAAAAAATGGTCAAACTTGGTCAAAGTCTGCTCTTGAATTATGGGGTCAAGCCTATGGTCAACCTCGGTCAAAGTCTGCTCTTGAATTATGGGGTCAAACCTATGGTCAACCTCGATCAACGTGCCCATGATACCTTAGTTTGTGTGCCAATAGGCGTGGCCTTCAAAGATCGAAAATTTGCAGAAAATCACAATCAAATGTGGTCAAAACACCCATGGCCAACGCTGGTCAAACTTGCAACAAACTTTGAAATTTTGGCCCTGCAATTTGTCCTCCTTCTTGCCACACGTGTGAGAGAATTCGGCTGCCCAATAGTTGTACGAACCAATCAGATGAGGAGAGAGATGAATGTGTGAGATGAGATGATTCCAAATGAGGTTTGAGGTCTCTCATATTTATACAAGTTGTTTGGGCTCAAGTGACATTACCATTGGGCTTCATGAGCCTACATGATGGTGTAGCCGACCATGACAATTTACACATGTGTAGGTTTTGTTGAAGAATGTAACTAGGTTCAGTGTTCATTATTAATATATTTGTCAAAAAATAATTTATTATTATTTTATTGACTTGTTAAAGCATGGGTTTCATGCTTGGGTCAATTATAAGTCAAGCCTCCATTGTAGGCTTTAGGTTGTTTATTGTTTGGTCAAAGACTCTTCCATCAAGTCATCCTCTTCAGCAAAGTCATCAACTCGACCGCTTCATCAAGTTCAATGGTGTTTTCCCCAAAGAGTGGGGTTTTGCCCTGGGAGTGTGCCTACATCTTGTTGTTGAGAAATCTAGGGCATTAACATTAGGTGATTTCTCTTTATTAGTGATTGTTTGTGAATGCCTTTTAACTTCCTTAGATTAGAATCTTCTTCTTGTTAGATTATTAGTGTTGTTCTTCATCAAACAGTAACAAATGCATGAATATGAAATAGACAAGAGACACAACATGTAGGCTATGAGCCAGGTCCAAAACCTCTCTCTCTGAAAGGAAAACCTGCACAAATTCTTCTTATAGAGATTCCAATTGACATTTACCAAAACCATGACCCTTGACATATTTCGACACTCCAAGACCAAGACACAATTATCCTTCTTCCTTTATTCTTCAATCTTTCTTAATCTGAGATTATCTCTTCGTGGCACCAAAATGTGACCACTGTAGCAACATTCAAACATAGTGATACATTATTGAAATGTGGCCTCACCGAACTGTGGTACTTTGCAGCATCATGCATCATACCTTCATATTGTTATTGCACCACCTAGTAGCACAAGTAGCATCGAGCAACTGAGCATCATAACATTACTGTATCGCCTAGTAGCACTAAGGTTATACACTGTGATAGCACTTGGCATCGTGCATCACTGTAGCACCGAGTATCATCCTATTAGCAAAGCACCGAGACCTTATCCAAACTGTAGTACCTTGATATAGACCAAAAATATCAGGGTGATCTGAAGTCTTTCCAGTGTGATCATCCATCTGCATTTTAGAGAGGTCTCTTTGTGGAGATTCGAAAATTCCTTGCTGTTCTTATCACCAAAAACTCAAAGGTATGCCGAGGAGGTTCTGTGGTTTATCCGAGCTCTATCACTATTATACCCATCTGAAAAGCTCAAAGATACACCGAACTGAATTGTGGAAAATGCGAGGTGCCTTGCCACCTATTTATAGTAGTTTGTCCCTATATTTGAGCCAACATGACCATCCGAATGGGTGTGTCTCCATATGTGAGACGACATGACTTTTATGTGTATATATATTGAGGCCGACCATGAAGAAGATGACTGTGCTTGTTTTTTGGAGTGCTTCGAGACAACTTATAGACTTAGATACAATATTTGTATGCCCAAGAAGGGTCATACATGACATTGACTCTAAAACAAAAATCCCTTGCCCATGAAACCCATGAAGCAAGCTAATAATAATTTATTACATCATTTACAAGATTCACAATTACATGTCATTATGAAGACCGAACCTAGCTACATTTTACAACACTTGTGTCCTCTTCTATTTGCTGCCTTGCATTAGTCTTGATGTTAAGAAAAGATAAATTGAAAGAACACGTAATAATAATGAAAACATCACAAGATAATGTCACAATAAGAGAAATTGTTTAATTGCCACCTCCTTGGATTTCTCAACATGGTTTCAGAGCTATGGTCATGATCAAAGGCAGTTCAAGATCACTTATTCATCCTTGAAGTGTTCTCAGTGAAAGGATTCTTAAGATCAAGTTAGTTAGATCAAGGTTTTGTTTGCATTGAAGGAGTTTTTTAGTATACCTTGAGAAGACATGTTTAGATCATCTTCAGAAAATATGGATATAGAACCTCACACAAAATCAAATTAGATTGATTTCAGAAATTAAGTTTATAAATGTTCAATGAAGTTACATTTATAACTTAGCTGCAGAAAAATTCGGGCCCTATGATATATGTATGGTTAGAATAGTGGTATGTACATAGGCTAAGAGTACTGGTAGGAAACAATAATGTTTACAAGGGCTGAAACAATGATAAGAGTTCAACGCAGTAAGAAGGTTTCGCTGCCATCACAGTGAAAAGGTTTTGGGGAACCACAGAGACAAGCTTCAGTGATATACTTGGCATACCTTACTAAGATAGAATGCGGATCTCAGTGAAGATACTTACAAAATCAGGGTCTCAATCTTGATCATCATTGTTTGAGCTATCTTCAGTGTTATCATTAAAGAACTGTGCCACTCCTACATCATTGAAGAGTGGGATGATGGATATTATTACTTTGTACATAATCGAAGTATGAAGCTCTTTAATGATCTGTGTCATCACATAAACTATCTGAAGTCTGTCCTATACAAGTCTTATACGAACTCAAGCACCAAGGAAACACTCTTTGACGATCTAAGTACAAGGAACCAAGTAAGTTACTACAACAAGTCTAATGAGCTCTCAAAAAAAAAAAATCAGAGGTCTATACATACAAGGTAAGTATATTTATAACGATTTTCAAATTTATCTAACTTCAAATGGTACATAACTAGTCATAAGTCCCAAGTCCTCCATCTTGATCAAGGAATTATGAATAACTTTTACTAGGTAATAATCACATTATCATGAACAAAGTCGACACGTTTCGAACCAACCAGTGTGGTTCATCATCAGGACTAGGTGAGAGATCAGATCAGTCTTTAAGTTTAAATAGATGTAGGAGAAGCAAAGAAAACCGAAGCCAAAAATCTATTAACTTTTACTAGGGTTCGATGTAAACCCTAGACTTTTCTGTTGATCGAGTTTGACTGAGTTTTTCAGATTTGTTTTGGGTTGATTTGGAATACTGCTAGAGGTCGCATTGATTAAGGTTGACCTAGCTGATTTGGAGGTGTCTTCTTGCTAATTTGTCTAGCCTTGACTTTCTGGTTAGGGCATCTCGTTGACTGCTGTTTGACTGAAGTATTGGGCAAATTTATTTTGTATATTGTACTCGCTCTCTCTATTGAACTTTTGAAGAATAATAAGAAGATTTGATCAAAGGGTTTTCCCCACATTGGGGTTTTTCCCTGCCATTCGCCAAATATTGTGTCCTCTTGTCTTGGCTTGTCTTCTACTTATTGTTTATGATCTATCAACATTTACTTTCAATGTTAATGTGATTGCTAATCTGGAAATTGATATTGGGCTAATAAGAAAAGATTGAAGTAAATTGCTCTAAAGCATAGAACATACATTTGTTATTTGAAATTAACAAAATGTAAACCAATAATTGTTCAAATGAAATAATAAAAACTTGCTCAAATAGTTATTCAAAGTGAAATGACAAGTAGTCCTGCAAACTAGAACATTGTTAGATGAAATATCACTTGCAAGATTATACTTGTAAAGAAATGCTCAAATACAGATAACATCAACATAGATATCAAGAATATGTAATAGCAATTTGGCAAGAAGGTAAAGATGGCAAGATGAAAATCTGCACTACTTGCAATATGCTATTTGGAATAAAATAACTTGCAAATGAGATTCAATGGATCAACGTACTGCTTGCAAAATCTAAGTAGGTATTGCACTTGCTAAAGGAAGTACCCAACAACAAGAGCTAATAACATTACTAGGCAACGATGCCATCCATCATGGAAGTACATGAAATAAATAAATTTGCAAGTAAACTTAAAGTGCTCTAAAGTAAGTGAGTTAGAATGATATGCAAACTAGCTAATGTGAGATGCACTTATCTTGGTTATTTTAATCTATATGTCTATTCGAAGGTGAGAGATTCTCCCTTCAAGTTCTCACCAAAGGGTAAAGATTGGGGTAGGAAGAGGGACTCATGAGGCAATTGTCCTTCGTTAATGATACCCTTCCCCTAATTTTTACAAATCATGCGTGTCTTCGTTCCTACAAGGGGACAAAGCCACCTTCAAAACTATAGAGCCACACGCTTTACCTTACTCTATACCAAATGGAAGAAATTTTCAAGGAAAAACTTTGTCCTATTATGTCTATACAACCAAGCTTATGCTTGGAGGTAAATTTTGAATGTGCAAGTCTAAACTAGACTTCTTAAATGAAATGCTTCAAAGTTATTGCTTCCAAGAGAAGTGATGATAACAATGTTTCCAAATAAGTGAAATGAGATAATGCTCAAAATAAATTGCGCCAATAACTTCAATGGAAAAATTGATTGGAATTAGCTCAATATTACTTCACAAGTTGAGATTTGCATAGAACCATGTACTTTACCAATTGTTTGCAGGTAAATGAGCTAATTGAAACTAGACAATTAAGTTCTTCAAAGTAAATTGCTTCAAGTAAACGACGATGATATAATGCTCCAACGAATATCAACAACATGTAGCATAAGTTGAAAAAAATGAGGAAGCATGTACCCAAATAAATTATGAAACAATTTACCAAGTTGAGTAAGAAGAGATGTATTGGTGAACAAATCAAAGCTTGCCAAAAAATGTAAAATGCTTGCACTTAAAATGAGTTGCTTAAACCTAAATTGTAAATGTTGTAACTTAAGCAACAATGAGTTACACAATTCAAGAGCTCAAGTAATGAAATAGCAAACTTGATTAGTCTAAATTAGCAAATGAAAGGGAATGTAAGTGTTGTGTTAATTCTAAAAATGAACCACATGTGAATTAGATTAGGAAATTAAATATGCATGCAAGTAAACTAGAATCAAGAACTAGAACATGCAAATCAATCCACTTTGTAGAGCCCTCCTCCTAAATGAGGTGGGATACCATGGGAGAAATTCCCAAGCTCCCTCAAGACAAAAAATCCTAGGAAGTAGTGCATCAGTCCTAGGTCTTTCATCTCAAACTCAGAAGCTAGCTCCCTCTTACACTGATGAATGATAGGGCAATTGTCAGGAAGAGATCGTCCACATAGAGAACCAAAATGAGAGGCCTTTCTCTATCAACCTTAAAATAAAGGTTCGAATCAGCATTACTTCAAGTGAAGCCCAACTTCATCAAGTAGCTATCTATCCTCTCGTACCAAGCCCTGGGGGCTTGCTTCAACCCATCGAGGGCTTTCTTCGGCCTTCCTACATGGGTGTCTCTATCTCGGACTTCGAACCCCAGAGGTTGCTCCACATACACCTCTTCCTTTATAGATCCATGCAGAAAAGTGTTCTTCACATCCATCTGATGTAGACTCCATCCTTGCATAGTAGCAATGGCAATAATAGATCGGATGGTGGTATAGCAGGCCACAGGTGCAAATATATCATCATAATCTATGCCTTTTTTTTGAGAGAAGCCTCGGGCAACGAATCTTGCCTTGTACTTTTCAGCACTTCCATTAGATCCATGTTTGATCTTATAAAGACATTTCGAGGTGACAACAGATTTGTCCTCCGGTCTTGGGACCACTTCCCAGACATCATTCTTCATAATGGACTCATATTCTTCGTGCATAACATCCTTCCAAACTTGATGCTTTACGACTTCTTCAATTGTTCCAAGCTTAGATTGTATTATCGTACTCATGGCTGCTAGATACCCTTGGTATCTCTTCGGCTTCTTGCTTTCATGGAATGTCCCCCTTGGGGCAATATGTCTCTCGGCATCTTCTAGAGTATCCCTAATCCATGAGGGTCTTCTCTTATTTGAAGGAGGTGGATCAATGGGATCCATAGGTCCTTCAACATCGGGCATCAGGTCATCCTTCAACTCTTCCAACTTCCCTGCTTCTTCATCTTCTTTGACTTCCTTGGAGTTAGGAAGATTTCTTACTTCCTTGAGGGCAACATCTTCATCGAAGGTGACATTGTGGCATATCGCCACTTCTCTTTGACCAGGCACATAGATTCTATATGCCTTTGAAGTTTCACTTTAGCCCACAAACATCCCTTCTTTCCAGAAGCATCCAACTTGCTTCTCTTTTCTTTCCGCACATGAAAGTAAAGACGGCAACCAAAAACTCTAAAATGAGAAACATCAGGTTTCTTACCAGAGAAGACTTCTTCGGGAGTTTTGGAGTCCAGAGCGAAATGCAGGCATTTGTTTTGAACATACACAGCAGTGTTCGCAGCTTCTCCCCATAGAAACTTCAGAAGACCTTGGTCACATAGCATGGCGTGGGCGGCTTCCACAATGGTCTTGTTCTTTCTTTCAGCAACACCATTTTGTTCAGGAGTGTACGTAGTTGTGGTCTCCCTCTTAATGCCAGCTTCTCTACAAAAGTCATTAAACTCATTTGACTCATACTCGGTCCCATTGTCGGTCCTCAAAACTTTGATTTTCTTCTTGGTTTGATTTTCCACCAAGGCCTTGGGTATAGAACCATTTGAATGCTTTGTCCTTCTTCTTCAAAAAATATATATAGGTCTTGCGGGAGAAGTCATCTGTAAAAGTCATGTAATAGGAAGATCCTCCCATGGATGTCACGGGCAACATACCAGATAAGTCAGAGTGTATCAATTGCAAGATATCAGTTGTCTTTGTGACACTTGAGGGGAATGGTCCCCTTGTATGCTTCCCTTTGGCACAACCCTGACATATACCTTCATGATCATCTCTCAATTTGGGCATCCCTGTCACCACCTTCCTTGCTTCGGGAAGGGCTTTGTAATAAAGGCATGCAAACCTCTGGTGCCATAACTCTGCTTGAAGAGTTGTATCACATGTCATAGCTCCCAATGGACTTCCTCCAACCTGGTAGAGTGTATCAACTCTAAAACCAATAGAAAGAGCTTCCTTGAAGTTCTTCCAGATAAGTACCTTTCCATCAACGAGTGCCACCTTGAACCCTTTGTCTTCCATTGCCGAAATGGACACAAGGTTTTTCTTCAAATTAGGTACATACAACACATCTTGTAATTAGATGACTTGACCTTGAGATAAATGGAGGGTCACATTCCTGTCCCTTTCACGGGATAGGTGGCATTATCTCCAAGGATAATTTCCAGATTAGTATCCTTCTCAACCAAATCAGAAAGGGCTTCTTTATAACCAGTGAGTTGCCTTGAAGCACCACTATCAATTAACTAGACATCTAGGGTGTCGGGTGGAGATGTAGCAGAGAGGGCAGATACAAGAATAAAATCATTTCTCTTATTATCAACAACATTAGGCTCATCGTACCTAGAATTTCTTGACCTCTTGAAAGGTTGCCCATTTCCATTACGATTAGAGGGAGCCTTCCTTTTTCCTTGGAACCTGTTGTTCCTGCCATTCCTTCTCGAGTTGTTGTTGTCATCATCCCTGGGAGAGTCCCTTCTATTAGGGCACTCTCTTGCATAGTGACCAGTCTTGTTACAAGTGTAACATCTTCCCTTCCTTCCTTTGGGCCCCACTCTACCTTGGTTTTGATTTCTCGGGCCACCATGGTTCTTCTTTGCATGAGTGGCGAAGGCAGTAGGGTCACATCTATTACCATTAGAGGCATACTCCATCATTCTTGTTTCCTCTTGAGTGCATCTCGTCAATATTTCATCAAAATCAGGAATAAGATTATTATTGAGAATAGTGGTATTGAATACATGCCAATCACGAGGGAGACCTCCAAGTGCAATAAGAACCATGTCTTGATCACATATTGCTTCCCTAATAGCTAGGAGGTTATTCCTGATTTCAGTGAGCCTCATAAAACAGGATTGAATAGATTCATCCTTACCCTTCTTGATATTCTTCAATTGATTCTTGAAGAAGAGGATTTGATTAGCATTGCTAGCCTTGAACATGTTCACCAGCTTATCATAGATCTCCTTAGATGTCTTCCACTCAAAAATGTAAGCAACCAAGTGCTTATGAATAGAATCTCAGATAATCATCTTTACTTTGATTTCCCCTTTCCTATACTTTGTCTTCGTGGCAGCAGCTGCATTTGATGGAGGCTCTTGAATCTTCCCTTGTACATAGGCCATGACATCTTGATCTTCTAGTGCCAAATCCAAGGACATCTTCCATGCATGATAATTAGACTTATCAGTCAATTTATCATCAGCCTTGAAACCCTTGTAGGTTGAGGAGGCCATTTGTCCTTGATAGGATTTCTTCCTTCAAAGATAGCTTCACTAGCTTGGACTCTTGGACTTTGTCTTCACCTCAACTCTGATACCATGTTAAATCTAGATAACCATGGTGTTCTATGCTTGATGCAATTTTACTTAAATCGTTTTTAGGCCAAATACAAAATAACAATCACATAAACTTGAAAGTAAAATGCTGATAGAACACAATAATATATCAATAGAAGACAAACCAAATATAGATAAGATTTACAATTCCTTTTGTCCAGCAAAGATATGAGATATTGTGGGGTTACGGCGGTCAGCAGGATATTTCAACCAACAAAGTCTTTCTCGGTCAGCCAACACTTTCATGTGTCAAACCCACAACCCTGAAAGACAACTCATCACAAGTCAACGCAAGTCAAACCAGGGACAATGCAGAAAAGTCAACGTAGACAACTTTAGAAAAGTCAATGCAGTAAACTAGGGTTTTGGTCAAACACCCCGAAATTCCTTGATTTTAGTGCCCATCTGTACAACCTCCTAAAATTGGAATTTCTGCAGAAGAGTGAGGTCAAACAACCAAGGGTTGACGACTGTCAACACTGCAGCAGAAAAGCCCTAAACAGACTAGTGTAGAAAAACAGAAAGCCCTAAACAGATCAATGCAGAAAACATTAGCTTCGCTCCACACGTCTGAGGGAAAAAAGCCTCCAAAGACTATCGAACCAATCAGATTACAATGAGAGAATGTGTGATGAGATGATGAGAAAATGACCTCCAAGTCTCTCCAATTTATATTCATCAATGAGGGTGTGTGACACATCTCTTAGGCATGTGGGATAAATATGGCCGACCTTGCACGTGGAAAATAAATTCAAAATAAATGTTCTGCTCATCTGATCAAGATGATCTTTAGATCAATCTTGCACCACTCCGAAAGAGGAATCCAAAAAAAATATGACCATCGTCATATGAGCATTGCAACATGGAGTTTGGACCTAGTTGCCCGAAATTAACATCCCCATTCCCACTCCCAAGTAACCTTGGCTAAAAGTAGGAAATATTATAGTAATTGTTCAAAATGTTATGAGATGATTAACACTTTTAGTGCATTGCCCAAGTTTTATAGGTTAGAAATAAAAAGTTACAACTCGAAAGTCATTTCTTGATGTCAAATGATAATAGGGTATTTCATCCATGTTACAACAAAATCTTGCACCTTTGTATGATGTAAAGTGCCAAGCATCAAGTGGTTAATTTTGTGCACTTAGGAAGGCTACCCAAAGTTTCCATAGTAGCTCTTTTTCATGCTTTTGGTTGACTCTTTCTTCAACTCAAGGGGGCCACATGGTGAGTTTTCAAGAGTAAGCCTTAACAAAATCCATGGTGGTAGCATAATGGATAAATGAGTGGTGTGGGAAAGGAATATGAAGGTAAATACCCTAAGATCAAGTTCCTAATCACACCTTGGTAAAATGGAGTTAAAGGAGCATTGATCAAAGAGGGCATGTGCATGAGAATGTAAGGCAATAAGGGCTGCTATGTATGCCACAAATCAGTGCTAGTTTGTTGATTTTAGTAGCAAAAAATGATCTTGGAGGACTATAGGTGCCACACATAGGAATTTCTTATGAATGTGAGGTTAGGTTAATCTAGTGAATTTGGTTTATTGCATGGAATATTAACATAAGAACACTAGAAATAAGAGGGGGGTAAATCCTCACATTCTTCTATTCATATGATACTTGGTTCACTACAAAGAATTTATAACATGCTACATGGATTTTCTAATATAAGAATTAGACATGTGGAAAATAAGTGCACAAAGAAAGCTTCACATAAAAATGATCTACCTCCAATATTTGACTAGGCTTCAAAGCATTACAATGATGTTGAAGGAGAGATTTCCTCAATTCCCAAAATATCAACCACCATTACAGTTGGAGAGTTCCTCTTTATAGAGTGAGTCTCTTCTTTCATACATTAGAATATTATTATTTGCTAACTAACTTCATGACACGTCAAAGGGATGTTATAATGATGGAGTAGTTAGTTCTCTCCTCAATCCATGGTTGAACATGTGGACACTAGCCTTTTCAAAAGAGGTCACCCTCGTTGGAAAACGTAATTTCTCATTTTTTGTGTAGCAGGGTCCATCAAACGTATGCAACATAGGTACTCCTCGGATGAGGAATTAAATTATACATGCAACGAGTGCTCCCGCTTGAAATTTGAGCAAAATCGTAGGGAGATAAGTTGAAAATGCGAGTTGAAAAGTAGTTTTTTCTTTTTTCCCTCTAAAATTTGATGATGTAATCTACTCTTATTTTATTATTTCCACTATTATTTTATAATATTCCTTAGGAGGCCCATTTTAGACCTCAAAATTTCTCTAATGCAATAAAACATAAACTCAAAGGAAAGTTGCACCGCCACCAAGTGATTATTACATCAAAGATCACTATCTCACCTTGGGAAAGGGTTAGATCACCATCAAATCATATGTAGTGTGACACCCCTTTCTAACTCAAACTTGTGAAATAACATATTAATGAGGGTACTAACATCATTAAATACATTACTTGCTAGGTGATGTTTAGCAAATGTTACATCGTTAAGTTATATCACTTAGGAAAATCCCACACAGGCGATGTGAGTCGTTCCATACAAGCAACATTGTAAGAGAAAGGGACAGAACAAAGACAAACCAATCTAATCATCGTGTTTTCCCCATCATACATCAAACATGAGGACCATGTAGAACAACCCCTGCTAGTTGGAAAATCGAGAGGCTTGTGATTTAGTGTAATTTTCTTTTCATTAATAAATGTTTGTGAATGTTGTTAGCTTTTTTTAATCTTTATTGTGTTATGCAACTAGATCAGAAAACAAAAGAAAAGATAGATCAACGACTTGAAAATTAGTCTCTTCAAGGGGAAAACCTCCTTTACATCACATAAATGAACAATTCTTGGATGATACAAATGACAAGACCTCCTTGGTATATATAGGAGTCTAAGGGTCACAATATAATAAGAGCCTGCGTAACAATAATAATGCAAAGGGCACAATAATAAAAATATGGGGGCTACATAGGCACAACAATAACAATAAATAGGCTACACTAGTATTATAGGGACCTAACATGCCCCCTCCTTCAAAACAAGTGTTGTCCTCAACGCTTGAGTAGCTATGGATGCTTATGTATAAAATTCTCATTCTCCCATGTGGAATCTTCAATAGGTAAGTTCTTCCACAAAATCAAAGACTCTGAAAATCATCGATTTCGAAGCTATCGGGTTATTGTTCTGTGATTGCTTCAGACTCCAATATGTTTATTTTTTCCTTCCTTGTCAAGTTTGTTTGAACATCTAGTGATCATAATTGTGTAGTTATGCCTCGTTGTTCTTTCTTCAAAAGCTTTGTCATGCCGTTAGAGCTGATTATCTTCCTTGGTTTAAAACAGGGACCTAACATGTCCCCCTCCTTCAAAAAAAGTTTTTTCCTCAACGCTTGAGTAGTTATGGATGCTTCTGTATAAAATTCTCATCCTCCCATGTGGAATCTTCAATAAGTAAGTTCTTCCACAGAATCAAAGACTCTGAAAATCATCGATTTAGTAGCTATCGGGTTCTTGTTCCGTGACTTCTTCAGACTCCAATACGTTTTTTTTTTTTTTTTTAATTTTTTTTTATTTTTTTATTTTTTATTTTTTATTTGTTCCGTTCCTTGTCAAGTTCGTTTGAACATCTAGTGAGCATAATTGTGCAGTTATGCCCTGTTCTTTCTTTAAAAGCTTTGTCATGCCATTAGAGCTGATTATCTTCCCCGGTTTCCCTGTGATGTCCCTTAATTCAATTTCTTTTCCTTCCCAGGAAAATTTCAAGAAAAGTTCTTGAAAATTAAAAGCTATCGTTCCCAAAGGTTATAGCCATTGGACTCCTAATACAACATCAACACCACCCATCGGAATGGAAAGCAATGGACTATTCAATACATATTCCCCCATGGTTAGATTGATATTATGGCACTTAAGCATTCTATAGTTCCTCCATTTGCAACCATCACTTGACACTCTGGTGCTGGGTATAGAAAGCAATTCAAATCTTTGGCTATATTACAATGAATACTATTACCTTTTTCTTCTTGATATATCTTTTTATCTTGAGAGTTTGAGTGACAATTTCCACCAATGCAATTACAAGATATGGTTGGTTTCATTTCTTCCTTTTCAACCCTTGGTGTTTGTTCCTAGTGTATATCTTCTTCTTTTGATGTTTCTTGTTCCTTTTCTTCCTCATCTTCACAATCTATGTAAATAATTTCTTCTCAACATAGTTATGACCATTAGTGTATTTACTATCACAACTGTAACAAAGCCCTTTTGCTCTTTTTTCCTCCAGTTGTTGTGGTGTCAAACTTGTAGGTTGTGGAAAGCTAGGAGCGACAACACTTCCATCTTTATAGTTGTGAGTGGTAGACCTCCTTGTTGCCATAATTTGTTTTCAACTTTTTCTTGCCACCTTGAATGCCTTTTCCAATGAATTAGGTTCCCAAAGGCGAACCTCATCTTGGATGTGTTGATAAATGTAACTAGTATTAGTCTTCGTAATTGCATTTGAGTCATGATGTAATATATTTGTCAAAGAGAAAGAAAAGACAATTATTATAAAAAAGAAAATTATTATTAAAGCATGGATTTCATGCTTTGTTTATTTGTTTCTAGGTCAAGGCTCCATTGAAGGCTTCTTTATGTCATAATGTAAAAAACCCTTCCCGGGATCTTTGTTTCAAAGAAAGAAATTTATTATATATATTTCATTCATGTAAACCCCTCCACCATCAAGTTGGCCTCAAGGACATAAAGTTGCAATCAAGCACATCAAGTTGGCCTCATTAAGAGCTACAACCACTATAAATAAGAAAGTTACTTGGCTCATTTGGGCATAATCATCATTGATTCGATCTGCAATATTGAAAGGTGAGAAAGAAGTATAAAGAAGCCTAAAAAGGAAGGAATACTAAAGCGAAGATGAAATGTCTCTTGTTTAACTAAAGGTAAGATGAAACCTTTGTCTTGCTGCCACACGTGTGAGTAAATGGTAGATATTGTAGGGGCTGAAGGTGTAGGATGGAAAAACATAGACCATGAACTATAGAAGAAGGAGAGGGTCGAGATTCTAATCAACAAGGTTTTTCGGAAATTTGACTTCATCATGAGAGACTGACTTGATGCTTTTGAGTGAGGAAGGTCTTTTGTTTGGTCAAAAAGGTCCTGGTTGTCTCATTTGATTTGATCCTAAAGAAGAGAAGATGAATTTTTGGGTTTTCTCGTAGAGAGAGGTTTTGCCCTAGTTGAGTGCCTACATTTATTTGATGATAAGAACACTAACATAATCAACAAAAGTAAAATATAATATCACAGGTAAATGTCAAGTAAGAGAAATCAGGAATAACTTATCCTAATTCTGCCCTAATGCATTTCTCAACATGATGTTATCCTTTAAAGTGCCTATGAAGACATCAATCTTATGCTCCTCTAGAATATCATTTACCTTGATAATATATTCAATCGTTGGAAGTCCTCAGTGTGCTTTGCCATTGAACCCTTTTGTTTTAGATTTATGAATTGGTTAAAGAAGGTATTTCTCTTTGTATCCTCTGTTACCAAATGTTATGCAACCAAATTACAAAACAGAAGAAAAGATAGATCAACGACTTGAAAGATAGTCTCTTCGAGGGGGCAACCTTCTTTACATCACATAAATGAACAATTCTTGGATGATATAAATGACAAGACCTCCTTGGTATATATAGGAGTTTAAAGTGTCACAATATAAGCACAACCTACATAACAATAATAATTTAAAGGGCACAACAATTACAATAGTGGGTTTTTGTGGGACACAACAATAACAATATGGGGGCTACATGGGCACAACAATAACAATAAGTGGTCTACACTAGTATTATAGCGACCTAACATATTGAGGTCTTTTTCATCAAACAATTACGAAAGCATAAACATGAAGATCACAAAAAACAAGAAAACACAGGATATAGGCTCCAAAGCAGGGCAAAATCCCTCTTCAAGATGTTTCCATTGATATATGGTATGCCCCGTGGTTCCTTCTGGTTTGAGATAAAATTGAGTTTATAGTTGAAGACCTAGTTTTGTTGGCTAAAACCCCAAGGGGTAGAGACATGAAGGGGAAAACCCATAAAAATTCTCTTCTTATAGACTCAGATCAAAGTGAGATATCCAAGACCCATGACCAAGGACTTCAACCCTCCAGATGCCAAGTCAAATCCTCCTCCTTTATAGAAAAATACATCAGTAAGAGACCAATAGCAAATTTCCCACAAGAGATGTAACAGGACAAATCTTCCACAAATCAAACTTCAAGAGACATTCTTCATTAACTTCAGATTTTGGCCTTCCTATTGTTTTGCAATTTTTCGGATCAAATTGAGCAAAAGATGTGTGTTCAAATGAGTTCAAATCTTCCTCTATTTACACTGTTTCGAGGGGTGCGAATAGACATGTCCATTGGGGCTGGACCAACTTGACAGGTAGGCTGACCTGGCATGTAGATGGGTTTTTGACCCAAATTACATATTAATTGTTTTTTTATTCTTTTTTTTTTTACTACAATAGGTCCAAATAGGCTTTGACTCTCTAACTTAGTAAAACCTAGAAGCATGAAGAACATGCTTATCTAAATAAAATAATAATTCTTGAGCAAGAAACCCATGCTTGAAAAATAATATTTATTTTTCTTCTTTTGCATTTTACATAAAATATATAATGACATATGTACATTGACAATTATGAAGACCAAACCTAATTACATTTTGCAACACTCGTGACAACATATAATACCACATCATCATGCAAAAGTAACTAGGAAACCCAACTATCTTGAAATGCATATCTCCTAATAACATTATCATCTAACCACTTGGGGGGCTAGAATCATCATTTATATTCAAGATAAGCATATCAACCATATCATAATGAGAGAGCATGCTCCACAACCATCAAATATGCAACCAAGGGGTGATCAACAAGGTAAGCAGATGTGAGAATACTGCAAAGCAGCAAGCACAATCATACAAGCAAGGAGAAGTGAAGCTCCTCCAACCAAAGACCTCCATCTAGTGATACGTTGACATGCAGGGAAGGGGCTCCATAATAATGAATCCCCAAAAATCTATACAATGCTCTAGGACTACCATCAGCAAATATCAATCCACATGATGTAAATCACAATGTGGAACTTCATACAATAAGTTTTTAGTGATGATCCTTTTATTGTATTCAAATTCAAAATTGTAACAGTTCAATTTTGGAACGAGTTGCTTAGCCTACATTAGTTTTGAATATTTATTTCTTGTTTTTTGGACTGCTTGATGACTATTTGATCAGTATCAATTATTTTGGCTTCTATTTCTGATTCTCCATATATTGTCTTCAAGTTACTTTGTGAAGATATAATTGTATACACTCAGATTTTAAGTTTTAAATTTAAAATTGTTTTTTTGTCTGTTAGTGTAGTCCTAGTCTTAGCATATTACAAAAATGGCACACATTATTTTAAAACCTTGTGATAATTATGCTAACTAGGATGCAAATGTTGTTGCACATTAAATTGTTTATAGAAAAATCTAGAAGAAAAGAGGTCACGCAGAGCAGAACTGGAAATCAATGTTGAGTCTGCCATGGATTCTTTCCAAAAGTGGAATGCTACAGTTGAAGCTTACTCGAAGGTATATATATTTTTTAGTTGGTACTTTATTTATTTATTTAATTTTTAATATATATATATATATATATATATATATATATATATATATATATATATATATATATATATATATATATATATATATATATATATAACTTTCAAAATAAGTTCTCAATGGTGTGGCAAAGCTACGATGCATTATATGCTAGCTGATTGTTGTTGTCATGCATCTATTGTATTACAACATGGTTTTAATGATTTCTTGGTAAGAAGAGCCTTTTATCAAAAACAAAAAGATCATGATTATGTAGGAAATCATCTTTTTGCTCTTCAACCTAATTTTGTTCCAATATAGTTTGGGGGTTCATTTGTAATACAAACTAGGCAACAGTTTGGTGATTTTTTTGTAGTATAAACCAGGCAATGGTTTTCTGGCAAAGTAATGTTTGTAAGAATGAGATACGAGTCTCAAAAAGTTTTCACTTGTTTGGTTCAAAATGGTTCTTTGATGTTAAGCCTACGTTTGGAATTATTCTGTTGAGGTTTCATAACTGAAACTGTGTTGTCATTTCAGGCACATAAGAAGGTGACAAAGAGTTTGGCCCTAGTGCAAGCTCTGCAGGAGCAGGTATACTAATTTTACTTTTATGTTCAGAGGGTATGTTTAAGGGATCCAGTTGAATGCACAATACTGATGTTTTCTCTTTATCATCCTTTTCCAGTTAAATTCATGCAAAACAGTAGAGAAAGATGTCAAGGCACTCAAGGCAAAATTCAAAGATGCAGAGAAAGAAGATTGGGCTTTTGAAGCAAAAAGGGTTGAACTTCAAGTAAAAGGTTCTGGTTCAATGTTCTTGTCCTCTGCAATTTTGAATTCTACTCAAACTCATAAAAATTGACTGGCTTAATTTTGTCACAGCTTATCTAATATTTTGTTGGGGTTGATTACGTCTTTTCGGCAGTTGAGCAATTGGAGAAGTCAAAAAAAAATTTAGAGGCAGAGAAAGAGGTGAAATGCACAGAAGCAGAAAAGGAGCTAGATGCCTTGAATACACAGATTGCTCCTAGACTGCAGGAACTAGAACGTGCAGAGCAAAGATTGTCAGAAAAATTTTCAGAGGTTTCTGATGCTAGGCAGACAATTCATTCTTTATTTAATCAGATTCTTTTGTTTAAAGATTATTTAATTAACACGAATGAGCATTTGATTGGCAGGTAGAATATATCCAAAAGAGAAGGATACCAGAAGTGTCAGCCAGCAAAGAAGCATTGTTGGATAGATTGGTTAACAAACAGTTGGAATTGATAGAAAAGGTTTATTCTCTTAATTAATGTTTCAACATGCATGATTTTGGTTATTTTGTTTGTGCTTGTGACATTCTAAATTCTCTCATAGTCCAATTATGAAGTGATTTCCATCTCATTTTCTAGTTAATAACATGTTACAGGAAAACCCTGACAATTACACTAATGAAATCCAAAAATCTCCCAGTTGCCTCTGTAGTCTGCACAACCTGGTCAAAATATGATTAAATTCTAAATTCTCTCATAGTCCAGTTATGAAGTGATTTCCATCCCATTTTCTAGTTAATAACATGTTACTGGAAAACCCTGAAAATTAAACTAATGAAATCCAAAAACCTCCCAGTTGCCTCTGCACAGCCAAAGCTGGTCAAGATATGATTAAATCACATTTTAATTGACTTGCGATCAATATTTATTGAGCCCACATATATGGATTTATATTTTCTGCTATTTGAACATTTAGACAGTTGCTCTTGGTGATTTTGTTGGTTGCTGTTCTGGTATTTTCTTATGAAATTATTTATGGATGACATCCCTTTATGAATCATGACACATTGGAGGTGGTGAAGTAATTATTAACATATAATGGTCAATTAGATAGTAGACTTGGGCATTAATAAAGTCAATATGACTTTAGTTTATTTTATGCTTTATTTCACTTTATTATGTTTCCAGATCTATCCAACATTGTTAAGTGGAGTGACTTAATACAATACAGATAACTCTTTTGAGTTATCTTGGTTTCTTTATGTGCTCAATTTTCATAATATGATATTAGAGATCAGCTAGAGCCACAAAGTCTGTGAGAGTGTGAAATCCTAGGGACTACTGTTGGTAGAGACAGACCAAGGGATCACTAGTGTAGCACAACAAAGAACCAAAAGGGTATCGTTGGAACTAGGTATTGTTTCACAATTTCTGAAGCAAGGTCAATTTCTTAAAAGAATTTCAGTTACCATAAGGTCAGTTCTTCCAATGATTCAATGCTCTTTGGTGGTGAGGAGTATACAATCATTGGAAAAGTAAATATGTAGATTTCTCTTATAGAAAAAATGCTAATCTTGCTCAATGTATAGTATGTGCTAGGTGTGGAGCCTAAATTGCTTTTGTTTAGTCAGATTATTCGTCACAATCCCCAACTAGCTGTCAACTTTAGCAATCACAAGTGCTACGTAGTTGACAAGGAGACTAAAAAGAGTGTTGCTCTTGGTGTTGAGGACCATAGATTGTTCATATTGGTGGATACTGGATAGGTCAGAGAGGATGCACTAGTAGCTAAGAGTGCATTAGATATCAATAGACTATGGCATTGGAAGTATGGGCACATGAACTTGACCTACATCTTTTAGTTTGCACAAGAGAATCTGGTAGGCGGACTTTCAAACATTCAACAACTGATATAGGGAGTTTGCAGAGCTTGCTAGGCAGGGAAGTAGCATTGAGAGCCATTTGACGAAGGAAAAAGATGGAGAGCACAAAGAGTCCTTCAAATGGTTCATGTAGACATTTGTGGACCAATGAACACGACATCAATCATTAGTGTGAGGTATTTCCCTTTGTTGATAATCACAATATGAAAATGTGGGTGTATTTTTTGAAACTGAAAGTTGATGTGTTTAATGAATTTCAAAAGTTCAAAGCCCTAGTAGAAAAAGAGAAGGTTGTCGACTTACCTCTCGTAGGTTTGATAATGGTGGTGAATTCTATTCCAAAGAATTTAAGAACTTTTGTGCTAAACATGGAATCGAAAAAAATTCACTTATTGACACTCCACAGCAAAATGGGGTGGTTGAAAGGCAGAACCACACCATCATAGAGATGGCTGGGTGTGTGTTGCAAAGCAAATGTGTTTCAAAGAGGTTTTAGGCTAAGGCAACATTCACAATAGGTTACTTGTTGACTAGATCTCCAACAATGATAGTGAAGCAGAAGAGTCCAGAGCAAGCATTATCTGCAAGAAAAGATGAAACTCGACCATCTTAAAGTCTTTGGTTCTAGTGTCTACACTTGGATTTTGGATAAAAAGAGAGCCAAGTTAGATCCAAGCAGCAAAATGATGATGCCCATAGGGTATAATGACAATCATAAAGCCTATAGGTTGGCTGATATTGATACTGATAAGGTGGGCTTTAGTAGAGATGTTGTTGATGAGGAAGTTGGACATTTTGACACTTCTTGAATTCAAAATTATTGAGCAACCATAAGGATTTAGGTGTCAAGCTTAAAAACATCATTTGAAAGGGGGGGGGGGGGATTATGAGGATGTGGAGTCTTCTAGGTTGGTAAATTTTTATGCATATAGCTTGAGTCGACATTCAAATGATACAAATATAGGTGGGGATGGGGAGGATTCCAGGAAGAGATCCAAGTGGCGGCACAACCATAGGAGATGTTTGGATTATGTTTGGATATGTAAAATGATCGAGAGACAATTATTGAGAGGAAAGAGTAAACAAAAAACCAAATATGGTCAATGTTGCTCATATGGCCAATTTTCAAGAAATCTATGAGCCATAGTTGTCTAAGGAGGAAAATGGGAGGCTTGAATGGAAAAAAGGCCATGGCAGTTGAACATGCGAGTTTGATGAAAAATTAGACCTGGGACCTCACAACCCTTCCGATAGGGAAGAAACTCGTAGGATACAAATGGGTGTACAAGGTTGAGTACAAGGCAAATGGTACACTTGACAAGTACAAAGAGCGGTTGGTTGCAAAAGGGTTCCCTTAGTCAGAGGGCATTGACTATGAAGAGACCTTCGCTCCTACATCAAAGATGAGCACCATTGAACTTGTTCAAGCCATTGCAACACAATCTGGTTGGAAGGTCCATTGAATGGGCATGAAGAGTGCCTTCCTCAATGGAGATTTGCAGGATGAGGTCTAAGGTCTAAATGTATCAACCATGGGGCTTTCAAGCTTTAGGGAAGGAGCATTTGGTTTGCAGACTGAAGAAGGTTTTATATGGCCTGGATCAGGATCCCAGGGCATGGTACATCAAGATTGATACACACTTGGTTGAGCAGGGGTTCCAACAAAGTCTTTCATTGGTAATGATAACATCCTTTTGCTCATATATGTAGATGATATCATTATTACATGTAGTGAGGAAAGTGCTAGATCAAATCCAATATGAGCAAAACTTTTGACATGATTGATCTAGGTATCCTAAGCTACTATCCAGGTGTGGAAGTTTGGAAGACAAACAGCTTCATCTTTGTCACAAACAAATTATACCAAGAGTTTGCTTGACAGGTTTAGAATGATAGATTGCAAAAATTCTTGTTTACATTTATGGAGAAAGGGTTGAAGCTTTCAGCCAACATTGACTCTAAAGCAATTAATGTGACAATATACAGGAAACTAGTGGTTAACTTGATATATCTTACAAGTTACAACCACAAGACTTGATTTGAGTTTAGTTGTTAGCATCATTTCCATTTCCAGATTCTTGACAGTGCCAGAGGTAGAGCACGTGATTGGGTGAAGTGAGTGTTGAGATATGTGAAAGCGACACTTGACTTTGGCATTCTGTACAATAGAAGGAAAAACTCTTGATTGTGTGGGTCGTCGGGTATATAGATTCAGATTGTGTAGGTTTTGATGATGATAGAGAATCCACTTGTGGATATGTTTTCAACTTTGGCACGGGTGCAGTCACATGGGTCAATAAGAAGCAACATGCAGTAGCCCTTTTATTGATATAAGTAGAATATCGAGGAGCATTGAAAGGAGCATGTGAGTTAGTCTGTCTTCAGAAGATGCTTTCAAATATGCAAATGAAGCAAATAGAGCCAACCTCCTATTATGTGACGAGCAAGGGGTGATTAAACTTGCCAAGAATCTAGTCTTCCTGGAGCATATTGAACATGTTGAAGTGCATTGCCATTTCATCAGATAGCTTGTAGAGGATGGATCTATTGAGCTGTAATACTGTCCCATAGGGGACCAAATTATAGGAATTCTCACCAAGTCTTTGGATCCTGAAAAATATGTAAAATTCTAGGATAATCTTGGTGTAGTTAATACATTTACCATTAGCGTATAATGGTCAATCAGAGTTTAGACTTTGGCATTAATAAAGTCAATTTAACTTCAGTTTATTTTTTGCTTTTATGCCTTGTTTCACTTTAGTATGTTTCTTGGTCAATCCCACA
Source organism: Pinus albicaulis (assembly GCA_034641835.2). Lineage (NCBI taxonomy): Eukaryota > Viridiplantae > Streptophyta > Pinopsida > Pinales > Pinaceae > Pinus > Pinus albicaulis. The sequence goes on from CM076570.1 coordinate 988,377,237, forward strand.
TTCATAAAGTAGATTGGCTTGACTTGCTTGTAATCCTAGATAAGGAAGCTTTTGCATTTTCTTTATGAAATACAATGTGGAGAACTCTTTTGAGTTATCTTGGTTTTTTTATTTGCTTGATTTCCCTAATAGAAAAGTCATTTTTGATTTTTTAAAAAATTTCCATGAAATATCTTTATATTCCATGTGAGGAATATATATGTTTCAGTTCTTGAGGGACTCTTGGAGAACAATGCTCGAAGCCATTACAACAAATACTCATTATGAGCTCAATTGACAAGTATCACAATGCTCCAAGCCATTACAAGAAATACTCAAGAAATACTCATTATGAGCTCGAAGCCATTACAAGAAATACTCACTATGAGCTCAATTGACAAGTATCATCTTTAGTTATCTGGATATGATCGAGTAGTTATCAACTTTAGGAATGTGACGGAACTACTAATTAGAATCTTGATACCCTCTTTGTATTCAACAAAATGGAAAAATGTAATGAAATTAATTTCCATCTTAAATTAGCTATCCCTGGTTTTGTGTGAACCCAAGTTAGAAGTCACTGGTTTTGCGGGAACCCAAGTTGGAAGTTAAAACAACTTTTATGGGCATTGCTTCTTTGTTAAATGTTATGATTAGCATTCATTTACTGTTGTCATGTTTTAATTTGGCATCTACATTCTCTGAAGTCTTTATATTGATGTATGTCTTGTCCTTTTTCTTAAATGTGGGTCGTTAACAACTTTTGAAGATTCTTTTGTTCGTTAGCTGATTTTATTTTTTATTTTTTATCACTTATTTTGTATTATCATTCCCATCTTTATGCGAGGCATAATGATGATAAACTCTGTTAATACAGTTGTCTTAAGTTTCATGTTATAAAATCATCTTGTTGTTTATTGTGTGTCACAATTTTGTTAGTATTTACTGTGATATACAAGCCCGTAAGTAATAATGTAGATAAATTCTATGTTTTGTTTTGGCTTAATTCATAATCTGAGTGCTTATATAGACTGTTGACTAATTTGTTCCTTGAAAATGATTGCAGGTAGAACAATATGATCGTTTGCTTTCAAATAAACTCCATCACATCCTAGGTAGTGAAGACAGAAGCTTATGAGGCTTAATGGGCAAATTAAAACAGGGCATTTCAAATTGCTATGATGAATATGGAGGTCAAGCTTCGCAAAATTGTGATGATGTTCAATTCTCTCTTTGAACAAATGCACTCAAGAGCTTTCAATGATAACTGGCAGGAATAAGGACAAGGCCAGGAATTAAAATTCATGAGTTTATTTTGATGGACATCAGTCAATTTTTGTTGTGCCTCGAAAATGATTGCAGGTAGAACAATACGATCGTTTGCTTTCAAATACTCTACCACATACTGGGCAGTGGAGACAGTAACCCATCAGGTTTAATGGGAAAATCAAAATAGGGCATTTCAACTTGCTAGTTGATGAATGTGGAGGTTAAGCCATACTTCACTGTGAAGATGTTCAATTCTCTATTTTAATAAGTGCTCTCGACATATTTAAATGATAGATGGCAGGAATGAGGACAAGGAGTTTGTTGGGAATTAAAATTCACGACTGCATTTGAATGGGCATTTGTAAATTTTTGGTTGGCTTATTACTCCATTATTCCTCCGTTCCTTTTGAATAAATATAAACATTTATTCAAATAATTACTAAGAAGTGGTTCATAACTTTATCGTGGGTTCATAATGAGTTCATTCTTGTCCAGATTTTACTGCTTGTCTTAGTGGATGGCCATGGTGTGCCTAAGGTGTCAATCAATTTTCCGGATTATCTATATTGTATCAGTTTCGCTCTTGGGCTTTCTGCTGTTCTGCTAGTAAAATACTTGTTCATGAAGTACGCTCATTCTCTGCTATTAGCTATGTATTTGTTCGTCAAACAGTCATTCTCTGCTATTAGCTATGTATTTGTTCGTCAAACAGTCATTCTCTGCCATTGGCTAGCTCAGTTTTCGTCATAAAAGACGGTCATGTATTTGCACAAGCTTTGCTCTATGGGAAAGAAATGGAAGTTTTTATTCTTTTTCGAAATGTCCGACTACATCGTTACATATTTTATGGATAATATTTTAGGTTAGCTTTTCCTTTTCCATTTGGCGGTATGTTTTAAAATATTGTTAGTATTATATGGTTGGGCTGTCTGGGCAATGGTTCACTGAAAGACCATTGTTTGCGTTCACTGTCGCAGATTTGATTTACAGTGTTAAGGTATTTGCAGCAGTGGAATTTTACCTCTGTCCCAGGTTTCCTCAGTGTTGAAGAGTTATTCACACTGTCATAGGACTCTGGTGGGTTTTGTAACTGACCTGGCTAGGTTAATTTTTCATCACTTGATTGCTCAGGATCAATGGAACCATTGGAAAATAAACTGTTAGAAATAAAAGGTACTTCAATTCTGAAATCATCCTCAATAAAATCATGGAATAATAAGCTATTGAAATAAAAGGTACTCGAAAAAATTTCAAGTCATCGTCCATTTTGAACGATAGTTGAAAAATAAATGCAAGGTTTTTCAATGATAATGAAAAATAAAGAATTTAAATAATAATTAAATTTAACAAAATGATTGAAGATTGAAAATTTTGATTGCCTATATATAATTATCTTTATTTTAAACAAATGTAAAATGAAGTATTTAAATAATAATAGATTTAACAAAATCATTATTTTATTTAATCGATAACTACTGTCTATATGAAAGTTTTTTTTGGGGACATTTCATTTTTTTTGTTTGGAAAAAAGTCAATTTTTTAGAAGCCAATACAATAATATTTATAGGCACAAAGTCATTACAACAATATTTATCATGGCATTATAACTCATCAAACTAGACATTTGAATGTAGATGGCTAAGAGTTTGTTGGGCATAGAAATTTTCATCTTTTTAGGAAAGAAATTTGTTGATCCCTTAGTTAAATTGAGGGAGGGGGGGAGAGAGGGGGAATCAGTTTATCACATTCATGGACTTTTAAAACTTTTTCATTAAAACTTATTTACACCTTCATTTCATGTTCAACTTAGTATGTGAGTAATCTTAGAGTGTGAGCAGCAAGCATTAATGTAATGTAATAACATACTTAATATGAGAGCAGCAAGTATTAAGCAGATGATATAAACCATGTCAATACATAAACACCATGCACAGAGACACCAGATATAAGTGGAAATCTGTAAAGGGAGAAAACCACATCTTATTATTGTTGTGATGCAAAGGCAAGCTCCAACTCCCTCTCACCACTGATTTTCTGTAGGCACCAACCTACAGGAGGCTCCAACCTCAATTCTGCAAGCTACAACTTGCAAGGAAGCTCCAACTCCCAAATTTCTGCAGGCTCCAACCTACAGGAGGCTCCAACCTCATTCAGCTACAACTGACATCTATCAAGCTACAACTTGATAGGGAAGTTTCAACTTCCTCATTCTATCAAAAGAAAATATTTGCTGATTTACCTCAGATATCAACTCTGTTTTGTAGCATTTCTTTTTGCTCCTCCTTTCCTTGTCTTCTCTGCCTCAATTCTTCATACTCTGCACTCTCTTACCTCACTCTCTAACCTCTTTCTGCATATCAATGTGATATGTTTTATACAGTTTGCCTCATAACAGTTCGTATTCCACAGGGAATTCAAAGTGAATAGCCCTGACTCTTTGCATTGTGCCTCCTCACTTCTTTTTCGAGCTCATTCAGAAAATCTCAGCTATTTATACAACTTTCAGTTTTACAGTGGAGTTTTATTTCCTACGGAGACTTGCCAGTGCATCACAAACAATATAAACCAATCAAAAACATTTACATTCAGTTACAATATGGATTACAAATCAACCCATTCAGTTTTGGATCACCGTGTGTTTGTCTTTTCTGTGACTGTGTCTGTCCTTTTCGGCTCTGCTTGATCTCCTGTTCACTGTCGTGGTGTAACTGCTGTATATATGTAACAACGCTTTTTATATAATGCCATTCAACTCTCGGCGTAATAATAAAGCCGTTTTTAACACATAAACTGCCTGTTCAATATAACACAAATGCTTATAGGAGCCATAATAAAAGACCCTTTAATACATAAAATGCCTGTTCGGGCCCACCATTCGAAATTTTCTTATGCTCCGATGTGATAAGCCTTTGCAAAAGACCCGATGCGATAATCGCAATCGCGGCTTTCAATAGAATGCTCCGATGTTCTGTTCTCCTCCAATGTGATTAATCACTGTTCACTTCACTGCGCCGATGCGATTAGTCACTGTTCACTTCACTGCCCCGATGCGATTAGTCACTGTTCACTTCACTGCGTTGATGCGATTAATCACTGTTCACTTCACTGCGCCGATGCGATTAGTCACTGTTCACTTCATTGCGTCGATGCGATTAGTCACTGTTCATTTCACTATGCCGATGCGATGAATCGCAACTGAATACTTCCGATTGCGATGATTCACTTTGATGCCAGAACTCAAACACTTATGAATCATGGTTCATAAACCCATCGGGTCCGCATCTCAATCAGAACTTTTGTCAACACGTTCCGCTGCCATAATTTTCTCTGATGCGATTCGTGACTCGGGTCCCACCTTATAAGACTTTGTTTGTTTTAAACCCGAGCAATAGAGCGCTATATACATATATACTTTGGTTCCTTGTATATAAAGCGCTACATATATAAAGCGCTGCATATATATAAACTTTCCGCTTCAGCTTTTATGTATCCTCCAGCTTGGGTTAAGATTCTCAAAATTTCATGTAGGGGCTCCCACTTGCGTATTAACTTTGGTTTATATTCAATTATTAACATAAGGTTTTAGGCCCACAGTGATTATATCACTTGCCTTTCCGTTAACATTCCTCATATGCAAATTGCGCTCTGAATAGTTACAAGTCTTTACACTTATCGCTTTTCCATTCGAAGGTTTAACTCATTCACATTTAAAAGTCAATTCAAATCATATGAACTTTTCGATTTTCTTTAAAGTCAAGGACCCCGATGTATTAAACTTCGGCCCTTTGGTTTAATATCTCTTCCAACCCTCACATACATATATGTGCCGTGCCTTAGCGCTCCTCTTTGTTTCGCTCTCGACCTTGTTTAAACCCACCGCACAATTATAAAACCCACAACACAACATATATATATATATATATATATATATATATATATATATATATATATATATATATGTTTATTGACCATTCAATCAACGAATTAACTTTAATATATCAAATATTGCAATAGATATCAAACCCGACGCATATTTTAATACATATACGTTCTCGGGGCCCACCTGCATTAACACGCCTCTCACATCCAACGACAAACAATTTTTGCTCCTCCAACTTCAATCGGATGATCCGCTAACAAGTTTCACATTTTTTATGGGTACGAACGTTAACACGTTAAACTTGCGCGAAAAAAGTTGTTTTGTAAAACTGCCTTAGGACACGTGTCCTGCTCTGACGCATATCGCGTTTTTATTTCAAATACCGCTTACAGCTTTTAAAAATTCCGAATACCACTGGTTTTGTACGCAGATTTTACTATTCAACATGGTTCCGTTCTCAGGGTTCACGGTTCCACTGCACTTCTTCAGCGCCCTTAGTCTATTATAATTCTGCCTTCGCTCTCGAGTTAATTCTGCTTCTTTCTTTCGCGTTCAATTCCGCTTCTTTGTATTTCTTTTAAACAACTCGCCTTCGTTATTTGTTAACTTTTGTTAATGTTGTGGCTTCATCACCGTTCCACTGATGTCTGGTTCCGCCCTTTTAAAACTGTCTTCCTCTGTGTTAACCCCGTGGTGTGACTTCAACAGAATCCGGTGCTAGCTTTAATCTGTTCAGTGTTTTGGTACTGACACCTGAGATATTCTTCATAAAGAACAGATCAGGACTCCATCGAATCCCTGCTTTGGATTCTTTACGCCAAGGATTATATATATAATCCACAAACCTTCTTTCTGCTAGATATGAATTGATTATATTGATTTCAACAGTCCTTTACACAGAATTATATCAATTCCCTGATTCCACACAACGACACTAATTCAATATTGACCCTTCATCATATAACCCCTTATTACAGTTCATAACTGTGTATACATTCAATTCCATAGCCTCGACATGAAGGTCAGTGCCTTTAATGGCACACAAAACACATCTAAACTCCAATTACCAAATTTCACCACACCGTCTTTTTATACAGTTGCTTAATGAATTTAAAGACCATTCATGCAGAATTAAGCCAATCAAACACATATATTAGGGAACAATTTCTTCATTCACAGCTCGGGACCCTGCTACTCTCCTTTGAACTGTTCTATATTCGATTTCTGTGGTTTGTAATCGATTGCAACTTAATAGCCTTCAAATGTGACTCCAGTTTTGGGCTCCAGTCAATTTAGGAATCCAAAGAATTCCTCAACCAACTCCATATAATACTGAATTAAATCCTTTTATATTCACAACTTAATTTACTTACAAGGCCTCCTTGTTTTGCCTATATCTTCAAATGGCCCTTCTATAACTGCCTCTGCATTATGTCTAATGGCTCCTCTCCTTGCCTCTCTTCCTCTGCTTCTTGTCTGTCACCTTTGTGCTCCTTTTATGCTTCTTTGTTGCCTCTGCTACTTCTTTGCTGCCTCTGTCTCTCTACAACTTTTCTTCTCTCTTTCCCTTGTCGTTGTTTCAGGTGCTCCTCCTTTGCCATCTCCTTTGCCATCAATGACAACATTTCCAACAGTCTCCCCCTTTGGCATTGATGGCAACACATCTTCTGCTTACCTTTCAGAAGACCCTTTTTGCTTTTCCTCCCCCTTTGACATCAATGGCAAAGGGTTGCTCATTTCCTAGTGTGCATTCTATTTCTTCATTTCCTTTTTCTGGGTTATGTTTAGGCCTTCTTCTTCTAGCTTTGTACCATGCTGCTCTAAACTGGTGTACAATAGTTGTTGAGAGAACACTTTTGAAAATTATTAGAACTTGAATATACACTGTAAATTAATACAATCCCAAAGCACATATTCCTTGCACTTGTGTAGAGTGTGGGTGATGATAGAACAACCATATATCATCAGACTCATATAATCAGATATGTTTCATTTGACCAAAGTTTAGCATGCTGAGAATGCTTCAAATACTCTTCTCTCTAGTATGTTTCTCATCAGAAATCTATATTGTTGAGGAAGTTGCAGGCCCATAACCATTGTAGTTGAGATATGTCTTCTTCAACAATACTCATCTGCAATGCCACACCTGTTCAATTATGATGATGATGCCAATATATCTTTTTATAGTTGAGGTTCACCTTTCCTGCCTGTTGGTGGTGATATGGGCTAGGATGCTGATAGGGATATTACTTTTGAAGACTGAAAGATTCTTGTTGCTGATGTGAACAATGAATCAAACCAGAGTTTACAAGTTATTGTGAGATTAGGCAATATCTTCATAATGAGAGGCCAAATGACTTTTACTGCTTGCACGTTGTACTTTCAAAATAAGCCCTTCAATGTATTGGTCAGTCTCACTTATCAATCATGCAGTTTTTGCTTCAATGCTCAATATAATGTTTCAAGAGTAAAAAAAATGCTGCTCCTTTAGCCTTTTCCTTGACTCTTTTATGCTGGATGTGCTCTTGCCATAATCCTTTGATCCTGAGGACCTGTACCTTACTGCTGCTCCAGGATAACACTTGATATTCCGTTGATAGGCATGCTGCTTGTACCAAGTACCAATTGACAGAGATTTCACTTTAGCTTGCACATGAACCCATAGTTTTTCCTATTGATCTTTTCACTGTTCACACCAACAACTATCAATATATTGAATTAGATCTTGGCATCATTAACCTGCTACTTATTCTGTCATTCTGATTTGAAAGAATGTCACTGCATGTTCCTTTCTAGTACTGCTCCAGAATCATTGCTGCTTTATATTCAATTTCAATTGTTCTTATATAAATATCTTTGGGAAGGCACCTTCAATTTGCTTTCTATGAATATTCATGGGCTGATTACTCAAAGATTTATTACTCACTTAATTGCATTCCTCCAAGGGGACTTTTCACTGATGAAAGATGTAATGAAATGATGATAGGCACTTCTCTTGCTAATCCTACTTGAAGTGATTCATTGTTAATTCTAGAAGTATGAGGCATAGTGTGATCATCACTTTAATGTGCTGAAGTCTTCTTCTATCATCATGGCAGCTTGCTGCTCTCTCTCCTTCCATCAACCTGCTGGCTGTTGTGTGCTTCAGGTGATATTATTCCTCTATAGATCTCTGTTAGAGGAATTTCCTTTCCCTTCGTAATTTCATAGCTGTTCTCATTTCATGGAGCTCTTCTTAGACTACTTCTGTGGGGACTACATATGAACTGCTCTCCCCCTGGGATGTTGCTTCATATTTATCACTGGTTCGATATTTGCTTTGTTTCCTAGAGTAGTTCCCCCTGAGACTATGATGTTTTCATTATGTTATTGAGATAATAGGCTCCCCCTTTCTCTTTTCCTTCCATACTTTATTGGGGTTCATCATAATGTCCGTACTCCTTTTTGATTCATAATTTTGTTTGATTGGGTTTGATTTCATCATCGGTCTGGAGTTCTTTAATGTATAAGGCAGTATACAGTTCTTTGCTTTGTGACCAAGCTTGAGGCATACATAACATCTAACTTTGCCAAGGTATGTTTGAGTTGATGTATAATATTTTGTTCCCCTTTTTGAATACAATTTACAATCTACAAGTTTATGTCCAAAATTATTGCATGCATAACAATAGCCATGGAAATGATTTGTGTACCTGGTGAAAGATTGTCTTTTCCCTTTGCTTGCTTGAGGTATTCTTCTCATTTGCATCATCTTTTGCTGGTTAACATTGATTCTCTTTGTCTTCCAATGTGCTGCATCATGTCCTGGTGTGTGGCAAGAGAAACAGGTGATGCTTCCCATAGGAGGAAAGAACCTTCTTTGACATCTTCCAAATTTATTCAATTCATCCTTAGGAGTATGTGAGCCTTTAGCAGCTGATTGTTTCATCCTCTCATTCTCTGTTCTTTCATGTTGCTGCTTGATTCTATTTGTTTCTTTACACCTCATGTTCTTGCTTGCTGCTTCTTCTGCAAGAATTTTCTTAGTAGCTTCATTTTCCTTTATAACTTTTACAAAGATGATTTTCCTGTTATCTTCTACCTTGGACTTACTGGTTTCTCCTTCATATCCTATCCCAGCCTCTATGAAGGGTGACCTTTGAGCATTTAGTATTTGGTCCAGCTGTCCAGATCTTTTCATTAGAGGTGTATTCATTAATAGTTCTCTTTGGGCTTTTTCTAATTTCTTTCTTAGGCTCACTACTTCTTCTTCCAATCTTTCACATTCCTGACTTTTCTCTCTCATTTGTTGCAACAGAGTGTCTTCTACTTTCTTTGCTTCTTCAAGCTGAGTCTTCAGGCCAATAATTTCTTTCCTATCTTCATATTCTTTCTCATCACATATTTGCACCAAAGTCTTTAGGTCTTTGTTTCCATTCTTCAATTTTTCTATTTCAGTCAGGGCTGTGTCAAGTTTGGCTTTTTCCTCAGCTGCAATTTCTTCATGGTTTTTACTACCATTCACACTAACAGGTACCTCATTTGATTGAACATTTTCTTTTTGACATGAATTTTTCTTCTTATTAATTCTCTTCTCCTTCTTGACAATGCAATCCTCAATGTCTACTCCATGCATGAAATGTAATTTGTCCCAGATTTCTTTTGCAGAGGTTAAATCCATTATTACCTCAAGATCCTTGTTATGAAGATTGTTGTATATCACAAATTTTGCCTTGGCATTCCTCTGTTGTTCTTGCACCGTGGGAGAGTCTGTGCAATAACCATCAAAAACAAGTTTCCATACCTCAGGTTCATAAGCCAATAATCCTGTTTTAACCTTATCTCTCGATTCAGAAAATTTTGTTGTATTTAACACAGGTACATTTTGATAGTCCATGACTCAACCAGATCTCCATCAAGCTATTAGGCTTGTACCAAAGGCACTGGCTTTGATACCAATTGTTGATCCCTTAGTTAAACTGAGAGGGGGTGGGGGGGGAAGAATCAGTTTAACACATTCATGGACTTTTAAAACTTTTTCATTAAAACTTATTTACACCTTCATTTCATGTTCAACTTAATATGTGAGTAATCTTAGAGTGTGAGAAGCAAGCATTAATGTAATATAACAACATAGTTAATATGAGAGCAACAAGTATTAAGCAGATGATATAAACCATGTCAATACATAAACACCATGCACAGAGACACCAGATATAAGTGGAAACCCATAAAGGGAGAAAACCACATCTTATTATTGTTGTGATGTAAAGGCAAGCTCCAACTCCCTCTCACCACTGATTTTCTATAGGCACCAACCTACAGGAGGCTCCAAACTCAATTCTGCAAGCTACAACTTGCAAGGAAGCTCCAACTCCCATCAATTTTCTGTAGGCACCAACCTACAGGAGGCTCCAACCTCATTCAGCTACAACTGACATCTATCAAGCTACAACTTGATAGGGAAGTTTCAACTTCCTCATTCTATCAAAAGAAAATATTTGCTGATTTACCTAAGATATCAACTCTGTTTTGTAGCATTTCTTTTTGCTCCTCCTTTCCTTATCTTCTCTGCCTCAATTCTTCATACTCTGCACTCTCTTACCTCACTCTCTAACCTCTTTCTGCATATCAATGTGATATGCTTTATACAGTTTGCCTCATAACAGTTCGTATTCCATAGGGAATTCAAAGTGAATAGCCCTGACTCTTTGCATTGTGCCTCCTCACTTCTTTTTCCAGCTCATTCAGAAAATCTCAGCTATTTATACAAATTTCAGTTTTACAGTGGAGTTTTATTTCCTACGGAGACTTGCCAGTGCATCACAAACAATATAAACCAATCAAAAACATTTACATTCAGTTACAATATGGATTACAAATCAACCCATTCAGTTTTGGATCACCACGTGTTTGTCTTTTCTGTGAATGTGTCTTTCCTTTTCAGCTCTGCTTGATCTCCTGTTCACTGCCGTGGTGTAACTGTTGTATATATGTAACAACGCTTTTTATATAACGCCATTCAACTCTCGGCGTAATAATAAAGCCGTTTTTAACACAAACTTCCTGTTCAATATAACGCAAATGCTTCTCGGAGCCATAATAAAAGACCCTTTAATACATAAAATTCTCTTTTGGGCCCACCATTCGAAATTTTCTTATGCTCCGATGCGATGAGCCTTTGCGAAAGACTCTATGCGATAATTGCAATCGCAGCTTTCAATAGAATGCTCCGATGTTCTGTTCTCCTCCGATGCGATTAATCACTGTTCACTTCACTGCGCCGATGCGATTAGTCACTGTGCACTTCACTGCGCCGATGCGATTAATCACTGTTCACTTCACTGCGTCGATGCGATTAGTCACTGTTCACTTCACTGCGCCGATGCGTTTAGTCACTGTTCACTTCAGTGTGCCGATGTGATTAGTCACTGTTCACTTCACTATGCGGATGCGATGAATCGCAACTGAATACTTCCGATTGCGATGATTCACTTTGATGCCAGAACTCAAACACGTATGAATCATGGTTCATAAACCCATCGGGTCCGCATCTCAATCGGAACTTTTGTCAACACGTTCCATTGCCATACTTTTCTCCGATGCGATTCGTGACTCGGGTCCCACCTTATAAGACTTTGTTTGTTTTAAACCCGAACAATAGAGCGCTACATACATATATACTTTGGTCCCTTGTATATAAAGCGCTGCATATATATAAAATTTCTGCTTCAGCTTTTATGTATCCTCCAGCTTGGGTTAAGATTCTCGGAATTTCATGTAGGGGCTCCCACTTGTGTATTGAATTTGGTTTATATTCAATTATTAACATAAGATTTCGGGCCCACAGTGATTATATCACTTTCCTTTCCGTTAACATTCCTCATATGCAATTGCGCTCTGAATAGTTACAAGTATTTACACTTATCACTTTTCCATTTGAAGGTTTAACTCATTCACATTTAAAAGTCAATTCAAATCATATGAACTTTGCGATTTTCTTTAAAGTCAAGGACCTTGATGTATTAAACTTCGGCCCTTTGGTTTAATATCTCTTCCAACCCTCGCATACATATATGTGCCGTGCCTTAGCGCTCCTCTTTGTTTCGCTCTCGACCTTGTTTAAACTCACCGCACAATTATAAAACCCACAACACAACATATATATATATATATATATATATATATATATATATATATATATATATGTTTATTGACCATTCAATCAGCAAATTAACTTTAATATATCAAATATTGCAATAGATATCAAACCCGACGCATATTTTAATACATATATGTTCTCGGGGCCCACCTCCATTAACACGCCTCTCGCATCCAACGACAAACAGTTTATTGCTCCTCCAACTTCAATCGGATGATTCGCAACAAGTTTCACATTTTTGATGGGTACGAACGTTAACATGTTAAACTTGCGCGAAAAAAGTTGTTTTGTAAAACCGCCTTAGGACACGTTTCCTGCTCCGACGCATATCACGTTTTTATTTCAAATACCTCTTACAGCTTTTAAAAAGTCCGAATACCACTGGTTTTGTATGTCGGTTTTACTATTCAACATGGTTCCGTTCTCAGGGTTCACAGTTCCACTACACTTCTTTAGCGCCCTTAGTCTATTATAATTTTCCTTCACTCTCGAGTTAACTTCGCTTCTTTCTTTCGCGTTCAATTCCACTTCTTTGTATTTCTTTTAAACATCTCGCCTTCGTTATTTGTTAACTTTTGTTAATGCTGTGGCTTCATCACCGTTCCACTGATGTCTGGTTCCGCCCTTTTAAAACTGTCTTCCTCTGTGTTAACCCCGTGGTGTGACTTCAACAGAATCCGGTGCCAGCTTTAATCTGTTCAGTATTTCGATACTGACACCTGAGATATTATTCATAAAGAACAAATCATGACTCCATCGAATCCCTGCTTTGGATTCTTTATGCCAAGGATTATATATATAATCCAAAAACCTTCTTTCTGCTAGATATGAATTGCTTATATTGATTTCAACAGTCCTTTACACAGAATTATATCAATTCCCCAATTCCACACAACGACACTAATTCAATATTGACCCTTCATCATATAACCCCTTATTACAGTTCATAACTGTGTATACATTCAATTCCACAGCCTCGACATGAAGGTCAGTGCCTTTAATGGCACACAAAACACATCTAAACTTCAATTACCGAATTTCACCACACCGTCTTTTTATACAGTTGCTTAATGAATTTAAAGACCATTCATGCAGAATTAAGCCAATCAAACACATATATTAGGGAACAATTTCTTCATTCACAGCTCGGGACCCTGCTACTCTCCTCTGAACTATTCTATATTCGATTTCTTTGGTTTGTAATCGATTGCAACTTAATAGCCTTCAAATGTGACTCCAGTTTCGGGCTCCAGTCAATTTAGGAATCCAGACAATTCCTCAACCAACTCCATATAATACTGAATTAAATCCTTTTATATTCACAACTTAATTTAATTACAAGGCCTCCTTGTTTTGCCCATATCTTCAAATGGCCCTTCTATAACTGCCTCTGCATTATGTCTAATGGCTCCTCTCCTTGCCTCTCTTCCTCTGCTTCTTGTCTGTCACCTTTGTGCTCCTTTTATGCTTCTTTGTTGCCTCTGCTACTTCTTTGCTGCCTCTGCCTCTCTGCAACTTTGCTTCTCTCTTTGCCTTGTTGCTGTTTCAGGTGCTCCTCCTTTTCCATCTCCTTTGCCATCTCTTTTGCCATCAATGACAACATTTACAACAAAATCAACCTCCTAGAAGCCATACAACTATCAATTGTACCACCTGTTGCAAAGGAAACACTAGTTAGTGGCATATGGAAGAATCGCTTAGATTAAAAAATATGTTTTAAAATTTTGATTTAGGTGTTGACATCATGTAATGTTATATATTTTAATTAATTATAATACCAATTTTTAATTGAGGAGCTAATTTTGTTTTCAAAGTAAAATAATACCTGTCTAATCTGCCTCTCTCTCACCTCAAAGGCAAGAGAGAGGTTCCTAATACCCAACTAGTGACATAACATGTCAAGTTGCTAGAGTTGTAACTTCCATAGGGTGGAAAAGGAACTCTTATCCATCAGTCACACTTCAAATGAAATTGGCCAACAAGGTCAATTGACTCAAAACAAGAAAAGGCTGACCATATAGCTAAAGAGAATCCCCACATTGCCTAATCCTAATCATTTACAGGCCATCAAATCTGAAGAGAATATCCATATTGCATTGATACAAACTAATCACTTCTAGGCCATAACAAATTTTAAAAATGAATGTTTCTTAGAAGTGTCTTTCTACTGAAGCCCAATCCTTCATAATTGAACAAAGCAACTCTTAATATATAAGACACATTTTAAATGCACTTGGCCAACAAGGTCAATTGACTCAAAGCAAGAGAAGCAGAACCATATAGAAACTTTGAAGAGAATTCCCACATTGCCCAATACTAATCATTGACACGTCATTAAAAATTTTAAAATCAAACATGTTATGCTCTCTCACTGAAGTCCAATCCCTCACAATATCCATGGAAATTACATCTGAAACATATCATTTCTCTTTCTCTTGAGAAATATCATCTAAATAAATACCAATATTGTCCCACACTACTCTACTTAATGAACCTAAATCGTAGCCATTTCCACTCAGTCAATATCCAACAAAACTCACTACAAAAACAAACAAAAAACTACGAAAAATTTCCATAATCTGTACATGCATCAGCTTGGCCTTTTCACCATGTCAAGATTTTCAAGAGAAGGGGGTTCCGATTTAACGAGCCTTCAAGGCAGAGGATACTAACGAAGCTTGTCTAAGAAAAATAAAATCCGCATGCATCATACAAAAAAGTTCAAATTCTTTCAAAATTTTAAATCAAATCCTCATGCATCATACATATAATTTGAATCCTTTCAAATTTTTCATGCTTCAGACTAATTTACTGTTGTATGAATCAGATCTTCATGCATTACACAAACAAGTTCCAGTCCTTTTAAAAAATTTAATCAAATCCTCGCATCATACAAAGAATTTGAATCCTTTCAATTTTTTCATCCTTCAGGGTAATTTACTGTTGCTAATAATTTGCATTTTTTAGGCCATAGCCATACATATTTGGATCCCGAGGTTCTGTGACAACAATAACAACCACCCTATTGTTTATGTCACCATCATAAGCCCCAATCCATTTATTTGGATTTGGATGTTGGATTTGAAGAGACCTTGCATGTTGCACTTATTTGGATATGGAAGGGCCTATTCGCATAGGTCTGGAGAAACAAAGTCTTCCATTTATTTTTATCATAGCCTGAACTTTCTCATTCTCATCCTCCAACATTACAAATCCATATCCTTTTGAATGGCCTGTAGTCTTATTGGTAATAACCTTTCCTCCTTTTACACCTTTTATAGCTGAGTATCATTAGGGGAATTTTGAGGTCTAAAATGGACCTCCTGCAGAAATTATAAAATAATAGTAGAAATAAATAAAACAATATTTGATTACATCATCAAATTTTAGAGGGAAAAAAGGAAAAACAAAATTTTCATTTTGTATTTTCAACTTATCTCCCTATGGGTTTACTCAAATTTCGAGTGGAAACACTAGTTTGATGCATAATTTGATTTCTCATCCAAGGAGTACCCATGTTGCATACTTTCGATGGACCCTGCTACACGAAAAATGAGAAATAAATGAAAAACGTGATTGCAAGCACACTTTTTTCATGTATTTATCATTTTTTGTGTAGCAGGGTCCATCGAAAGTATGTAACCTGGGTACTCCTTGGATGAGGAATTAAATTTTGCATCCAATGAGTACTTTCGCTCGAAATTTGAGTAAAACTGTAGGGAGATAAGTTGAAAATACGTGTTGAAAAAATAGTTTTATTATTTTATTATTTTTACTTTTTTACTCCAAAAATGGCGAATCATCCCCCATGGTTGACATCATCATCTTGAATCGTATTGGTTCTTATAAAGTTGATTTTTGTTGTACATTTTTCTTTGGAGGCCCATTTTAGATCTCAAAATTCCCCTAATGATAGCTCTAAAGGTCTCTTGCAACAAGTTTCCCGTGTCATTAAATTCCAAATTGCCCACAAATATAGTAAAATATTTGGGAGGCCAAATTTAGCCTAAAAAATTGTTGATCCATGGGAATCTGTAGACCATTTTAATTTAGGAGAACCATCTGGGTTGTTGCATAGCTTGCAAACTCGAAGAAGCCATAACCTTATGATTATTTAGTTTGTTTATTGTGAATAATCTTAACGAAGAAAAGGTCCTGGGTAGAAGCAAAACATTCGTGTAGATAATTTTCATCCATCCAACTCTGCAAACCTCTGATCCATAGGGTTCTAATCTCGTTGTCCGAGCTCACATGTTGTGGGTATTGTTGCACCATAAACTCATGATGTTTCTCCTGCTAGGGATCAATTGAGGGTGCTTCCATGGGACTTGGTTGCATTGCTCTTTAGTAAAGATGAATGAACTATGGTGCTTTCTAAATATGTTCTTAGAATTCAAGGGCCTTTGGATTGGGGTTAGGGGGTAGTATAATACAATCAACATACTTTTATTTTTCTTGATGTTGTTCTCCATGATTAGTGATATCAGGATTTGGTTGAAGTAGGTAAGTGGAGAAAGTTTCCCAGAAAGAGCTTCGTGAAAAAAGCATCGAATTTTTTAATATGTACAACTCGAGTTTGAAGGCAATGGATTAATTATTTTTCCAGGTTTTCCAAATCATTTAGGGTTACAATGTCTACCAAGGGTTCCTCGTTTCTATCACTCTAGTCTTCGTGTTGTATCCAGAGCATGGTGCTAATTAGTTGATAGTTGTAAGTTCTTGGAGCAGCAAAAGCTACTTAGTTGCTCTAAGGACTAGCTTTCTCTTCATATTGGAACGTCCCCACACTTGGATGAGAGGAGCCAAGGTAAAAGAAAAAGATGGCAAATTATTGGTGGTTACAATCAGTGGCATGCACTAGATCCACAAAGATAGGTGGTACACACTTCCTCCAATAGCCTATGATCGATTTCTAACTAAAGGGAAAGTAATTTTGGGTGCTGCATCAATAGACTTGTAAGTAATTTATGTCATTGGTGATGCTCCATTTGGTAAAGTATCAATAAGGTACTTCCTGGACCTGTTTGTAACTTTATTAAACCATTCAAATAGGATTAAATCAACATCTTTATGTATCTATATCTTATTATCTTCATATATCCTCCAAAAACACAATCATGATGGAAAGAGAAATATAAAAGGACCCTCTAGTGAGTGGATAACTTCAATCAATCATCTGAAGGGACATTATATTAAACTACAAATGCATGTTTTTAAAATGCAATTTAAAGTATGGAATGTGCGTTTATCCTCTGCTGCATGTTAATAAAATGTGATTTG
Organism: Pinus albicaulis; assembly: GCA_034641835.2. Lineage (NCBI taxonomy): Eukaryota > Viridiplantae > Streptophyta > Pinopsida > Pinales > Pinaceae > Pinus > Pinus albicaulis. Next base: position 988,394,786 of record CM076570.1, read on the forward strand.
AGTGGTAAATGTATTTCATCGTTAAAGCAACTAGGGAGACAAACCTCATTTTAAAACCCTTTAAATCACAATCATGGTGGAAAGACTCAAGAGTAATGCAAAAATACGAGTCTAGTTAGTGCATGGTTTCAATCGTTCATCTGAATGGCCATTGTATTAAAATGAAAATCCATGTTTTTGAATGTAATTTAAACTCTGGAAAGTGCATTTATACTCTATTGCATTTTAATAAAATGGAATTCGTGTGGTAAATGCATTCTATATTTGAAGCAACTAGGGAGAAATTCCTCATTTAAAAACCTGTTATTTAACTTCACAATTGAAAAATTCCTTGATTTTATGCATGTATACAAATCAACTCTTCCATTTTCTTGCCTAGCTTCACGCTATTAAATATGATCATGTGTGGATTCATTTTTTTTCTTTGTCACTTTTGTATAAGACAATGTGGTTTCTATTTTTTTCCACACTAACTCTGAAAATTATGTACAGGGATGTGTGGATGTATGATCCAAGGAAGAAGAAGTGGACAAGGATGGAATCCATGTCAACTCCTCATTTTGGTTTTCTCATAGGAGTAATTGAAAACAAACTGTATGTAGTTGGAGGGTCTGGTATGTGCCATATCATAGGTTATTCCCTCCCTTGCTTGGAAGTTTATGATCCCATTGCAAAAACATGGAGGTATGCAACAAGTGCACGAGGTGCCATTGTTGACAATCCTTCTAATCCTCTTAAACATGTAGTAGTGGTAGATGGCAATTTATGTGTAACAGGGAATTAGAGCATTAGAGGTCAGATGAATGGGGGCATGTGTGATCTCGTTACAAATACATGGTCCGAAATAAAGCCATACTCACATGAAGGATGAGGGAAGCCAAGCACCGTTATGGATGGTAAGCTCTATATTATTGATTTTAGTGGTTATAAGCAATATATTCTAGAAGATGATCGTTGGGTGCCTGTAAAGTGTCAGCTTGAAGAGTTTCTCTTGGGTTGGGATCCAAGATTGATTTTAGCAATTTGAAGCAACAAAGAAAAGATCTACTTGGCGGGTATTATGGGGTCTGCACTGATTTCCATGATTGTTCCTCTAAAGAATGGGAAGATCAGTCAAAATATCAGATGGCATATATTGGAACTTCTAAATGGTGTAGATATTTTAGGTAGCTTGGGGCATTGTACCCGCCAGATTCATGGTTATTAATTTGCATTAAATTAAATATTCATTACCAAGTCTCATTTCAAAATTTGTATATCCTCACCTTCTATTGTTCCCAATTAGGGTTGTTATTTCCCACTTTATTTTTTCTTGCAAGTCTCTTTCACACTTTGGGAGTGCGCTTGAGAGTTCAAGTATAGAATCCTTAAGATCCTTGGTACTGTAGGTTTTAACCCTGAACATAAATTATCTACACACGAATCTTATAACATAAAATAAACAATAGCGAGAGCATAAAACATAAAACAGATAAACACAGAGATTTTTCCCTGGATCCCAAATAGAGACGATCAACTTGATATTTCATTATATTCCTTTTAGTGTTACAACACATATATATACATGCCGAAGCATACATAAACCCTAATCCATTAAACCTGGATTAGAACATAATCGTAGTTCCCTTGACCGGATCTACAAAAAATACCAGGGGTCGAAAACCATGTGCAAAACCATGCACAAAACCATGGGCGCGGACTGCCCACCGGAAATTAAGGACAAAAAATTTTCGCCGAGGCGCTGCCCCAGACCCTGACAGGGGGGGCTACCGCCCCCCCTGTGACCCCCCCCGTTGCGCCCAGTGCAAAGGGGGGGCTATCGCCCCCCCTCTTACCCCCCCGCGTGTGATTAGTCATGGAAAGAATATAACACATACCCAACATTCTCCCACTTGTTGTTTTCTTTCCACAGGGGGCCACAGGAGAGCTTAGTCATTGGCCCAATTCTTCAACACCCATTGTTTCTCTACACCAAGAGAACTTTTGAGTGCTCACAGACTTCGTCAATGCATCTGAAACATTATTCAAAGTGTCCACCTTTACCAGCAACACCCTTTTAGCCTCAACCATATCTCGAACAAAGTGATATTGAACATCAATGTGCTTTGTCTTTGAATGATAAGCAGGGTTCTTAGCCAAGAAAATTGCACTTTTGCTATCACAATCTATCCTTATAGCTTGCTGTACCAACCCCATACTTGAACACAATCTCTGCAACCAAAATGCTTCCTTACTTGCATGAGTGTCTGCCATGTATTCTGCCTCTGTAGTTGAAAGAGCCACTACAGAATGTATTTTACTCATCCAACTGACTATGCCTCTAAATAGGCTAAACACATACCCACTTGTAGATCTTCTTTGGTCCATATCTCCAGCCCAGTCTGCATCAAAAAAGCCACGAATGTCCAACATTCTTTCCAATCCTGGTCTTCCCTGGTAGCACAAGCCATAATCACTAGTGCCACATAAATATCTGAAAACCCGCTTCACTGCTGTCCAATGCTCCTTCCTTGGGTTTGACATAAACCTGCTCAATACTCCCACTGCATGTGCAATGTATAGTCTAGTACAGACCATTGCATACATCAGGCTACCCACTGCACTTGCATATGGAACACGGGACATATCCTCCTCTTCTTCTTGTGTCTTGGGACACTATTCAACAGACAAATTTACACCTACAGGAATAGGAACATTCACCGGTTTACTATCCTGCATGTTGAACCTCTATAATAGTCTCGACATACTTCCTCTGGTTTAACCAGAGCTTCCTCTTTGCCCGATCTCTCTTAATTTCCATGCCCAAAATATAGTTTGCAACACCAAGATCCTTCATGTCGAATTTGGAGAACAGTTGGGTCTTCAAATCTTGGATAATTTCTTTGTCATTTCCAATCAATAACATATCATCCACATAAAAGACCAAATAAATAACACGGTCACCAATTAATTTAAAATAAACACAGTGATCCTCCTTGCTTCTGGTGAAGCCAAGTCCCCATATATAGGTATCAAATTTCTGATACCACATCCTTGATGACTGTTTTAACCCATACAGAGACTTCTTCAACCTGCATACCAGTTCTTTCTTACCCTTCACCATAAAGCCTTCAGGTTGCTTCATGTAGATATCCTCTTCTAGATCCCCGTGAAGAAATGCTGTCTTCACATCCATCTGTTCTATCTCAAAATCAAATGCAACAACAACAGATAAAAGTAATCTAATAGAAGTAACTTTGGCAACAGGAGAAAAAATATCACCAAAATCAATTCCCGACACCTGGGAATAACCTTTTGCTACCAACCGAGCTTTGTATTTCTCCACCTTGTCTTCTACATTCATCTTCTTCTTAAACACCCATTTGCTCCCAATGGGATTCCTTCCAGCCAGCAACTCCACCAGATCCCATGCCTTATTTTTGTGCAAGGATGCCATTTCATCAACCGTGGCCTCCTTCTAGAGTTTTCCATCCTCTGAATCTACTGCCTCCCTAACAGTTTTGGGATCATCATCAGTTATAGTTAAGGCAAAACTTGAACAAAAAGCAGATGGACTGTACCTTTCTGGTTTCCTTCTTACCCGAACTGATCTTCTCATAGTTGGAGTTTGTGGCTCTTCCTCTTCTAAATCTTCTTCTGCTGTAGAGTCTGATTCATACTCCTTTAGCTCAAACTTTACCTTCTCAGGTTCCTTTGGTATGACTTCATGTTTAACAACATATTTCACCTCTCTAAACACCACATCTTGGCTGTACACAACCTTCCTTGTATCCGGGTTCCAAAGCTTGTAACCTTTTAAACCATCCTTATGCCCAATAAAGATGTACCTTTCAGATTTATTATCCAACTTGGTCCTTTTCTGATTTGGAACATGTACATATGCATCACATCCAAATACCCTTAGATGTGATAGAGAGGGTTTCTTACCAGTCCATACTTCATGTGGAGTCTTATCCTCCAACACTGATGAAGGTGATCTGTTAACCAGATAGCATGCAGTCTCCACTGCCTCTGCCTAGAATTCTTGTCCTAACTCGGTACCACTGAGCATGCTTCTTTCCTTTTCCATCAGTGTTCTGTTCATTATTTCTACAACTCCGTTTTGCCGAGGTGTGTATGGAGTAGTCTTCTGCCGTGCTATACCACACTTCTTACAGAACTCCCCACCATTATCTGTCCTCAACGCCTTTATCTTCTTCTCTGTCTGGTTTTCCACCAGAACCTTAAATTCTTTAAATCTGTCAAAGAATTCAAATTTCTTCCTCAAGAAATATATCCATGTATTCCTTGAGAAGTCATCTATGAATGAAACATAGTACACAGACTTTGCGAGTGATGGAACTGACACAGGTCCAAACACATCATTGTGCACAAGTTCTAATATCTTGTTCGCCCTCTTAGCAACAGAAGGAAAACTCACCCGATTCTGCTTCCCATATACATAATGTTCACAGAAATCAAAATCCAGAGAGAAATTAGACATACCTTCTACCATACCATTTCTATGCAGTATCCGAAGGCCCTTCTCTCCAATATGTCCAAGCCTTTGATGCCATAGCATGGTATTTTCTCCAGAGATAGCTAGGCTTTTCGCTCCACTTTCAGGAACCACATAACTGTTACACCCATCAATAATAGTGCTACCTTGTAGTTTGTATAGAGTTCTAGTCCGAACTCCCCGCATTAATACCAGTGCTCCCTGAACCATCTTGCAGGCATCTTTCTCGAACACTGTTTTTACACCTGCATCATCCATCTTGCTTACAGAAATCAGATTTCTGGCCAATGCAGGAATATGAAGAACACCGGGAAGTGTTCTAATCCTTTCACCTTGCAGCTTCAGCTTGACCTTTCCATGTCCGATGATTCTGGCCTTCCTATCATCCCCTAGGAAGACATCACCACCATCATATTTCTCATACTCGCAGAACCACTCCCTATGGGGAGTGAAGTGAAGAATGCACTTGAGTCAATCAACCAAGACTCATGATCTACATGTGTATTTGAAGAAGAAGCCAAATACACATCCCCACCTTCATCCGAGGTGGTTTTTGCCTCTGCAGAAGGAGCATCATCAGATCCCTTTCCTTTCTCAGGAGCTTTATATCTGCACCACCTTTTGTAGTGCCCTTCCTTTCCGCATTTCCAGCATACCTTTACAAACTTTCCAAGAGATTTAGATCTCCCTCTATATTTAGATCTCCCACTCGAAATTTTATTCTTGTTTATGTTTTGGGACCTTCCTCGTACAGATAAGGCATCTCCATTCTGACCCTCCATATTTCTCCGTCTCATTTCCTCCGACAACAAGGCTGAGACAATGTCATCAAAATTCAACGTAGTTGTATTGCTACCTATTGCAATAACCAGACTATCCCATGAGTCTGGTAGAGAACACAAAAAATTGATGCACTTATCTTCATTTGAGATTTTAATATCAACAGATGACAGTTGACTTACCATAGTATTGAAGGCACTCTGGATCCAAAATCAGGACGACCAGCTTGATATTTCATTATATTCCTTTTAGTGTTATAACACATATATATACATGCCGAAGCATACATAAAACCTAATCCATTAACCCTGGATTAGAACATAACCGTAGTTCCCTTGACCGGATCTACAAAAAATACTAGGGGCTGAAAACCATCGTACCCCAAAACCAACATACCCCAAAACCATGTGCAAAACCATGCACAAAACCATGGGCGTGGACTGCCCATCGGAAATCAAGGACAAACAAATTTCGCCGGGGCGTTGCCCCGGACCTCGATAGGGGGGGCTATCGCCCCCCCTGTGACCCCCTCGTTGTGCCTAGTGCAAAGGGGGGGCTATCGCCCCCCCTCTTACCCCCCCATGTGTGATTAGTCGTGGAAAGAATATCACATACCCAACAGGTACTATTTGGAAGAGATTGTTTTTTACTTCATATGGCCAATACAATATGCATTTTGTTGTATGTTGGAAGGATGATGTGCATACCCATCTATAATAATTGCAAATAAATTGCGTAGATACTCGTTTGATAATAGTCAAAGTTCTTTGTCTCTCAATCCCCTCTTATCATTTTTCTTTCCCATCCTTTATTTTTAAATAAAGAATCCTTCACAATTGAACAGAGAAACTCTTAATCTATAAGTCACATTTCAAATGCACTTGGCCAATAAGGTCAATTGACTCAAAACGAGAGAAGGTTAAACAACTAGAAACTCTAAAGATAATTCCCACATTGCCCAATTCTAATCATTGACATGCCATTAAAATTTTCAAAATAAAGCATGTTATGCTCTCCCACTAAAGTCCAATTCCTCACAATATCCATGGAAACTACATATGAAACATAACATTTCTCTTTCTTCTGAGTAATATCAGGCTATATAAACACCAGTATGGTCCCACACTACTCTACTCAGCTAACCCCCGTAGCCATTTCTAGTTAGTCAATATCCAAGAAAAATCACTACAAAAAAAAATTCTACCAAAAAATTCCATAATTTGTATCTGCATATGCTTAGCCTTGTCATATGGACTATTGTCAAGTGGCATCTTGTGAATAACATGAAATGAACCAACTTTGGAAGCTCAAACCCTTTTCACCACGTCAATCTTTGTAGGAGAAGGGGGTTTAGATTTAGTGAGCATTTGAGGCAGATGATACCAACAAATCATGCCTAAGATGAATAAGATTTGCATGCATCATACAAATAAGTTCAAATCCTTTCAAAAATTTAAATCAAATCCCCATGCATTATATAAATAATTTGAATCCTCTCAATTTTTTGAGGCTTCAAACTAATTTACTATTGTATGAATCAGATCTTTGTGCATTACACAAACAAGATCCAATCCTTTCAAAAAAATTAATCAAATCCTCATGCATCATATAAATAATTTGAATCCTTTCAATTTTTTCATCCTTCAGACTAATTTATTGTTGCTAATAATTCGCATTTGGTTTACCATAGCCATACATATTTGGATCCCGAGGTTGTGTGACATAACAATAACAACCACCCTATCATTTTACGTCACATCATAAGCCCCATTCCATTTATTTGGATATGGATGTTGGATATGAGGAGACCCTGCACACTGCATTTATTTGGATATGGAAGAGCCTATTTGCATAGGTATGGAGGAACAGAGCCTTCCATTCATCTTTTTCATAGCCCAAGCTTACTCATTCTCATCCTCAAATGTTACAAATCCATATCCTTTTGAACGACCCGTAGTCTTATTGGTAATAACCTTTGCTCCTTTTAAACCTTTTACAAGTGGGTATATAGCTCCGAAGGTCTCTTGCAACAAGTTATATGTGTCATCAAATGCCAAATTTCCCACAAATATAGTAAAATCTTTGGGAGGCCCAATTTCTCCCTTGTTATACCCTGCCCAATTTAGCCTGCAAAATTGTTGAGCTATGGGCATTTGTAGACTATTGTAATTTAGGAGAAGCATCTAGGTTGAAATTAAATAATAATTAAAATTATACAAAATGTTAAATTAGTCATATGAAATGATTAAGGTGAAATTTTTATCAATATTTTTATTTTCATGGTTAATCATATTACTCTCATGGTTGTTGGTGTAAGAATATTTATTTATCTCAATAATTAAGAAATATTTTGAATAAAATGTATTTGTACATTTCCCATGGGATTGTGGTATCATTAAGTATTTTAAGTATATTTGTGGTTTTAGTTTTGAAAATTTGGTTTGGTCATGTATTTGTAATTTTATCGTGTGATCAAATATTTTGATGTAAACGTATTTGTGGGTTGGGATGATTTAGATGTATTTGTCATTTTAGGTATAAAATTGCAGTGCAAACAAATGATTTGATTTAAACGTAGCATGTGTGAGAATAATGTGAGCATATATTTTATCGTTATAGTTGATTGATGAATATTTATTTAGATCAATGATTATTAAATATTTCGAATAACATGTGTTTATTATTTTTTAAAATGGAATGGTTATCATTTGTATTAAAATATAGACTCGTCTGAGTCAAGGCTAGAACCTTTTATATATTTCAAATATTTCTGGAAAGTTCACTGTTCCAATACATCCACCAGAGTTTTTTCCCACCTCTATGAGATTTTCTGAATACAATTTTAAACTAATATCTTCCATAAATTCTACAAAAAACACCTAAAAACAAAACATTCTTGCATAACATTAGTTAAAAGTGAAGATTGACTTGTTCTAGATAGCCCAACTTTTGGCGTTGTGTTCAATTTTTCTTCAGCAACGTTGTAGGACTCGATCCTCATATAATTTGTCCTTTGATCTTATGCCTTGGTATAACTTCACTAGACTTTGATTTCTCCTATTTATTCTTGGCTCCTTTGTTGGAATTTACTTCCATTCTAGTCATTCTGAGATTCAGGATTGCTACTTCCGCTTCCATAATTGCCTATTTTTTGTCCAATTGCTTTTGCAACTAGTCACCTTTTTTCTTTATGAATTCTATCTTTGCCTCCTCTTTCTCTGCCATGTCACTTTGTTGTTTCGTTAACTCCATTAATGACACCACTTCATCAAATTGTCTATCACTTAGTTCACACACTCCTAGTCCTATTTGCATGAATGTGGCTTTGTTGATGCCATTTCCATCCACCTATTCCTCAACAATCCTGAAGAGTTGATTGATTTGAACTAATTCCAACTTAGTGTTGGGATCATGCTTGATAATTCTGGCTCTATATAACCACGTGAGGTTCATATCTTGAGACGACATTGCCTAAAGGAGGATATTGAAACCAAATATGTCCAAATCAAAGCGTCATGGAAGCGATCCATACCTGCAAGTGCTTTGAATTCATGATGTTTTCTATGGAGAAACAAATTTAACATATATATTCCATATCTTAATGTTCTTCTATGCATTTAGTGGGTTAACTTGTTCATTGCCTGCCTTTCTCCATGGATGCGCTTTCCCTTGCCATATGGCACATCATTTTTCACATCGTGTCTTGAGGCAATTATCTTCATAACTAGTGTACGCTTCCCAATCTAGGTAAATATTGGTGGCCATCTACCTATTCCACTTGGACACCCAACGCTATTTATTTTATGTATCTTTTTTAGCATAACTTTCTATTTTTGGCAGTTTTTCAAGTCCTGAACTTTTGGAGCCATTTTGAGGCCCTAAATGATGTTTTTTTTTGAAATACGTGCTAAGGAAATAGCCCATGGGGCAAGGGATTATCGGGAAAATTTGTTGTCCTCGGATAGATATTTCTAATGAGGTATCATGTGCACCAAATGGAGATCATATGCCAAAATTATGACCCTGGGAAATTGGCGTTACAACTAACTCCAATAAGGCCCATGAAGTTTTGGCGCTTCATCTCCTAGGATTAGGGTTTTGGATGTTTATTGTTTTCCATTGTTTCTCAATAAGAAAAATGCCTCCGAGCCTCATTATAACATATTTCATAAGGCATGTAACCATCACATCTCTTCTTAGAGATAAGTTACGATTACCCAAGGTAGTTTGTTTCCATTATGCATGTGAACAATTTCCAGAATTGTTATTAATTAATTGAATTTCAATTTTAGCTGTAGCTCTATGTTTCTGATTAAATTTGTATTTCATTTTATTCTTTCATAAATTCAGATCATTGGTATTAGAGTGGTCTGTTCTTTCTCTATTTTTCTGTGCATGTCCCTAACAAGGTTGGGGTATAAGGAGTTAGGACTTGAATTGGTTGAACCCTTGCAAGACCGGCCTCGCTGACCCAGATTGCATCCCATGGAAAAATAAAATAAATACGAGACTTTCAAAATGTTTCTCAAAGAGGCCCTCAAGCATCAAAGGAACAAGATGATGGATAACTTTGCCCAGATCCTTCAACGGGTATCAACAGGTGAAACATATTCATCGAGAGGTTACTTCGGAGTTGCTGCCCCCTTTAAGGTAAAAGTTAATTTTTTCATTTTGATATTTGAAGGCGAGATAGACACATATGTCGTAGATAGATGGTTAAAACTACTGGAAGGATATTATTTAGTCCATAATTTTTCTAATAGGGAAAATATTACTTTTTCACTCCCCAAATTTCCCCCCATGTCAAGGACTAGTGGGAAACATACTGAGCGAAGGGACGAGTAGGAACCTCATTATTTTTAGCTGCACCCACTTGGAAATATTTCAGAGATGACATCAAGGAATAATATTAATCTATTGGGAGTTATGAATATAAGTACATAAAATAGACCACAATATGGGAGAAAAGAAACCAATACATGTCAGAGTTCATAAATATTTTTCATGCCCTTCACATGAAATTGGATATCAAGGATTCTAAGTGGAATCTAATACTCAAGTATCACTGTTATCTGCAAAAATACATCCACAAAGATATGGAGTTCCTGGGCATTTCTTCGTTTGGTGCCACATTCAAATATCTTGTCCAGATCGAGTAGAAATTTAAACAACAAAGGACAAAGCCAAGGTGGGGTGACCCAAGATAACCTATGAAAGCCACAAGCAAATAATATAACCATGAAGATGAAGAGGGACATGAGAAAATAGTGCAAGTTCGACAAGAGCCCCACTCACAACACAAATGAGTGTTGCGCCAAACACTCACTAGTGGTTGAGATGAAAGCTTCAAAGTTAGTTGCATGTTACGACTCTTAGGAAAAACCTGACAAGAGGAAAAACAAGGGGAAGAAAATTATTGATGTAGATCCTAGTGGCACCATTACCACCACCAGGGTCCAAAATATTGAGACTGAAGATCTAGAGGAGGGGGAGCATCTGTTCCAACCACAAATCTAGGTAAAAGGTTCTCCGTTGTATTAAATTGTCGAAAATGAGAGTCAAAATACCTCATCTCATTTGAGGTTGTGAAGCAGTTGGGCCTCCTAACGACACCACACCCATAGTTGTACACCATTATATGGATCCACCAAGGGCAAGATATCCACATCAGTTAGAAATGTCGCCTGCCCTATAACATCAAGCCCTTCACTGATGAGGTATTGTGTGATGTTGCTCCCCTTAAAGTTTGTGATGTATTATTAGGACAACCATAATTCTGGAAGCATCATGTTGTGTATGAGTCCATACCTCACACTATTATTATTACTTTGGGAAGTAAGATATACATGATATAGGAGGTAGTTCCTCATACCACTATTTATTTTATCTCTGTTAAGTAATGTAGTAAGATCATATTCCAGACTGGGAAATTTGTTTTCTTTCTAATTCACTCTCAAAGTAAGGGGAAGATCATGGCGATGACCATGATCCCCAGGAAGGGTTCCTCCACACATCAGAAGCAAGTGGATAAGGTCGTGGAAGAATACAATGACATCTTCTCCTCACCCACAGGGGTACCTTTAAATTGTCAGGTCAAGCAATTAATCGATCTGACTGGAGCACCTCTACCCAATGGGATGATACATTGTCCCTCTGTTCTAGAAAACAAAGAAATTAAGAGAATGATCCAAGAGTTGATACAAAAAGGGCGTATCCAACCAAATTCCTCAACTTATGGGAGCCCGATTGTACTTATACAGAAGAAGGATGGGACCTCAAGTCTCTACAATGATTATCAGGCACTAAATAAAATCACTGTCAGGAACATGTATCCAATCCCATGGATTGATGACCTTCTTGACCAGATCAAGAGGACAAAGTCCTTTAGCAAGATTGATTTGAATTTTGGCTATCACTAGGTTCCAATAAACCCATAGATATATGGAATATTTCCTTCAAATCCAAGGATGATCTTTTAAATGGTTGGTCATGACTTTCGGGTCGAAAAATACCCCTGTAAATTTTACGAGGCTGATGGATGACATCTTGTGGTAATTTACCAACTCATTCATGGTTGTATATTTGGAATATATCCTCATCTTTAGCAAGATTTGGTGTTATGCAGAATTGTGATCTACGGATAAACCAAATTCCCCAAGTGTGGTGTTTGTCACTTAGAACAACAGAGGAAAGAATAACTATCACTTTATCTAAAACAAGCAGATATACAGAATGGTAAAGGAGCCTACTTGTGATTCTTTTGCTTCTCCTTCTCCTTCTGTCACTGTTTCCGTCGCTCTCAATCCAACTCAAGTCGCTAGATCAATTTTTGCAAACACAAACAAAGAAAAAAAAAACAACATGCAATATACAAGATATCTAATTATCTTACTCAAATCAAATCGATTAGATTTGAAATACATACATCATTCAGGAATACATTGCACAATAAATAGAGACATATGTATGGGAAAATGAACAACAATATTTATTAAAGAGTAGAAGGGGAAGATTACAACCAATGGATCGATTTGTTTTCAACCTACTCCAGCTTCATTCCAGCCTCATCACATCCAGCATTATCCCAAAAACATATTAGTAATTTCACTCATCAAATGAGAATCCAAAAACATAAATTTACCAAAATTCTTCCTTTTCTAGCACTAGGATGAGTGCTCAATTTATAGGGAAACTGATGGTAGTTTCTCAATGAATGACTTTCTAATAATAGGAAAGACATGTTTCTAAGTTCAGAGGTGTTAGATGGACACTTGGATTCGGATTTTGACACATATGGACTCTTCTAGAAGGCACTGGCCATGTGGAGATTCCTAGAACAATGATAATTCCTCTCCGAGGTGACCAACACACCCTTGAGTGTCGGGAAGTGCACTGCAGTGCACCCTTTCATGGAGGATTTGGCATTGCAATGCAGTTAGTCCCTTGCAGGTGAGCATTGGTGAATCAGTAGGTAATATAACATATACTTCAAACCTTGGAAATCTCACAATAGAAGTCATGAATGAAATTTTCTTCTCTTAGGGAATATAGCAACTGAAATACAAGGGGATGATGGACCCTGTTTCATTGGTCCTGGGGATGATGTCAAATTTTACCAAGTCATGGGGGATGATACCCAAATTGACCTATAACAGCTGCCCCCTAAAGCATCAAGTCAAAATAATAATAATATTTTGATGATATGCTTTACGATGTGATGAGACGGAACTGAAGTGGATGGTGAACTGCATTAATCTTACAATAAATTACATCATGATATATTTCTTCTTGATCACGAATTGCTAAGGGAGGCATTCCCATGATCAACACATAAACTATCTAATAACATTTACATAGTTTAGAATGTCGTATACATTGGAATGTTTCCCAATATAGACATGCCTACAGATATAGGCCCATGTTTGGATGACAATCTGTATGTAAAGTCATCGTACAGATGATGTGTACAATAATCCTAAAATCACAGCCTGGATGGATGAAACTAGATCCGGGGTCTTCCTATCTCATTCACTCGATCGTTCAGGTACAAGTCTAACCATGCGAATATTTGATTTGTAGTTGAACATGGGAAGACATCGTTTGATTACTAGCCAATGATGTGAGTTGTTAACAAACACGAGAAAACCACCATTAATGTTAATGACTCTCAAGGTATTGCAGTACATTTTGAAAGGCGTGAATAGATGATTTGCTGTCGAATGCCAAACAAAATCTTTTGGTCAAAGGTCTAGAAGCGAGAAACTTGTTGATGATGTAACAAGCCTTAGGGTACTGGAAGATGTTTCTAAGTAAACTTCCTGGATGATGAGTTGATGTCGACAGGAAGACACTTTATCGCAAAACGGGAGTCACTGATTTCAAATACAAAATGTGACTTGATATAGCAATGTTCAAGGGTGACTGTCATGAAAATGAAGGTTTATGAGTATTGTAGAAGGATGAGGATTCACTGGATGACTTCTCTTGAACATATTGACAACGCTGAGATGAGTTGGCAACATTGACCCAAAACCGAAGTGAAGGTATTATGAACCATATAAATGAATGAATAGTCAAGAATATTACCCAACCCAAAATTCATAAAGTGTCATGTTCAAGAGTGACTTGATACCATAAAGTATTCTATTCACTTTCCAAAATTTTCCCCGGTCATTTGTCGACCAATACCTCTTTATTTTTTAACAAGCTTGAGGAGGGTAACATAAGCTTGATCTATAATTCAACCCTTCGGGCAAATGCATTTCTATTTAATAATTTAACGAGTTTAGCGATAAATGAAACTCGATTCTTGCCATGATCGACAAGCTCATCGATATTTTACTTTTTAGCAAGCCTAACGACAGTGACATCCCGGTCATTTTTCATATTTAGAGTGTTTGAAAAAGAGGAAAAAAGAAAAATCCATGAGTCCTTTTTCGTAAATTTGTCTCTTAGGTCCGAAAAAGTGTAAAATGATACCTGAGATAACCTCCTAGCCATGTTTGACTAAGTTTTTGATTTTTCGTAAATAATCTATCTCAGTCAGGAAAAGGGTTAAACTTATACTCAGTAGATGTCGTTTCATTTACTTTTACGAGCTCGAAAAGACAAGTGCTTGAAAATCTTTTCACATTATTGGAGTCTGAAAAGAGCTAAAAGAAGACTCCAGGGGTTCCTTTTTCGCTGTTATCTAAGCTTTAAAAAGAGATAAAAGTGCGTTTCAAGTCCTTTTTCATTTTTATCAAAGCTCGAAAAATAAGTATAAGAGTATGCTTTGTGGTCAAATCATTCTTGAATAAGTGTGCACGACTAATCTGCTATATCAAATGTAAAACCTATTCAAAACACCATCAAATAGATTAAAAATACCTGTTTCATAGCAAAAAATGAATAAAAACCATATTCACAGCATTAAATATGATTTGAAGTAATCAATTTGACTAATTAAAAGAGCTTTTACCATTCATTTTTACCATTTGAAATTTGGAGCACTGAACGAGTTTTTTCCCGCGAAATTTAGCAGTTGATTGTGACAGATTCTGTGGACGATTTTCCTTGCCATTCGATCCTAATTTCCTTCGACTTAGAGTGGATTCAATTGATGCAACCCCAACATGTTACAGTGGGTATATATGGCCCTAGATATCCAAGGATGCAGATATGGGTAGAATTGATGGCTAGACATGCTGGTCAATCGACCATCATATTCTCGACTACATTCTTCTCCTGGTTTAGACGACATATGATTTCCATCGATGATTATGCATATGTAGGTGTAGACTTCTGAGGAGATCCAGACGTTATTCTACCAGATGGCACTCAATGGGGTGCAATTGGTAAGAGTTTTTTGACCATGTTTTTTGATTTTTTCTAAGGTTTATACATGTTTTTGTATTTTGATGTTTCCAAAGACTAAGCTAAAGTTTTGATGTATGCAGATGTAGGTCGAGTTTGAACAGTGGGTTAGCTAGAGCAAAGAGAAGAGGAGCCAGCAGAGAGGGCTGTCGGGAGAGAAGTCCTTCGGGATTTGGATATGAACGAGACTCTTGCTGAGCTACAACAACACATAGAGGGATTGAATCTTGGGATTCCAGATTGTTGGATCGAAGAGTTACCCATGAGACTGCAGCACCACACTATTGGTGTTCCTAATCGTTAGATGCGATTATTGCGTAGGATAGCTAGATCAATAGCTTGTTATCATGAGCATCACTAGTTTACTTTGAAATTTTTCATACATTTTGAGGTCAGATGACCAATGTGTCTTGGGCACAAATTTTGTAAAAACCTATAACTATATATCTATTTGTTTTCAGTGTTTTCCTATGTTTATTGCGCAATCCTATTCAATTATGTGATGTGAATTGAAAATATGTCTTTACATGTGTTGCAAATGTCTGTTTATAACATAATTCTCTAAGGAATCAGTTAATGTGTTCAAGTTTCTAGAAATGTGTTGATATTGAATGAAATCAAAATTCCTTTAAAAAATTCGAACTCTTAGGAACATACGATGCAGTGTTGGATTTCAAATAATATAAATGCTAGTAAGTTGTAGCACCACAAGTTGTGAGTCTAACCTAATGTTGATGCGGTTAATACCAAATGAAATGGCATTAGACAGAAGTTTGATCAATGCGCTATACTCAATGATATTGTTTGTATATTGAATGATGCAAATCCCTTGAAAACTCACTAAATCACCGTTCGGAGCGAAAATGGCCCACGCTGCAGAGGATAGATTCTGCGTACTACGACTAGCACCATTAACATACTCAAAGAATGGTCCAAAGATTCAGACATCTGCGATGAAAAGTAAAGAAGATTACTAACTTCAAGAAAACTCTTGAAAAAAAACTAAGACAGTAAATGAAAATTAAAAGCATATATACAATATAATACAAAAATTCACTATGCTCATGTTTAAGCATAGTAATGTTTCAGATATAACCCATTTTGGGGCTGTGCCAATGGAATTCCATCATAATATACCAACTCGTAGGCACCCTTAGCAAGAACTCTTTTGAAAATATAGGGGCCATGCCATAACGACTCAAATTTCCCTGTACCTATTACATCAACTTCCTGATCATAGAGTAAGACCAGGTCACCCTCTAAGAAGAAATGAGGCTGGACATGTTTGTCGTATTGCGCCTTTATACATCTCTTATGTGCTTCATTGGCCAATGTGGCTTCACGACACGTTTCATCAAGATGGATGAGGTTAAAAAGATACGCTTCTTTAGTAGAGGTGTCAGGTAACAAGTCAACGGTGAGTTTTAATGACAATATTTCACATTGGATAGGAAAGATAGCTTCCATACCATACACCAATTAAAAGGGGGTAAATCCGGTTGCATTTCTCACCGGGGTTTGTTATGCCCACAGAGGCGAGAACATGATCAAATGCCAATTTCTTTTATGAACTTCTATCATTCGTTGAAGCATTCATTTAAGAATCTTTTTAATAGCCTCAACTTGTCCATTGGATTGTGGATAATAAGGAGTAGAACTATCATGTGACAGTCCTAATTTGGCAGTCAACTCATTCATCATGTGATTGCAAAAATGATTACCATGATCTGTGACTATAGCCCGTGGAACACCAAACTGTGATTACCATGATTACCATGATTGAAAAAGAATAATGCAATTGTTTTTCCTGTGTTGTTGAATGTAGGCATTGCTTTAGCCCACTTGGTAAATTAGTCTACTACGACAATAATATAACCATGCCCCCCGGACGAACGAGAGTTGCAGGTCATGAAGTCAATGCCCCATTTTGAAAATGGTCCCACAACGATAACAAGATGCATCAACGCTAGCGGTTTGTGGATTTTACGATAAAAAATCTGGCACGCATGACAAATTCTAACTGCGAGGATGCAATCATGAAATAGGGTAGGCCAAAATTAACCGACATAGAGTATCTTCTGCGCGGTAGCATATCTAGACAAGTGTCCACCACAAGCCACATCATGGCAATCATTTAAAACCTTCTCGGCCTCCTCATGAGTGAGGCACCTCCTTAAAATCGTATCGACACCATGACGATAAAGTGTATCACCGACGATCAGATCTTTGGCTTGGTATTGAATACGTTGCTGTTCATAGTGAGAGGTATCGGGCTGAAAATTCTGGGTTTGGAGATAAATGATAAAATCCCCATAGCAAGGATCAGATGGTCCGATCATTAACAAAGACTCATCAGGAATTGATGGTTCCGATGTAGTAGCAGTACTATCAAAGGGAAGGTCGCAGATAAGCTCAACCAAAACAAAAGACTTCTTCAACTTGGATTTGATGAATTCCAAATCAAATTCCTGTAAAATGAAGATCCATTTTGAATATTTGGCCCCCAGCAATTGACGTGATAGAATGTAAGTCATGGGGTTGCAATCCGAAATGAAAATGGTCTTTCATAACATGATATAATGGAAAAATATTTATAAAGGATCAAGCTATTCAATACTCATTATAGATGTACCAGATAAAATACCAGATGATGACATTGGTGAAGTCCATGGGTTTGAGGATGCACTAGAGAAGGTTCCAGATAAATATTGGTAACCAAGTGGGATGAAAGGGCCACCATATAAATGTGACTCTAGTGATGTGGTGAACATCGACGGGGTAGCAAGAGCAGGTGCTGTTGCAACTGTAACAAAAGATACAACCGAAGATGTTGACTCAACCATGGTCATACGACCCAATGTATACCCTACAGGATCTACGGGAACTAAAATAAACATAGGATCAATGAAAGCAGTGTGAGGTGATTGAGGGAAAGTTTCGTAAAGATAAAGATCTAGTCCAAAATGAGTTGGAGTCGAAGGTGTTTCGTCTTGTGTTATTTCTTCAATCAAAATCAAACCAGGTGGAAGAATTTCGCTGTCAGGCCCGAAGTATATTTCAGGTGGTTGAATGCGCGATATGGGAGACTAAATGGGTACAATCGACTGTGGAGCGACCGATATAGGAAAAAATTCCGATTGTTTGACTTTGCAATCTAGATGTTCTGGTAAAAGAATGAAAGGATCCGGATCAACTTTCAGTTGAACAACATTGGGTTCGGGAGGTATAGTCTCACTAATTGGATGGATCGTGACCACAGGTAGCTGTGAGACTTCCGTCTCAAAAACAGTAGATGAACCAGGATTTGTAGAAACAAATCGAGACGAATTTGGTATATGTGAAGATGATGTCGCACCAGAGGTACTAATAGTACTGGTTTCGGTAGAACGATGTCGCCTTTGCCAACCAGAAATGGCTTTCGGTGGTAAAGGTGGTTTAAGTGCTATTCTACGCGAAAGACGGGGAAAGGGATGTTCTTCTTCCACGATGACTGATTGATTTTATCACAAAAACAAACAAACAAACTAAAAGGGTAATTCTAGGCAAAATTTTTACCAAGTAATTGTGAATTTCACAATACCTGCTAGCGAACCAAGAAGTATAGGAAGGCAATCTCCTCGAATGTTGTGTTTGGTGTATCAAAAGTTACAAGGCGGCTGACTCGGTTACCTATGGATGGATAGTAACCTAAAATTTTCCTCCCAAATATACTCGAAGGTACGTGGAGGCCCAAGTTCGTATTAGCATTGTTTAATGCGACCTTATACTTTTCATACTAGAACACCAGCCTATATACCCGAAGGTACGTGGATGAGCTCCAATATACTTACGTACGTGGAGTGAGGTATCACACTCGGAATGTATCGTAGAAAATTTAACGACAACTGCTATGTTTAACAACGCCGGAATACGTCTCTAGCCTAGACCTTCTAAATGTTATCGTTACTGTTCCAATGATTTCTTACGTAAATTCAGATAAATTTTATGTTGATCTTGTTTAAAAGTTTGTCTTTGAGGTTCACCGCGTGATGTAATGGAAATTCCTAAAAATGCAAACTAAATGATAAGCAAAATTTTCAATTTAGCTTTTTCAGTGAAAATCCTAGCCACTAAGGGAAAGATAAATCAGTTTTTGAGCAAACAACAAAGAGCACAAACTAAATGCAACTTTCTTGACTTGTTCCTATGCAACACACACAATTCACTATATGCACATGCATGTTTTTCTTTTCAGTTACCTTAATGTGAATGCAAGAAAGGAAACCATATGCATAAATGAATTAAACAAGTGTTTTTATATGAGAAATGAGGAATGAAACAACAATTTCTCTTAGGAAAAATGAAGAATGGAACTGCAATTTTTCCTACAAGAAATGAGGAATGAAACAAAAATTTCCTTATCGAAAAAAAATTGATCTAACGCAGAAATAAAATACTTTGAATTTGATTTTCCAATGATAAAGAAAAACACTAAAGAGACATTGAACAAATTTACTTTTCAAAGGAGTAAGAACAAGAAAGTTTACTGGTCTATAAGAGGTATCATACATCTGAGAATACAACAAAAAAATGGCTGCGACAGAAAGCAATGACAAATTTAGATGGAATTTGGTTGGCTGAGGGGGAAACGTAGTCTTTAAGGGGAGAACGTGTGTTGTAGAGCACCCATGAGTTGGAGACAGTGCACTTCAGTGCACTATGTCTTGATCAACAATGCGTTGGGCGCAACTAGGATTGGAAAATCAAGCAACAGAACACACTTCCAATGCAATTTGTTCATTCAAATGTCTAATAACAGAAATTAAATTCTACTGATGAGGATAAAAAGAGGCAAAAACACCAGGAATGATAGGATTGTCCCCAACAGATTCGCCAATTTGTTATGCGGAATTGTGATCTACGGATAAACTAAATTCCCTAAGTGTGGTGTTTATCACTTAGAACAATAGAGGAAAGAATAACTATCACTTTCTCTAAAACAAACAGATATACAGAATGGCAAAGGAGCCTACTTTTGATTATTTCACTTCTCCTCCTTTTGTCGCTGTTGCCGTCACTCTAAATCCTACTCAATTCACTAGATCAATTCCTGCAAACACAAACAAAGAACAATAAACAACATGCAATATAAAAGACATATACTTATCTTATTCAAATAAAATCGATTAGATTTGAAATACATACATCATTCAAGAATACATTGCACAAGAAATAGAGACATATGTATGGGAAAATCAACAACAATATTTATTGAAGAGTAGAAGGGGAAGATTACAACCAATGGATCGATTTGTTGTCAACCTACTCCAGCTTCATTCGAGCCTCATCAAATCCAACATTATCCCAGCAACATATTAGTACTTTCACTCTCTTATCAAATGAGAATCTAACATCATAACTTTACCAAAATTCTTCCTTTTCTAGCACTAGGACGAGTGCTCAATTTATAGTTAAAATGATGGTAGTTGATCAATGAATCACTTTCTAATAATAGGCAAGACATGTTTCCAAGTTCAGAGGTGTTAGATGGACACTTGGATTCAAATTTTGACAAATATGGACTCTTCTAGAAGGCACTAGCCATGTGTATATTCCCAGAACAATGAGAATTCCGCTCCCAGGTGACCAACACACCCTTGAGTGTCGGGAAGTGCACTTCAGTGCACCTTTTCATGGAGGATTTGGCACTGCAACACGGTTAATCCCTTGCAGGTGAGCGTTGGTGAGTCAGTAGGTGATATAACATATAATTCAAACCTTGGAAATCTCACAATAGAATTCATGAATGACATGTTCTTCTCTTAGAGAATATAGCAACTGAAATACAATGGGATGATAGACCCTATTTCATTGGTCCTGGGGATGATGTCCAGTTTGACCAGGTCATGGGGGATGATACCCAAATTGACCTATAACAGTTTGGAAGAACACTTACAACATATTAGGTAAGTCCTTCAAACCTTTTGGCAACACAACCTATGTGCCAACTTGGAGAAATTCACCTTTGGCATGAACTAAGTCCAATATCTAGGTTACATCATTGATGAGAAAGGCATGCATGTGGATCCCTCCAAGATCTAAGTCGTCTAACATTGGCAAGCCTCAACCACTCTAATCGAGCTTCACATCTTTCTAGACCTTTCCAATTTCTATCTAAGGTTTGTGTTGGGGTTCTCTCACATCACTTGGCCTTTGATTCAAGTTACTAAGGGTGGAGCAAAAGAAAATATTTTCTGGTTTGAGTCCCAACAAAAGGAATTTGTTGAGCTAAAGTACTACCTTTTCTCCACACCAGTGCTAACATTTTCAGACCTGCAACAACCATTTGAAATTGAGACATATGCCTATGACTATGTTATTTTTTCAATTCTCACCCAACAAGGGCATTTGGTGGAAAATCATAGTGAGGCTCTCTCTGATATAATTATAAAATACCACACTTATGATAGAGAGATGTATTCCATCATGCATGTTTGCAGGTAGTGGAAACATTCCATTTTGGGGAAGGAGATGATCATCCAAAAATATCACTGACCTATCCAATCTATACAGACACAAGGGAAGTTGCAGAAAAACCACCATCAGAATTGGTCCACATATCCGCCAAAAATTCATTTGAACATTAAGTACAAGAAGGGAAGCACCAAAAATGTTGTAGATTTCCTCAGATGGCCACCATTTGTGGCATTGACCACTATTCTTGACTCTTGTCAGCATGAGAATTTTGGATGGCTGCAAATTTACAAAAATAATCTAGAACTCGCCACCACACACCAAACGCTAATGGATGGAAAGAAAGTTTCGAACTTCCACCTCCAGGATGCATTGTTATACCACTTGGGAAACCTTTGTGTTCCTTCAATAAAGCATGCCAAGATGATTTTGGAGGTGCAGTACATTTGGGTTGCAAAACACTTTGGTGTAGAGAAGACAATGGCAGTACTGCAAAATTGTTTTTATTGGCCAATTCTATTACAAGATTTTGGAAAATATATCAGATCCTGCACTATGTGTGCCATTGCCAACCCAACCATTCAGTAGAAAGAATTGTATACTCCTATTCCTACTCCTAGCTGGCCTTGCGAATCCATCTCCTTGGACTATATGTTTGGCCTTCCTTCTACCATGCATGGAAATGACTGTGTATTTGTGGTTGTCGACATATTTTCTAAGATGGCCATATTAGTTGTCTGCAAGAAGAGTATTACAGTCAAAGCCACTACCAAACTCTTCTTTGAATGAGCATGGAAACATTTTGGGATCCCACAGACCATTATATCAAATCAGGGTAGCAGGTCCCTAAGCATATTTGGTCGAGCCTATGGTCATTGTTGGATACCAAGCTAACCTAGTCGACTGCATTCCACCCCTAGACTAATGGGTAGACAAAGGTCGTCAAAAAGATGATTGTGAACATACTATGCATGTAAAACTCTAAGCATATGTGAATATGGGATGAAATTATTCCCTCTGTGAAACACAAATATAACATATCTCTTCATATCTCGATAGGCCACAACCCCTTTCAAGTAGGCATGGGATTTCAATCATTATGTCCCCTTGATGTTGCATTCCCTTTTGCAACTACAAAGGCATAATTTTCCCATGTTTAGTATGAACTTGATAAGGTCACCATGTTTATTGAATGCATTCAAAACATTCATCAACATATTTACAACATCTTGGATAAAGCTAATGACAAGTACAAACAATGGCATGATTAGCATCAGGTGCCACATAAGTTTTAGGTGGGTGACAAAGTGTGGTTGCATTTACATAAAGAACGAGTTTCTAGAACCCATTAGAAGCTTTGACCACTCCAATATGAGCCTTACACAATTTCAAGCTTAGTATCCCCCCGTTCCATGGATTTCACCCTGTATTCAATGTGGACCGCCTTCGACCATATTTTCCACCATTGTTGAGCATATGGCACCAAAAAAGATCAATCCAAAATACACTGAACATACCATAATTGACCAAATCATGGACACAAAAATCAAGAACACTCGTAAATAGAGGATCCAACTGTATCGAGTTTACGAAGTTGGCCAAATATTGCACCAAGGAAAATGGCTCACCAGGAACCAAGTTCAGCAGAAGTTTCCCCATCTCATGAAGGTACTCAATGCAATGGGGACCATTTCTTCCCAAGTGGGGAGGATTGATCCAGGTGGATGTTGGTGGCCACCCTTCTATTCCATTTGGACCCCTAACACTGTTTCTTTTCAATTTCCTTAATTCTAGCACAACTTTATATTTTTGGCAGTTTGTTAGGTCCAAAACTTCTAGAGGCTTTTTAAGGCCCTAAAAGATGTTTTTTTGAAAAATGCGAAAAACTGGTAGCTCATAATGAAAGGGCTCGCTGGGATTTTTTTGTCTTGAAATATATCTTTATAACGAGGTATTGTGCATGCCAATAGATCTCATATGCCAAAATTATGAATCCCATTGGTTCTTATAAGGTTGAGTTTGGTTGTACATTTTTGTTTTGAGGCTCATTTTTTACCTCAAAATTTCCAGTGAAGTTCAATTTTCGTTGTAGCTTTGTGTTTGTAATTAAATCTATATGTCATTTCATTCTTGCATAAATTTGGATCACTACCCCCTGATGTATTTAATTTATGATTTCTACCTTGGAGAAAGTAGTGAGATAGAGCCCAATGATATGGATTATGATGCTTAATAAAACTCCCCCATGAGTTTTTTTGGTGGCTAAATTCATTGATTTGATGGCAAAGATGACAATATTTTTCGACAATAAATTTGTTTGGACTCGTCATGGTAAAGTGTTATATGAAATTTGTGAATGATCCATATCCATAATGCGTTGATTCAAAGTTTCTCCTTTGTTAGCTAGCATATTAGCTTTTGAGTTCAAATGTTTATATACATGAAACAATTCTATCTCTTTGAAATTCCTCAAATGTAGAGAAATCCCCTTTAAAGTATTGACGTATTGGCAAGTATTCCTCCTACCTTCAACTTATTAAGTTTCTTTATTACAAACATTGAATCTCTGAATACCATCTGTCTCAATATTCCTTTAGTAATAACTAATTCTAGTCCTCTCTAGAGGGCTAGATACTCAACTTGGTTACTTCTTGAAATGCCCAGTCCCCAAGCAAATTGTATCTCCCTTTGATCATCAGGGTGAAGGATGACCCCTCCCACTCCTGCTAGGCCAAAAATGTGTTTGTCATTTTATCATGGGATCATTAGAGGAAATTTCAGCCTAAAAGTGTCCATGAAAGTTTCATGTATCGGATATGTAAACCAATCAAAATCCTTTAAATTTAAAAAGAGGTACATGTAAACATTTTCGAGGGAAAATTTAAAAAAACTACTTTTTAAAATTGTATCTTTTCTTAATCTTTATAGGTTTAACCAAATTTCAAGTGTGGACACTCATTGGACGCAAAATTAAATTTTGCGTCCAACGAGTACCCATTATACATAGTTTTGAGAAGACCCACATTGATAAAAAATGAAGATACATTAAAAAATGTGTTGAACATGCCTTTTTAGTGTATATTCAATTTTTATCAATGTGGGTCTTCTCAAAAGTATGGATAATGGGTACTTGTTGGATGCAAAATTTAATTTCGCATCCAACGAGTGCCTACACTTGAAATTTGAGTAAACCTATAAGGAGATAAGCTAAAAATACAATAAGAAAAATTAGTTTTCTTCTTTTCCCTCCAAAATTCATAATCTTTTTTTATTATTTTCCCTTAGGAGAACACTTTTAGGTTGAAATTTCCTCTAATGTGTGGCATGATTAAATATTTTAATTTATGTATTTTTGTGGTTTTAGGTTTGAGAATTTGATTTTACCAAATGGTTTGATGTAAATGTATTTGTGACTTTAGTCTAAAAAGAATATTATATGATCAAATATTTTGATGTAAACATATTTGTGGCTAGGGATGATTTGGATGTATTTGTGATTTTTATGAAATTTTCACTACTCAAAAGGTGCTATTAACCCAATAAATTATTTTGATTACTTATACACAACAAAATGAAATTTTAGCTAATATTAATGAATAAAAAACACTAACAACACCATCCATCAAATTAAAATGCAACAAAATATACGAGAAACCAATTACACAATTGAAAAATGTTTTTTGGAGATAAGTCCCTGGAAAATCCCTAAGATGGAGATAAGAAATTTTCAATATGAGGGCTTTATTATTAAATCTTTAGAAAATATTCTGTTGATAAATTACATTCATTGCTTGCCTCACACTAGCAAATCGATCTTCACTCCTGCGAATCAAATTGACTAGGAAAAGGCCCACAAGCTTCCTTCTGCAAATGGTATGACTTTCTCTGCCACTTGAATGACCCTTTTTAACAACTCGTACAACCTTTGGTAACTCACATGATATTCTAGAAACTTCCACTACCTTTGGAAACTCACATTACCTTATGGAAGTGACTCAACCCTCCTTTGGAAACTCACACGACCTTTTGGCAATTTGCATTGCCTCTTTGGAAATTCACACAACCTATGCAGAAAATAATTCCGCCAAAGAAAGCCTCCCTCTGAAACTTAGAAGCTGGAAGTCTTTCAGATGAAGAGTACACCCTATAAAAACTATTCTCAATTATTATTGTTAATGAAACCCTCATGGTGTCTCACTAAAAACTCATCCAACTTGAAATGTGCTCTAATGCTGACCATCGATTTCCCTTTACAATCTCTCATTCACAAATGAATGACCAAGGTTAGAAGTTATCTTGTCCCAATCAATGGTTAAGATCATCTTAGAAACTTTGGAGAAGATTTTAGAGGCAAATCGACCTTATCTCAAATAATGTCAATTAATGAACTAGTTTTCCTAAGTTTTAACTTTATAAATATTTAATAGTCATTAATTAACTTAATCAAGACATTTTTTCTAGGTGAAACTTAGGAAAAATTACATGGGCTTGGGGATAATTAATTTTTCTGTGTTTCTAGCCTTTGTGACACCTCTCAAGGCTAGAACACCTATTCGAGCTATAATGTTTAACAATTTTAGGTATGGAATTACAATGTAAACAAATGATTTGATTTAAATATATCGTGCATGAGAATGAAGTGTGAGCATATATTTTTCCTTAATGTATTTGTGTTTTAATGCATGAAAATGTTGTGTAATTCATAATTATTTAGAATATGTTATTCTTTTAATGTATTTCAGGTTTTAATGATGCTATTCACAGTAACTCTTAGATTATTAAAAACACAAGGATAGTAAAAAATAAGGCTTGAAACCATTACATCAATTATACTTGTTAAAATCTTAATGGTATCAATGGTTTTTGTCTACACTAAATATTTTGTAGTTATAAAATCAATTGATTGATAGAATAACTGATAAGAATAATGATGTTATAATGAGCGTAAAGATAGCCTATTTATACCATTCATTGGGCATGAGGTGAAGAGGTATGTAACCTTTGATTTTTCATTAACTGATTAACTTAATATTATTTATTACTATTATTTTTACAATATTGACGCCTTCTTAAGGAATGCTTGTACTTAAAGCATAGTAAATAAGAATATCTCTATTTGAGGATGCTTTTGTGGTGGAATGTCTTGACCTTGACAATTAAACTCCATGAATTTTTATTCAAGATTTGTGATATATATTCCCAACTACATCAACCATTTCACACCTAGTACCATGTCCATTTTCTTAAGTAGTATAAACTAAATTCTATTTGTAGTTATAATTATTGTATTTGAATTGAGACAATGAAATTTTCATACCTTTTTTGACCTTTTGTCAACTAGTGATTTAAATTGTGAGGTCCATGGTGGGGTACACAAAGAGGTTAACTTGTTTAGCGGCAATAATGCCTACACACTTATATGTGTTGTCAAATTTTTTGAATATTGCAATATTTCTATTTTTTATTACCCCTTTATGCTTCAAGGTCTTACATTATTGTTTCCTTTATAGCGATATCAATGTAATTGTAGTTTCGTTTAATTTTTTCTTGGATATTTCATCCTATTCTTTTTGAAATGCGATGGAATGTAGTTTGCAAGTGATGGTGGTATTTTATCTTTGGAGTACTTGTATTTCATTGAAGTTTGTTTTATTCATTTTTATTTTGTTGGGCACAAGAGATTGAAGCCAGTGATTCTTTCTTTCATGTTTCATCATGGTTTGAATATGTGTTATATGCTATAGTAATTTCATCATCTAACTTTTGGACTTCTTTCTTCCCATCCACTAGCTTATAGTAGTGTAGTGACATGTCCTCACGTCTATCCCCAAATGTCCAATTTTTTCTACATGGAAATTGTTTTCACGTATATATATTTTTTATTGTTTCATTTGTGTCCTAGAGACCATTTGTCTCCACATCTACATTTTTTTACCCATTTTTTATTTCGATTCTAGTATTATTTTTCCTCTTCCTTGGTTAATGATGGCTTATTGAATTTGTTTTTTTGTTCAATTAATTTTGCTACATATCTAGTATCTTTAATAGTTTTAGGGTTCTTTTGACGGTGTTGGAAATCTGTCAACCAAGGGTTCTCCCCGATGTGAAGTCCCAATTATACCTCACACCATTTGGAATAGGAGCCCCATCCCGAGTATCAGCCCCGTTTCCATGTATTCTTATAGATTTTCCTTAGTTGTAACTGTCAACAAGAGATAAGAACACGTATGTGCCTTCAAAAAGCAAGTAAGTGTGTCTGGTGATTGTTCGGTTGCAAGTGTGTCAAAGTTCCTCTATTGTGGAGGGAAAAAGAAAAGTGAGCCTCTAAGAGAGAGGTAATAGTACACCCAAGTAGAGATACACATGAACAAGAAGGATTCGTCTAACATCCAACAAAATAGTCCAAAAACGGATGCAATGATCATTACAACCTGTCAGTGAGAAATATTTGTCTAGTATCTTGTGGAATATTCCACAAGGATGGGACAACGGTAACAACCATTACAACACATTCTCAATAATATAAGTACTAAAATAACCAAATAGTTCAACTAATTTAACATAGATGAAAGAAAACATGAAATAAAAACATCCACAAAATAGCCTTAAAAATATTCATAATCCATGCATGAAGAACGTGTTGGCCTTGAAGGATTTTGTTATTAAGTAAAATTTCCAAGACACATGTATACATTGAACATCACTAGCTCTAATAGTGGAGCATTGGAGCCACTCCTTGCTCCCCAAATGAACTAGTCTATCTCTCTAATGCCTTACGGGAGGAGACAAGGTGAAAAAGTCATTTTCTCATATAATGACGGTGTATATATCACCAAGAGGTGATGCTTCAAATTCCTTGTGACTCTTTGACTACCCTCATGATTGTTTGACATCCTATGAATTTTTGAATTTACATGACTCTTCATATTTTGAATGTGTCCTTTGAACTTCCACTATACAATACATTTTACATAGGTAGTTATATAATCCACAATAATGATGTGGCATATGATGACTTTGTGACAGGACATGACATGAAACTGATGGCATGGATTGCATGATGATGTGAAAGTGTCAAGTTATCCTTATTGCTGCTTCTTTCTTTGTCTCTTCTTGAAAATATGGTACATGTTCTTCTTCTTCCTCCTCTTTATGACTTGAATATGAGGAGTCTTCCATGTGATCTTGATCTTCATATTATGTTATAGTCTGGTGTTCCTTCATCTTCTCACTTGATGATCATATTATCTCTTTAGCTCCATATGTGTCTTATAACATGTCCTCCTCCTCCATCTCCTTCTTCATCATCTTTCCATTGCATGATAAAGTACCTACATCTGCAATCCACTCATGAAAAGATGACATCAGTCCGATAAAACCCTAATCTAAGATGATGCATATTGATCCACTAAATGAGCTAGAACCAGGTGAAAAGCTAGGAAAAAGGCCCAATAACTACGTAATTACACAACTTAGGAAGTAAAGGGTGAATATTGAGCTTTAAGACTGAGCAATGCGCAGTTCAAGCTGGACTAAGGAAGAAATTTGCGCATTCTGGGAGCTCAGTTTGATATACTGATGGGATGGGCACTGGATCATCTTATTGCATAGTTTCAGAGAATAGAGGAACCCAGGCGATTACGAAATTGCACAATTCAAGAGATCATGGCTGAGGCTTGAGCCTTGAGACTACACAATGGTAGTACTGACTAGGCGGGAGAGAGAAATTGCGCAATTTTGGAGTTAGTGAGCTAGGCTAAGGGATTTTGCACTATTTCAACCAATTGTGCAGTTATGGGAGGAAAATCATGTCTAGTTATTGCGCAGTTCAAGAGCACAGGGTTTGACCTTGGGCTCAAATATTGCGCAATGCGCAGTTGGGGCCATGCTGGAGGGCTAAATTGCACAATTTTGGAGGCTAAGGCTCGGGCTTGAGCACTGAAAATGTGCAATGCACAGTCCTAGGAGGCAGGAAATGCACATTACACAATGTCAAGAGGAATGGTTGATCTTGAGGGTTGGAATTGCGCAATGCGCAATTTAGGAAGGCTGGATGAGGCTAAGTTGCTGAAATTTTTTAGAAATTTTGCTAAGAGTGGGATAAATGAAACTGATGTGAAAAATGATAGAACTTGATTGTGATCACACAATTTGACATTTTATGACACAACATAGACAATCTAGAACACATGAACACATACTTACCATACTGCTACAACCTTTGTGACAACTTATGATAAGTGCAACACTAAAGATACACTTTGTGACGACTGTGACGACACTTGTGCGACAATGCTTAAAACTTTGGAAATGAGTGTGATGGATGTCTACATGGTAATACAAAATATTTTTCACAAATATAACCTCTTGAAACCATAAAAACAAGATTATGTACATTGTTCGACACTCAACATGCCAAAAGACGATGATTGCTACAATGCGAATGACACTTGCGAGTGCAACTGTGACACCAGACCATCTGTTCCAATACCAGGCCAAACGCAGCGTTCCCAGCACATACCCAATATAACCCAGCAACACCTGCACAGCCATCCTGCACCACCAGCCAGAGTCTATAAATACATGTAAGTCAACTCTAAAATCTCACTGCATGTGACAATGTCTACACTGTTGTAGACTGCACAGAAACAGGGATGAACGCGTGTAGACTGGCCAGATCAAATGACTGATCTCAAGATACACAATAGGCTCCAAAATTCGAGTGTATGAAAAATTTTAGAGGGTGTTTTTTGCAACAAAAAAACTTGGCGACACACTGGTAGAACTCCAAATTCTCTGTTTTGGTCAATTTTTTGTGCAGGGTCTAGTTCTTCAGGGAGTATTGATTCATCATTCAAATTACTATGGCTTCCCCACTTACCTTGTGCATGAACATAGTCCCCTTCATTCCTTTACTCGGTTAAACAAAAATATAAGACCAATGATCACAGAATGTTTCGAATCAGGATAGGGTAATGAAGTTTGTGAGCTTTATATTTTCAAAGTATAGTTTTTCATCTATGGTGTTGCTCCGTTGTTAGTAGGCCTAGACGGTACCCCGGCTAAGTCAGTTTAGGAACACAAACTTTTCTTCGCTGCTAGCGAGCTTGGACAGTACCCCGACGAAGTTTCTTGCTTCACCTCTTTGCGCAGGAAGCCTTTCTCTTCTTTCTCCTTTATTTATTTATTTTATATAAGATTTTGTATCAAAAATTATTTATTTGAGGGGCGGAAGAGGGATCCCGACTTATTGAGGGCATGATAGGTTGTCCTTTCAAATAATAATATATTAGACCTTTGATATTGGTTTGCTCGTTTATATTTTCCCCTTTTCCTTCTCTACTTGATTGGATCAGCTTGAAAACACCGAAACATAAAAAATCGAGTGTAGGCATGAGGTTTCAAGAATATACATGGAGATCATGGTTTAACATAAGGTTTTCTTAATGCAAGGATCATATTTTCCATTGGAACATCATCGACCAAAAGACAAAACCAAGACAAGGAAGAAGGAAAAAGAATTAGCCAAATGTTGTAGTGTCACAAAGTCCTTTTATATTTTTCCACATTCCCTTTTTGGCCATAGAGCGTCTCTATGCAAGGTGTCATAAAACGAAAGGAAAGACAAAACACAACAAGGAAATAAAAACAAAAGGAAGAAAGTGGCTAAAGAAAAACATTGTGTGAAACCAAAACCAGGAAAAGCAAGACAAATCATAGGAAATGAATGCAGGATGAATGTGTAGGTAAACTAAAATGCAACTAAACCTACTCCTAACCTAATGAGCTAGAATGTCAAGGTCACGTATAATGGAATTTCCAATGTATCCATCATAATTTTTCCCAACTTGCAACCACAAAGATGCAATCAACTAAAACAAATATAAAACGATGTGCAACAAAAAATATAAGAACTTGAATAGCTTACACAAAATATTGAAGGTCTTGCATGTCAGTAGTAAGATAGGCCATA
Organism: Pinus albicaulis; assembly: GCA_034641835.2. Classification (NCBI taxonomy): domain Eukaryota; kingdom Viridiplantae; phylum Streptophyta; class Pinopsida; order Pinales; family Pinaceae; genus Pinus; species Pinus albicaulis. The sequence goes on from CM076570.1 coordinate 988,426,345, forward strand.
GCCACCACTTCTAACGAGTTTATATTCTTACTTTTTTTTATGAGAACCATTATTAACAAGACTCTGAAGCTTCCCGTGAATGTGTCTCCATCTACATTGAACTCCTTAGAAAACGCGAGGAAAGATCGAAACTTGTTATTTGCGATGGAGCTTGCCAGATAAGATTGTTCCAACCATTCAATGATTGGATCATAAAATTCTTGATAATCCTCTTGAAAACCCTGAAATATTTGAAAATATGAATTTGCAATTAGAGGCACGAGATTATGATGAAAATATTGTGAGGAGAAATAGACCTGATTATATTCTACAAGCATGTCAAGATAGTTAGGACTTGACATAACCATCTGTGAATGCGAAAGTTTGTTAACCACTTGACAAGTACCTAGATAGTGAGATGTTAAACCATAAAAATAAAATGATGTAAAATGGCTGTAATTGGATGTGTTGATGGGAAAATAGTAAGTTTAACGACAATCATCATAAACATAATCACAATCAGATGGGATAATTAAAGCATCAAATTCCTAGTTTAGAATTACCAATGATAAATCAATTTGAACAGTTCCAGAAATTATCTACATAATAGAATCATCTTCCTCATGTGATGAGTGTAACAAACCATTCTCTTGTGACTGGTTACAGACTATACTAGAATCGTAATCATCAAAAGAAGTAAAAATTAATTTTATTATAACAAACACATGAAACCAGTCAGGGTAAAACAAGTGAAGAAGAATTTGATTCATCAAATAATCCATCCATTCACTGATAATTAAGAGTATTTGAGGTGTGATGAAGAAAGGATTAGCATCAAAATATTCACAAGAAGGATTAGGATCTGATTGTTTTCAAAAGAGTGTGATAAGTATGACTCCTTTGGAGAAAGTTAATCTTTATAATAATTTACTTAGCAGTTCCATGCTTTTATGAGAGATATACATTCCAAACGCTATTATGATACATGAGATTTACATGAAGATGAATCATCTTGAATCCGATCAAAAAACGAATCTTGAAAGATCGACATATCATATCCGCAATACCAAATATATTTTAAGAAGGAATTTACATCGAGTGAAACGATGCAGAAAAAAGAGTTTTGTGAAGAAAACCATAAATGACTTAGTTCAGGGGTCTTACCAAAGTTGCAAGATCTTGACATAACCATCAATGGAATTTGAAGTGCCCCGACTCCCTAGAAAATCCAGAAAAATTCAATGATTGTAAAATCACATCTTGAAGATTGAACCAGATCATGCATGCTGTGAGTATAACTGCTACCATTGGTTTTGAGGCCAATTCTCACCAGATTGTAGCTATCTATGTCATCAACTTGATAATATTTTACAACTTTGACAATCAGATTACTCAAGCCGAAATATTCTTCTGATCACAAATCTAGAGATGGAGAAATTTCATGAGAAAGGTGATTTGAAGAGTTCTATTCATGCAAAATAAGAGATGATAGGAGATAGAAAGGATACTCAATGATTTGATTAATTTAATTTTCATCATGGATAATCTTACCACCTTGTGTCAATTTAGAAGTTAACCCATCAGATGAATAACTTGAAGAGCACAAAGTATCTCCCTCACAGGTAGATGCATCACAAACAATAGAGAACAAGGGACAGTGAGATGAAGAGGAAGTTTCAATAATGAAATTTTCTTCGGTTGGATTAGATTCTAGATATAATTTGGTTAGATCAAAATATTCTCGAGGAATTGTAAAATCAGATGATGTATGTGGGAATACTCGATTGCATACATAAATAGAGTCATCATCATTAAAATTATTGTTTCCCAAGGCTACGGATTGATCGAAATAATTGATTGCATTTAATTCACTACCAAAATTAGTAGATTGAAAGTCATCCAAGAATGGAAGCACATCATCTTCACATGGAGGATCTTGAAAAAAGAAAGAGATATTGAAATAATTTTCACCTTCCTTCTCCTATTCACATGTAATGTGACTACCTTGTATCTGATAGCAATTTGAACCAACATCTTGAAAATAAAGAGTGTGAAAAACTAGCTGGTGGAGTAGATTGAGTGGGAACATCACAGTACTAAGATTCATGGCTTGTAGAATGTGGGGGATAAAAAGAATCTAGATAATATTCAAGGCTATAGTTATGAATAATAAAATAATTTTGTGGAATGGTGAATTTAGCCTTCACCATGGGATTCATGAGCCATTATGGGATTTCCTCTATTGAATCCGAGTCATGAAAAACATAAGAAGAATGAGAAGATGGATTAGGAATTTGATTTCAATATTTTCCAAATTTATTACCATCGCATGGAGGCACCCTCATAAAAACAGGAAAATGAGGAGGACAAAGAAAAAAAGGAGCAGTAAATTCCTCCTCTGAAATTAGAGGTGTCTCCTGATTCACAAGAGTTGGGGAAGTAGAAAAATAAGGGGATTCAGGTTCACCGTGCAAAGAGATAAAAAACAAGCGCTCAAAATATTGTTTCAATAAATCCCAATCCATATCTTCTTCAGGAAATTAATAACAAAGGTAAAGGAATCGATCGAAAAAATCCTCAACTGATTCATTAGGCTTCATTATTAAGTGATTGATTCTCTTACAAACATCTCGGTAATGATACCTATCAAAGGATTGATGAAACTCCCCAAGGAAATGATGAAGATAATGGATGGAATCAGGTGAAAATGTATGGCACCATAGATTAACAAGACCTTCAAGGGTGAGGAATAAAAGAACACAAGAAAACTCTTCATCATCAATTTCATTAGATTCACAAAATTTAAGAAACTCAGAATTGTGCTTAGTTATGGATATTCCATCATCACCATCAAACTTTAACTAAGACAAGTGATAGAGATGCTCATCGAGGATTGAAAATTGACAAATGGATAAATTAAAGAAACACCCTAGGAGTAATATTTTAGGATGGGTCATTTTAGCTAAGAGGTTAAAAATAGATTCAACAGGCACAACTTGTCATCTGACCCTCCTTCTAGCGCCACTGTTGACAATGTTGGAAATCTGTCAACCAAGGGGTCTCCCCGATGTGAAGTCCTAATTAGACCTCACATCGTTTGGAATAGGATCCCCATTTAGAGTATGAACCCGATTTCCATGTATTCTTATAGATTTTCCTTAGATCTAACTATCAGCAAGAGAGAGGAATGCATATGTTCCTACGAAAATCAAGTAAGTGTTCCTGGTGAATGTTCATTTGGAAGTGTATCAAATTTATTCTATTGCGGAGGGGAAAAGTAAAGCGAGCCTCTAAGAGAGAGGTAATAGTACCACCAAAGTAGAGACACATACGAACAAGAAGGATCTGTCAAACATCCAAAGAAATAGTCCACAAAAGGATGCGAAGTTCATTATAACCATTCAATGAGAGAGATATTTCTAGTAACTTCCATAAGGATGGGATAATGATAACAACCATTACAACACATTCTGAATAAGATAAGTACTTAGATAATCAAAATAGTTCAACTACTTTAACACATATGAAAGGAAACATTAAATACAAACATCCACAAAATAGTCTTACAAATATTCATAATCCATGCATGAAGAACGTGCTGGCCTTGAAGGATTCTGTTATTAAGTAAAAGTTCCAAGACACATGTATACAATGAACATCACTAAATCCAATAGTGGAACATTTGAGCCACTCCTTACTTCCCAAAAGAACTAGTCTGTATCTCTAATTCCTTGCAAGAGAAGTGAAGGTGAAAAAGTACTTTGCTCATACAATGAGGGTATATATATAACCAAGAGATGATGCTTCACCTTCATTGTGACTCTTTGACTACCATCATGAATGTTTGACTTCCTATGACTTTTCGACTTTACATGGCTCTTCATATTCTGAATGTGTCCTTTGGACTTCCACTTTACAATACATTTTGCATAGGTAGTTACATAATCCATAATAATGATGTGGCATATGATGACTTTGTGACAAGACATGCCATGTCACTGATGACATGGACTGCATGATGATGTGATAGTGCTAAGTTGTCCTTCTTGCTGCTTATTTCTTTGTGTCTTCTTGAAAAATGGTACATTTTCTTCTTCTTCCTCCTCCTTATGACTTGAATATGAGGAGTCTTCCATGTCATATTGATCTTCATATTGTATTATAGTTTGGTGTTCCTTCGTCTTCCTGCATGATGATCATCTTATCTCTTTAGCTCTATACGTGTCTTCTAGAATTTCCTCCTTCTCCATATCCTTCTTCATCATCTTGCCATAGCATGATAAAGTAACTACATTTGCAATTAATTCTCTCATGACAAGACGACATCAGTCTGATAAAACAGTAATCTAAGATGGTGCATATTGATCCACTGATTGAGCCAAAACTAGGTGACAAGCCTGGAAAGAGGCTCAGTAACTATATAATTTCATAGCTCAGGAAGTTAGGGGTGAAGCTTGAGCCTTGAGAATTCATAGTGCGCACTTCAGGCTAGACTAAGGAATAAAACTACGTAATCTGGGAGCTCAGTGTGACAGGTTGAGGGGATGGGCATTAGATCAAGCTATTGTACAATTGTGGAGGACAAAGGAGCCCGAATGATTGTGAAATTGTGTAGTTCAAGAGCTCAAGGTTGAGGCTTGAGCCTTAAGACAATGCAATGTGCAGTACTGGCTGTATAGGGGAGAGAAATTGCACAATTTTGGGAGTTAGTGAGTCACGCTAAGGGATTTTGCATTACTTCAACCAATTGCGTAGTTCTGGGAAGCAAAGCATGCTCGGTGATTATGCAGTTGCACAATTCAAGAGCCTAGTGTTTGATCTTGAGCTAAGATATTGCAGAATGCATAGTTGGGGCCAAGTTGGAGGGCTAAATTGCATAATTTTGGAGGTCAAGGCTCAGGTTTGAGCACTGAAACTATGTAGTTCACAATCATAGGAGGCAGGAACTATGTATTGTATAGTGTCAAGAGGCAAGGTTAGAACTTGAGGGTTGGTACTACACAATGCATATTTCAATAATGCTTGATCAGGCTAAGTTGTTGGGAATTTTTAGAAATTTGTCCAAGTGTGGGATCAATCATTAGGGGATTTTTGAGGTCTAGAATGGGCCTCCTAAAAAAGTGTACAACCAAAATAAACTTTATAAGAAGCAACAGGATTCAATATGATGATGTCAACCATGGGGGATGGTTCACCATTTTTGGAGTAAAAAAGTAAAAATATTAAAAAATAATAAAATAATAAAACTACTTTTTCAACTCGTATTTTCAACTTATCTCCCTAAGGTTTTACTCAAATTTTGAGTAGGAGTACTTGTTGGATGAAAAATTTAATTCCTCATCCAAGGAGTGTTTCTCATTTTTCATGTAGCAAGGTCCATCGAAAGTATGCAACATGGGTAGTCCTTGTATGAGGAATCAATTTCTGCATCCATCGAGTGTTTTCGCTTGAAATTTGAGTAAACCCATAGGGATATAAGTTAAAAATATGAGTTGAATTTTTTTATTTATTTATCTATTTATTTTTATCTTTTCCCTCTAAAATTTGATGATGTAATATAATCTTATTTTATTATTTCCATTATTATTTTATAATTTCCTTAAAGGCCCATTTTAGAACTCAAAAAGCCCCTAATGGAAACTGATGTGAGAAATGATAATACTTGACTATGATCACACACTTAGACATTTGAAGACACCACATAGATGATATGGAACAAATGAACACATACTTCTCTCAGTGCGACAACCTTTGTGACAACTTCCGATAAGTGCGAAACTAAAGATACACTTTGGGACGATTGTGACGACACTTGTGTGACAATGCTTAAAACTTTGGAAATGAGTGTGATGGATGTCTACATCGTAAGATCAACTAATTTTCACAAAGATAACCTCTTGAAACCACAAAAATAAGCTTATGTACATTGTGTGACACTCAACATGTGAAAATACGACGATTTCTACAATGCAAACGACACTTGTTATATTTCATCAACAGTAAAAGTAACATATGCCAAAGCAAATATAACATGAAAATGACACTAATTAGAGTGAAAGAAAGTGAAAGCGACAACCGAAAACATGAAATTGAAACTTGCTAAAACAAAGGTGCGCGAAAGCGAAAATTTGCAAAATTCACCGAAATGGAAGTAAAAACACAACTAGAATGTGAGAAACTGTTATTGTCAATGCACACTAACTGTCGACATGGATTGGACATCACACATGCACAATTTTTATTGAACGTGCTATGCTTATCCAAGCTTGTGCAAAAGTATGCGTTCATGCACTTGTTACAGACTAAGCATGTGTGAGCAAGTGACTTCGACACTTCTAATCCAAGGAGGGAGCTCAAAAGAATCAACTGAACAAGAAGTGACTATGGAAAAACCGATCACAAGATCCATAATAGGCTCCAAAATTCGAGTGTATCCAAAAATTTTGGAGGATTTTTGTCGCAACGAAAACAAGTTCTATAATTTTATGTTTTTATGGAAGTAATACTTCAACCCACATATATTCATTTTTAGTAATGGTTTATATATGAATCAAATTTTTCTCATTGTCAGAACGTCCCATTTGTGTACAATTGTTTACATTTTTTTGTTTGTTTGTTTAAGATGCATAGATTTGTTAGATAGGGCTTTGTCTTTTTCGTTAAAATTCTTAATAAAAAAATTGTTAAAATTTTCTAGTAAAATGAATGAGTTTCTTATTTTTTGGTACATCATAGAAGTCAATCATAAGATTTCCCTTCTTATTTTTTGGATGTAGTCATTATTTTTTCTTGTTCACCTAGTGAGGGATTTGATCCCAATATACTCCATTTTTTTGATCTAGACAAGAACTACTTTATCCTCCTTATTTTCATATTTTGGTAAATATTTTAAATTTATGATAATATCTATATATTGATATATTGAGTTATGCATATTGCTTTGAAGAATATTTTTAATGCTTCTTGATGTCTCTTGTGACAATCCCTATAGCTAAGCCCTCTTGTAAATATTATTACGAATTGTAATTCATGTAAATGATGTGAAAATGTAAACAGATTGACTGACTGAGGAGGTGGACACAAATTCAAAGGAATAAGGAGGAGGAGTTGATTATAAACCATAAGCATTGCATTTATTTTATCACCTAAATCCCTGTTGGTTAATGGCCCTACTGTGCACGAATTTAATGGAGGAAATGGGCTCCTAAGAAAAGAACAATTCTATAGGATTTTCCTCGTAGATTGTGTTGAAAGGGTCAACATACAAGCGTAAGTCAGGGAAGAAAATTCCCAAGGAAGAGACTTGGAAGGGAGTCTAGCTTGATGCATGTACCTATACATAGAAAAATGGGAAGAGGAAAATATAGTGGTTTGGAAGTGGTGGTCGTCTTCATAGAAGGTTTGAATTTCTCGAGAACCTATATTTTGCACTCATGGGATAAATTCCTTGAGATTATACTAAGGCCTGTGTGTGTGCCTATGTGGTCTATGCCATAGAATTTATCATAATGATGCTACTTTGATGTTAGCTAAGTCGATAAACCCACAAGGATTAATTGTTGATAAACACCTAAGTAGTGGCTTTCCTTGGGACTTAAAAACCACTGGGAATTTGTTTGGTTGAGAAATCACTGGATTGGATGAGGAACTAAAGTATTAGAAAGGAATGATGAACACTAAGTATATCCTTGGGGATTATAGAACCAATGCTGGAACTCGCTGACAATATACCTAGGTGAGTGTGCTCTTCACCCTTGTAGTATTCAATCCAGCTAAAAAACCTCCCATGCACATATATAGTGCTTTTCCAAAACAAATTTGAGACTCTCTATGCCTTGCTTGAACCCTTGTGGTTATTGTGTTTATTGGCGGAGAGTCACTGTGGTGTTACATCTAGGGGTTGTAAATGGAATCTGACTCTTGTCATTTATTGATTAGTTACGAACTCTTGTGCAATTACCTCTTCTAACTATGAATCCACCTTGGGGGTGGTAAATTACAATAAAGAAGAGCTATGCAGTCAACCTATAGTTGGGTGGAGAGTTAAAGTCCCACTCTCAGTCTTCAGTCACTTACTTCATGAGATAAATTTATTACTTGTGTCGCTATGCATGTTAATAAAATGTTAACATTTAATGTTGATGAGTATATATAACATGTATTGTTGGTAAGGAATGCATGGTTCTTATGTATTTTGATGAAATATATGCACGTTTAATATCATGCTTAAGGGGGATTAACGATCCTTGTTTAGATATTATGATCTTAGTAATTATATGATTTGTTTCTTGTCTGAGAGTATATATGTTGTTGTTGTGGATGAGATTCCATGGCATGAGAATTATGACTTAAAAAATAATCTCTATGATTGAGAGTTGCTGATGAATAAGCTTGCAGGAATGATTGACTATTACTTGTGTAAGAGCTTGTGATGGCTTAATATTAAGGCCATGGAGAATTGGATTAATGTCCTCTTGGGATTGATACATAGGGTGTAAATCCTATGAGTAGGAGGACCATGGAGTCATAGATTCTATGTGTGAGAGCCAATGAACTTCGATACTTCTACAACTTAGGGAGAGAAAGATAGAGGCAGACGAAGAAGGTTAAGACTTAATGAGAAATTTATGGTAATTTTTCTCTTGCCTAAACCATAGATTCACATAACATTGTTCCCTTATATAAATAGGTATTGCCATTGGTTGGGCGCATAATCATGAATGTGAGACAAAATTCACATACATGAGTTAACGATAACATCTGTGTCGTGCTACATGCCATTTTTAGTGTGGCAAGATGATATAGGTGGCACGACTATATAGACCACAATATGGAAGGTATTTCTATCACCAAAAATGATGGTTCCTTGTTGCATCACATTCTTAGGATGGTAGTCATCTTCTTACCCTATTGTGAGGATGAGACACAATGACATGGAAAATCGGTAGGCGGTGAACCCAAATTTTTTATAATGGAAAATGGTTGACTTGCATGAGGAGTTGAAACTTTTGTGGGATCTAGGATGGTCCATTCTATGTGGCATGATGATTTGTATGAGGTGCTGACATGGCACATAGTCAACCTAACACATGTTAGGAATAAATAACCATTTTTGGAGGGCCATGTGGCTTGATTTCGGATGACATGTGACCTTTGGAGATGCCACATGGCATGATAATGTATTCATGATGAAAAATGATTCCCGTATGAAATCATATCATATCATGAACTAAAAAGAGTTTTAGAAGATTGTGTTGTGAACTTAACGAGAGCTTCAAATAAGAATAATATTCGTCAATTGGTAGAAAATCATCGTTGAATGACAAAGGTTTAGCAAGGTGACCTGAAGGATGAACACAAAGGTGTGAGGTGGGATAACATAGTGATGTGGCTAAAGCCATAGTGGGGGCCATGGGTGATGTAGCACCACAAAGGCTGGTCTGAGGTCTCACATGGTAGTACTTGTTGACGTGGTGATGATTTGTTAACTAAACTTTAAATGCTCATAACTTTTGATCCAAGTGTCAGATTTTAACAAAGTTTATATTTTTAGAAACCTCTAAATGAGATAAAAGTAGTGGCGTATTCAAGGTTAATTCCTTTAATATTATAAAAATAGAAAACTTTTAATTCCATTTCTATAATTAAACCATGGAGGTTGGGTTAGGGAAAAGTAACACCTTCCATTTAACTTGGTTTATATAAGGGAGTGGGAGGCACAATCACATATATAATAACTTGGAATTTGTGATTTTGAACTTTGTATCCATCTCTAATAGGTTAAGAATTATATAAAAAATTCATCTCCTTTTTTGGTCAATTGTTTAATTCTTTCATATTCATCATTAAATCTCTTCAATTTTTCATTTTTGTCATCACCCCTAATTTTGTTGGAATTGTAACTAGGTTCAGTCTTCATAATGACTTATTTGTAGACATGAAATTTTATAGTTTGTATAAAGAAATAAAAATAAAGAATTTTTTTTTTTTTTTTTAATAATGTAAAGCATGGGTTTCATGCTCAAGGTCAAAAGCATGTTCTTTGTGCTTCTAGGTCTTTCTAGGTCAACTAATAATTCATGTCATGTATTATAGTCCCATTTTGACTTATTGTAACAAAGAAAGATATTTATTTAATTCAAGAAAAATCCATTTGTTCCTCCAAGACCAAGTCGGCCCCATTCAAGGAGAAGTCGACCTAAAGGAGGGCTATTTGACCCCTAAAGAAGCCTATAAATAAAAGGAGCTCGACTAATTTGGAAGGAATATCCAAGACAAGTTCGATTTGCAATAGTGAAGGAAGAAAAATATATGGAAGGACGAAGGAAGGAAGAGGAAATCAAAGTCTCTTGGTTTGTCTTTTTTTTTTCCACACATGTGAAGCTTCGAGTTGTAAGAGGCTGAAATTGCAGAGCCAAAATTATGTGAAGAAGTTTCATGGAAAAAATTCTAGAGCGAGGTTGCAGTAGGTCGAAGTTTGGGAGCTACCTAGGAGAAGACCTTGTTGTGGGGCTGAATTGGTGCTTGGGAGGATTTTGGGCTTTGGTATTTGGGTCTTGGAAGTATCTTTGTGAACAAATTTTATAAGAAGAGAAGTATATTTTAGGGTTTTCCCCTGTCTTGGAGCCTATATCTTGTGTACTTTGTCCTGTTGTGATATTAATTGTTTTGATAATTTCTTTATGAACATGATATAATAATGTAATAAAAGGGCAACACATATCACAAGTAATTATCAAGTTAAGGAAAATCTCTATAATCTCTAAGTCTTTTGATTTTCCAACATGGTATTAAAGCTAAGCTTCAAGAAGGAGAATGGAGATCACATCCTAGTTGGCACTATGGAAAGGGTTATGAAGAAGGGTTTCAAGTTTATTGGTGATCTCATTACATCCATCAAGTATTGAATATTAAATATCATCTCCAAGCTATCGAAGGAAGTAATAGATGGAAGTTTATTCTCTTCTTTATCCGACACTTTCAAGGATGAGAATGTATGGTTTAATGATAGTGGTGCTTCAAGATATATGACAAGAGAATGCATTCAAATCTAGACTTTGTCAAAAGGAACCTCCTCTCATTCAATAAAACTTGGAAACAAGAAGAGTTATCCAGTGAAGGATATTGAATCTACTTCATTGGATCTCGAGTCTGGTGGAAGTATTCACCTCAACAACATTCTATATGTTCTAGGTTTGAATAAAAACTTGCTTTCTATTTCTCGTCTATAAGATAAGGGTGATATAATTTCTTGTTTTGATGGCAAGGTTTTGGTTTGGGTAAAGGGCTCTAGTATTGAAAATGCTTGGGTGATTAGGATTCATGAGGGGCCATTATATAGACTCTTTACATCTCTATCTCAAGCCCTAGTTCAATTAGATGTGAACCCTTCCGAACCATGGAATAGAAGGTATGGAGACCTTCATTATAATATTTTTCCATATATAAGTCAAATGGTCAATGACATCCCCGATTTGAAGGAACAACATGAAGGGACCTATAAGGGGCGTGCTCTAGGGAAGAATGTGAATTTTTTTTTCTTTTTCAAGAAGTGATACCAGATCTGAGGAAGTTTTAGATCTCATAAAATCAGACGTATGTGGCCATATGGCACTAAAATCTCTTGGTGTGTATCAATATTTTGTGACCTTAATTGATGATTTATCAAGGGAAACTTGGTTATACCTCCTCAATAAAAAATATTAGGTATTTGATACGTTTGAAGAATTCAATAATGAAGTGGAGAATCCGACTAAGAGAAAGATCAAGACTTTAGGATCTGAAAATGATGGAGAATATACCTCCAAATAACTAATAGAATTCTTCAAGGAAGTAGGGATTAAGAGGGATTTTATTGTTCCTTACAATCTTGAACAAAATGGTGTGGCTGAAAGGAAGAACATAATATTTAAAGAACATGTTAGGGCCATGCTACATGATTAATATCTCCCTCAATTCTTATGGAGAGAAGTATGTGTGACAAATGTTTATTTGCAGAACCGAAGTCCTCACAAGATTCTCAACAACATGACCCTGGAAGAATCATTTATAGGAAAGAAGCCAAGTGTGGATCATCTTTGAATATTTGGGTGTCTTGTGTATATATATATATACCCAAGGACAAAAGGAAAAGGTTGGATCCTACTAGTATGAAGGGAATATTTTTTGGGTAGAGTGCTTCATGAAAATCTTACTGGGAATCTATATTAAGGAGGATGTCATATTTGATGAAAGTATAGATAACAAGAAATCCAAGGATGTTCCAGTTGACTTTGATGGATAGAAGATACCTATGTTTGATGATATATCGAGATAAAATGAGGTAAAAACCCAACATCAACTCAAGAGGATGTTAAAGGTCCTAGTGAGCCTTTGCAATAAGTAATTGTTCCTGAAAATTGAAAGAGACTTACTTGTTTGAGAACTACTCTACAAGAAGAAAATGACACACAAAAAAGAGGACCTTTAGGGGAAGTAAAAAACTAAAAGGGTATCCTAGGTATGCATAACATAAGATGAATCTCATTGAAGCAAAACCTTCCTCCTATGAAGATGCAGCTAAACATCAGGAATGGAGGAATATAATGCAAGAAGAATACCAGTTAATTATGAAGAAGGATATATGGGAAATTGTTCCTAGGCCAAGTGACATATCAATAGTCACTTCAAAATTGATATAAATCATGTTTCATATGAGAGCATTGATAAATACAAAACAAGGTTTGTAGCAATAGGATTCTCATAGAAAGAAGGTATTGATTATGAAGAAATATTCGCTCCTATAGCTAGATATACAAAAATAAGATCACTTGTTTCTTTGATCGCTACTATGGGATGGAACAACCATCAAATGGATGTTAAGAAGAATTTTCTAAATGGAATATTGATGAAGAGGTTTACTTTGAGCACCCTCAAGGATTTGAAATAAATCAGAGGGAGACTTATGTTTGCAGACTAAATAAATATCTATATGGATTATTACAAGCACCAGGAGCTTGGTACACAAGAATGGATGCATACCTATTGAGACTTGGTTTACCAAGAGTTTTGTAGACCCTAACCTATACATCAGGGTGGTCCAGGGTGAGCCAATCATCATAACCTCATATGTGGATGATCTACTTGTTAGAGGTGTAGATCATCGAATTCAAGAATGCAAGAAGTGGTTAGCAACTGAATTTGATATGAAGGATCTTGGAATTATGCATTACTCCTTGGGACTAGAAGTTTGGCATAATTGAGATGAAATATATCTTGGTAAAAGTGAATATGTGATCAAGGTTCTTCAAAAATTTGGCATGATGGAAAACAAGCCCATGATGACTCCTATGATTACTAATGTAAAGAAGTTGAGGAGTTCAGATTATAGTCTGGTGGATCCTACTTGCTATAGGAAATTTATTGGGTCCATGATGTATCCTGTAAACACAAGAAGTAAAATTTGTTTTGCATTGAATATCCTCAACCAATTTAAAATGGAGCCAAATCATGATCATTGGATATCATCCAAGCATATCCTAAGATATTTTCATGGAACCATACATCACTGCCTTTGGTATAATGGTAATGAGATATAAATCATGGGATATATAGATTCTATTTGGCGTGGTAGTGAGATATATGGGAGAAGCACAACATGTGGATGATTCAACTTAGGATCCTCCATGGTCTCATGGATGAGCAGAAAGTAAAATACAGTTTATTTGAGTAGTGCTAAAGCTGAATATGTTGTTGCAAGTGAAGTCTTTCAAAAATTTGTTTGGCTCAGAAAGTTATTATCATATTTGTTTAAAGGACCACTTATCCCTACACGTATACATTGTGACAATGAAAGTTGTATAAGATTAACAAAATATTCGATGTTTCATGTTAGGACAAAGCATATAGATAATAAGTACCACCTCATCAAAATAATAGTACAATATGGGGTCATGGAGCTTAATTAAATACCTACAAATGAACAGGTGGTAGATATTCTGATCAAGGAATTACACAACAATAAGCTTGAGTAGTTGAGAGACAAGCTTGGTTTGGTAGACATATCTTCTCTAATTGAGAGGGAGTGATGTTGGATAGTTCTTATCTTTATGTTTCATGCAATATACCAAGACTAAGAACCGTAAGTCTTAGTTAAGGCCATAAGGAGAGAATGGATTCTAGAGGATTGGATAAGCATATAAGATTGCAACTTCTTATGGATTATAGAATCCAGGAAAGAAGTTGTAGACTGATACTCATTGAGGATGAGGTAGGGAATATGAGATAAGAGTAGTCGAAGAGGACCAATATTTTTTTAGGATTCAAGATTTAAAATCCAAGATAAGAATAGTCCTAAAAGGACATACCCAATGAAAATTCGGATGGGGTATGTGCCTTAGAGGTAGTGCGACAACTCACGTAAAGCATACCAACATAATTCTCTTGAATAAGGATGAGATTATATAGTGTTGGTTATGATATAGATGTATGCCACATATGCCTTATTAATATGAATTTTATTATGAGAATGCTTCAAGATTGAGATTCCTTTTAACATGTGATGGGATTATGAATATCTACCTAGTTAAGAGGGAGTATTGGAAATTGTAACTAGGTTTGGTCTTCATAATGACCTATTTGTAGACATGAAATCATATAATTTGTATAAAGAAATAAAAATAAATAAAATAATATATATATATTTTTTGTAAAGCATGGGTTTCATGCTTAATTTTAGGTCAAAATCATGTTCTTAGTCCTTCTATATTTTTATAGGTCAAAGAAGAATTCATGTTATGTATTATAGTCCCATTTAGAATAATTGTAACACATAAAAATATTTATTAGTAAGTCAAGAAAAATCCATTTATTCCTCGAATACTAAGTCGGCCCCAGTCAAGGAGAAGTCGACCTAAAGGAGGGAAATTCAACCCCTCAAGAATGCTATAAATAGAAGGACTTCAACTCATTTGGAAGACACATCCAAGGCAAGTTTGATATGCAATAACGAAGGAAGAGAAATAACATGAAGGACGAAGGAAGGAAGAAGAAATAAAAGTATATTGGTTTATCTTTTTATTTTTATTTTTTTTTCACATGTGTGAAACTGCTAGGGTTTCTATGAAGTTTCTAGTCGAAATTCCGTGAAGAAAATGCATGGCTGAAATTCTAGAGTGAAGATGCAGTAGGTCCAAGTTTCAAAGTTTCCTTGGAGAATACCTTGCTAGGGGCCGACTTGGTGCTTGGGAGGATTTTGGGCTTTGGTGGTTAGGTTGGAAGTCTCTTTGTGAACAAATCCTATAAGAAGAGAATCATTTTTTTGGGTTTTCTCCTTGGAGGGGTTTTTCCCTGACTTGGAACCTATATCTTGTATATTTTGTGTTGTTGTGATCTTCATTGTTTTGATAATTGATTGATGAAAAAGATATAATAAAGTAATAAAAGGCCAATACATATCACAAGTAATTATCAAGTTAAGGAGAATCTCTATAATATCTGAGTCTCTTGATTTTCCAACACATTCATTGTTGTTTTTTCCATCAATTAAAAAAAAGTTCCAATATGTGCTTCCCTTGTTCAATCAACTTATTGATTTTGTTCTCTCTTCCCCATAAACTATGAATTTTGTCATTCTTGTATTTTTTCCCTTTTTTCTACGTTGTTGATCTGATAACTTAAGCCATTCACTTCATCTTTATATCAATCTACATCTAAATTTAATTTAACATTGTTAACCATCTTGGGTTTGGAATTTTTCTTTTTGGAATCAACCTTTTTAATATTTAAATACCTTTTTGTATTATGTATATAAAATAATAAAAACAAACTCACCCTTTTTGTTTTCTTTAAAGTAATAATAGTGAATATATATGTATCTTTTGGAAAGGTAAAGAAAAGGGATTCAAAATTTTAAATATCCCATGAAAAATAAAGGTAAAGAAAAGGTTCAAATTTTTAAATATCCCTCAAAAAATAAAGATATAACAACTTATTAAAGATGATATAGATCTCTCATAGGAAAAAGAACGTGGAGATAGGGTAGGAATTTCTAATTTGAAACACTCGTCAAATTTGACTATTTCTGCAACTCTAGTGCTTTTTTCATCATTACAAAATTTTTTTGACGAGCATGGA
Organism: Pinus albicaulis; assembly: GCA_034641835.2. Lineage (NCBI taxonomy): Eukaryota > Viridiplantae > Streptophyta > Pinopsida > Pinales > Pinaceae > Pinus > Pinus albicaulis. The sequence continues at coordinate 988,442,437 of CM076570.1, forward strand.
ATTTTTTTGGTTGTATTTGATGGGAAAATTTCCCGATGATGGGAAATTTTCTTGTCAAATTCCATCCATGGTTGGAGTTTAAAAAGTACGCTGGTACAATGCTATGAATTTCAAGGATTGGATTTTTGCATAATGATATACAAAAATCACATAGGAATAAAGACAAAATACATATGGTAATAGGTATGGTGAGTGATGTATGCCAAATTGTACAATGATGGATAATGAATTGAAGTGGTAGAATATAGTACCACTCAGTAAATGAGTACTGATGATAAGGTATGGATGATGATTTAATCTAGTATTTTGTTGTTTCGTTATGTATGGTGGTTTCCAATGCGGCGGGTTTTGGTGGTAGAATGGTGGTGACAATTTTATGATGGTTTGTGTTGGATGTAGAGGTTGATGGCTCAATGTGCGAATCAAGGTCGGATGCATGGATTAGTGGCATGCATTTGGTTAGAAGTGGCTGTGATACCAATGGCATACATTTTTCCTATTTATACTTGAAATTATGTAATTATAAACTATTGATTGATTGATATAATAATTGGTAAAAATGATGATGCTACAATGATACTTATGACGATCTACTCTTAACACTGTTTGGTCATGGGATGAAGGCATGTGTACCATTTGGATTTTCATTAATTACTTTGACATATTATTATTTATGTTCATAACACTCAACATGTCATATGTGGAAATTGAACATAAGTGGGAAGGATAACAGTCATTTGTTCCAACTACTTAAACTAAATCCAATTGACTAGAATTTTGGGTAATTTTTTTTCCAAAGAAAAAAATCATTATAAAAATTTATATGAATATACATGTTTTTGTCTCCTAGGGATTGGACAAAAAAAATTCTTAAGTCGACCTTCAACATATTGACAATTGTGACTCTTTCTTTGTACATAAATATTGACTTAAGCTTTACATAAACATAATTCCTTACTTTACTTGAAACTAAGAAAAATATTAGATACATTGATGATGATTGAACTAAAAGTGAAATTCCATGACTTAGGTTTCCTAACCATCTAATAATTCATAAAAACAAAAGGATTTTGGATGCATTGTCAACAATTCCTTTGGAAACTTGTCAAATTTCTTATTCAATTCCGTACAAACATGTTTAAAGGAGGTCCATTAGAAATATTGAAAAATGTTTTTAATTTTCTGCAATAGGGGCGGAAGCAAGAATTTTCAACTGCAATTTTTTTGCATGCCCAATCAATCATTGTTTTAGAATCCCCCATAACATGAATATTTTTTACACCATTCTTGATTGAAAAATAATGGAGATCCCATAGAGCATAAAATTTTTATTTAATATTTTTTCCTCTTCCCAGCATGTAAGAAATATGAAAATAATTATTTTGATTCACGAATAAAATTATGCCAAGCCCACATACGGGCAAGTTTGCTTCGATCAGACCAACAAGAAATCCGAATGGAATGTCAATGTTTATTTGCATAAAGTATAAAAATCTTTGTTCTTTCTTCTTTGGCTCAAGCTTGTATTATTTTGAAAGCTTTTCTATTAGACCTGTTTTAGCCACTGAAGGAACTTCTTTCTCTTGAAAGATACATGAGTCACAAGCCGACAAAATACCATAAACCATAATGCTTAGAATTATCAATATCATTTTAAGGATACATCTTGTAACCATTCATGAACACATTCCACCAAACTTGACTTTCTCCAAATAGATTTTTGATTTAAAGATCACACCACCTAGGCCCATACTTATGTTGCAAAGAGACAAGAGACATCAAGTGAGATGGGTTTTGCATCTAAATTACAAAAGGTGCATCTGTTTGGAGTTGTCCACCCTCCCTTGATACCATTATCTCAAGTGAGTTGTTACTTAAGGCTAGATAAAAAAAAAAATTATATTTTGAAGGTTAACGAAGTTTCAAAATAAACTCTTACCAATATTTCCTTTATCCAATGAATTGAGATTCAATTTATGTGTGGTATCTAATTTTGGCAGTGAATTCACAAGAACTAGGACTTTTAGACTAGTAAAGAGAATCGCATTTTTCTTCAAATAACCTTATAAAGTTAGAACAAAATTTACAATTTACCTATGTAATTGTAAATTCAACCAATTTAACCCAATCCTCAATATTTGATTTCCAACCCCTCCTTCCCCTTTCCTGAGGGTGTTGGAATTATGGCTAATGTGTTGTCCTTGATGGAAACCTACTTACTTGATAAAGATGTCAACATTATGGTAACATGATGATTATGTGGGCCGATACAGATGTGACAGAGGTGATGGACAAAGGAATGCCAGTTCAAAGACAGATGGATGTTGAATATTAAGTCAGGAAAATTATACATGGATCCTATGCAGAAGGGTCGCGTACCATTAGGGGAACTTTGAGGTCTAAAATGGGCCTCCTAAGGAAATTATAAAATAATAGTGGAAAAAATCAAATAAGATTTGATGACATCATCAAATTTTAGAGGGAAAAAAAGAAAAAAATACATTTTCAACTTATCTCTCAAAGTTTTTACTCAAATTTTGAGCGGGAGTACTCATTGGATGCAAAATTTAATTCCTCATCCAAGGAGTACCCATGTTGCATACTTTTGATGGACCTCACTACACGAAAAATGAGAAATATATGAAAAACGTGATTGCAATCATGTTTTTTCATGTATTTCTCATTTTTCATGTAGTAGTGTCCATCAAAAGTATGCAACATGGGTACTCCTTGGATGAGGAATTAAATTTTGCATCCAACGAGTACTTTTGCTCGAAATTTGAGTAAAAAATTTGAGAGATAAGTTGAAAAAGTAGTTTTATTATTTTATTATTTTTTAATCATTTTACCCTTTTACTTAAAAAATGGTGAATCATCCCCCATGGTTGACATCATCATCTTGAATCCTATTGGTTCTTATAAAGTTTATTTTGATTGTACATTTTTCTTAGGACACCCATTTTAGAGCTCAAAATTCCCCTAATGATACACAGGTATTGTGAAGAAAATTCACATACAAAATCCGCACCATGATAATCTGGATATCAAGGGTATTTACGATGGTATTGGACCATAGTAATGAGTGCGACAAAGATTATTTGATCCCGTCAAAGAATATCAATGAAATTACCTAAGGATTGGCCTAAGGTATTGGCTAATGCCAAAGCTATATAAGGATAAGGAGATAAAAATTTCAGAAGTGCACGTGATGGAATGTTTATGAATGATTTGATTTGAAACAGGGGTGCACCAAGGAGAAAAGAGAGTGGATTAGATCTGAAAGATATGAAGTATGGTGACATATGTGGTTGTTTGATTTACTATTGAAAATGTATAACAATGATAGATCTGTGGTTGTAATGATGTTGTGATATGAATGAAGTATTCTAAAGTATGTAATTTTAACTATAAGGGTTGCAGAGAGTAATATTATGTTTACAACTAAATTTTTCAGATCCGTACTAAGATTTTCTGTAGCTTAGTCATGTACATATGCGAACCTGCTTTTGGGTAGTCACGTATATATTCTGCGAAGTGTTTTCAGTTTGTGTAGATCTGTACACTGGTGTTGTGTATGGTAAACACATATATATGGTCATACACTTTATAAAAGTCATGTACATATTCTACGGTTTTGCAGTATGAATTGTTGATAATATTTAATTAATTCTATTCTATTTGTTGTTGTCTGTCGATGATGTCTCTATCATGATAACCTATATGTCACAGTATTTATTGGGTTGAGTTAGTCATGAAATGGAATTTTTATTAGTAATGATGCTACATTGTGATGATCTGTAACTGGGTTAATGATCTGTCATTGTTTCAATACATGATTAAGTAGTTGTTTCAGTAATGCAGTGATTCTGATTCAGTTGTCAGTCATTTGAGATCTATACATAGGTCTTATAAAGAGGAATCATGTATATATGCGGGTGTGATTCATAACATAAGCGTATACGTTCTAATATATGTTTGATCAGGGTTTGCAATGAAAACAATTGGTTTATGTGATGAATAACAATGTATGGATTGGTATATTAATGAGTGGTTGTGCATTGATATGAACTGTTATGGATTTGTTTGATTTAGTTGCATTGGTTTAATGGTTTATTAAGATTCAATGATTGGTTTGATGGTAATACAATTATTAAGTTGGTTGAGTGTTTGGTTTCAGAATTGTTACTTGGTATTGGGCTTAATGTTGGAAGTGGGTCTAGTTTGAAAATTTGATGAAAGGTTGCCTACAGGGTTGATATTTTGAGTCAGGTGGATCCAGTATGAAATATTACGAAATGTGGTCCATCAGAGGAGCTGAGGGTTGGATCATTCAGTAAGGTAATCGAAGCTTCCTTTCAATGGTAGCTGGTAAATTTTTGCAGGGGTAGGTGCTCCCTTTCGATAAGATCCGATAAATGAGATTAGGGGGTTGGAGCTCCCTTCCAGTGGGTGCTGGAGAAAGAGAGAAGGTTGTATCCTTCTGCAGGTTAGTGCTTGCGTGATGGTAAGAGTTTGCACCAACACAATATTGTAAGAATATTTTCTTTATATAATAATAAAGAAGATAGAGACGACGAAAGTGATGGTTTTCTCCCACACTGGGTTTCCACCTAGAAATCCTTGTGTTCCATGTGTGTTGTTAACATGTTGTGTTATATTCTCTTTACTTCTCATGGTTTTTTCTTAATGAATGAATAATGAAGTAATTATGCACTGGTTAAGGATGAAAAATTAATGAAATAAATGATAAATTAATTATATGGATATACATGATTTGCAGTTACCGCAATTGCGTACATACATGGGTTTCCTAAATCATAGTAGCGTACAAAAATAAGAATAAGAAATCAAAAAGTCAAAGTGAGTTTAAAACACTGATTCACCCCCCCCTCTCAATATTTTCCCAACAATTGGTATCAGAGCAGGTCACTCTAGTAGAAGCTTAACTACTTGAGAGTGGATCACGGACAATGGGAAATAATCAAAATAAGGAGGCATCTCAAAGGAATAAGTCAGTCCAAGAAAATTGTGAAAGTGATACATCGGATGAACTGATGATTATTGATGTCAGAAAATATTCAACTGCATGAACACCTCACTTTTTGGTGATCAAGAATGAAGAATCTAGTGATGATAGTGATGAAGAATCACCATGTATTGATGCTTGTCTTAATTGTATACGTGATTACCATTGTACAAATGATTGCACATTTTCCATCTTATGTAGTGATGATGATAATGAATCAATTGATATTTCCTTCTTGGGTAAATGTGAAGATAGTCATTACGCAAAAAAAATCATATTAAAAAATGATGGCCCTAAAAGTAGAAGTTAAAAGGCTCATAGATAATAATAGAGACCATCAAAAGTCACTACAAATATTTGATGAAAGGGATTATACCTACAAAGAATAGATTATAAGGTTAAAGAATCACTTGGAAGAAGGAAACAAAATTAAAGAAGGAATGAGGAAGCAATACATGGCCCAAAATAAGATCAATGTCAAAGACTGGAGGATGAAGTGGCATCATTAAGAAATAAAGTGAATGAAGAGGATACAACAACCAAGGAGCTTAAAGAAAGAACCAGTTACTATGAAGGACTTGGAGGAGAAATCATCTCTCTCAAATATGATCTTGAAAATTCAAACAAATCATATGAGGAGATTCTTCAAGCATTTGAAGAACAAGAAAACATGCTCAAGAAGGAAGTAATTGAGTTGAGAACTCAATTGAAAAATATTAGAGGTGAAAAAGAGGTTGAGGTAAGTATTCTAGAAGGTAAGTTAGCATAAAAAGATAAGCAATTGAGATTTCAAGATAGCTCAAAGACATTGGACAATATTCTTAGCAATCAAAGGCCTCCCTCCATTAAATTTGGTTTGGACCTTCATGAAAATGGAAAAGGATAATCTAGATCACAAGCTTGTGCAAGAAATCGTAATGCTATCAAAGAAAATTCTGAAAAACTAGATAAATAAGTGAGAAGCCAACCAATCCAACAACCAAAGAAAGAAAACCTTCAAAGGAAATCATTTTCTCCTAACTATGTAAATAACAATCAATTATCTCATCTACATAATAACATTGAATGTTTTATTTGTCATAACTTTGGACACTTTGCAACCGATTGTAGAAGCATATTCATAGGAAAATCATCATCTCCCAGGTACTCAGGTTTCTTTAAGGGATATTGTTTTTCTTGCAACATGTTTGGTCACAAAGATACTAATTTTAATAGGAGGAATATGAAACAAAAATATTATGATTCCTCTACTCCTTATTCTAGTCATATAAGAGGTTATACTTGTAACAAGGTTGGGCATAAGGTCACTGATTGTAGGTTAAACATTTGGATTAAAAGAAAAAGGTGGGATAAGTTTTAGCACATGGTTAGAAAGTGCAAGCAAATTTGGAGGAACAAGAAACAACATTTAGAGATGTAGGAAAAATTGTCCCTACTGTAGTCCATTTCTCTTAAAGCATACTTTTAATAGTGGCTGCATAAGTGATGTGAGGTACATGACATCATGAAGATCAGGTGATGATTATGAGGTCCATGGGATCATCGATGAATGATTTCAGGGGGAGCTATGCATGAGTATCTTGGTAATGGTTTTATATTTTGATTTGATATTCTTTTGATGATGTTTTTGTATTACTAAAATGACATATGATGAAGTAACAATGAACGAGAACAACCGATACAAGTTCAGGGGGAGTTGTGATTATGAAAAATTAGTAGTTTACTTTTTGAATGCTGATATCACGAAGGATATTCACATATATAAGCGAGTCTCTATCTAGAAAATCACGTATGTTTCTATGAGATGAAGAAACTATGAGACAGAATCAGGGGATTTTCTGATAAGTTATTATTTGGATTTATGGTCTTGAAATTGATTGATTACAGTCTATTGATGATGCTCATATGTTTCTTAGAAATGATTATGGTTCATGAGCTGTTACAATATGTCATTGTTGCTTTGGTTATTTGATGAATTTGCTGATTGATGAAATTGATAAGATCATATTTAACAATGAATAGTTGGTACATGTTCAGGGGGAGCATCTGCTATGCTTCTAATAGTGCATTTTCAGCATTATGATTTCTTACACATTTATTGTTGCATGATGTATTATTATGAATATATATCATTACTAATGTATGGTTGTTATTGTTGAAGATTCATATGCTGCTGTCATTTTGTCATTAGTGATGTTACCTTTATGTTACTTGAGTTTCTCTTAGTGGAGTTGTTAATCTTACTTGACACACTTGATAAAGGGATGTGTAGTCTATGGTTATTATTGGAATTGGTTGATGATGATGAGTTTATTATTCACTCACTACTTGATATGCTACTGTCATTATATCATATGGAGGATACTTATATATTGCTCAAGCTTGGTAAATTTTTTGTTAAAACTTGAAGGTATGGATATTGAAGATGTGATGTTGCTGATAAGATTTTTGATGACTGAGGGATATATTTGTTTGCACACATGTTGTTGATGTATATGATACTTGAGGACTATGGATCTTCTTATGTGTGAAGAGAGCATGCTTATCTTGATGATATGAGATTAAGGAGATGAGTTACTAATATATATTGATTGCACAATATTATGCAACGATTGGTTAATGATGATGAGTTCATGATTTACTCACTGTCGTTGAAATATCTCATTGATGAGAATATATATACATATTGTTGTCACTACGTCATGCATTATCAATGATGGATGAATTGCAGATAGTGATATTATGGATGATTACTTGAGTTGAACTTTGGTGAAATTATTTATGATGATTGGTGATGCTTGGAAATGCTGCACATTTGGTCACATATTGATGAAAACACTATCCTACATGATGATGACGAGAATGTTTGTGTTGTTGTCTATGTTGCTGCAATTAGATGTTCATGTTGCAGGTTGCTATATGATGTATGCTGGTTGCTGATGACTATCATGGTTTTTCTGCCTCACTATTGAGGTCCCTAGTTTTGGTTATATATATCATATTTGTCCCCTGATGTAAATCTCATGTAAATACCTATGATGTAATCATAGTACTATTCAGTCATGTATGGGCTATTGAGTCATGCTATGTATTTTGAGACATTGATTTCTTATTGAGTCAAATATGTAGCCTCACTATATTGGGTGATTGGTGTAACCATGGAGTCATTGATCATAGGAAAGGTCATATTTGGTTGCATTATAAAATCTTGTATCTCTTCAGAAGGTTCAACATATGCTTAGGGGGAGCATGGTAAGCATACCATTTTCATATTCAACGAATCATATCTACAATGATCCTCTCTACAAAGGGGAAGAGAAGCCTTCATTTAGAATTGGTCAGCCCTTTGCCCTTGATGTCAAATAGGGAGAGAATCTTGATGAGAATAATTGGTATTATTCAGGTGTTTGTTGATGGTGACCAAACACCAAAGTGGTTTCCATCAAGTCCAAAGGGGTAGATTTTTGGAATTGTCGCTAATGTGTTGTTCTTAATGGCAACCTAATTACTTGATAAAGATGTCAACATTATGGTAACAATATGATTGTGCAGGTTGATACAGATGTGACATAGGTGATGGAAAAATGAATGTCAGCTCAAAGATAGATGGATGTTGAATATGAATTTTGGAAAAGTATACGTGGATCCTATGAAGAAGGCCGCATACATACGCAGGTATTGTAAAGAAAATTTATGTACATAATCTGCACCATGGTAATATGGATACCATGGGTATTTACCATGTTATTGTCCCATAATAATGAGTGTGACAACGATTATTTGATCCCATAAAAGAATACCAATGACATTACCAAAGGATTGGCCTAAGGTATTGGCTAAGGCTAAATATATATAAGGAGAAGGAGATCAAAGTATCAAGTGTGCAAGTGATGGAATGTTTATGAATGATTTTATCTGAAATAAGGGTGCATCGAGGAGCAAGGAGAAGACTCAGATATGAAAGATTTGAAGTATCGTGACATAAGTGCTTGTTTTATTTACTATTGAAAATGTATAAAAATTATAAATCAATGGTTGTAATGATGTTGTGATATAAATGAAGTATTATAATGTATGTAATTCTGACATTAAGGGTTGCAAAGAGTGATATTATGTTTGCAAACAAATAATTTAGATATGTACGCAGGTTTGCCTCAGGTTTGTAACCCCCTCCTTCCACATTTACCTAAGCTAATCGGTCCACCATGGTAAACATGTGACAATAGGCCACTATGTTGTGATTCAACCTCCTAGGTCACATTAAGGAAGTGGAACTGATGGAACACAACCAAACTGACCGTCTAAACATGCTACAAAACATTCAGGAGCCAACCCACCCTTCCAGGTGATCAACCCCTGATAGAACCCAACATTTTTACTGACATAGAGCCCCAGTCACTCACTTGAAAAAACCTCCTAGTGAATGAGAGCCCCAGTCACTCCCATGAGCCTGCCTGAGTGCAACTATAGCCTTTTTCTTCCAGTGCTATGCCAGTGGTTGTGATATTTAAGGCTATTTTTTAGGGCTAGGACCTAGTCACTTCCCAGAAACTCATGAAACTTCCATAACTCATAAAAGACACGAAGACAATTATTTTTATAACAAAATTGATCAAGGAATTGTCTGGACATTTAATAACCATGAAATAGATTTCAAAAAACATGTCACAAATATGCATCCTACATGTTAAAACAATAGATATGAGTATAAGGGTCTCATACTAATATGAAAATTTCTAAGAAGCATTTATGCCTTATCAAATTAGATAAAATATCATCTATTAGGTCATATATTAATTGTTCATTCATTTACAAATCAAAACACGATGACAACCATACATCATCAATGTCATAAAAATTCTCATAACCAACATATAGACAATGGAAATAACAAGGATACATCAACCATAATATCCACATATAAACCAATACACTTACACATGAAATACCAAGTAGAAGAATCTCTTAATAATAAATAAAAAGGCCAACTAGGTTCGGGACTTCCACGAACCACCCAACCATATATTGGCTGAAACAAATATTTCTTTCGTCCAATCACCCCCATCCCATATTCCAAGCATGAATGTGGGATCTCATGAAACAAATCCAACAAAACCAAACCAGGGATTCTAGAGGACAAGCCACCTCAAACCTTAACCAGTGATTCCACCTCACGTCCGAACATCACTAACCATCACCAGATTGGTCTCTACCCAATTTTTCCAGTGCTCTAGAGCATTTGTTCCAACCAAGGCTCCAGTACTAGTAACTCAACCCACAAATGCTGTCAGTTTCTAGAGCGTTTTTCCAACCAAGGCTCCAGGACTAGTAACTCAACCCAAGCAGTTACAATGCTCTAGAGCATTTTTCTAGCCAAGGCTCCAGGAACTAATAACTTAAGCCATAACCAAAGGAATATGAGAACCAACCAGAAAACAAAAGGGAAAGGCTCTCACAACAACACGACTATCCAGAAAATGGAAAGGCTATGAAACACCATTATCAATCCAAGAAATACTCCACGCCAATGACAGATCATAACCAAAAAACCACATGCATATTCCATGCATGTAAAAACTAGTAAGGAAATCATACATGCAACTCGGTACTTGCAAGAAAAAACCGTTATAGTTTCTTATCTTAGTGTCCTCTTGCGATTTCCCACTCTTCCTTTTCCTTCTTGCTCCAAATCCCAAGTAGGAAACACTCCTCCTAGAGTGATCCAAGAAAACTCGAAGTTTCTAAGAGTATGAGAGAGAGAGAGAAAATGAGAGCTCCAAAAACTGAACTTCCAAAAGATGAAAAGACAAAAAGGTACCAACTAATCCTCATAAGCCTTTTTATTAATGAGGCCTCTATTTTCTTCAATTTTCCATTATTTTCCTTCATTTTCCTCCTAACATGAAACATGTGACTTTTCACCTTCCTTTTCTCCTATTTTCCATTATTTCCATAAATAAAATGCTAATAAATGCCTCGTGCCTTTCCAAATCCTTAGCCATTTCCTTTGCCAATTTCCATAGCCATAATAAACCATATGAACACCCACACTAAGATATTTTTCCCAACATTCAACTTCGAATATGTGTCCCATGACCATGGTTATTATTTTTTCTTTATTAGCTTTATTACATGGATTTTTGACCAGGGTTGTTACAAAACCCTCCCCCTTTGGGGAATGTCGTTCTTGGTGTTCAATGACACCCACAACCAACAAGACTGCTGAAAGTAAAAAACATTACCCATGGAGATTTATAACTTAGCTCGTTGCAGTATTTACAATGATCATCTTGCTGAGAAGAAAAAATCATGACAACATAATAACATAACAACCAAAATGACATGACACCCATAACACTTATTGGAGCTTTATGACAGATATCATTGCTATATTTACATCCATTTACATATGTACATATACCAAAAAATCACATCAAAACATATACCAATTTTTTTTTCTCAGCCAACGAATAGAGAAGGATACATATCCCGTATCTGATGTGTCATCTCCCACGTAGCTTCATCGGGCCCAAAGTGATTACACTGCACTTTAACCTACTTGATTTCTTAGTTCGAGAGCATGAGCATATTTCTCTGCAAAATGCACTGAGGTTCTGGTTGGAAATCTCCTTCTGGCTCCACCTACAATACATACCAATCAATAACATGATCAACATATTTAACATACTTCTTAAGCAATTATACAAGGAAAACATCATGGAATTTCATTGTCATAGGCAGTGCAAGTTGATAGGATACTGGTCCAATCCTTTCAATAATCTTGAAAAGTTCATAATACTGAGGTGCTAGCTTGGCACATGGTCTACTCCTCAAGGAGATATTCTTGGGATTGATGCACAAGTACACATGTTCTCCAACCTGAAACTCCTTAAACAACCTATCCTGATCGACATAGATTTTCTGCTTATGCTGCGCCACCTTCAAATTCTTCTTAATGGCCTGCATTTCTTGTTCCTTATCTTCCAACATGTCCGGTCTGATGGGCCTCTAAATTAGACATAAATTAAGGCCCATCTGACCATCCTTCAACACATTAAACCTCTCTATTTTGAATTAGATGACATATTTTTAGCTTAATATGTCCATTAGGAAGGTTAGATATAATTGCATATTTTTGCCTTATATTACTTATTTTTGTAGAATATTGTGAGAATATTGGGCAGATTATGAAGATTTGGAGAATGAGATAATTTACGGACTTTATCCCTATTACAGGAGGATAAATATTGGAGAATAAATGGACAAAATATCATGAAATTATTGAGAGATTCTGGAACTCCAATGATTGAGAAAATCTAAGAATGTGTTCCCTATCATTTAATGCAAACTCCTAGTGTTGGGAAAAAATCCACCATTTGAGGGATTTTGGAGGGGAAAGCTTCCTCCTTTCAAGGAGAATGCTTCCTAATAATTGTTTATAAGTAAAAATTCGAATTGGCCTCTAGGGGAATGTATTTTTTAGTATTCTTGTGGAGAAAAATTGTTGTTTAGCAACTCCATTCTCGTTTCTTGAAGGGATGTACCTGGATTAATTCAAATAATGAATTTTGGTGCCATTTTTAGCGTCTAAGACTTGGTTTCTTCCATAGGAATCTGAGTCTCCTTGGGTTTGGCCATCTCAGGAGCCTCAAAGACCTCTTGCACAATTTATTTATGTTCTTTTCACTTCTTATTCACATGCATCTCTTATTCTTGTTTTTCTTATTTCTGTATTTAGTATTAATGTTTTTCTTACTGTAGGATTGAGTTAAATGATTGAAGTGCGCTATTTTTTAGGTTATTTAAAGATTCAAAATCATTATTTATCCTTATAATAACTTTTTAAGGTCATATTCATCATTGAGCTACCTGGATTTGGTTACTAGTTCACGAATATAGGATTTCTGGAAATGCATTGTAGCGAAATAGTAGTAATTTTATGCTATTTTTTAGAATAGGATAATGAGATTAATTTGAGTTTGTTTCACTTATATTAGGTCATAAAAAATTCAATTTAATAACAAAAATTACCCCATTTTATTTTCACTTGATTAGGTTAGACATTTGATAGGTTAACTAGCTCACTAGTTCTTGAATTTCTATTTTTTTGAGTACTAATTTTCTGTTATTTTTTAGGTCGTGTGAAAAAGGGTATTTTGGAGTCATTCCTCCTGTAATTAAGACTTCATACATCCTAATTAATAACAAAATTTTTCCCATCCCATTTTCATTTGATTTACTTAGTCATTCGGTGATCCTGAACAAGACTTCTTGTAGCAAAATCAGAAATCCCTGTAGCACTCTTGTAGCACGTGTAAACTTGACTATTTGCTCCCAAAGCTTGGTTTTTGTCCCTTAGGCTTGAATAATGACCCATAGGATATAAATCCATGATTGAGGAAGAATAAAAACCACTTAGGACAAGAATTTTTACAAAGTATATTAGGCCTATTTATTTGAATTCATGCTCTTAGGATTTCAATTTCAAATTATTGTTCTTTCCTAGGATTAATTTCTTTTCAAAGAAAAACTTCCATTTTTGCAATTATTTTAGGTTTTTATTTCATGAAATTCACTCCATTACATCAGATTAAAAAAATGACACATTGTATGCTGCACATATAGTGCCGATACCTCTTAAGTTTGCACAAACCACGAGTTGATAATCAAATTTGGTATCCTTGGGAGTTGCAACATTCTTGTTGCAATACTGGGGATCATCAATTTTTGGCACCGTTTCTGGGGAGGTGTAAAAATATTAATTGTTTTCTTCCCTAGTTGATTCATTTCTTTTCTTTCTACAAAAATTAAACATTTGCATTAGGAATTTTCATTTCAAAAACAGAAAATTGCATTGCATTAAGCATTCTTACTCAAAAAAAAATTTAAAACTATTTATCCAACACCGATAACCCCCCCCACCCCCCCATTTTATCATGTGGTGTATTAAGAAGCACATCACCATCCACTTTTGTAGGTAGAAGAAGAAGAGGTTGCATAGAAGGTAAAAGAAATGGATGGAGATGATGATAATGAAGAAGATCCTCTTGGATTTCCCATTCAAGATACTAATGTCAGTGTGCATATGAAGAACATCCCTCCATATTTCCTTCCCAAATTCCATGGTATGAGGTCAGAGGATCCAGAAACATTTCTCTTCGAATTTGAAATCATTTGTAGATCTTATGGTTACTTATTAAACACTCAAAAATTGAAATTGTTTCCAGCAACATTGAAGGATAGAGCTCTTAATTGGTTCATGAGTTTAGGTACTAATTCAATAAGATCATGGAATGATGTGAAAAACATATTTCTTGAAAAATAAAAATATCGTGATCTTAAAGAAGAAAATTTTAGAATGAATAAAAAATAAGATGAGAGCCTCGGGGATCTAATAGAGAGGTTCATGTATAATGTTAAGAGGGAAAAGTTGCATAATTTAGGATTTGACACACTAAAAACTATCCTACTTAGAACAATAAGGGATGAGTGGATTGATCTCCTTGATCTTATGAGTACAGGTGATGTATACAAATTATCATTTGAAGAAATTTGTGAAAAATGCAAGCACATATCAAGAGGAAGGGAAAGAGTAAGTAAATCGGCATCAACATTAGTAAGTCAAACATAACTTGGAAATTTTCTTGATAACTGTAAAACATAAATTCTTAGCAATCTAAGTGAAAAAGTAGAAATGTTAAGAATGAAAAATGAGATAAAATAAGATGTTTATGTTTGTGTTTTCCATGTATAATCATATTTCCCATCTTTACCAATGTTGAAGTAAGCTTACCAAGAAGACAATGGAGCAAGTCAATCACCAGAGAAGCTATGTTATGTAGCTCCAAGAAGACCATGGAAACCTAGTCAACTTGATATGATGCAAGGACCTACTTCACAATTTCAAGCTTATTCACATCCATATCAAATTAATTGGAATGCACTCCCTCCTTGGCAACCTTAGCCATCTCAACGCGAAAACCAATATTGGCAACAGGGTTGGCAAGGACCTTATGGGAAAAATCCACAAAATCCTCAATATTTTCCTCAATATCCTCCATACCCAACTCCATGTTATCCCTACCATCCACCTCTTCCACAACCATAACCCCAACCACATTCATCTCAAAGATCCACTCCCACTCAACTACCTGCACCATTATTTCCAAACCCACACAATGAAGTATCTCAACCCACTTACAATGTTGAGGTACAATACTACCAAACATCTCCTCTTGATCTAAATGGTATCCATCTTAGCTCAGGAAGAGTATTGCAAAAAAGTGATTCTCTTGATATCATTGAAGGACAACATCCAGAAGAAGAAGATTCAAATGAGGAGACCAAAGAATCATGGGCTGCACTTGATGAAAAGCATATATAAAAATCAAATATTGATAAAGTTACATTATGTTCACCATTATATCCTCCATGTGGTCAAGGCCACAATCAACAAAAAGAGGAAGATTTGAATGTCATGGTAGAAGAGGACCCAAAAAGACACCCAAATGTGAAAGTGGGCGAAGGGCATCACAAATATATTGAAATATGGTTCCAGACAGCGATTAAGTTGCAACAACACACTCTTCTTCAACAATAATTGATATCATCTCAATCAAAGAAGTTGGTCTCTCATATTCAGGTACATGTCAAAGCATGTCTTTCAAGCCTACACATGATTCTATTTGTCATCTTGATGTGCACATGGCTCCATTGGAAGTATTTTTATACTTGAAAGAGATTTTTTTTTTCCAAGTAGAGTAAGATATAAAAAAATGGAAATAGAGAAAAAAGAAAAGAATAAAATATCAGGGGAAAACCTCTTGAGGCACCTCAGATTGGCTCAATGACTGAATACCTCCATGAGGCGGTCAATGGGTTGGAAAAAAAAGAAAAAAGAGAAAAATAAAACATCCTAGGTGAAAACTTTCTTTGAGGCACCTAGGTAGACCTACTAGTTGAAAACCTCATTAAGGTGGCTAGTAGGCCTAGGAAAAAAGGAAAAAAATGAAAAAGAAAGAAAAAATGCTCCATGTATCTCTCTCTAATTAATGTAGGTGCTCTCCAACCTTTGCAAGCAACAAAAGCAAGTTGGCACCAAATGAACAAGTTGGTCCAAAATCTAGTCAAACGAAGTTGTTGGCTTAAGGGGTCCTGACCCAGGTTCAGAGTATTTGCGCAACCAACAAAAACCTCCAACTACTGTCCCTTTCGGCAGTGATCTACTTGTGCAGACCAAAGTTTCACCTGAAGCAGGGTGCTGGAACCAGGTGTCCGCACCCTGAGGGATCTTTTGAAGTGGTAGATCTAATTAGACTTGCTGCAGATAATATAACATATTTGCACACTCATAATCAATGGTAAACAGATCTAACCCTTTCAAATATTATCACAGAATAATTTTAATTGTACCTCATTCAGATCTAACTATTTAACATAGAATAGTATTTGTACATAGATGTAATTAACCCATTCACTGAAGTAAATATGCAACAATAGAACATATCCAAATCTACAACAGATAAAAAATAATCTAAGACAGTAAATCACATAAGAGCCTGAGTTCGCCAAAAATTATTTCTTTATTAAGAGATTTGCAATTCAGTACAGTATATCTTTTTGCGCACACATCAACAGAGTCTGCACACAGCTTAGGACTTAGGTCTCTACACACATAACCAACATGAGCCTTTCTACCCAAACAAAATCCAGGCTAACAAAGATGCATAACCAAAACTGATCCAATATTTTCTTCTATCATATCATTCTTTACTCGACTCTTACATATTTATATTACAAAAAACACACACATACCATGGTTTGAGACTCATGGTTTTCCCTTTAACCCTTTACAATAATTAAGGGACTTTGACCCTCCCCAAAGCCCCTTTGACCATCTACGCACAACATGTACAACAAAAATTAACTAAAAGTAACCCAAAAGTACCCTAGGGGACCTTTCTCCAATAGGCCCCCAACGCAATCATGTGACTTGTCTCAAGTCATTGTGGGGCGGTCGCCTTCATATTTTCCTTCAATGCTTCCACAAATATCTTGAGTGGTACTATGACTACGATTCTATGTGTGGCGATGCTCTATGCTTCATCCACCAACTTGGTTGTTTTTAGTCCCCCAGATGTCAGACTGATGCTACGTTGAGTTTGCTGCAGGATTTTGAGGGTGCTTTCGAGGTTTTGTGAAAGTTGCAGGGCTTCCTCAGCCCAAGGCTGCATCCACATCTCAAGTAGCTACTCGTGTCGATGCCGAACCTCAATATTCATTTGAATGGCCTTGCCTTTGTGTAGTCTGGCAAGCCTCTGTGCAGTCACCAAAGTTGGTGCCGCCATTCTGATTGGTGTTAATTTCTTCTCTTTGACTCAGAGTTCATTCCCTAATTGTTTTACCATCGAGTCGTTCTGAATATAAGTCCAAACACCCATGGCCTCATCCAAAAGTGTGACACATTTTGTAGCTACTGCTGCGATGCTGGAAGTTGCTGCCTTTACCTCGGTCACACACTGTGCTTGGACCTCTGACGGGGTCTATGGTTGGAGCTTAATTTGTAGCTTGACAATATGCTGCTCAAATTCCACACAAACGACCTAAATTTCCATGCACGATGCTTTCAGCGCATCGACCTGGATTTGTATCTTAACTATTTGCGTGGTTTTGGCAGGGACAATGACTTTTTGTAGGTCATCACACAAGTGATAAATAATTAACTCTAGCGCATCGCGTTGATCTTCAGTCGCACATCGAGCCTCTTCTACACTTTTCTGCTCCATATGAATCCTCGATACTTGTTGCTGCACCTTTGTAGCAAATTGGGAGGCGTGGAACTCCTGGAACTTAAATTCATCCACTATCATGGTATACATGGCATGAAGCTTTCCTCTAGCTAGTATCACCATACCGATGCCAACCTCTGCACAGGCTTGCACATGAGTGCGCAAGTCAGGCTGCTCTACTGTAATGGAAGGTCCCATTATCTGAATTCTCTAACTATATAGGGGGATGGAAACACTATGATGATGGTCTATGCAATCACTTGTCCAAGGTTGGATGCCGACCAACTCGCTTGCTGCAGGCTCACTTGCTTCATCCTCTCTTGAATCCCGCTTGCTTGCATTTTTCAGCTACAAAAGGCCCGACTGTACACCCTCAAGAACTGATTTTTACTGTGCTTCCATATCATTCCAGAGGTCCTCAATCATAGTCTTAACTGTGTTTTCAATCTCGTTGAGGTCATCTTCTGTGAGGGTCAAGTCCTCTTTGGCTTCCTGCTTGGATCCCTTCCTCTTTTTGCGTGGGTCCAGGGAGGCCTAAGATCCTCTCTTAGTTCCTTTTGATGTATTCTTTGTAAGTGCCTCGGTACCGTCACCATATTTCTCATCTACCTCCTTCTCTAGATCAATTATTTCATCCATTGTGGTGGGTTTGGGATCTATCTCTGTTTCCTTGCCTTTCTGTTGAGTGTTCTTCTGCAATTCCTTGGTCGTGTGCGGCTTGGTAGGAGTCTTCAGCACAGATGAGGAGGCACCCTCGGTGGTGTGCAATTCTAACCATGCACGCAGTCACTCCATTGTTATGTGCACAAGGTCATCCTCTGTGACCATGTATGGCATTTTTTACCACACTCCTTCCACAACGCCCTTTGAGCGAATGTGCATGTTATGAAACATGGCTTTAAAATCTGTGACATTCTTTTATTGTTCATAGAGGGTTGGCGACAACCGTGATTTTTACTGGATCGCCTGAAATAGGGTAGAGTCTAACATCACCTAGAAAATATCATTCTCTATGATTGTGTAGGGGATCTTAGAGCTCCATACTACAGCATAGCACGCGGCTTCGCATAGGTCCGGCTCAACGTCAGGGAACTGGGTGTCCTTCGACGTCTTCCACCCAATTAGTGCGATGAGTAGCAACAACCAAGAATAATAGAAATGCTTGCCTTCCTCCTGGACCTCTCGAACATTGGCCAAAAATTCAGTGCAGATGTATTTGGACTAGTTTAATTGCATGCCCTTCTCGCACTGCCCGGTTAACACAATTACATGGGCCAGGACTTCCTTCGGCTAATACTTCCACATCATCATGCATACGAGGGTACTACGCGAGACCTTGAATTTTTCCTTGACATCCTTAGCAACTTTGTTCTCTTGGATTTTTCCTCCAAAATCCATCGTAGGGTCCTCTCCCTGGTAGGGTAGGTTGGTGATACGATGTATCAACGCAAAATAAATTAGAATCAGCCCTCCTAGCCACAGGCAGTCGTCATGCACTAGGGAAAGAAAATGTAGCACACATATATCATTGATAGGGCTGCTCCCAAAATGAGGAACATAAAAGAGGTTTAGCAACCCTGATTTCTATAAGCCCAAAACCTAGGACTTCAGATCAGCCCTCACCACCCCACCATTGTAGGGGATCTTTTCTAGGTACATGGAGGGTGCAAGATCAATGAATTTATCTTGGTCATCTAGGCCCTAGTATTCCATCTTTAACAATGGGATATTTGCAAACATATTTACTTTGACTGGCACGTCTTCAGGGATCAATGACATGTTGAGATACAACTGCACCTTGTCTAAGTATTTTGGGACCTTCACTGAGGATGTGCACGACACTACATAAACAGGCAACCATGATATGAGATCGACAACCTCCATGACATACTCTTCCATAATTTTTTCGGGAAACTCGACCATAGGTCTCTTTTAGTGCTCAATGGCGGTTGATTGAGGCTTCAGGGTCTTTTGGCGTGGTGAATTTCGGGACCCCAAGGACTGCCCCTTCTTAGATTTCTGTGGCTGGGGTGCAGGTGCAGGGGTTTCAATGACCAATGTAGGGGTCTCAGTGGCCTGCGTAGGGGTCTCCTCGACCTACGACGTAGAAGGGGTAGGTTTAGTGGCGGTCATACTTGGTGGAATTAGGTACCCCAATCCTCAGTGGCACAACTCCTCCTAAAAAAGCGGATCGAGTCTAAACATAAGCTTCAGAAAACACACTGAGAGAAAAGAGCACAAATCACATGGAAAGCAAAGGGAACTTATGCGACCCTTCTTGTTATATTTATAACATAGGTGCAGCCTAAACGATCTGATGTGCATCAAAATAATCCCATGAATGCTAAAAATGGCTGCAAATATGGCATAATATCCTCAATAAATGTAGTTTAGCCTCTCCTCCAAACGGTAAATGGTATTATGCAGCTACTGCACAATCGTCGCACCTGTCTGCGCATCCTCTATTTCTGTTGCGTAGACTTTTACTCCCAGCCATATATTCATTTTGCACGCGTAAGGAGAGGGTCATCCCTGTATGGTTTCAATCGGATTCCATTTACATACCCCAGAAGGTCTTCTTCGCTTAATGTGGCTAGTCGTACCGCACCTCCCTCTATGATCTCCTTGAAAATAAAAAGTCTGAGCCAATGCATTTCGAACTTCCCTGGGTGGTGCGCAAACTTGTTGTCATATAACAAAACCAAATCCTCTTTTTTAAAGAACTTCTATCTAATGTGCTTATCATGCAAAACCTTTTTGCGTGCCTTTTGCAGCTGCTGATGGAAACTTGCAATGAATCGGTCCTCTTCCAACGTGATCAATTGTGACAATTTTTCTTCCATAATATCCTGCTCAACCATCTTAGTGATCGTTGAAATGCACAAACTTGGGACAATATACTCCATAGGCATAACAACTTCCTGCCCATACACCATTCTAAAAGGTGTCCTCCCTATCAACTTCTTGCACGTGGTTTTGTATGCCCACAGAACCACAGGTATGCGCACATCCCAATCATTTCGATTAGAATTGAAAATCTTAGTGAGAACGGTCTCCAATATCTTATTAAAAGCTTCCACCGCACCATTTTCCTGTGGATGATACAGAGTAATATTATGATCATGAATATGGAATTGTTTAGTCAGAGCTTGAAGAGTTTCATTTACAAAGTGTGTACCCTGATAACTCATCAAAATCTTAGGGCATCCAAACTGAGTCAAGATGTTCTAAAAAATGAAGTGTGTAGCTGATTCTGCACTACAATCCTTCACAGGCCTAGCCTTAGCCCGTCTAGTCACATAGTCTATTGTAGTGATTATGTAGCACGCACTTGTCTTCTTTCTTGGAGGTTTGATAGGTCCGAAAAAATAAATGGCCCATTTGTCAAAAGATTGAAAAGTCACTTGTGGGTGTAGGGGCATCTCATCTCTGTGCGAAGATCTTCCTGTCCTTTGACATACATCACAAGCACAAAAATACTCATTTGCTTCAATGTGAATCGTGGGCCACCACAACCCAGCTCGTAAAATATTCTGCGCAGTTTCTTTCCCTACATAGTGGCCTCCTGCAACTCCTCCATGAGCCTCGACTAATATATCCCACCTTTTGAATTCCAACACATACTTTCTTAGTACTTCATCTGCACCCATTTTGTACAGTTGGCCAACAATCAAGGTAAAATCAGTTGCGCGCATGACCAAATCTTTCTTCTGTTTCAATGTATATTTCATGGGCACACTTCCAATGGTAAAAAAATGAATAATATATGCAAAGTGATCATCGACTAC
This sequence comes from Pinus albicaulis, assembly GCA_034641835.2. Taxonomy (NCBI): domain Eukaryota; kingdom Viridiplantae; phylum Streptophyta; class Pinopsida; order Pinales; family Pinaceae; genus Pinus; species Pinus albicaulis. The sequence goes on from CM076570.1 coordinate 988,464,039, forward strand.
TTTAATGGAAAATAACTGCGCATCTGGTAAGTTGTCTTCCAAGCTAGTTGGCTCTTCTCCACTTTCAATGTGTGACAGATGGTCTGGCCCAACATTCAGTCTCTCGAGTTTCACAACAACCATTTGCAGATCTCTCCCCCCCCCAACGCAGGCTTGTTGACTAGGTACTTTAGAGTAGAGTGGTCAGTAAATATCTTAAAATGACCTCCCAAAAGATAGTGGCAGAACTTTTGCAGTGCGTAGACCGTAGCTAGTGCTTCCCTATTCGTGGTCAAGTAGTTGCGCTCTGCACTTGAAAATTTCCTACTCGCAAATGAAATAGGGTGGTCAATATCCCCGACTCTTGGCTGCACTAAGAAAAATCCCAGTGCGATGCAGGAGGCATCGACATGTACATGGAGTTTATTTTTCTAGTCTGGAAATATCAATATGGCCGGAGTGACCATATTCTCCTTAAGAAATTCAAAGCTCTTCTGGAATTTCGGGTCCCAGCAAAATGAGATATCCTTCTTCAAAAAATTCTCCATGGGTTTAGTGATCATCACGTAGCCTTGAATAAAATTCCGGTAATACCCTGTATGCCCTAAAATTGAGCACAACTGTTTTACATTTGCAGGAACTTCCAGGTTAAAAATAACATCGATATTTTCTGGATCCACCATCAATCCTTGGTGACAAACAATATGACCTAGAAATATCCTAAAGGGGACGTAAAATATACACTTTTTCAGATTGAGCGAGATGTGATACTTCCGGAAAGTATCCAACATCAGGTGTAGGATCGACACATGCTTCTTCAATAATCCAAATACAGTCCAGTCATCAAATTATACTTCTAAGAATTTATGTATGTATTCTTTGAATGTATCTACTACCACGTGCAAGAAGATAGCTAGTGTATTCTTCAGATTGAATGGCATGACGGTGTACTGAAATGATCCCCACTCTGTCACAAAGGTTGTATTTCTTTTATCTTCTGACGTGATTCTTATCTGGTGCTATCCTAAGAAACCATCCGTAAATGAGTAGGCCTCCTGCCCTCCCACATTGTCCAGCATTTCATTAGAAAATGGGGTCAGGAATGGCTCATGTATGCAAGTGTCATTCGATTTTCCTAGATGCACACAAATCCTTATTTCTCCCTTGCTTTTCTTGTCCTACACCACCATAGGGCTTACCCATTCTGATTCTTCCACTGATTCTATGATCCCTGTAGCAACCATTTTCTCCAATTCCTCTTTGAAATTTTTCTTGTATTTGGGATTCAGCCTATACGGGCGCTACTTCAGGGGTCACGCATATGGTTTCAAGGTGATCTTCATTACCCCGATATCTTCTATAATCCCCTTCAGCTCAGATTTTTTTTAGGAAACAACTCAGTATATTAAGTCAATAGCTCGATGACCTTACCCAACGTATCGTCATCCCAGTAGTCCCCTATCTTTGCTAATTACGGTTGTTCCTCTACGCCAATATTGACTTTCTGAATATTCAGAGGCTTTGTTATATCCAATGACTCAACTATAGGCCCAACAAATATGCGCTATCCTTCAGACTTAGGAATCGTAAATTTCCTTGGGTCTTCTTCGTTATCTTCAATTGACAAATTTTGACAATCAATGATGTCCTTCATCTATGCGTTCCATGCAGGCAAGGCGTGTTCAATCGATGATTTTTTGGTGTCAAAGATGACTTTCTAAATATCCTGCAATGCCTCATCAAGGCATTCAAACCCACTTTCAAAACCAAAGGTCAGGATAAAAATTTCTGTCAGCGTAGTCCATTCAGTGGTTCCTCTTTGCAACTCAGTTTCAATGTACTAGTATGTAGGTACCTTCCCCAAAGTGTGGATGAATATATGCACCCATTCTAGCCTCAGTTCTTCACCCCAAGCTTCAGTCCATCTAGCCAGATGTTTGCGTAGGTCACCTCTCTGAAATAGGTCTCTTCCATTCTGGTATTTGGATTCTCAAATCGTAGGCGCATCATGCGGGTACATTCTTCCAAGTTAGCAAAGTTACCTTTGTGCATTTCCCACCAGCGCGTGGGGGTTGAGTGCAGAGCTATATCAGGTGCATGGAATTGTTGTGCTTCTGGAATGGTGTTTTCAAGTTCTTATAGAAACATATTAACATTACTCATGTCATAATAATAGGCAAATCTCGTACCTCTCATGATATGCACCGTAGGGATTTTGTCACTCGATTGCAACATAGCACAACGAATTCATGAAACCGGTTCTGCTAGTTCTCCAGTTCCTCATATGAATCTAAAAATAATGAGCTAGCATTCTCCCAATTAAGTCTTCCATCTACTGTCAGGTTGATCCAGTCTTCATCCTGTGTAGTCAAATATATATATGATCGACATCATCATCTGCGCGCATCGCCTTTGTATATATTTCTCCTTTTGCAGGGTCTAGGAGGACCACAACCTTGGTTCCATTAATTTCAAACACCATACTCCTACGCTTGAGGTTGATGATGCCGCCCATATCGATAGCCCAATGCAAACCCAAAAATGAAGGATAGGGGTTGGTATCATCAACAATCTGGATAGCTTCAAAGTTTGCGAGTACCCTTACTCCTTCGATAACCACTACTACTTGTGAGAGCCTTCCTAATGGGATAATATTTTTCTAATTCACCATGCACAGTTGGATAGTGGACCAATCCAACTTAGGTTCTCCCATTTATTGCCAAGTCTGCTTTGGTAAAACATTTGCATCAAATACTAGATCCAAAATGACTGGATCCATCTTGTATTCACCAATCTGAGTAGTCAAGCGCATTTCCTGTCCAGTTCTTCTTTTATTCTTATAAATTTTATTAACAACCTTTTGCTCCATCTGAGGCTGTTATTTCTCTACACATTTGTCTATTAACGCTTGGAGGTTCTCGACTACCTTCTTATTACACAACAATATGATACAAGCATACAAGAAAGGCTTTATCTCTTCATCCCCTTCGACCATGTCCATAGGCACTACAAGGAAAAGACCCTCTAGCAGATGTTTTTGAGGAACCACAAAGAAAATTACCCCATACATCCATTTCTAGTGGAGGTTACTAGATGAGGTTGGCGGGTGGAGGGTTTTGCGGATGTTTTCTTATCGATGCTCTTATTGTTAAAACTCGCCTGGTGCTCTAAAAAAAATAAAGCACCGGTGCGGCCTAAATCATTGGCACACCGGACACCATGCACTCTATACACACACACCCGATGCGTCATAATATAATAGAGCACCGGTGCCTCACAACTCGTCTGTGCCAGTGAATTATAAAACAAAATGCCAACATTGAAACCACGCGGTGTGGTAGACAGAAACCACACCACTGCATCATAAAAAATGCGCCAAAACATAAACCGATCGGTGCACCTATAAATAACGCGCACTGGTAAAGGGTTAAATTAAATGACAAAAAACCCAGATTTTTCAGTTTTCCAGTGCTCTTGAGCTATCAATTACCGGTACGCACGATACCATAGAACGCACCGAACATTGGCACACTGGACATCGTGCGCGAAGTACACACCGCTGGGGTGTCCAATTACTATAACGCACTGGGGTGTTAGAACTCTTCTGCGCCGGTGCATCATAAAACACCGTGCCAAAACAGAAACGAACTGGTGCGTTCTTCTCTAAGAGCACCAGTGCACCAGAAACAACACGCATTGGAATAGAATTATATAAAAAAAAAAATTAAGGCCAGAAAACCGGTGCTTTGCGAATATTACGCATCAGTGCTTTACCATTATGCTGCCCTGGTGCATCATAAAATTTTCGTGCCGAAACTGAAACATCCCGATGCGCGGTTAGGGAAACGCCCCAGCACGTTATAAACAATGCACCAAAATTGATACCGCCTGGTGCGGTTTTCCTAGCCACACCGGTGCGATTATAAAACCCCACGCACCGGAATAGGGTTAATAAAAAAAAATTACAGGCAAAAAAATTCATTATTCACTTTCCTCAATGCTCCAGAGCTCTCAAACCCTGGTGCTATTTCCTTATTTCTGAGCCACCCTGCCATTGGTGCTCTCATTGCACCCATTACACGCATTGCTGCTCTACATTTCCAACCAATCTATAGCTTGCATTTTGAAAAAGAGTAGGAAAATTTTATTTTCCAAAATTTACAGCCAATATGCCTCCTCGATCGCGAAATGTACAGGTATTTTTCTAGTTTTTTTATAATTAAGCCTTTTACCGGATTAGATATTGAAATAAACTTAAAAATTACCATTAAAAAAAAAAAATTATCGCGCGGTGTGCTCGAGCTGTTTGGCTCGCACTAGTCGTGGTGCTATCTGTAAAATTTACAGGCAGCACCGCTACCGGTGATAATTGTAACTACATCGTTTCCGGGATGGTTCCACAAGGTGCCCCGAATAATTTTAAATTAAAAAGAAAAAAAGAAAAAGGCAATGCGCTCATTTATCTAGGTGCACCGTTGACCCTGACAATCACAGTGCGGTGCGTTGACTGCATTTTCCGCCCCGGTTTATGTCAGCGCACCGCATTTTTCATTCCGAGAGGGTCAATGGTGCGGCCGGGTAAAAGACCGCACCGTCAACTATGTCATTGTCATGAAGCCGGTGCGCTGACACGACTATACGTTCCAGGGCGTATATTTCGGTCAGCGTAGCGCTATTATGAATTATATACAGTCTGCGGTGCTTGAAAAATAGACATCGACACTGAAGCCAGTGTGGTCAGTTTCTTTAGCGGCCCTGAGGACAGTGCGCTAAAATATTATAATGCACCGGCACCGGTGCGTGACTGTTTTTATGGAGCACCGACTTGTATGTATGTTTTTTTTCAATAAAAATTATATGTGTATATTTATAAATACATTTCTGTTTTAATCAAAAAAATTATTTAATATGGCAATGATTCAGAGAGAACAGGAGCAACAACAACAACAAAAAGAAGAACAATATGACATGATTCATCAATGGGAGGCGAGAGAGAGGGAGAGAGATGGATGCCCTCGCCCTATTACTGCAGATACCTAGGAGATCTTTAAGCAGGTAGGCCTCCTCAGGTTCTATGAGGAGGCTATTTCTGGCCTAAAGGCCCATAGTGTGATTTTGAGACATCTTATCGGCAGGTGGAATGCCCACTGACAGGATTTTCAGGCTGGTCCTGACCAGAGGTACACACTCACTGAGGAGGACATTTATTTTATTACAGGACTATCGAGGAGAGGGGTGGATTTTACCTCATTCCCAGATGTGCCACCTGGTTGTGTAGCAGGGAGTCAGTTAGTTTACTCCTAGAGATACATTGGAGCACATGTACTGTCTCCTTCAGAGTTTCAAGTACCTAGAGGTCAGTTACGTATAGTTGCTTTTGGTAGACAGGACATTCAATGCCTCTCTATTATCGCTTCGATCATTTCGCACAACACCAGTGACGGGAAATGCATTAGTTTCTCGCTTTTATATTACATTGATTCTTTAGTCAGGTGGTCTGCCATTTTTTTGCAACAGTTTTTTACGACCTTAGATAGATGTCATGCTCATGCATAAGGGAGGGTCAACTCCCCTTTTGCTTCAGAGCTGTTTTGTTTATTTTTTGAGAGGTTTCCAGAGATGAGACCAAGTTTTGTTCGACAGCCTCGTAGGCCGATGTTGCAGGCCCAGATGCGCATGTGGGGGCAGATAATGCCCAAGAGGGGAGACACTTTGTTTCCAGTGAGGATATCACATGATTTGCTGGACTTACTAGCCAGCGTTGGCGGGCTGCATCCCTTCATTATGGTCCCATGTTCTTATGCTGGACTAGATTGGCGAGGGTGTCCCAACATCCTCTTCACTCTTGATGAGCCGCCAGATGATAGAGGTAATATTACTGTTTTATTTATATTTATTCTAACATGTTATTTAAATTGTTTTTATTAAATTATGTAATGAAATTGTCTAATTATTGTTGTGTACTTGTATATATTTTGCAGACATTGGGTCTTTTGATGGCGATGAGATGCCAGATCCACCACATGATCCAGGTGTCAATCCTGATGATTTCGATCAGGAGATGGCTGATGTGCCAGATGATCGGAATGATCCTCATGCGCCTGGGCAACTCTCCTGTGGCTGCCTTTAGCCATGCTTTGCTCATCTTTATAACTGACACTTGCTGATCAGGCCAGTTGGGTCCCTGACTGACCATATATATGCATCGTGCCCACTCACGAGATATACAGGCGATGACAGATTGATATGGATGTGGAGAGGCATGCCAGACATGTACGACTCGATGCGTATGTCATAGGAGCTACGACAATGCTGCATGAATGAGGAGGATTGTCTCGTAGCTATATAGTGCACCAGCCGGCGTACGTGATGGAAAGTCTGCCAAGAATACTCATATGCATCTCATGACTGCCTACCTGCTGACGCCGATGACTGTGGTGATGAGGCTCCATCACGCATCTCCACACTAAACATCTGAGATGAGGGTCGGGACCATCGGCCATGTCCAGTCGCAATCGCATCTACTATACGAACACGTACTGCATTGACAGGCTAGACCATCGACCGCCGAGGCTGCAGTACTATTGACTGAGTAGGCCTCCACTACTAATGTGCCTCATATTGATCATGTTGTACTACCACTAGCAGATGAATCCATCAGTACTAGTGATCATCATGATCATGAGCAAGCTAGTCGACCATCGACTGTCGAGGCTGCACCCAGCTTTATTGAGCAGGCCGCATCCACTTGTACTAGTGTTATTGATGTTGTTATACTACCACCAGCGCTTGATCCATCACATTTATATTATAGTTGTATATTTTTAACATTATATATATATATATATATATATATATATATATATATATATATGGTCCATGTAGTATTTTATGTTCATGTTGCAATTGTACTTAATTTTCATGTTGATGATCATCATGATGTGGCGCATATTGTTAGTCATGTTAGATATGTTCATTTAATGTTTAGCTTGCAGATAGATGTGTATATGTGATAGGTGCATGAGTTATTTGACATTATACTGAGATGTATATTTGATGTTTGTGTTGTGATGATGTTAATATATAATATTAATTTGATGTTAATTGAATGTGTTTATTAGTCGAATATGATGTTTGTACAATGGTTATCATGATCGTGATGATGTTTATTAATTAATTTAATATTATTAAATGACCATGATATTTATTAAATATTATGTCGTGAATGTAATTGTAATTTAAATTTTAATTCTATGTAAAATTGTATTTGTATTTGTACTAATTGTATTTTTAAGTGTAATTGTATGTAAAATATTTATTAATGTAACATTTTAATTGCAATTGTAATATTTAATTTATTGCGAAATGATTGTAATTGTATATATGAAAAATTGTAAAATTGTAATTGTATGTAAATTTCACAAATTGTAATTGTATTTGTAATTTTAATTTTAATTTAATTGTATGTAAAATATTTGTAAAATTGTAATTGTAATTGTAAATGTAATTCTATGTAAAATTGTAAATGTAATTGTAATTTTAATTGAATTGTCTGTAAAATATTTGTGAAATTGTAATCGTAATTGTAAATGTAATTATATGTAAAATTGTATGTAATTGTATGTAAAATTAAAATTGTAATTTGTAGATGCCATGTGCACCGCACGAATACCGATACTAATTATAAATCTCGTTTCCTTTTTGTGATACGGAGCACCGATGCCTCATAAAGATACATGCACTGGTGTGCTTATACGACCTATGGGCACTGCTTAAATCCCAAGACCAATTAAAACGGCCTCGTGCATTGTATCACCAACACCAAGCCCGGTGCTATTGTTTTCCTTAACAGCCCGGTGCATTCTCCTTAGACCGCCCTGGTGTGCTGTCTACCAATATGCACCGGTGCATTCAAACCTGATAAGAGCACTGATGGAAAAACATCCATAATAACCTTCGGCCGCCCATTTTTTTTTAGTTGTGTTCAATTTCCATTAAAAGCTCCGCCAAAACCTCCGTTACCAGAAACGGATGTGGTAGCATATGTTTTTTTGACAATTTTGGCCAATTTTATAACACTAAAAACCTCCTTTATAACCTTCGCTAGAGGGAATTTTTCTTGTAGTGAGGCTTTCTTGATGCTTTAGACGTTGAGGCACCCACCTCTGCGAAATCCTTCTTCACTTTTGCAAAAATTTCCTTTTCTCTATGTAAGTTGAATCCTTCCTTCTTTTTAGGTGCTTTTCAAATACAAAGATCAGTATCAGGCTTTGTTCCTTTGTCTTCACCGATGGCTACACCACTCCTAGTAACGATATTCACACTTGGTTCTTATTCATGCAACTTAGCTCTTACCATCTGAATGTTTTGAGTGGGAGTATGTGGTTTATTTTCTTGCATTTTTGTATTCAAGACAAGGAAATCTTCAATAACATGATTAAATTGTCTACAATACCTGCAAGATTATTGTGTTGGGTTCGAACATCCCCGCGCATAATGACCCACATTTCCACAATTATAGAAAATGAGTTGCCCCCTTCCTCGACCAACTCTTCCTGCTCTTCCTCGTCCTCTACTTTGGAATCCACCACGCCTAGACGGGGATGCTGGTGAGGTTGGTTTTGCATGCATCTTATCATTAGATCAGCTTGGTAAATCATCAAATCGAAGCTACGACAACGCTGCTCGTCATGTCCCATTAATGATAAAAATTTCAGAAAGGTTGCTTAAGCTCAGGGATATATTTACCAATCCTCGTGCAGAAGTCTGTCATGTGCATACCCATTGCTTGCATTGAATATGGGGTACTGATCCTTGTGACGCTTGGCAACTTTACAACGTATACACCATACATATACACATACATCCTTTCATTTATCTTTGTGAACACTATGTATTTCTAAGTGCATTGCCTCTAACTGACTTTGGATTTTCTGGGCCTCGATCTGTGCAGCTGTTGCCGGCGAAGATTCTAGCTTCTTTGCAATCTCTACAAATTCAGCCTGTGTTACAATCTTTTGATGACTCAAGGGCTGGTGCAGATGCGACAGTAGCATGGAAATGGACCACTCTATGTTTTGCGTATCATCAATAGTAAATCCTCCATCTTTGATGGTGCCCTTCAACCGTTGATCTTCCTCCCACATAGATTCGTTTAATTCTTGGCGAATATCCTTCAACTCAGTTATGCATTGAGCATACGATTTTTGAATTGTAAATTGTTCCTTCAATGCGACCTTCAAATTATCAATTTTTGTATTAGGGTTCGTCGCTACATACCTTATGTACCAATCCAGTGCATGGTCTTGAAAAGTAGTAGCCAATTGTTCTTTCTTAACATCCTCATTATTAATCTATTGCGTTGTCCATACAACGTCTGTAAAAACCAGAATTGATCCATGTCTTCATTCCCAATACCATGGAAATTAGGTAACTTCATGGAAGGGCCATATCAGTTCCTAGTGGTGGAGGTGGAGGTGGGGTGGATGGCTTGTTAGAGTGAGACGAGTTTGGGAGTGGAGTCGATGGGATCTGAACTATGGTCAACGACCCATGACTATCCTGATCTTGCAATTTCTCTTCTACAAAGTGCGCAGATTCACCAGAGCTACTAATTTTAGATTCCTCGTCACTGTCAGATTTACCTTTGAGAGGGCTATAAACAAAACCTTCTTCTAGATATACTCTGTAAGTTCTTCCACTACGCGTAGTCGGGCCTCTCTGAGACATTCACTCAATATGGCTGAACAAAGTACCCTGTTCATACAATAGAATTTTAATCCACAGTTTTAGAGAGCACATGAACTTACCTCTAGGGCCCTTGAAAAATCTCCTTTTAGCTTCAGAATATGATACAAATTGATCGATAGAGAATTCAATCACAAATCCTCCCAAAACACTATCGATCCAGTGATATATTGCACGGGTGATATTGTTGCTAGATTTATCCAATTGCTGTACCAACTCAGGGGTCCACTTAGTGATCGCGTCTTCCTTTGCGTAGGTCTAGAATTCAACAAGCCGAGACAACCACTCATGCAACTTGGTCACAATGGAAGGAAAGAAAATTTTGTGGACCTCTATGTAGATTTACCTTTGTGCCCAATCTTCGGTAGACAATTTAGAGCTTATGTTTTCTTGGATCACAAATTCACGTATCTTCTTGTCAAGCCAATCTTACAGTTTATTCTTTGTTGGGTTCCACATCAAATATCCCTCAAAATGATCCCAGTACCAGAAACGAAACCATTTTTTGGCTTAAGGGGTCCTTACCCAGGTTCAGAGTATTGCGCAACCAACAAAACCCTCCAACTACTAGCCCTTTCAACAGTGATTTGATTGCACAGACCAAAGTCTCACCCGAAGCACTATGGGGGGGTGCTAGAACCAAGTTTCCACACCCTGGGGGAGATTTTGATGTGGTATATCTAATTGAACTTACTATAGATAATATAATAGATTTCCACATGCACAATAAATGGTAAAAAAATCTAACCCTTTCATAGATGATCGCAGAATACTTCGATATATTTTGCGCACAGTAGTTAATTGTACCTCCTTCAGATCTAACTATTTAACATATACTAGTATTTGAGGATAGATGTAATTAACCCATTCACTGAAGTAAATATGCAACAATAGAACATATTCAGATCTACAACAGATAACAGATAATCTAAGATAGTAAATCACATAAGAGCTCGAGTTTGCTAAAAATGACTTCTTTATTAATATATTTGCAATTCAGTACAACCTATCTTTCTGCACACATAGCAGCAGAGTCCACACACAACTCAACAGTTAGGTCTCCGCTCACACAACCAACAAGAGCCTTTCTACCCAGAAAAAACCCATAATAATAAAGACGCATAACTAAAACTGATCAAATATTTTCTTCTATTATATCCTTCTTTACTCGACTCTTACATATTTATATTATCAAAAATGCTCACATACCATTGTCTCAAACCATGGTTTGAGACTCATGGTTTTCCCTTTAACCCTTTACAATAATTAAGGAACTTTGACCCGCCCAAAATTCCCTTTGACCATCTGCGCGCAGTGCGTACAACAAAATTAACTAAAAGAAACCCAAAAGTACCTTAGGGGACCTTGCTCCAACAAAATTCAAACTTGGACTTTCTTTGCCTTTTCTCATATGCTCCAAAAGGACCAAGATCATGCCAATCCATCACCCTCATCCATTTCCAACATCCATCCATCATTTCCAATATTTACTCATTAATTTTCCTCGCTGTCCTAAAATGCTATAGGAAGTCCTAATTTTTAGCAGAAAATTATTTTTATTATATCTTGAAAATCGTGCATACATTTGCTTAGCTGTTTCATAGGGAGATGCATATAGATGATGGTAACATGCCAAACAATTTCAGAAAATTCCATTTCAAACTTTGTGAGAAATCGACCTCCATCACCTACAACCATTTTTATTTTTTTCTCGAGATTCTTGAATCTAATGGTTTAGATTATTTATGGGAAAGTGCATAAGGATGATTGTAACATATAAAATTTCAGGTCAATCCAATCTGCCGTTTGAGAGTTATGGATAAAACAATTATGTTACAAGGGGGCTGTCCTGAAATGCTACAAGAAGTTCTTGAGGTGCTATAGGAAGTTACAATGAGCTACAAGTGGGTGGATTGAAGGCAGAGAACAATCACCAAGGGCCATGTGGTGTCAAAAATTCCATGGGGAGATTATTTCCACCATTTCCTACCACCCTTTCATCACACCTCCATCTTAACCACAAAGATTTTTCACTCAAACCCTACACTCTGTCACCTCTGTAAAATATTTTTTTTGAAAAAAACATAGAGTTCCTTCACTCCATTTTTTCAATACCACGCCACTTCATCATCCTATCATCATCCTGACATTACCTGAAGACCTCTCCACACTCTCCCTCATCACCCATAAAAATTTAGAGTCCAAAACAAGAAAACAAAGAGGTTGCTATAGGAATAAGCAACTTTTTATAGAAAGCCCTATGTAAGCACCAGAAAGGCCTTGAAGTGGTTTTATTGATCATCCAGGAAGACAGGAAAACTTGTGAGGTGACTATGAAGAGGCTATGGTACTCCAAGAAGTAATTTCACTAGCAATTGTTAGCACAGTTCTTTTCTAAGTCATGAGTCCATTCCATAGTTTTATTTTTAGGATTAAACTTCAAAAATTTCAAAATTTTAAATTTTTTTTTTGGTTGCTACTGAAAATTTCGAAAGAACCAGTTTTAGCCTTTTTAGACAATCTGTTATTTTTCCTATTTCTGTCTTTTTATTTTTTATTCTGATGTTGCCGAAATTTCCTAAAGCATACTCTGTTTTAGAAAAAATAAATGAAAAAGTGCATCCGCTTTAGTTAAGCCACATGTTGTAGTGTAAATACCCCTCAAATATTTTTTAAATATTTTCATATCTCATGATAGATGTCATATTTCAATAAATTAGTTTAAGTCAAGTCGTAATATACGTTGAACGCATGTGTCACTCGTAGTTATGAACATAACTGTTACCCCGTCCTACCTGTCAAACCCAAGTCAGTTATACGTATGTATAAGCACATGTTTTTCCGAACATAGGAGATCATGGTTATTACACTCTACGCCATAACCATTTTTCTGGCTGCACAACAGTGCTGCCAGAAATTTTGGCCAATTAACAGGAAAGACTGTAGAGGTGACTGTTTGTCACAGATCCGCTTATCTCAAGACATCTGGAGCACTCCATATGGAAATATGCAGCCAAATGAAGGTGATGATATATTATCACATGATGCACATCACGGTGAGGAATATTTTCAATGATGAAGGTTGATTTGCATGGGGTGATGAACCAAAGTTTGGTTTTATAAAACCACCTAAAAAGCAGGAACTCTATCATTCGAAGTTTTAGTTGTTGGAGTTTGAATCGCTGAGAGTCATAGTTTGAGAAGGAGTCTGGATTTCAGAAAATATTTCCAAAGGTGAATATAGGCAACACTTGTAAGGTAAAACTCCTCCTACTCTGCCACCTATCAGTTTCAAGAGTCAGAGTCATTTATTTTCTTAAGATGACTAAAATAGGTGGTAAAATAAATCGAATAGAGCCACAGGGTGTAGATATAGTTGATGCCAATTCGAGGGTAAGAAGTTTGTTTATTCAGTCAGGTTGGTATTCTCTATGCACCAGGTCACAGAGCTCTCACTCAGGATTAGCCCAAATGTTTGCTAATTCTTTTAATGGACAAGAAGCTACAGTTTATGGCCTTACTTTGTAGGTTTCTGAAGACTCCATTGCTGAATACTTTAGCCTTCACCAAGAAGGAGAAAGGTGGTTCAAAAGATAGGTTATTACAAGAGGAGATCTCAATAAATTCCTCAAATATGCACATAGATATCCAAATTGGGCAAAGGGAATTCCAAGTAGCTATCTTAAGAATGACTGGGCAGAAGCTATCAAGCTTATCAAGATATACCTCACTTGTGAAAGGAGGTATACAGTTGTGTTCCTCTATCTCATGAGGTTTCTTTTTCATATTGCAGGGATGAAGACATTAAATCTGCCATTTTTCTTATTGAAAATCTTGACAAAGATGTCAGCAAGGGTTCAGACTCACACTGATGTATCAAAGTACAGCTTGTACCATCAAGCTTTAATCAAGGTTCTAGTTGAAGAAGAGTTAGGGAAGAGAAACCAAACTTGGGACTACTTTTTATTCTATAGGGCTGGCCAACCTGCACCTACACCTCTAGTTCCACAACCAAACCCTCAGCTTGCAAAAAGAATAACAAAGATAAAGGCCAAAAAATAAAACATTCATAAGAAGGCCAAGGGAAAAATAGAGAAGGTTTTTGCAGTCAAGGCTGAAAGAAGGTTGGAAAAAGGAGAAAGTTCCTCAACAAGCAAACCCAAATCTATGAAAATAGTGCCCCCTGTTCCTCCCTTTCCTAATGTATACAATAGATCCACAAGATGAAGGTATGCAACTATAGATAAATCAAAAGCGCAGGTGCTACCAGAAATTCCGGAAGCACATATTCATCAAAAGTTGGAGAAAGAATATCAACCTACACAGTCAGATGAATAAATCCTTAAGGATGTTGGATATGACATCAGTAGTAAGAAGAAGAAGGAAGAAGCTAAACCTATTGTTGGTACCAGAAAGAGGCATACCAGAGACAACAAAAAGTTTAGGCTTAAGTCCAAGACTGTACATAATCCAAGCCTAATGACAAAAGTCATTGATATCGAAGATAAATATGAAGGTTCAAAAACAAAGAAATCCATGAAGAAAAACGAAGACAAAACCCCTTCAGAACAATACTCAGAGCCCTCAAAGAGAAGAAAAACACAAAAGGGTTCTAAGGAGGACAAAGCCCCTGTCAAGGAAGCAACCACAAGAGAAACCAGATCCAGATCAATTGCTGGTAGAAAAACAGACTTGGATAAGCTTGCTGAAGCTGCAACACACAGAGGGAAGGTAAAAAGGTTTTTGATACAATTACCTTTTTGCTTATTAGTTACAATTTTGAACATCAGCTTAGGTGTCAAGGAATATAAGTCTACACATAATTTTCATCATTTTCTATGTATTTTTGAAAATGAAACAAGATGCTACTGGAATTTTTGGTAACATTCCCGATTTTTTGCAGTTACAAGTTTTTACCGGAATTTCCGTAGCACCTGTTTTAATTGAATTTTGACACCTGTCAGCAAATTTTTCTGAGCCATTTAAGGATGGATAATAACCCATAACCAAATGGATAATAAAAGTGATAGTGAAAGGTTGTTATGAGGTTGTTGGAGGTCTTATTAAATGAAGCTACATGGTTCTTAAAGACCCAAGACAGAAGGAGATAAATCAACAGAAAAAGGGGTAGCATGACAACACGCTTAGCATTTCAACCCAGATTTCTTCTCTTCTTTCTTCTCCATCTGTCCTTTCTGTTAGATTTCGATAGGATAAGGTTGTAATGTCTTTTGACACCTATGTAATTTTAGAATTAATGTTTCCTTCTTTTTAGAAGAGATGGAGTTGGTTCCTCTCTTGCTATATATACCACTTGTAAATACCATTTCCAGGTTGGATGTTGGTCTGCCTGAAGACTGAATATAATAAAAAACCTTTTTTCTTCATTCTGGAGGATTTTTTGACTCAAGGAACATCTAATGTGTGGTGTGTCTCTTTTCTTCGTTAATTTCTTCTAAAATATGAATTGAAACAACTAGTAAGGTGTGAGTGATAAGTTGTTAAACGATTTAACAGTAAATTATCTGCTTTCAGTTTCTTGCAAATTATATGTGTGTTATAGAACATGATAGTGAAGATTTCATAAAGTATTTGTGGAATAGTTTATACATGCAATCTATTTTCTGAATGTTGTTTGCTTTGCATAAACAGAGTTTGTGTAAAGAGACATCATCATAACTGTGTGAATGATTTAGGATAGGAATATTTCCTGAAAAAGGTACCAGCTATCCATCCTCTCCATTTGTACACTCTGCTCCCTATACTACCTTTTATCAACACAATTTATACTTGCCAAAACTTTCCAAATGCATGAAAGTCTTAAAGAACATAAAATCATTTCAAAATTTGAGAAGCCATCCCACCACTCAAACAACCCCTTTAAAAATTTGAAATTAACTATGATGTGTAAGGCTTACTCCTTATGCAGTCAAGGAGTGACTCCTTGCACTAACAATAGTAACAACATAGACATCATAAAGGCACCTACACACACACCATAGTTATTAGTCAAGGTATAATCAATTATGAAGACATGCACTAGGAGTAGGAAAAAGATTCACCTACCTCTAATATCATGATGTATATGTCACAGCTCCATCATGCAAACATCTCCAACAAATCAACACCACAGGTAGGTAAAAGTATGCAATATTATTTACCTCTTCTCGTGAGCATGTTATGTTTAGAAATTTGTTGTTAAATGCATTACAGATGAGGTTTTATAAGCTAAGGGTGGGTCAACAGTCTTGACCAGCCTCAATCAGTTTAGTGTATCTAACTCCCTCACTCATGAAACACAGAAAAGAGAAATGAAGGAAAGTGTAATTATGAGGAAATTGGACCAGATCACCAAGCGCACTAAGCCCACTAACACAGAAAGAAATAAAAAAAACAAGGATCAACTTCATATGTATCGATGCTCATTCCCAAAATAGTTCGAGAGGATCATTAAGGCATTAAAGGTTGAGCTAGATGAAACCAGGGGTTGTATAGGATGCTACAAAAGAGATATATAGTTGATTTTTAGGTGCTACAGGATCAAGCGTGGTTGCTACGGGAAAAACATGGTTGCTATAGGAAAAACATGGCTGCTACAGGAGACAGAGTAGGTGCTACAAGAGACAATCTTCCTGCTATAGGATTGTCTCAAGAGGAAAATGGGGCCATAGACCATTATTGGCCACAGAAATCTAGAATCTTGGAGTCTTCAAGGAATGTGTAAATACTTGATCTCTCACCTTAAACAAGAAAAAAATCAATGAATTTTTTCAAAATTCCTCCACTAAACATCCTACAACAGAACCATAATTTTTTTTTGAGGTGTGGAGTTTTCTTGTAAAAGAGAATACACTTATTTTTAAATTGGAATACCTCACTCATTAACATGAAACACTCCTCCTCTTTCCATAAGTTGAAATCCTAAGTACTCTGAAATTGATAATTGGCAGCAGAGTTCCCTTGCACAAACACTGAGAACAAATGGAAAATTTTTGTGGAAATGGATAGAGAAACTTTGGAGAGGTAGTCAGGGATGGCTCTGCAGAAGAAGAAGAGGGTGGGAAAGTAAAAGAAAAGGTTGAAACAAAATAAAAAGTGCCTGAAAAAAATCAGAACAAAGGATATAAGGAAAATATAAAGAAAAATGAAGAGATAACCTCCTTCCAATCCAAAATAAAGGAGCCCCAAGCCTCTTAGAAGAAGCCAAGCACTAAGGGAGCCATGACCAAACAACTAAAAAAATAATATTCCCTACTACAGGAAGGAAGAAATTTACTATAGGAATGCAAAAATTTTATACAGGAAAGTGTTGGATAACTACAAGACATATTAGGGAGGCCACCAAGGCCATGAATGAGGCACAATTAGGTCACTAAGTTGCTCAGAGGATGAGAAACACTTTTAACAGGGGGTATGATGGGCCTCTAAATTAGACATAAATTAAGGCCCATTTAACCATCCTTCAACAAATTAAACCTCTCTATTTTTCATTAGATGACATATTTTTAGCTTTAATATGACCATTAGGAAGGTTTAGATATAATTGCATATTTGTGCCTAATATTATTTATTTTTGTAGAATATTGTGAGAATATTGGGCAGATTATGAAGATCTGGAGAATGAGATAATTTAGGTACTTTCTCCCTACTACAAGAGGATAAATATTGGAAAATAAATGAACACAATATAATGAAATTATTGAGAGATTCTGGAACTCCAATGATTGAGAAAATCTAGGAATTTTGTTCCCTTTCATTTAATGCAAACTCCTAGTGTTGGGAACTAGATCCACTATTTGAGGGATTTTGGAAGGGAAAGCTTCCTCCTTTCAAGGATAATGCTTCCTCATCATTTTTTATAAGTACAAATTCGAATTGGCCTCTAGGGGCATGTATTTTTTAGTCTTCTTATGGAGAAAACTTGTTGTTTAGCAACTCCGTTCTCATTTCTTGCAGGGATGTACTTGGATTAATTCCAATAATGAAGTTTGGTGCCATTTTTAGCTTCTAAGTCTTGGTTTCTTCCATAGGAATCCGAGTATCCTTGGGCTTGGCCATCTGAGGAGCCTCAAAGCCCTCTTTCACAATTTCATTATGTTATTTTCACTTCTTATTCACATGCATCTCTTATTCTTGTTTTTCTTGTTTCTCTATTTAGTATTAATGCTTTTCTTTCTGTAGGATTGAGTTAAATGATTTAAGTGAGTTCCTTTTCATGTTATTTTCACATTCAAAAGAATTATTTATCCTTATAATAGCTTTGGAATTTCATCTTCATCATTGAGCTACTCGGATTTGGTTACTAGTTCACGAATATAGGATTTATGGAAATGCATTGTAGCGAAATAGTAGTAATTTTATGATATTTTTTAGAATAGGTTAATGAGATCCACTTGAGTTGATTTCACTTTTATTAGGTCATAAAAAAATTTAATTTAATAATAGAAATTACGCCATTTCATTTTCACTTGGTTAGGTTAGGCATTTGATAGGTTAACTAGCTCACTAGTTCTTGAATTTCTAGTTTTTAGAGTACTAATTTTCTGTTATTTTTTAGCACGTGTGAACAAGGGTATTTTGGAGTGATTCTAGTACTTGGAATGGAGATGTAAGACATAATAATTAATAAAAAAATTTGTCCCATCCCATTTTCATTTGATTTACTTAGTCATTCAGTGAGTTATCTCTTGAACAAGGCTTCCTATAGCAAAAGTAGAACTTCCTGTAACACTCTTGTAGCATGTGTAAACTTGACTAGATTTTCTCCCAAAGCTTGGTTTTTTGTCCCTTAGGCTTGAATCATTATCCCTAGGATCTAAATCCATGATTTAGGAAGAATAAACACCACTTAGGACAAGCATTTTTACAAAGTAGATAAGGCATATTTATTTGAATTCATGCTCTTAGGATTTCAATTACAAATTGTTGTTCTTTCCTAGGATTAATTTATTTTCAAAGAAAAACTTCCATTTCTGCAATTATTTTAGGCTTTGATTTCATGAAATTCACTCCATTACATCAAATAAAAAAAATAAGGAAATTTTATGTTGCACATATAGTGTCGCTTCCTCTTAATTTTGTATGAAATCCGGGTTGATAATTAAATTTGGTAGCCTTGGGAGTTGCAACATTCTTGTTGAAAAATTGAGGCTCATCACGGTCTGATCAAAACCCTGTTAAATAGATCACTCCCACTAACGGGAGTATTGCAACTCCACCCATACTGTGCCTCAAACAGACTCATCCTCAATTACTCCTAATACCCATTGTTGTAAGTGAACTCAACCAATGGAAGGTACACTTACCATCTCTTTTGTTGATGAATCACATACATCCTCAACATGTCCTCCAACATCCTGTTGACCCTCTTTGTATTTCCATTTGTTTATTGATGATAATTTGTGCTGAAGGTCAACTCTATATCCAAACCTACAAATAAGTCGTTCCATAACCTAGAAGTGAAATTGGCATCCATGTCTAACACAATCTTCTTCAGAACACCATGCCATATGATCACATATATGATGAAGACATGTGCTACATCACTAGCCAAATAATTAGACTTCACTAAAAGGAAGTGCACTACCTTTTTCAATCTATCCACCACAACCATGATGGAATCGTGCTGTCTAGATGTCCTCGGAAAACCTGTGATAAAATCCATAGAAATTACCTCCCACTTCCACTCTAGAATCAAAATCGACTCTAGTAGTCCACTTGGATGTTTACCCTCTGCATTCACCTGTTGACAGTGCAATCATCTAGCCACAAAATCTGCCACGTCCTTTTTCAAATTCGGCCAATAATAAAACTTCTTCACTGATGTCAATGTATTTTGATATCCTGGGTGACCTAAATATGGTTTCACATGAAACTCCCTCAATATAGTATTCTTGAGCTCACTAATATATGGCACATATATCCTATCCCTAAATATGATCAATCCATATGATGTGAGATGATATTCCACATCTTGTGCACCTATATCTGCACCTGTACTCTTCTGTAACTTGTGCCTGAGCTTCATGTACATGTTATCCTGTTGACCTGCCTATAAGATATGACCATGTAGATCTATCCCATAAGAACTCATAGCTACGATGTTATTTACTTGTATCCTCCTGCTAAGGGCATCTACAACCTTATTCTCTTTACCCTTGATGTACATGATATCAAAGTCGAACTCACTAATCATGGCCAATCATCTAGCTTGTATGTCATTCACATTCAACTGGTCAAATAAGTATCTCAATCCATTGCGATCACTCACCAGTACAAACCTCTTGCCAATAAGATAGTTCCTCCACATCTTCAAGGCATGGATGATCGTCGCCAACTCAAGATCACGTGTCAGATAATTCTGCTCGTGCTCATTCAATTTACATGACTCATAGAATACTACCTATCCTTCCTGCATAAGAACTCCACCAATACCTCTCTTGCAAGCATCTTTACATACCACAAAATCTTTGTCTAGATCCACAATCTTTAGAACTGGAGAATTGTCAACAATTGCTTCAATTGATCAAAACTGGCTGCACATTCCTATGTCCATTCTAATTTCTTACCTTTCCTTTGCAATGACGTAATAGGATTAGTAATATGCGAGAAGTTCCTGATGAACCTACTATAATAAACTGCTAACCCCATAAAGCACCTTACCTCATACACATTTCTAGGAGCTACCCATTCCATGACAGGCCTTATCTTTTCCGAATCTTGAATGCTATGCCTTCCTTAGAAACCACATGCCCCAAGTAATGTACCTCTCTATAAAATAAACTACACTTACTAAACTTAGCATACAACTGATGCTCTCTCAACAATATCAATATTTTTTCTAAGTGTTCGACATGCTCTTCTTCATTTTTAGAATATATCAAGATGTCATGAATGAATACAATAACAAAATTGTCCAGATAAGGACGCAACACACTATTCATCAAGCACATAAAAATAGTTGGAGAATTAGTCAAACCAAATGGAACTACAAAAAACTCATAATTCCCATACTTGGTCCTGAAAGCTATCTTGTATAAGTTCTCTTCCTTGATGCGTACCTAATAATATCCTGATTTGAAATAAATATTTGAGAACACTGCTGCTCCCATCAACTTATCGAACAAATCATCAATCCCTAACAATGGATACCTGTTCTGGATGGCCACCTTGTTCAATTTCCTATAATCGATGCACAATCGGAGAGTACCATCCTTATTCTTCACAAAAAATACCGGTGCACCCCAAGGTGATACACTTTTCCTAATGTATCCCTTGTCAAGAATTTCCTTCAACTGAAACTTTAACTCTACTAACTTTGGAGTGATCATCCTATACGGTGCCTTTGATGCTGGTGCTTCCCCTGGTACCAACTCAATAGAAAAGTATACTTCCATGTGAGGCGACAATTATCAAATATCTGCCGGAAATACATCCTAAAACTGATATAGAATCAGGTACCTTCTCAATATCTCCACATCCTAATCCTCCTTACCTTTACCACTAGAAATATGCACTGCAAATAACACACATCCCTTTTTTGTGACTACGCTTTGCCAACATAGCTATCACCATTCTGAATGAATTTTCTTCCTTCTTACCTTTCAAGATCCTCTATTCTCCATTTTCATCCAAACATTCAATGGATTTGTGATAAAAATCCACTTTGATCCTATGAAGATATAGCCAGTCCATACCCAAAAGCATTATGTGTGATCCCAACAACAATACATTCAAATGTGCTGACATAGGCATGCCATTCAACTCAAACACACAAGCTCTCACCCAATGATGAACTCACTTCTTTGTACCTGTAGCCAACTGCACTAACCAAGATTTTGCATGCACTTATTTATTCAAACCAAACTTATCCACCAGGTCAGGATTAACATAACTATAATTAGATCCAGGATCAATGAAAATAGAAACAACTTGATCACAAAGCTTACCGTCCATCTCAATGATAGATGCCTGATGATCTTCCTGTTGGTTATCTAATGCTGCATAAATTCGAAGAACACTCTGTCCAACATCCCCCATTGTCTGCGCCTCCTAAGAACTATAAATATGTGGTCTACCACCCTGATGTTGTGGACAATCTCTCTGACGATGATCCTTAGAGAAATTTTGAGGTCTAAAATGGGCATCCTAAGAAAAATGTACAACCAAAATAAACTTTATAGGAACCAATAGGATTCAAGATAATGATGTCAACCATGGGGGATGATTCACCATTTTTGGAGTAAAAAAGTAAAAAGATTAATAAATAATAAAATAATAAAACTACTTTTTTAACACCCATTTTCAACTTATCTCCCTAAGGTTTTACTCAAATTTGGATCAAGAGTACTCGTTGGATGCAAACTTTAACTCCTCATCTAAGGAGTACCCATGTTGCATACTTTTGATGGACCCTTCTACACGAAAATGAGAAATAGATGAAAACACGTGATTTCAATCATATATTTATAATTTTTCGTGTAGGAGGGTCCATCGAAAGTATGCAATATGGGTATTCCTTGGACGGGGAATCAAATTATGCATCCAATGAGTGTTCCCGCACGAAATTTGAGTAAACCCATAGGGAGATAAGTTGAAATTAGTTTTTTTTCCCTCTAAAATTTGATGATGTAATCTAATCTTATTTTGTTGTTTCCACTATTATTTTATAATTTCCCTAGGAGGCCCATTTTAGACCTAAAAATTCCTCTAATGTTTGTCACAAGTCCAAAACCGTATGAGATTTCTATCATCACCCTTGTCCTGCTCAGACCAAAATTCCTGTCCGCTGTTAGATGCATTGATATATTATGTAGCGCCACATTATTTTTGTTACTTGTGTCTTGGGGCCTTGGTCGTTTCTTGTCCCATTTTATTTTGTTCCTTGCATTACCTTTCTAGTTTTGTTTAGTCTCAGATCTGCGCTTTGATTTATCATAAAAAATCTTTATCTTTCGGATGTCCTCCTCCAATGGTTTAGGCTCATCAAAGTCACTCATGTCCTTGAATGCTATCGGTAACCCACTGATGAATCTATGAATATTGGCATTCTCCTCCTTGAGGTAAGGCACATATTTCAACAACTCCAGAAATATGCTAGTGTACTCCTCATCGATCATAGATCCCATCTTTAGCTCATATAATTATTTTCCCCTGTCATCATAGTATCTATTCGATAGATACTTCTTCCTGAATGGTCTTCGAACTCACTCCAAGTCAAATTCTCTTCACAAATATCTCTAACATTATTTACATCTTCCAACCAAATATCTTCTTTACCTTTAAAAATGAACATATAGTATTATGGCCTTTGTGTTCTCTGAGTAATCATGCAATCTGGAGAAGTTATTCATCCCAAGTAACCATCCTTCTGCATCCTGTGATTACTTCATTTATCCATGAAATGTAGGTGGCTTTTCTTTCTTAAAATCATTCGACAAATATCCCTTGTTATTCCTCCTGTAAGGATGATAAAAACGATGATCATGATGTATTTCAGAACCAAAACTAGAATAAAATATGTTCCCATCACCTCTTCTATCCGGTGTATACAAAAGCCTTCCATCTCTTATCATGTCATCTATATTTGACCTGTGCCCACCATGAGACTGAACTCCATATGCCCGATTAGTCCTGTCCTCCTATCCATGTCTTATCTAAAGTGGTCCCTATCTCTGAATATCTGACAGACTCTAAAGGATGACTACATTGAATTCAGCTTGTTTCTTCTATGCTCTAGCAATTCTCTCTTGTGATTGAATGATTCAATCATTATCTGCTTTGTAATTCCTTATTTCTAACTTTATACTTCTCAAAGTGTCTGCTATGTGAGGGGAGTATTCCTCACCATGATGCTCATATGATCCATAGGGAGAATCTCATGAACTATAGTCTACCACTCTGCTAGCCATCTTTGACATTTTTTTCCTACAAGGTATATCCTGTTAGCTAAACCAAATCATAAACAGACCAATGTACCTCAGTCTAGTTCAGGGGAGGATTTCTCGACTGCAAGATCAACCATATTAGCGTATTTCATATAAACATAATCATAACATTATATATACATCATATCGATCCTTATTCATTTACCATGCATGATTCCATAACCACAACACCAAATAGATATAATGCATGCACAACAACATATGTACGACACATATACATACACTGATATGCATAACTAGTCCATAACCAACATATACTCATGATAACACATCCAACATCAACACAATTAAATTTCACATGGAAACACAACTGGAACCATGACCACCACTATGCATACACAACAAGCACATAGACCACAAGCATACAAAAAACATATGAAACCGACATGTATGCATGACCAACACACCACCCATCTAGTACAAGGAGTGAACCATGATCTAATACCACTCTTTAACCACCTCCTATCACATTTACCCAAGCCAATCGGTCCACCGAGGTAAACATGTGACAAAGGGCCGCTATGATGTGATTCAACCCCCTAGGTCACCTTAAGGAAGTGGAACCGATGGAACACAACCAAACTGACCTTATAAACATGCTACAAAACCTTTAGGAGCCAACCCACCCTTCCAAGTGACTAACCCCTGAGAGAACCAAACATTTTTACAAACTGAGAGCCCTAGTTTCTCCCTTGCCAAGCCCTCCAAGAAATTGAGAGCCCCAGTTTCTCCCATGATCCTGCTTGAGGGTGGCTGTAGCCTTTTTATGCTAGTGATATGCTAAGGACTGCAATATTTAAGGCTATTTTTCAAGGCTAGGACCCAGTCACTACCTAGAAACTCATGAGACTTCTAGAACTCATAAAATACATGAAGGAAATACTTTTGATAATAAAATTGATCAAGGAGTTTCCTGGACCTTTAGTGAACATGACCTAAATTTCATCAAACATGTCACAAATATGCATCCTATAGGTTATAACAACTGATCTGAGTATAGGGATCTCATACTTATTTGGAAATCATTAAGAAGCATTGATGCCTGATCACATTAGATGCAATATCATCTATTAGGTTATATATTAATTGTCCATTCATTTATAAATCAAAACATTACGAGAGACATACATCATCACCGTCATAAAACACACTCATAACTAACATATAAAAAACATAAATAACGAGGATACATCGACCATAATATCCACATATAAACCAGTACACTTACACATGAAATACCAAATAGAATAAGCTCTTAATAATAAATGCAAAGGCCAACTAGGTTGAGGACTTCCATGAACCACCCGACCAAGATTGGCTAAACCAAATCTTCCTTTCATCCAATCGCCCCATGCCATATTCCAAGCATGAATGCAGGATCTCATGAAACAAATCAAATAAAACCGAACCAGGGCTTCTAGAGGAAAAACCACGTCAACCCTCAACCAGTGATTGCACCTCATGGTTGCACATCACTAACCATGACCAGGTTGGTCTCTAACCAAGATGTCTAGGGCTCCTGAGCATTTTTTCCAACCAAGGCTCCAAGACTAGCAACTCAACCCACAACTGCTGCTAGGCTCAAGAGCATTTGTCCAACCAAGGCTCTAGGACTAGTAACTCAACCCACCAAGGACTCCATAGTGTTTTTAAAACCAAGGCTCCATGACTATTAAATCGACCCAAGTTGTTATAGGTCTCCAGAGCGTTTGTCCAACCAAGGCTTAAGGGACAAATAACTCAACCCACAGCCAAAGGAAAAAGATAACCAACCGGAAAAAAGGGAAAGATTCCCACAACACCATGACTATCTAGAAAATGGAAAGGATAGGAAAAACCATTGTCAATCCAAGAAATCATCCATGCCAATGACATATCATAACCAGGAAACCACATGCATATGCCATGCATGCAAAAACTAGTAATGAAATCATACATGCAACTCAGTGCCTGCAAGCAAAACCCATTGTAGCTGCTGATTCCGTTGTCCTCTTGTTTTTTCCCACTATTCCTTTTCCTTCTTGCTCCAAATCCCAAGTGGGCCACACTCCTCCAAAGTTCTCAACTCTAAGTATCAAAGAGTATGTGAGAGAGAGAGAGAGAGAGAGAGAGAGAGAGAGAGAGAGAGAGAGAGAGAGAGAGCTCCAAAAACTAAACTACCAAAAGATGAACTAACAAAAAGGTACCAAATGATCCTCAAAAACCTTTTTATTAATGAGACCTCTATTTTCTTCAATTTCCCATTATTTTCTTTGATTTTCCTCCTCACATGCAACCAATGACCTTTCACCTTCCTTTTCTCCTATTTTGCATTATTTCCATGTATAAAATGCCAATAAATGTCTCATGCCTTTCCAAAGCGTTAGCCATTGCCTTTGCCAAATTTCATAGCCATAATAAACCGTATGAACATGCACACTAGGATTTTTTTACCAACATTCATCTTGGAATACATGTCCCATGACCATGGTTAATATTTAGTCTTTGTTAACTTTATTACATGGATTTTTGACTAGGGTTGTTACAGGTTAGTCGCGTACATATGCAGACATGCTTATGGGTAGTCACGTATATATTATGTAAAGTGATTTTAGTTTGTGTAGATCTGTACACGGGTGTTGTGTACGGTAAACATGTACATACACTGATACACTTTGTGAAAGCCACATACATATTCTAGGGTTTTGCAGTATGAATTTTTGATGATATTTGATCAATTCTGTTCTGTTTGTTGTTATCTGTCGATGATGTCTCTATCATGGTAATCTGTATGTGACAGTATTGGCTGGGTAGAGTTGGTCATGGAATGGAATGTTGATTAGTGATGATGCTATAGTGTGATGATATGCAATTGGGTCAGTGATCTATGATTGTTTCAGTACATGATTAAGTGGTTGTTTCAATACTGCAGTGATTTAGATTCAGTTGTTAATCATTGAGATCTGTATGCAGGTCTTATACACAGGGAGTGCATATATACACGGGTGTGCTTTAGAACAAAAGCATATACATTCTGATATATGTTGGATCAAGGTTTGGAGTGACATCAATTGGTTTCTATGATGACTGGCGTTGTATGAATTGGTATATTGATGAGTGGTTGTGCATGGATATGATCTATTATGGATTGGTTTGATCTAGTTGCATTGGTTTAATGGTTGATTGAGATTCAATGGTTGGTTTGATGGTAATACAATGATTTAGGTGGTTGAGTGTTTGGTTTCAGAATTCTTACTTAGTATTTGGTTGAATGTTGGAAGTGGGTTCAGTCCAAAAATTTGATGAAAGGTGGCTTACAAGTTTGATGTTTTGAGTCAAGTGGATCTAGTATGAAATATTATGAAATATGGTCTACAAGAGGAGTTGAGGGTTGGAGCCTTTAGTAAGATAGTCAAAGCTTCTTTCCATTTCTATCTGGTAAATTTTTTCAGGGGGTAGGTGCTCGCTTTGGGTAGGAGCTGGTAAACAAGATCAAGGTGTTGGAGCTCCCTTCTAGTGGGTCTTGGAAAACAAGAGAAGGTTGTATCCTTCTACATGTGGGTGCCTGTGTGCTGGTAAGAGTCTATGCTAATACAATATTGTAAGAAGCTTTTCTTTATATCACAAGAAAGAATACATAGATGACAACAATAGTGGTTTTTACCACATTGGGTTTCCACCTAAAATTCTGGGTGTTCTATGTTTGTTGCATATGTGTTGTGTTATTTGCTCTTTACTGCTCATGATTTCTGCTCAATGAATGAATAATGAAGTAATGATGCACTGGTTAAAGATGAACAATTAATGAAATAAATGATAAATGAGTTATTTGAATATACACGATTTGCAGTTACCACAGTCACGTACATACATGGGATTCTTGAATGACAATAGCACACAAAAACCAAAGTAAGAAATTGAAAAGTTAAAGTGAGTTTAAAACACTGATTCACACCCCCCCCTTTAGCATTTTTTCCCATAGAGGGTTTTATGTTTATTTGTTATCTTTGTTTTTAATTTTTTTTAGTAATAATTTTTTTTTAATAATATATATATATATATATATATATATTCAATTTATATTTTTTTGAAATTGTTTACAATACATTTATTCATTTGTGTATTGTATAATTTGTTTTTTTGTTTAATTATTTAATTTGTTTTTTTCTTTTAATTATTTTTAATGTCTATATATATAATAATAATAATAATAATTTTTATTATTTTTTTTAATTACGTTTCAAGGGAGATTTTTTTTTGTTTTTCATATATATATATATATATATATATTTGATTTTTTTTTTGGATTGCATTTTTCTCTTTATTTTTTATTTTTTTAATTCTTGGATTTTTCTTTTGGTCATTTTAATAGCGTTTTTATGTTTGATTTTTTTTATATATGTCGTTTTGAATTTTTTTAAACAAATTTTTTTGTTCTTTTATTTTATTTTTTTCCTAATTTTTTTTACTTATTATTATTATTTTTTAATTATTTAATTATTTATTTATTTTTTACCTTTTTTTTTTTTCCTGTTGCAGGGGTTATGTTGATGATTGATTAGTAACCCAAATCCACTTTGGGTCAATTTGATGGTTTTAAAGTTTTTTTGTTTCAATGGATCAATTTCATGTTTGATTTTTAAGTTTTCACTTTAATGGGTCAAGTCCACTCCCACTTCTTGTCAATTTTCTAGTTGATTTTTAATTTTTCATTGCAATGTGTTAAGTTGTCTTAGGCTGATATTTTAAAAGAGATATGTTTTTCTTTAAGGAATAACTAATTATTTTAATATTAATAAAATTTGGAATTGAGACCAAAACCATTACACAAGTTTTCTGTTACAAAATTTCTGATATCAGTAGTCCACTCAAAATGCTTACCAATTATAGGGCTACAAAGCCTTCTCATACTAAATACATGACCACTGTAAACTCTACAAAATGACCCAAGTATATAGAAAATTTATATAATATCATAGGAAAATAGGGAAATGAACAACATCAGACTCCACCCAACAACTCGAGCCTCAAACCTCAACAACAACCTTGACCAACAACATCAGACCCCCTCGAACAAAAAGTTCTCTTCCTTTGCGCAGTGGCACTAGGGCCAAATCTTAACAACATCAGACTTCAACCAACAACTCAATCCTCAAACCTCAACAATGGCCCTAACCAACAACGTCAGACCCCCTCGAGCAACATGTTTTCTTACATTCCGTACTGGCACTAGAGCCAACTCCACCCAAAATCTTATTGCACATTTGCATTCCTAGATACCTCCAATATAGACACGTGAGCACAAAGGGAATGAGCATCCTCCCGCAAGCCTTCTAGCCTATGCTCCATATCCATGGGATGTATTACCGATTCTTCCTTCAAAAATAGTTGAAAGGAGCACCTCTGCCTTTCTACCATATCCTCCAATTTCTGAATAGAAGCCAATAGTGCTTTAGCCACATCCAAAAGAATTTCGAGCACCATGCTAACATTAACATTCTCTGGGGAAGTTGAATTATTTTCCATATTTAAACAAAGACCCAACACCGAAAAATTTAACACTATGTTAAGAACTCTCCCTACTTATAGACCTAGATGGAATGAAGGCATTTAAATAAACTAAGAGGACAAAAGATTCGATATATAGATAGGTCTGCAACCTTGCCACAAGGAAAACTAAAATAAAAATTCCAGATCCATCTCCAATGCCTCATCGGGACAAAGAATTGATGATGGAGGGATATCACATGACAACTCAATTAAATCCATTTCATTGCACAATAAACTAGACTATGTGGTCGAGGAGATCCATTGCATATCCCTCCTAGAGAAAAATAAATAGACAATATGCCCAAAGAAGAAGATGGTTAACAATACATGACGCTTTTGGATCACATTAAAATACTAGGAAGGAGCCTTTAGTATTCATGGGAAAAGGAGAGGCCACCAGATCTCGAGGCCCTTATGCTTCTAGAGGTGAGCAAAGAAACAAGAAATGTTGGAGGGGGACAACCACATCCCAATTTAACATAAAAAATTCTTTGATGACAAATTTATTAGGGAATGATTACTCCTAGGGATTCCAAATATGATTGAGTGGAGATTACTGATAAGATCTACTCCCCATCTGACCTGACTACATCTTATAAAATAAAACATAGCTAAGGAATTGGGAAATTGCTAAGTCTATGATCCATTTCCAATATACCTTGACCCAAGGTGATTTTTTCTATAGAAAAAACATAAGAAACTAAGTTCAAATGATTGTACACATGAAATAAGTCCAATTTTCTAAACTGATAGGCGAAGACGAGGATCCTATGATTCAGGGGGGGAGAATTATGAGCATATCGCCTTCTTGGCCTTAGTAAATTGTCAAATGACTAGCATTGAATCTCCAAGAAATAATAGTGTGGAAATTTTATTTTTAATAGTTATTTCCAAACCTTTCCATAAAGAAAGATACTCATATTGATTGTTGGTTGCTAGGCCTAGTCCCCATGCAAATTGTGATATAATTCTTCTTTTGGGGCTAAATAAAACCCCTCCCTCTCTTTCCTCCCTTGTATTTCCTCTCGAATCCCCATCGAAAAAGAGAGAGAGCTAGGAATTTTCTAGTCTCCACTTAAAGAAATTTGATTGACTTAACTTGATGCAAGGAACCATATTACTAATAGAATGGAACATGAATTTTTTGGGAGGGGGAAAATCCATACCCACCTTTATCCAATCATGTTCCTCTTGATTCAAGTCCTAGATTTATTTGGAATTTAAACCTCTAACAAAAATAAATTTAAAGTGCATGGAAGAAGCTTTAAAGGTGTCCAAATGTGAGGACAAGATCCCACTTTAAAAAAAAAAGTTCTTCCTGGAAATCCAAATAGACCAACACAAGAACTAAGGGATGGCTTCCCAACATCGTATTAACAATGAGGAGTCTTTCATACCACAACGATAATTAGATCTACACTGTTCAAACATTTCCTCCCATGTTCTAGGAATAGAGGCAATAGGAGACAATGAAGCAAACGCTAATTGTGAGACCTCCAAAGAAAAGGGACAAAGCCAAAATAATTGAGGAATATTTTCTTGAAAATTATGATATAAAGAAAATATTTTAAGACCATGAATATTAATTTTTTTGAGACTTTCAATAGTGAGGATCTTTTGATGGACGAGAGACCAACAAAAAGTATTTACTTTTGGAATACTGTCCTTACTCCAATTTTTTGACCTAAATATGCATAGGGGATGATGAGGAAGCCACTTATCCAAATGAAAATATCCCATCCTAACAAAATATTTTTGCTAAGGGCTTAAGTTCCATGTACGCCACAAATAAACATATATAGGATCCATGCCTTTTAACATGCATATCAAACTATCCCATTGGAGTCCAAGAGGAAGACAACTTGGGCCCGAGCCATCCTTTCCAATGTCACTGATCATCCCAAAGAAATATATATATCAATTTGGAAAACCAAGTATCTTTCATTCAGGAAGCCAGATATATGAATTCTTCACGAGCTATAAGAGGACCATTAAAGGATAAATTATCTTTCCAAATATTGATAAGGGTGCCATTCCCAACACACTAGCTAAGGTGTTCAATGATGAGAGGAGAAACTTCCTTGCATATCTACCATAGTTCAGAGCTAGGCCTTGACCAATTTACTATCTCCACCCTTAACAACTAACTTTTATTGAAATTTTTTCCCCACAAAAGCCATTTTCCACCATTCCTTTGTATTCTATATAAGCCTCCAGATGATTTTTTCACTGAGATCAAGATTCATATAAAGAGGTTCTTTCACAACCAACCCACCATTTTCCTTTGGAAGGCAAACATTGTTCCATTGGACCAGGTGGAATTTATTTTTATTATTTTTCCCTTCTTTCCATAAAAATTTATGAATCAAAACACTCATTTGCATGATCACATATCTTGGAGCTAATAATCTGGAGCAGAGATATAAGGGAAAAGAGGATAAAATTTATTTTACTAGGATCACCCTACTAGTAGTGGTTAGCCATTGATTTCCCCAGGCCTAGATTTTCTTCTTGAATTTGTTTAAAGTTTCATGTAATAGATCTGACAAGAAAATCTATTACTTTAGATATTCATTAATATCAAAACCCTTGAGGTAGGGAAACACTATACATTCACTCCTTAAGGAAGGAGATCACTCCACAAGCCATATGCTTGCCAATACAATAATCCTTGACATCTCTCAATGGAGACTCTCTAGCCTCTATATAAGTTTCATACATGCAATACCATGGGCAGTTACCATGGGTCTCTCAATACCATAAATCCAATACAATGGGCTTATCACTTTATTCCCTAGCTACATGTGGTCCCTTACATAATGTGGGTTAACCACTTTTTTTTATTAACTATGGCCTATTTATTTATCATTATTATATTATTACATCATATTATTCCCTTGGGTATCTCCCTCTGTACCCTATATTATCCCCCCTAGGTACACTATATTACACCCACCTTAAACATGTTTCGTCCCCGAAACATGAGAAGAACACGAATAATAAGATCTACTCAAAAGAGTATTCCACTGGTACCATTCACGTGCATCTAGCCATCCAAGAGAAAGGTGAACATTTGATCTAGTTGGCACCTCGCTCGCTTGAGATGGAAGCGGGTTCTGGTGGTTCTTCTGTGTTGATGTGTTGTTAGTGGATTGTCACACCCCTCTATGTGTCATCCAGGGGTTGTTTTCCTTGTTGCTAATTCGTTGCCACCTTGCTGGTTGTTGTCTTGCTGGGTGATGCGGGTGGTGATATGTTGAAGCTTTAATTGATGTAATATCTTTCATTAATTCCTCCATTATTGGTGATGGAGTGGTGTCTGGTTCTTTTGTTGGTACTTGCTTTGATGTCTGTGTTTGGATGTCTACCATCAAAGACTCATCATTTGATGTGTCTGTGTCATTAGATATTTGTGATTCTTCCTCCCCGGTCTCTGCATGGTTCCTAATGCAAATATCGTGCAATGTAATTTTCTTATTTTTATACCAGAGCTTCATGAATTTCTTTTGCACATTAAAATTGACAGTACCAACGGATTCCATCCAAGGGTGTCCCAAAACAACATCCACAACAGCCATATCTGAAGCATAAAAATTAGAATGCAACACATACTTATCCATAAAAATCTTCAAATATTTATAAATTTGAACATCTTCATTATCAACCTTTGTGTTTTCAATATGCTTTGCTGGAACTTGCAATTTTTTAGCCAAATTCACATTGATACAATTATGCTTGCAACTAGGAATGATAGACACAATGATGTTCTCTTTCTGAATACTTCCATGAACTTGTAATATGGAAATATTAGTAGAAAATAAGTCTTTATGGCTCTTACTATCCTTCTTTCCGGCTTGAGACCACTTGTCCAAAAGGACTTTTTCAAGTTTTTTCTCGGGAAGTTTCCTCACTAAGATGTCAAGTGAGGTCCACCATTTATTTGCCTCATATTTCATATGAAGCCCTATGGAGCTATTGTAGCCTCTAAAACACCCTCCAAAAATCCACCCTCTAAAAATTTTGGAGGCCCCTGAGCATCGAAAAAGCTAAGTTAAAATATGTAAAAGTTAAGAGTCGCTGAGTCGCAAGATGGTTATTTTCCCCAAATCTGCAACCTAGCGACCCCGCGACCTCTCGGGTCGCTAAGTCGCTAAGTCACAGATCTCTTTGATTTTTCAAGATCACGACCCTGCGACCTTGTGACTCCGTGACCCCCTAGGTTGCGAGGTCACAAGGTCGCGAGCTCGCACCTCCCTTAAAACACGGAACATTGCGACCTAGCGACCTCATTAATGGTTCACACACGCAACCTTTTTATAAATAGGAGGGTCGCTAGGTCGCATTCTGTTCATGTGGTGGAGAGAAAAAACGATTCTGACAGGCCGACTGGAGTGCGATTTTCCCGGGTAAGTTGCTGTTTCCTCCTGCTGTTTCCTTTTTTTACTTTGTTGCCCTGTTACCTTTGCCTTTGCCTTTAAAGCCATCCATCATTCCTCCTCTTGACTCTTTGGACTTGAGATGCCCTAACTTCCCTAACACTCCCCTTCCTTGCACAATCTTGTAACCAGAATTCACCCAGCCTCCTTGATATGTGTTTTTCTCCTGAAACTGCATCCCCTCCTTTTTTTTGATGGCCCACTTAGCCTTGCATTATTTAAAGTTAAAAGGAACTCTATTGCAATAATGCAATGGACCACGTCGCGTGCTAAAAAAACCCGGCCAGCCCTAGTGCGACTTCCGACCTCTGCAACTTCGCGACTCGTGCGACCCTGTGACCCCGGTCGCTAAGTCGCTTGGTCGCAGCCGCCCTCCAAATTGTTGTTCGCGACCCTTGCGACCCTGCGACCCCGGTCGCTGAGTCGCTAGGTCGCATCCACCCTCTAAATTGTTGTTTGTGACCCTTGCGACCCAGCGACCTGGTTGCAAGTAAGAAATTCACACTCTCCGCGAACTGCCAAGCGTTTGCGACCCAGTAACCTTGCGACCTGGTCGTAAGGTCGCGAGGTCGCAAGGTCGGTTCCTTCTGAAAGCTTAAACCTCGTGACCCTTGCGACCCAGTGACTCAGTCGTAGGTCGCTAACTCGCCCCTTCCTGTGTTTTCAGTTGGGAAAAGTTAATAAACTGTGCCTGGGCTTTTATCATTATGGCATCTTTCTTATCCTAGGATTCTTTCATGAACATGACAGGTGAATTTGAAGCAGAGTTAGAGTGTGTCTCCATCTCTGCAGACTTAAGCAACATGGGACCTTCAGTGGCCCACAGAAAAAACAAGAGCCCAGAAATAGAAGACATAGAAATGGATATACCAATGTCCCCACCCCTGATCTATAGGGGCACCTTGTGTACATTTTCCAAAGGGGACAGCATGAGATGGTATCAAGTATACCAGGAATTTGCTCGACTAGAATTCCCAGAAGACCTCCCTGACCGAAAAGTATACATACAAGTTAAAAGGTCGAAGCTCCACCATGCAGGTACCCACCCTGCTATATTCCCATGTGCGGAGGTCATTGAGTATCATACAAAACACCGACCCCAAAAAATGGGTAATTCGGGACTATGAAGGTAAAGCATTTGTGACTCTCAAGGGCTCGGATGCTTAGTTTTACTATGCACTGTCGGAACGAGAGTAGGTCTTCACAAAAGAATGGGCCACCACCCACGTAGTCACCATAGAAGATACCCTGAGAGGATGGTGGGAGGAGCTCGAAAAGTTCAAAGTCAAGAAGGATCAGGAATATCCAGTGGCGGGTCTTAGGCAAGTATATAAGTTGGTGGTAGCTATGCTTTGCAAGATATATGGTTGTCCCAATTCCACCACTTTCAGTGGCACGTGGGTATCCCTGATGAATTATGTCATTGTGTATGGCACTTGTTTCAACTGGGCCAGCATGCTGATGGCATCTCTCCAGACAAACATATCCTCGGAACTAGCACCAAAGAAGGGATATTCCTTTGAATTCTACATGGCTTCCTACTTGTTGGATGTTGTTTGTTCTTGGTGCCACTTTGAGGGATGGGCCCACAACTGGGATCCAGAGCAGGCACACCCAGTTCACATAGAGATGAAAGTATTTTGGGACTCTAGGTATAAGCAAGAAATAGAGCCATTCTCGCAAATCTTCATTCCGACACTTTATAGGAAACTGCTTCGTCAAGACACTCCATGCATGTCCTGGCGAGCCATGGAGACGTTAGTCAAGGTGGCACATTGGTTCCCACTCGCAGAATATACCTTTATTCGAGTCTTTGGTTCATTCAAGACTCCCCATGCTATGCCCCGATATGTTACAGATAAAATGCTCCTTTAGGAGGTTTGTTTTCAGATGACTTCCGGCTTCTCTAAGGTCCTAAATAAAGGTAAGAAGAAGCCATGGCCTACACTGCCTCTCACCATCGGTGCCTACACGGTCAAGGATTTCAGAGAGGTAGAGGTAGAGGCAGAAGAAATGAGAGGTTTTCACCTAGGGCCATTGGATCACTAGAAATATGATCCAGAGAGGATAGTCCCTGATCATTGTAAGCGGGTTAAGTTCAAATGGAGCTACCAACATACTGAATGCCCATATGAGGATGAGAAAAGAAATTGGTATAACGTGGATAGGGAACTTGCCCCAGGGGTGTGGTCCGATAAGGAAGATCCAAATGATCACATGTTGGAGGAAAGAATCCGTGAATTAGGAGGCGCTTCTTCTTCTCAGGCCAAGAAGTTTCGAACCAACACAGGTCACAACACTACTTCCCAACAAAAAGAGCAAGAGGCCAAAGCTCAACGCGAAACTGAAAAGAAGACAAAAGAGGATGAAGAAAAGCGTAAAAGGAACCTGAAGGCAAAGAAAAAGAAGAAGAAGGCAGAAGAGGCCTGAAAAAGAAAGGAAGAGTAGGAGGCAGAGACTGAGGTGGAACGACAGCTCAAAAGGGAATCATATCAAGTGGAGGCCGAACGCAAGAGGAAAGAAGAATAGGAAGCAGTGGCAGAAGCAGAGTGTAAGCAGAAAGCAGAACAGGAAAAAGCAGAAGCAGAGCGCAAGAAGAAAGTAGAACAAGAAAAAGAAAAAGTAGAGCACAAGTGGAGAGAAGAACAGGAGAAGGCAGAAGCAGAGCGGCTTCAGAAAGAAGAGGAAAAAAGGAAAATAAAATAAGAGGAAGATCGAAGATCAAAGAACATCGAGACATTTCCTCCAGTCACAGAATCACAAATTGAGCTGCAGCCCATCGACGTGCCTGTAGTCAATACACGTTTTGCACTTTCCGAGCCAAGCTCTTATGAAGGGAAAGAAGAAGAAGTATTTAACCTTACAAGGCTCACATATGATCAGTTCTCCTTCAAGATCCGATAGGAGAAAAGGAGATGTCTGGCATGAAACCCTTCTGCCACAATCACAGCCGCGACAAAGAAAGATATAGTCCTAGATACTAGGACTAACCCAATAATGATAGCATCGGCCGACACTGCTTTTGCCGCAGCCATGGAGGAAAATGTAAACCAAATGAGTAGAGAGATCCTCTCTCTACAAAATAAGTTACAAGAATCAGAGCAAAGGGAGGCAAGGGCAGAGAAAGAAAAGACAACGTTAAAAGAGGAAATTCAACAGCTTCAGGACAAAATTGCTCCTGTTAACAAAGTACCGCTCACTGTCTGAAGAGAGTTGGAAGTATTGGAGGTCACCATGAGGCAGGTTTATGGGGAAATGTTCACTATAAAACAAACGGTTGCTCCCCTACTGAGAGCCCAAGCAGAGACTAAGCAGAGGAGTGAGCAACTGAGGGAGGCCTCCGCTGCTTTGGACAGAATGATAGAATGGACAGGTCGGTACCCATAGGCTCCGGAGAAATTGCCCAAGGAAGACTGGATCCACACCCAGGATGCTAAGGTCCAGATTCAGATTAAAATGCAGTCCAAGGATAAGCTATCCAAGTACCTAGAAAAGGTAATGGCCGCATACGAGCATTTGATCAGCGACATCGACTTAATGCATGCACTACACCACATTCCATCGCTGGGTGCATTGAGTGAGGAAAGGACATGGGGATAGGTGGATCAGAAGATTTAAACATTTCTGCAACCTATCAGATAGGCCGCTGCCACTCCTGATCTTGCAGCATCACAGGAGAACTTGGGTAAATTCATTGTTACACCAGTTTGGATCTACACTAAACTGGCCACTTTAGCCAACCAAGTCACGCTCAAAAGAGAGACTCTGATTCCAAATGCCTTGGAGTGCCTCATCGGTTAAAGGAATAAGTTCCTTTGATTTCCCCAGTAGCGGCAGATTATCATGTGTGGCAGAACTTTCTCAAAGAGCAACAAGTTGATGCCCCTGACCTCATGATCACGCGCACATTCTCATGATCAGATGGCAGTAGGTTGCAGGTCGCACTTGGCAACTGGGTCGTAGGTCACACTGTCCGGTTGAGTCACAAGTCGTATCCTCCATTCAGGTCGCAAGGCAGCCCAATGGTTAGGAAAGAAAAGAGTCTGCTAGCCCAAAGGGAAAATTTTGGTCTATAAAAACTTCCTTCGGGAAGATTGTAAAAATTTTTTTTTTTTGGGACTCAAAGAGTTAGAGAGCATTGTATAGAAGGACTACACACTTTTGAATATGAATACATATACTTGTTAAATTCCTTTTGGATCTGATGTGGTTTGATGTGTGAACACTATGAGTATTTTGTTTTTAGTTTCTAATATCTTTTGATTAATGAAACTGTGTTTCCAATTATGTCATTGATGCATTATAGTTTTCTAAATATGTGTTAATGGTGCTAAGTTTATTTCACTTTCTCAATGAATGTTAATAACTTTGTTAACTGACATTTATATTTTCACCAAAACCATTTAAGGAAATGAAGGGTGTTCTTCCATAAAGAACTATTTCTTCTGTGGTTAGAACATCATACAAACATGACCCTAATGATGTGCTGTTGACAACATTTTCTTTTGGCCCCGTGCTTCATTATTCAGCTTGCTACACATAGTGTTATATATTCATTTAGCTCATCAATCATGTATCTTGTATCAGCCGAATAAGAATGTGTCCCCAGGTTCATAAAGTCCTATTGAGACCCAAGGAAAGGAGAATTAAGTAGTAGCCAGACCCACACCCTGGACGGGATCCCTATTCCAAATGATTTAGAGTCTAGTTGGGACTTTTTACCGGGGAGATCCCCTACTATTGGCCGGACAGATTTTCCCGTCAACAGGAGCATATCCAAAAATTTCGGTATTGAGCCTTGTGATATTTTAAAAAATCTTCAATAGTAGGGTCATCATATTTTCCTGTAAACTTCATCTTGCAAGAACCTCTAAAACAAAATAAGGGTTTTGAAGAAAATCACTTTGGAAAAAAATTAAAATGGACATTACTTGGTCAATATAACTCAGAATCCTCAATATAACTTGTTTTCGGAAATGGAATAGTCATTTTGCATCTATCCATATGACTAAAATCCCGATCTAGGCACTCTGAAAACATAGATCTGCGCTGCAATAATCCTTCCGTCACAAAATTTCTGAAAAAAATGGTTGATTTTAAATCAGTGATAACTCCCTCATCCGGACTCCGATTTGACCATTTTTTTTTGAAATTGGGTATTTTTGCACAAGGAATCTAGATATGCTATTTATTTCTGAAAATTTTGTGCCAAAATTTTTATATCTGCTCTTCAATATTTTCGCCCACAAATTTCCTGCAAAAAATGAAAAAACAAATCTGCCAAACTCTGCCCAAGAAAGTGCTCCAATACCACTTGTAATAGATCTGACAAGAAAATGTATAGAAATGGAAAATATGCCCAAGAAATACTACCATTGAAGATAAAACTTCAGATCTTCATTAATATCAAAACCCTTGAGGTAGGGCAACACCATACATTCACTCCTTAAGGAAGGAGATCACTCCACAAGCCATATGCTTGCCAATACAATAATCCTTGACATCTCTCAATGGAGACTCTCTAGCCTCTATATAGGTTTCATACATGCAATACCATGGGCAGTTACCATGGGCCTCTCAATACCATACATCCAATACAATGGGCTTATCACTTTAATCCCTAGCTACATGTGGTCCCTTACATAATGTGGGTTAATTACTTTATTTATTAACTATGGCCCATTTATTTATCATTCTTATATTATTACATCATATTATTACCTTGGGTACCTCCCTCTATACCCTATATTATCCCCCCTAGGTACACTACATTTTAGTTTAGTTGTCTAGGTTAGAGGTGCCAAGAGATATCAAAATTTTGAGATATTTGAAATATTTCCACTCCATCTCTAGAGTAAATTCAAAGACCTCGGAGATATCCTCAAGAGCAGAGATAAAGTATTCCATCCAAAAAATTGACACTTCTTTTTATTGACGAGGCTCCATAAGAGATTCAAATATTTATTAAGGATCTATTTAAATATTACAACAATTTTCTTTAAAGCACATCCCAAGAGGAGTATGTTGTTAGTGAAATGAGAATGGTTTACATATTTGATGTTCCTAGTTATACATCAAACCTTTAACCTTTCATCAATACTAGCAAGCTCCATATTTATACTTAGTCTTTCAACCACTAAAATGTATAGTAAAGGGGAGATGGGGCAACCATGCCTCAATCCGATTGATGTTCGAATAAATCACAAGGGCATTCATTTATCAACGAAGCAATTTAGGGACTACCGATGCAAGCCCTTATTCATTTGACAAACTCTCTGCAAAACCCTAGATTTCCACAACAGAGAATAAGAAGGAATGGTGAACTCTATCAAAGGCATTTTCCATGTCCAACTTAATAACCATGCCTAGTTCATTGATTTTCTTGCTGGAGTGGATATCCTATTGGAATAGAATAACATTGTCCAGGATCTGTCCATGTTTCATGAAACCCCACTAGTTTTATGAAATTATTGTGGTTGAAATATTCCTTAACATGTTGGAAATTACTTTAGTTAAGATCTTATAGGCTGAGATGCACATGGATATAGGTTTAAAACAATAAAAGGAGGTAGGTTTTGATTCTTTTGGGATGAGGGCTAGAAAGTAGGATTTTGGATTCCCACTAGATTTCCTTTAACTATGGTAGAATTCAACATTCACAAAATATATTTCTTAATAAGGGCCAAAAAGGATCTAAAAAAAATAATCAAGAACCCATTCGAAACATGGGATTTATTTAGATCAAGAGAACAAATGGCTTCTATCATTTCTTCTTCCTCAATTGGATTTATGAGCTATAGGTTTTTTGAATTCAAAACAATAAAAGGAAGGCACGAAATAAAAAATTGTACCTCATCTGGGTCATTTTCCTTGACCTTAGATTATAAACTCTTGAAAAGGTTGAATGATTCATGTTTTATTTAGGGAAAGATGATAGTTTAGGATGACCATCCATGGTGATCTTTTTGACCCGATTATAATCTCCCACACTTTGGCTTACTTGTGAAAGAAGTAAGTATTATGATCCCCTACCCTTAGCCGGAGGCTTCTTAACTTTAGACACTAGTATTCCTCCTCTTTCTTGTTGAGAAGGTAAATTTTTTTACTTATTTTTTTTTCTTTTACGATAAATCCATCTTTTAATGGACCATTCTCCATCTGGACTTGATGATTCCCAAGGTGTCTAATAAGTTTCATTTTTTCTTGACCTAGAGGCTTCAATTTCAATTTTTCCCAAATTTGAAGAGCTTGCTTCACCATTTTAACCTTGGTCTTCCAAAAAAAAGTGCAGGATCCTTTTACTGAGGTTTCCCAAGCTTTCTTTATTAGTTATGTTATTACTTTCCTTTGAAGCCATCTAGGCTTGAAACAAAATGGAATTGGACCCAAATCCTATAGAGGGTATATAGTTAGCTAAATTGCCTGATGGTTAGAGTCCCACCTTACCAAAATTGAGGAAGTGAACTCAATTCCTTTAACCAACAGTTTGTTGTGAATATGGAATTGATCCAACCTAGTCGCAATGCTCCTAGAGACACTTCTCTTGTTGGACCAAGTATATTATCCTTTGTTGGGACGATATCTAGGAGGTCAAATTTGTTGATAAGGACTTCCATCCTTTCTTGGAAAGGACCGCTAACAGTGTTTTTCTCCATTTTTCTCTAAAGAGAGAAGGATAGTTTTGAAATATCCACTGACTATGGTTTCGATATGCCATTTTTCCTCCTTTAGCCTAACTAAGGAATCCCAAAATTCTCCCTTCTCACTATATTTAACTAGGGCATAAAATTTTACAAATTAGAAAAGTTATTTTGTATTATTATCTTCTAATTTAACATCTACTCCGAATATTGGCTTGGAGTTTTATTTTAACATAAAACAAGAGTTTGACCAAAACGTAGTCAGTGCTTTAGAGGCTCCATAGGAACTTTGAGCAATAACAAATATATTTCTACATATTGACCTATATAGAACTAGGGTTTATTCATCAACTAACTTTGTTTCTTGCAAGAATAGGACTTGAGGCCTTTCCACTCTAATTAAATCTTTAACTTTGTAGTATTTAATGGGGTTTCTTAGTCCCCTTATATTTCAGGATATTTCTCTCATTTAAAATTAGAGGAATTCGACTTACATCTTATGGATTTGACACTCCCATGTTCCTCATTACTCAAATTCTTGAGAATTTTAGTGATCTAAGGTTGATTTCCAAGCTTACTTCTTTGTTCCACTTCCACTTCACTTACATATTTCTTGGAAGGAATTCCTTTGATTTTATGATTTTCCATATCGTGGATGGAAGAGTCACTTTGAAAAATTAATCTCTTCTTGGCACTTCTCATAAGAATCTTCCTTTATCTTTCTTATATTTCTTGAAACTTTGGAGATGTGCCTTCAAAACCTTTATCTCTACTAACGGGAATATTGCTTGATGATGCTAGAAATATATTTTTCCCTCACTAGTTAGTCTTCTTGTAACTACCATCTTCTTCTTCTTCCTTTTATTCCATAGAAGTTGGGCCTTCGTTGCTTGCAACTGGATCCATTGACTCTTTCCCTTTCCGAGAGAAGATTTCAAATTGATTTTCCAATGATGAGGAAATTATATACGTAGGGGTTTTTAATTTTTTAGATCCTCCTCTCCCTTTATTAGTTCCCAATTTTTTAGAGTGTCATTGATCTTTTTGAGAGGTATATGGTTTTATAGTAGTTTTAAGATGTCTTACCAGCATAGATTTTAGAGTTTCCACCTCACATGGAAGTGGAATTTTCTATTGAGTTGGTACTAGGGGAAGCACAAACATCAAAGGCACCTTATAGGATTACCACTCTAGAGTTAGTATAATTAAATTTGGAGTTGAAGGAAATGCTTGATAAGGGATACATTAAGTCAAGTGTGTCACCTTGGGGTATAATAGTTTTTGTGAAGAAGAAGGATGGTAATCTCAGATTGTGCATTGATTACATGTAGTTGAACAAGGTGAAAATTAAGAACAAGTATTCGTTTCCAAGGATTGATGACTTATTTGACTAGTTGAAGGGAGAAACAACGTTCTTGAAGATTGATCTAAGATCAAGATATCATTAGGTACACATCAAAGAAGAGGACATCTACAAGACAGTTTTCTGGACAAATTATGGGAATTATGAGTTTGTTGTAGTTCCTTTTGGTTTGAATAATGCTCCAACTACTTTCATGCGTTTGATGAATAGTGTGTTCTGTCCTTATTTGGACAAGTTTGTGATTGTATTCATTGATGATATATTGATATATTCTAATAATGAGGAATAAAATGTTGAACACATAGAAACAATATTGAGGTTGCTAAGAGAGCATCAATTGTATGCCAAGCTTAGTAAATGCAGTTTCTTCCAGATAGAGGTACATTAATTGGGACATGTGGTTTCCAAGAAAATCATAACAATGGACCAGGAAAAGATAAAAGCTATCGTGGAATGGGAAGTTCCTAGGAATTTGGATGAGGTCATATCATTCATGGGGTTAGCAAGTTATTATAGGAGGTTCATTAGTAACTTCTTGCGGATTTCCTATCCTATTACATCATTACAGAGAAAAGGAAATAAATATGAATGGAAAGTGGAATGCGCAACCATTTTTGAGAAGTTGAAGTAGTTGCTTACACATGCTCTAGTTCTAAAGATTGTAGATCCAGGTAAAGAGTTCATGTTGTGTATAGATACTTGCAAGAGAGGACTTGGTGGATTCCTAATGTAGGAGGGATAGGTCATATGTTACGAGTAAAGGAATCTGATTGAGAATGAGCATAATTGTGTGACACACGATCT
This sequence comes from Pinus albicaulis, assembly GCA_034641835.2. Classification (NCBI taxonomy): domain Eukaryota; kingdom Viridiplantae; phylum Streptophyta; class Pinopsida; order Pinales; family Pinaceae; genus Pinus; species Pinus albicaulis. The sequence goes on from CM076570.1 coordinate 988,507,483, forward strand.
TGAGTTGGCAACGATCATTCATGCGTTGAAGATGTGGAGGCACTATCTTCTTAGAAGGAGGTTTATGTTGATGAGTTATCACAATGGGCTAAGATACTTGTTTGAACAACCTAATCTAAATGTCGGTCATTCCAGGTGGTTAGTTACACTCAATGATTTTTACTTCGAGATCAGGTACATCAAAGGTAAGGAGAACAAGGTCACAAATGCTCTTAGCAGAAGAGTATAGGTAAATGATATAGCAGTTATGAGTTCATATGGGACATATTTACAGGATCAGATCTTACCTGAAGGAAAACATTATGACAGATACAAGGAAATTAAGCACATGTTACAACAACAGGGTACAAGTGAATAGGATGTGGACTATCATCTCACGACTGATGGTTTGGACAGAATTAGGGACATGATGTATGTGCTAGAAAAAAAAACAAGCTCAAGAAGCTTATCTTGCATGAATTTCATGTAAATTCGTATTTAGGTCACCTGGGATATCAAAAAACATTGATAGTCATGAATAAGTTCTAATATTGGCCGAATATGAAGAAATAGGTGGATGGCTTCGACGCAAGGTATTTTTATTGTTAGCGAGTAAAGGCAGAGTGCAAGCATCCAAGTGGTTTACTACAACCGATTCCAATTCAAGAATAGAAATGGGAGGTCATTTCTATGGATTTCATTACAGGTTTTCCGAGAATATCTAGACACCATGATTCCATCATGGTTGTGGTTGACAAGTTAACTAAGGTATCTCACTTCATAGCAGTTAAGTCTACTTATTAAGCAAGTGAGGTAGCACAGGTCTTCATCAAGGAGATAGTGAGATTACATGGTATTCCTTGGAATATTGTGTCATATATATACCCTAATTTCACTTCTAGGTTTTGGAAGGAGCTATTTGAAGGTTTGGGTATAGAGTTAGCCTTCAGTACAACTTATCATCTGTAGACAGATGGACAGATAGGGAGGGTCAACAAGATTCTTGAGGACATGTTTAGAATCTGTGTTATGCACCAACAATAGAAGTGAGAGGAGTATCTTCTAAGTTTTATTACAACAATGGGCATTAGAATTCACCTAGGATGAGTCTATTTGAGGCACTTTATGGGAAGAGTTGTAATACTCCCATTAGTTGGAGTGATCCAATGAACAAGGTATTTATAGGACTGAACATGTTGGTAGAAATGGAACAAGAAATGTAGGTTATCAAGAAGAACTTAAAGGAAACATAGGATATATAAAAGAGATATACATATCAACACAAGGTATTTAAGGAGTTTCAACCTTTGGGGAGCATATGTACTTACACATCAAGCCTAAGAATAACTCCTTGGGGATTGGATCATGTGCCAAGATGGCACCTTGGTATTGCGGGCCTTTCGAAATCCTTGAGAGGATTGGTCCAGTGACCTATAGACTTGCACTACCTTTGATAGTGAAAGTCCATAATGTTTTCCACATGTCATTGTTTAAGAATTATGTGATAGATGTTGATCATGTGATTGGATGGTTTGTATTGCAGGTGGAACTAGAAGGAGAATTCCAACAGGAACCTCAGTGCATTTTCAATTGGAAAAAACTCATGCTCCATAACTGAGCAATCAAGAAAGTTAAAGCGCAGAGGAAGCACATTGGTCCCAATGAAGCTACATGGGAGATGGATGATCAGATGTGGGCTATGTATCCTTCATTTTTTGTCGGTTGAGGTAAAGGAGTTTTGGTATATTTTCATATGTATGTATGGTTGTTATTGTGAATACCACACATAGATGTGTTATAAGGCTCCAATAATCAGTATGGTTGTCATGTGTCATGTTTTTCATGTGGGTTTTTCTTTTCAACAGGTTTTTCATTGTAAATACTGCATCAAGCTAATTTATAAAGCTCCATGGGTAGTATGTTTTGGTTTTCAGGGGTTTTGTTGGTTGTAGGTGTCATTGAACATCGAGGATGGTGTTCCCCTAAGGGGGAGGGGTCTGTAGCAACCCTGGTTTAAAAGTTCATGTAATAAATTTAATAAAGAAAAAATAATACCAATGTCATGGGACACGTATTCCGAGATGAATGTTGGGAAAAACATCCTAGTGGGTGTTCATTTTGGTTTATTATGGCTAAGGAAAAGAGGCATTCATTGGCATTTATTTATGAAAATAGAGGAATTTAGGTGAAAAGGAAGGTGAAAGGTAACATGTTTGCATCAAAGGAAAATTGAAGGAAAATAGAGGCCTCATTGATAAAAAGGCTTATGAGGATCAATTCACAACTTTTTTTTTTTTTCAGTTTAGTTTTGGAGCTCTCTCTTTATTCTATCTATTTTCTCATACTCTTAAACACTTAGAGAAATCTTGGAGCACTCCAGCATTAGAGAAATGAAATCAAAGGAAGGACAAGGAAGCAAAGGAAAGGAAGGGATAATCAAGGAAAAATTGGACCAAGCAACTTCGCTAGGAATACTTGCAGGTAACAAGTTGCATGCGTGATTTCATATTTGGTTGGTGAATGCGTTGTACATACATGTATTTATTTGGTTATTTTGTTGTCATTGGCATGGGTTTTTCCAGGTGTGACAGTGGTTTCAACCTTGCCTTGCCATTTTCAGATAGCTATGGTGTTGTGAAATTAGGGCTTTTATTACAATTTCTCTTCTTGATAATTATTTGTGATTTACTTTATGTTTCTTTATTATATCTTTTCTTTGTTAGATTATTATGTTATTATCATCAAATAAAATATAAAATACACAAGAGACACAATAATTAGGCTTGCAAGTCAGGGCCAAAACCTCTCACTCTTTGAGAGGAAAACCTTATCAGAAATTCTTCTTATACACCTTCAATTGACGAGTACCAAGACCATGACAAAGACCCTTGACACAAGTATTCCTCCAAGACCCTTGTCACTATCCTTCACTGCTCTTCTCGGATCGTTATTTCAATCCTCCTTTTTTTGCACTGTACAACATTGCACCTTAAAGAAACTTGGTCTCTATTCCAACAACCATAAACAAGATTCTTTGTCTTGACTTCCTTTGAACTATCCTCGTCCTCCTATAATCCTTTTCTTCATCCTTATTCCAGCACCTTTCTATCCCTTCTTAAGCCCAAGACCAAACTATTTATATGTTGTAGTAACCCGCAGTATCACTAAGATATGTGAGATATAAGTGCATACCCAATACCGGAAAAGGAAGACCCTAACACTTTGCAGACTTGTCCTCTTCCTCACACACCTTGTAGCTTCTTCTATTTGTTGTATTACCCTTTTCTTTACACACTACAATTCACACTTTTTATTGAAGACTTATCTGAATTGGTGATGCCACAATCATTAGAGAAATTTTGAGGTCTAAAATGGTCCTCCTAAGAAAAATGTACAACCAAATTTTTTTTATAAGAACCAATAGGATTCAAGATGATGATGTCAACCATGGGGGATGATTCACCATTTTTGGGGTTAAAAAGTAAAAATATTGAAAATAATAAAATAATAAAACTACTTTTTCAACTTGTCTTTTGAACTTATCTCCCTAAGGTTTTACTCAAATTTTGAGTGGGAGTACTTTTTGGATGCATAATTTAATTCCTCATCCAAGGAGTAACCATGTTCCATACTTTCGATGGACCCTACTACACGCAAAATGTGATTACAATCACGTTTTTCATGTATTTCTCATTTTCCGTGTAGCAGGGTCCATCAAAAGTATGAAAAATGGGTATACTCCTTAGATGAGGAATCAAATTATGCTTCCAATGAGTGTTCCAGCTCGAAATTTGAGTAAACCCATAGGGGGAAAAGTTGAAAATACGAGTTGAAAAAAGTATTTTTTTTCTTCTTTCCCTCTAAAATTTGATGATATAATCTAATCTTATTTTATTATTTCCACTATTATTTTATAATTTCCTCAGGAGGCCCATTTTATACCTCAAAATTCCCTAGTGGATGGAGGTCAAGTCACTCTTATATATAGTGTTTGTCTTCTTCACTTAGGCCGACATAATATTTGGAGGGTAAACCGACTTCTTCAAGGAGGATTTCCATCATACTTTAGGCCAACATGAAGAGGCCTAGTGACAAGGTCTTGGATAATACTTTTACATAGACAATGTGTCTTTTTAGGTGTAACATGCCTTGATTTACATGACTCTGATTATCTTTATGACAAGATGACAAAATACTAAAGACATAAAATAGTATTTGACCTATAATAAAATCTTCTTGCTCATGAAACCCATGATGCAAGCAACATAATAAATAAATTTTATTTTCTTTTTCTCTTCATTACATAAAATCATAATTACATGTCATTATGAAGACTGGACCTAGTTACACTTTTCAATCCCTCTTAACTAGAGAGGTATTTATAATAGTACTTGGTCATTCTTAATTTGAAGAATCTCATAAGAAGAATAATATTGGAAATCCATTTGTATAGCATCATATCATCCAAAATTTTTACATATAAAGTCCTTGACTAGAGAATACATCTCTCCACAATATCTTGAGCTCAATACTGGTGAGAACAATAATTAATATACACCTTCATCATTGTATCTCTTGGAACATACCCCCCCCGGGGTTCACTTAGAGTATGTCCAGGACTATTCTTACCTTGGATTCCCAATCCTCAAAGAATATCGGTCCTTCCACGACTACTCTTATCTCGGATGTCCTAATACATCCTCAAAGAGAATCAGATGCCAGATGATTACCCAATCCTCCATTTCGTCTTCCCAGGTGAAGACCAGAATGATGTGTCTATCTCTCCCTTTGAATTAGGGAGGAAATATTCCAACAAAGGAATGTACTCATTCCTATATAAAAAATGTACCTAAGCTCCCTCTTGGCTTAGGAATTTCCATGTTTCTACCAAGTAAGAAACTTGTTTCCAAGCTCCCTCTTAATTAGGGACCTACAAAAACTCCTCAGGAAATAATGGGACTTCCAGTTGCTTTGAAGAAATCCTTTCTTCGATGTCATGTATTTCTTATTTGTTTATGGAGTCTTCGTCTTTTGGGATATCTTCATAGGGCACAAACTATCCATCACTTTCATCCACGAGTAATGTCATCATTTCATCAGACAGTGATCCATCAATATTCTTATCTGGCTTAAATTCATGTCATGCTGCTACCTCCATACCATATTTATTTCAAGGATATTAAATCGTACCATATGGTTGTCAAAGGTGGAATACATATACTTCCCTTTGGAAGCCCTGCATAAGCTTATCCAGATATTATTCAATTATAAATATGAATACTTAAATCAAAATTACCTCAGTGATGGTGTTTCATCATGAAATCTTCCTATAGGTATCAACATCCTTCACACATGTTGACACTTTTCCCAAAGGTATGCATTATCAAGGGTATCCAGATTTTTCTCACATCCATGAAAGTCTCCATATCTTTCTGAGATATTTCCCAATCAAGTCTTATTGGTCTTCAAGGATGTTGATTTCCTTTATCATGTTTGCACTTCTTACGATCTCTTCATTTATTTCTTTACACACATTTTATTTCATTCTGAGGAGCTTCTGATCAGAGTTCCTTAGTTGTATCCAACCACTTTATACTCCATATGAGGACATATTATGTTGATTTCATCTAGTGTGGATCATGCGTTTTGGAAAACTTTACATTGGAGGAGATTTATTTTTCCTTTGATCATACTTCTAAAGATAGAAATATACTTACCTGCAACCATATGACATGACGTCATAATATCTAGTGTAAGAATATACATATATACCTCATATTTTCCTTGATTCATCTAAAACTTCTTGTAACAATTTTACTTAGAAATGAAAGAGCTTCATTACCTTGACCTTCTTTATTAATATGTCATCATATCCTAATCCCTTTAATTCTACAAGTTAGAATTCTCAATGAAACATTTTTCTTCCTTTCTAAAACAATGAATCCAAAGACGATTCCATTAGAAAAATATTCTTATCAACACATGTTTCCAAAATTATTAATGAATGATGACCCTTGACCTAGATGACTATCTTTCCTTTCATGAATGTTATTTCAAGTGAGGTTTCCAAGAGCCACTTACTTCATAACATGCTTGTCTCATATTTTGTTTTAGACATTCCCTATGACAAGTGATCTTATCTCAGTGATTCTACCATGATGCCAATTCTAATATGATGCATCTATCTAATTTACAATGCTTCATGTCTTATTATTATATAATTGATAAATACTTTACAATGAATAAGATGATCTCAATCATAGTATAGATCTCTTACTTCTTCTTTCTTAGGATTCTTTGTTTCCCGTTCTTCCATTTCTCCAACAATATGGGCTTATTCCATTTTCCTCTTGTCCTTATTTGGTTTGGGACAATCGCTTTTATAGTGACAAATTTCATTACATACATAACATATTATCTTATCCACGTTTATTATTTTCTTTTGAGGACAAAATTTACCAAATATTCCATTTCTCCTTAACATGGTAGCATAGGCTTGATTTTCTTCATTTGATCCCATATCAACTTTTTCTTTCAACCTGGTTTCCTCTATGTTACATAGAGACCATAGATCTTGGAATGGTGCGGCTTCTTTCTTCCCATATATACTTGAAGTGAAGTTTCCCCATCCCTATGGTAGAGAATTCAGTACCACTGTGGTCATTTCTTTGTCAAACATAACTTCTCCCAGTTCTTGTAGTTGATCTCGTATTTCCAAGATCTTCATGAAATTGAAGTTATTCCTTCCTGTTTCGAAAAATTTAGCTTGTATAGTTCTTGTCTTAGAGATATTGATTCTTCTGCGGTACGTACAAAGAACATCTCCACCAATTTGTCATATATTTCTTTTGAAGTTTCTAGTTTTGATACATATGGGATGAGAGAGTCTTTTATGGATTCTATAAGAATCCTCTGGCCTCTCACTTCTCCCTTCATGTATTTGGCATGTTCTTGAGTATCTTATTTTGAAGGTAGAGTTACAAACCTTTTAATATGGTCCATGAATTCATTCTCAATAAGATTTAGATCTGCCCTTCTCTTCCATGCAATAAATTTTGACGACCCAACCAATTTTTTGATTTCCTCGCAAAAAGACATTTTGACAGATTCAGATGAAGTCATAAAGATACTTACTTCTGTAGATGATTTCTTCTTCACTTGATTTCTCCTTGAATTTGATGATGATGTAGATATTTGACAAACTCATTCTTGACGAGGATATTTTCCTCCAAGAGTGGTATAAGAAGGTATATTACCTTAGACTTTTGATGATGAATCAATGATGGCTTGATGATGTCTTCAATAATTGTGGTCTTGCTTCAACAGGAGGAATATTTCCTTTGATCCTTTTGTAGATAATGATCACACATTGATATCACTTTTTCCTTGGAAGGAGCTTGATGTATAAGCCCTTCAATTTGAGTAAGGTCTTTGAGGTCTCTTGATATGGCTAGAGGGTTTCACCAAATTCTTTGTAGACTTTTTCTTTAAGCATAGATTTCCTCCTTAGATCTAGGGATTTGACTCTTCAATGTAGATACTTCTATTTTATACCTTTGAAAACTGATCCTTAATGTATTCTTCAAAGATTGATCCATGTCTGTCTTCTTGCTAGACTTCCCTTTCTTGTCTTCATCACCTTAGCTCTGAAACCATGTTGAGAAATAAGGGATTTTATTATAATTTATCTTCTTGATAATTACTTGTGATTTACTTTATGCTTCTTTATTATACCTAGTCTTCATTAGATTATTATGTTCTTCTCATCAAGTCAATTATCAAATACACAAGAGACACAATAATTAGGCTTGCAAGCCATGGCAAAAACCTCTCACTCTTTGAGAGGAAAACCTGATAAGAAATTGTTCATATGAACCTTCAATTGATGAGTAAAAAGACCATGAAAAATACCCTTGACACAAGTATTTCTCTAAGACCCTTGTTATTATCCTTCATTTCTCTTCTCGACTCCTTATTTCAATCCTCCTTTTTCTGCACTATACAACGCTGCACCTTAGATAAAATTAGTCTCTATTCCAGCAGCCCTAGAAAAGCTGATTTGTCTTGAATTCCTTATATCTATCCCCGACCTCCTATAATCCTTTGCTTCGGCCTTCTTCCAACACCTTCCTATCTCTTCTCAAGCCGAAGATCGAACTATTTATATTCTGTAGTAACCCTCAGTCTCACTGAGATATGCGAGATATAAGTGCAGACCCAAGACCAAAACAGGAAGACCCTAACACTTCATAGACTTGTCCTCTTCCTCGCACACCTTGTAGCTTATTCTCCTCATTGTATTACCATTTTCTTTATGCATTTCAATTCACACTTTTGATTGCAAACTTATTCGAATTGGTGATGCCATAATGGGATCGAGTCACTCTTATATATAGAGAATGTGTTTTTCACTTAGGTCGACATGATATTTGGAGGGTAAGATGACTTATTCAAGGAGCATTTCCATCATACTTTAGGCCAAATTGAAGATGCCTAGTGACAAGGTCTCAGAGAATACTTTTACATAGACAATGTGTTTTTATACGTGTAACATGACTTCATTTACATGAATCTAATTATCTTTATGACAAATTGACAAAATCCTAAAGACATAAAGAAGAAGTCTTTGACCTATAATAAAATATTATTTCTCATGAAACCCATGATATAAGTAACTAAATACATTTGATTTTATTTGTCGCTTCATTACATAAAATAATAATTACATGGCATTATGAAGACCAAATCTAGTTACACTTTTCAACACATGGGGTGATGGGCTTCTTTCATTCGATTTAGCTTTGGATTTCTAGATGGTGTTGGAACCGGATGAGGTGGTCTCAGGAAAATTTCCAAGGGCCTAGGAATCCATTGATCGATATTTGTGGGATTGCGGTAAATACTAAGGGTAGAACAGGAAAATCCAAGCTTGTTTTGGGCCTAATGATCCCTTGACTGGTTTTGGTGGGATTACAGTAAATCCTGGTAGTGTATGTTCTTGTTTTGGGCATAGGAATCCTATGATTGGTAATGGTGGGATTGAGGTAAATCCTGGTTGTTTATACCCTTGTTTGGGACTAGGAATCCCTTGAATGGTTTTGGCAGGATTGCAATAAAGGCTGAGGATGAGGTGGTTTTATCTCCAGGAAGCCTTCGTAGATTTGGTCTTGAGTCCCACATTAATGCTTGGAATATGGCATAGGCGTAATTGGCTAAAATAAATATATGGTTCAACTCAATCTATGGTTAGGTAGTACATGGAAGTCCCTGACTTGGTTGGATTTTACATATGTTAATAAGAGCTATTTTCCTCTTGTATTTCATGAGTACTTACAATAATTTTTATTATGTGACTTTGATGGTTGTCTTATCATATTTATTATGCTGGTTATATGTTGGTTATAAGCATGGTTTCATAATAGGTTCTAGTTATTGATATTGATATGTTTGATTAATTGATGAATGGTTAGTCAATGCATGATATAACTAATGTTATTGCAGCTATTATGAGATGGAATTAGAAATTCTTGATGATTTTCAGATAAGCATCAGACCCCTATGTTCATATATGAATTCATAACCTATAGATTACATGTTCAAAATATGTTTGATGAAATGACTGTCATGGTTAGGTCTAGTTAGGTCAATTCCTTGATCAAGTTTTCCATTAATGTCTTTGGATTAATGTTATTTATCATTTTGGAAAGTCTCATTAAGTTCTGGGTAGTGGTATGGAGGCAAGCCCTGAAAAGGTGGCACTAATTCCAGGGTGGCAAGATCAGAACTGAGAAATTGGGATTGCAGTTGCTACCTTGTAGGCTTATGCATGTGAATGGAGGCCTACAGTTGCATGGATGCATTTCTATTCCTGTGGCTGAGAGTCCAGGTTAGTGAAAATGTAACCTAACTCAGGGTTTGGGCACTTGGAGGGGTGATTTATCTCTTTGGTTCCCTGTAGCTCCTAAGGAAGGTTAGTAAAGTTTTATTTTTCAATTCCACTTCCTTAACTATACCTAGGAGGTTTATTCATGTCATAGTAGCCCTAATATCATGTTTACCCTGACAGGTTGGTGAAAGTGGGTAAATGTGGGAGGAGGCATTACAGGGTGGTATAAGAGCATGGTTCATATACTTGGACTGAATGGGTAGAATGTGTTTGTCATGATTGCATGTCAGTGTCTATGTATTTGTTGTGCATGCATTGCTATGGTTATTAATTAGCACATGTCTAGTCGGTGTTATAATTGTGGCATCATGCATGTTAATTGGGACGATGATTGAGATGATGTTAGTATATTTTTATAATTATGTATATACATGTATCATGCTAATATGGTCTGATTTTGCATACAAGATAACCTCCCCTGAACTTCAGTGAGGTATGTTGGTTATGTTTTTATTTGGTTTATCTGACATGGTATTTTTGCAGGAAGAAGATGATCAAATATGACTAGAAAAATGGTGGATTATAGTCCACAAGATTCCTCCTAAAAATAAAAATGAGAAGCCAAGAGATGATTACTCCACTCACGTAGCAGACACATTGAGAATTTTAAATTCATAAATCAAAATTTGCAAATAAGACAATGAAAAAATAATTCAATCACAAGAGAGATTTGCCAAGGAACAAGAGAAACAAGCAGAGGTCAATGTAGTTATCCTTCAAAGCTTGTCATACTTGCAGAGACATGGAAAACCACATATCCGTTATGGATAATAGGACAAGACTAACGAGGCATATGGCAGTAGGTCTCATTGTGGACACAGGTCAGACATGGATGAAACAGTTAGAGATGGTTGGTTCTTGGATACACTGGATAAGAGAGGTAGTGGACATGGGTTCTACTCTAGTTCCGATTTAGACATTTATCATGGTCATCATTGCTATCATCCTTACAGGAGGAGTGACATGGGGTATTTTATAGATGAGTTCAAGAAATCCATGCCACCTACATTTGATGGGGAGTTGAAGAAGCCTAAAGATGCACTTGCATGGTTACCTGGGATGAAGAAATTCTTTGAGCTGCATGATTACACAGAGACCGTGAAGGACAGGATAACTATCTTCAGCCTCAAAGGGAAAGCAAACATCTAGTGGGAAGATGTGAAGCGCGTCAAATACATTGGGACAAAGGAGTTGAGTTGGAATGAATTTAGAAGACTCTTCAGGAAGAAATACTTGTCAGAGAGGTACTATGATATAAAATCCAATGAATTCTATAATATAAATATGGAATAAATGAAAAATGAGGAGTACACAACTAAGTTCTTGGAATTTTTGAGGTATGTGTTGTATATTAAGGATGCGAAAACCAAAGTTCAGATATTTTTTAGTGGATTACTATTGGAATTTAAGGATCAAATTGAGTATGATGAGCCTCGATCGCTTGAAGAAGTCATTGGGAAGTTGAAGCACTGTTACGAGCAATCGAAGCGTAAGACAAAGTCTAAGCAAGGTTATAAAGGGAATGCTAAGACTAAAGGTAAGTGGTCATAAAAGAAAATAATACCTCAGGATGCAGGTGAGAAAGATAATGTTTCTCCTTACAAGAAGTTTAATTCATTTGAGAAGGGACATGGATCACAACCTGGAGAGAAACAAAATAGATGTGATGGTAGGAGACATTTGCAGTGTTGGGTATGTGGCAAGGATCATCTCAATAATGTTTGTCCATTGTATCAAGGTGGTAGGCCTCAGATCTATAGTTCTTAGGAGGCACATACAATTGGGGATGTTGGGCAAAGTATTATTCCACATATCTATGCAGCATAGGATAACAGGAAGGAAAATCAATAGGCATATATTATTGAGATGGAAGGTAAGATTTTTGACCAAGTTGCTTCTATTTTTATTGACCCTGGATATAATTATAGTTATATTAATCCTAACTTAGTGGATAAGTGTGGTTTAAGAAAAGAAATGCATGCAGAGTCTTGGTTGGTACAATTGGCTATAAGTACTAAGAAAATAGTTTATAATTGGGTAAGAGCTTGTGCATTTGAGTTAAATGGTATGACTACATCAACACATCTGAATTTACTTTCGTTGGGTTTGTACAACATGCTTCTGGGTATGGATTGGTTGTATCTTCACAAGACTAAGGGGGATTTTTATGAGAAGGATATTGAGTGCTTGGATGAAAATGGGGAATAGATAATATTGCAAGGTAAGAAGAAGGCTACATAGGTAAGAATGGTTACAACTATGCAAGAAAAACACAATCACAAGAAAGGGTTGCCTGATATTTGCAGTGCATGCCATCTAGTGATCAAGGTACCTGGGATGTTGAGGATATAAAAGTATTGAAGAGGTATCCAGTTTTACAGTAGTTTTCAGGATGTATTCCCAACAAATATTTCAGAGTTTCTGCCTCACATGCAAGTGGAATTTTCCATTGAGTTGGTTCCAGGAGTAGCACCAACCTCAAGGGCACCTTACAGGACGAGCACACCAAAGTTAGTGGATTTGAAATTCTAGTTGAAGATTATTGAAAAGGGATATATTAGGCCAAGTGTGTCGCCTTGGGAGAGTGTTGTTTATGAAGAAGCAGGATGGTACTCTCAGGTTGTGCATTTATTACAAGAAGTTGAACAAGGTGACGATTAAGAACCGATATCCATTGTCGAGGATAAATGACTTGTTTGACTAGTTGAAGGGAGTGATCATCTTCTCAAATATTGATCTGAGATCAAGATATCATCAATTACACATCAAAGAAGAGGACATCTATAAGGATGCTTTCCCGACCAGGTATGGGAATTATGAGTTTGTTATGGGTCATTTTGGTTTGACTAATGCTCCAACAACTTTCATGTGTTTGATGAGTAGTGTGTTGCATCCTTCTCTGGACAACTTTGTGATTGTATTCATTGATGATATATTGATATATTCTAAGAATAAGGAAGAACATGCCGAACACTTAGAAGTAGTATTGAGATTGCTAAGAGATCATCAATTGTATTCCAATCTTAGTAAAATTAATTTATTCTAGACATATGTACATTACTTGGGGCATGTGGTTTCCAAGGAAGGAATAGCAGTGGATCTGGAAAAGATAAGAACTATCATGGAATGGGAAAATCCTAGGAATGTGGATGAGGTGAGATCATTCATGGGGTTAGCAGGTTATTATTGAAGATTCATCAAGAAATTATCACAAATTACATATCCTATTACATCATTACAGAGGAAAGGAAATAAATTTGAATGGACAAAGGAATGTGCAACCATTTTTAAGCAGTTGAAGCAGTTGCTTACAAATGCTTAGGTTCTAAAGATTGAATATCTAGATAAAGAGTTCGTGGTGTGTACATGCTTTTTCAAAAGAGGACTTGGTGGAGTCCTGATGCAGGAGGGACAGGTCATATGCTACGAGTCAATGAAACTAAATGAGAATGAGCATAATTATGTGATGCATGATCTTGTGTTGGCATCAATCATTCATGAATTGAAGATGTGGTGGAATTATTATCTTGGTAGGAGGTTTTTGTTGATGAGTGATGAAAATGGGTTGAGATACTTGTTTGAAAAACCTAATCTGAATTTCGGACAAGCTAGGTGGTTGGCTACGCTTAATAAGTTTGATTTTGAGATCAGGTACATTAATGGTAAGGAGAAAAAATTCATAGATTCTCTTAGTAGAAGAGTACATGTAAATCATATAGAAATTATTAGTTCATATGAGACAAATTTACAAGATCAAATATTACATGCATGACAATACGATGACAGGCACATGGAACTTAAGTACATGCTACAACAACAAGGTACAGGTGAACAAGATGTGGAATATCATCTCATGACAAATGGTTTGGTTAGACTTAGGGACATGATATATGTACTAGACAACAACGAGCTCAAGAATCTTATCTTTTCGGAATTTCATGTAAATACATGTTTAGGTCACCCGGGATATCATAAAACATTGATAGCTGTGAACAAGTTCTACTATTGGTCGAATCTTAAGAAAGAGGTGGTTGAGTTAATCGCAAGGTGTTTGGATTATTAGCAGGTAAAGGCATAGTGTAAGCATCCAATGATTTACTACAACTTATTCCAATTCCAAAATGGAAATGGGAGGATATTTCTAAAGATTTCATTACAGGTTTGCTAAGAAAATATAGACAACATGATTCCATCATGGTTGTGGTTGAAAGGTTAATTAAGGTATCTAACTTCATAGTGGTTAAGTCTAATTATTCAACAAGTGAGGTATCACAAGTCTTCATAAGGGAGATAGTGAGATTACATGGTATTCCTAGGAGTATTGTGTTAGACAGAGATGCTAAGTTCACTTCCAAGTTTTGGAAGGAGTTACTTGTAGGTTTGGGTATAGATTTTGCCTTCACTGCAACATATCATCCATATAAATATAGACATATAGAGGAGGCCAACAATATTCTTGAGGACATGTTGAGAATGTATGTTATACACCAATAACGGAAGTGGGAGGAGTATCTTCCACTAGTTGAGTTTGCTTACAACAATGAGTATCATGAGTCTTTGAGGATGATTCTGTTTGAGTTACTTTATGGGTGGAGTTATAATACTCCCATTAGTTGGAGTGATCCAGTGAATAGGGTTTTGATAAGACCAAGCATGTTGGCAGAAATGGAACATGAAACACATGTTATCAACAAGAATTTAAAGGTATCACATGCTAGAAAAAAGAGTTATGTAGATAATAATTGGGCATTTAAGGAGTTTCAGGTTGGGGAGCATGTGTACTTGTGCATCAAGCCCAATAATAGTTCTTTGAGGATTGGATCATGTGCCAAGATAGAACCTCGGTATTGCCGGAATTTCAAGATCCTTGAGAGGATTGGTCTGGTGGCCTACAGAAGTGCACTGCCTCTGAAAGTGAAAGTCCATGATGTTTTCCAAGTTTCATTTCTTAAGAAGTATGTGGCATATGATCATTATGTGATTGACTGGTTTGTATTGCAGGTGGAACTAGAAGGAGAATTCTAGCTGGAACCTTAGTGAATTTTGCAGCAGAAACATTTCATGCTCCGAAATTGAGCAATTGAGCAAGTTAAAGTGCAGATGAAGCACTTTGGGCCCGATGAAGCTACATGGGAGATGGCTTATCAGATGTAGGCTCTGTATCCTTCATTGTTTGTCAATTGAGGAAAATGAGTTTTGGTACATGTATATATGTATGTATGGTTGTTATTGTAAATACCGAAATGATATGTGTTATAAAGCTAAAATAAGCAGTATGGTTTTCATGTGTCATGTTTGCCATCTTGGTTTTGCTTTTCATCGGGTTTTTCATTGTAAATACTGCATCAAGCTAAGTTATAAAGCACAATTGGGAGTATGTTTTCGTTTTCAATGGTTTTGTTGGTTGTAGGTGTTATTTAACATCGAGGACGGTGTTACCCTAAGGGGAAGGCATCTGTAACAACCCTGACTTAAATTTCATGTAATAAAGTTAATAAAGACAAAATAAGACCAAGGTCATGGGACACATATTCCAAGCTGTATGTTGGACAAAACATCTTATTGGTGTTCAATTTGGTTTATTATGGCTAAGAAAATTGTCCATTAGAGGAAATTTCACCCTAAAAGTGGCCTCCTAAGGGAAATTAATTAAATAATAGGAAAATAATAAAATAAGAGTTATAAATTTTGGAGTGAAAAGTAAAAAAATAATTTTTTTACTTGTATTTTTAGCTTATATCCTTATAGGTTTACTCAAATTTCAAGCGTAGACACTGGTTGGATGAAAAATTAAATTCCACATCCAAAAAATACCCATTATGCATACTTCTGAGAAGACCCACATTGATAAAAAAATCAAGAACGTGTTGAACATGATTTTTTAATGTATCTTGAATTTTTATCAATGTGGGTATTCTTAGAAGTATGCATAATGGGTATTCGTTGGATGTATAATTTAATTATGCATCCCAAGTCTACACTTGAAATATGAGTAAACCCATAAGGAGATAAGCCAAAAATACAATTAATTTTTTTTTTTTTTTTTTTTTTTCCCTCCAAAATATTTACATTTATCTTGTTTTAAATTTAAAGGATCTTGCTAGGTTTACATGTGTTAAACGTGAAAATTTCATGGGCACTTTCAGGTTGAAATTTCCTCTAATGAAAGGCATTGGAAAAGGAAAAGAGGCATTAATTGAAATTTATTTATGAAAATAAGGGAAATTAGGAGAAAAGCAAGGTGAAAGGTTACGTGTTTGCATGAGAGGAAAATTTAAGGAAAACTGAGGAAATTGAAGAAAATAGTGGCCTCATTGATAAAAAGGCTTCCAATTTCTGAGGATTAGTTCACAACCTTTTTTCAGTTCAGTTTTGGAGCTCTCTCTTTATTCTCTCTATTCTCTCATACTATTTCACACTTATAAAATTCTTGTAGCACTCTAACATTGGAGAAAGGAAAGACAAGGAAGGACAAGGAAGCAAAGGAAAGCAAGGGGCAAGGAAGGAAAATTTGGATCAAGCAACTTTAGTTGTAATACTTGCAGGTAACAGGTTGCATGTGTGATTTCCTAGATGGCTGGTGAATTCATTGTACATGCATGTATGTATTTGGTTCTTTTCTTGTTATTGGCATGCGTTTTTCCAAGTGTGACAATGTTTTCAACGTTTCTTTTCCATTTCTTGATAACCATGGTGTGATGGGGTTATTTCATTCGATTGAGATTTGGATTGCTAGATTTTAGAACCAGGTGAGGTTGTCTTAAGAAAATTCGCAAGGGCCTAAGAATCCCTTGACTGATTTTGGTGGAATTGCGGTAAATCTTGAGGGTGGAGAGGAAAATTCCTCAAGGTATTGGTGAAGAAAGCTGGAGGAATCCAAGCTCATTTTGGGCCGAGTGATCCCTTGACCGGTTTGGCGGGATTGCGGTAAGGCCTGGTCTTTTATGTTCGTATTCTGGGCCTAGGAATCCCTTAAAAAATAATATAGAGATTGTAGTAAATCCTAGTTGTTTATACCCTTGTTTGGGCCTAGGATTCCCTTGATCGGTTTTGGTGGTAGTGCGATAAAGCTTGAGGGTGGAGGTGGTTTGATCTATGGTAAGCCTTGGTAGATTTGGTCTTGCGTTCCACATTGATGCTTGGAATATGGCACGAGGGTGATTGGTTAAAAGGAATATTTGGTTCAACTCAATCTATGGTCGGGTGGTACGTGGAAGTACCTGACTTGGTTGAAATTTGCTTATTTTAATAATGGCTCTTTTCCTCTTGTATTTCATGAGTACTTGTACTTGTTATTATGTGGATTTGATGGTTGTTCTATCATGGTTATTATTCTATTTATATGTTTATTATGAGCATGGTTTCATAAAAGGTTCTAGTTATGGCTATCAATATGTTTGATTAATTAACGAATGATTAGTGATTGCATGCGATAACTAATGTTATTGTAGCTATTATGAGAGGAAATTAGACCTTATTGATGATTCTCAGATAAGTATCAAACCCCTATGTTCAGATATGCATTCATAACCTGTAGATTACATGTTCACAATATGTTTGACGAAATGACTGTCATGGTTAGGCATAGTTAGGTCAAGTCCTTGATCAAGTTTTGAATTAATGGCTTTGTCTTAATGTTTTGTATCATTTTGGAAAGTATCATTGAGTTCTGGGAAGTGGTATGGAGACAAGCCCTAAAAATGTGGCACTAATTATGGGGTCGCTAGATCAAAACTGAGAAATTGGGATTGTAGTCACTATCTTGCAGGCTTATGCATGTGACTAGAGGCCTATATTTGTATGGATGCAGTGTTATGTTTGCATCTAGGAGACCAGGTCAGTGAAAAAGAAACCTGACTCAGGGTTTGGGCACCTGGAGGGGTGGTTTAGCTCTTCGGGGTCGTGTAGCTCCCGAGGAAGGTTAGTAAAGTTTCAATTTGTCATTTCCACTTCCTTAATTATACTTAGGAGGTTTAGTCATGTCATAGTAGCCCTCATCTCATGTTTAACCTAATAAGTTGGTGAAAGTGGGTAAATGTGGGAGGAGTCGTTACACTTCAAACCCTCATCACTCCAACAAGAAAGAGGCAAGTGAAGGAGATTTACCTAGAAAAGAATGGTTGTACGAATATCCTCATTTGGGTTGAAATATATGGACCGTGTGTTTAGGTACATCCCCATGGAGCTGAAGAAATGAAATCCATTTCTAAACACTGTCCTCCTTGTACTTGAAGAGAAGGGTGAAAAATTTGTTTCCCACAACATACACGCTAAGATTCCCTTTCTACATGGGTTTCTAGGTCTTGTCATACCACTCCTCCACTAACTTGGGTGAAAGCCTTATGCCCATGAACTTACTTACTAGATCGCTATTAGATAAGACCAAGGAGGTTTTTCGGAAGCTCAGAGGAAGAATAACTGATGAATTGTTCTCCAATTTCTTAAAAAACTTCATATGGAGTTCCTTAGGTCTAGGGTTGCTTTTTAGAGACGTCACCATCGCACGAAAGGCAGAATAGTTTTCATAGGGAGGGGCATAGGCCCTCCTAGACCTATCACCATTGGTATTTAGCTAAAAAACTGCCAACTCTTGTAGAGAACTTAGAAAAGAGTTATACTTTTAACATTGAAAAAATAGGCATTAAAAGACCTATATTATAAGAACTCTTGATTTAGGTATTCATTTTAAAGGTTTCTTTTAGTCGTGATATTTGGTTTTTTCATGGCTATTAATGTCAAAATTTCAAGATTTTTCAGAGTTGTGATATTTTATCTTTAAGACCACGGTTGAAAAATGTCAAAATTTTAAGGTTTTTATGAGTCATGATAGTGATCTTTAACGTCATGGTTGAAAATTTATGATTTTTTTAGGTTTTTTGTGGCATGATATTTTATATTTAATGTAATCGTTGAAAACTATTGGAATTTTAAGGGTTTTTAGGATTCATGATGTTTTTTTTCACTTCCATTGCTAAAAATTTTGGAATATTAATAATAAAAAACTTTGATGTAACATCAACACTTTTCAATTTTAGGGTGTTTTTTCCATGTTTATTGGCCACAAAATATAGTTTTTAAATTTGGAATTTTAACCCAAAAAAAACGTTGATGCAACATTAAGCTACATCAATAAGTATTTACATTTCAAGGTGTTTTTTCATGTTCATTGTACAAAAAATTTTGTTTTTAATGTCATTGCGAGATTTTTTAAAATAATTTTAACTCGAAAAAAAATAATGAAAAGAAAAATTGATGCAACATTAACACTTTTCGTTTTCAGGGTGTTTTTCTTGTTTTTTTCACAAAAATAGGGGTCTTTTGGGCTAGAGTTCTCATTTTTAGGTTACAATTCATAGTAAGTTGGTAACTTTGTTCTTTAAGATCAAGCCATAAAAACAATTAAATCTTTAATTTTCCATTGCTTCTCCAAATAAATTTTTCCAACCAATGACCAATATAGTTATCCCTTTGACCTACAAATACCTCATAGGAATATTTGTAAATAATGGTACCATCATATCCATTACAAAACCAAACCAATTGATCAATGCATTCCTCTTGTAAAAGAATGCCGAATTTTTATGAGGCCATGAGTACAATTATGCCATTCCTCAATTAAAGGACCTGAAATAGCTAAATGACTAGATTCCATCCACAACTCATTTTCCTTGTTATTCCTACCATATCCCACCTCTCCTAGGGTTTTCATCCCTACCTGAGTCAAGTAATCTCTTAAATTTTTTGATAAAAGTTAGGAACCATCACAACCAATCCATACTGTCCAAACCTAGTTTCACCTACAGACTTGAACCCACCTTCCAAGCTACCCAATCTTTCAATTTGGGAAATTCCCCAACCAAATTTTTCCATACTAAAAATCCTTTCAAAGGGATCCAACTGGCCTACGAGGTGTAGAATAGATAGTGATGGGGTGTACTCTTAAGTAACTTTGTGATGTGAAGGTCACCGATTCGAAACTCCACGGGAAAAAATACAGCCATGTTAAGGACTGGTGTTGCCTTGGAAGAGTGTGATCCCCGGGTGATTTTGATGGCTTAGATGCCCCTGGGTCGTGGTTTCTCAAGCCAAAGGTTATGACTATAGTCATATTAGGACTCATACAACTTGACAAAAAAAAAGGATCCTATTGGTGTACTTGATCCAGTCCTCCACTATGGTAATTTTAAGGTATTTAACCATCATCATATTGCTCCATAAATTCTCTTCAAAAAACATTAGCCAACTACTTTTTTCTTCCATGGCACTTGAAAAAATAAAAATATTGTGGATACCCCAACCACCTTTCCTTTTAGGAAGGGTTATTTCTTCCCATCTTACAAAGGGTATTTATTTTTTCCATCTCACAAAAATTAAAAACATATTTTCTAAATATCTTTTAAAATGCTCTTGGGAGTTTGATCAAGATCTATCAAGTAAATTGGAATGGCCTCTAAAATTTCCTTAACCAAAATTAGCCTCCCACCCTAAGACATCCAATACTTGCACCAAATCCCAATCCAATTCTTCACTTCCTTTATAATCCATCACCAATCTTCCACTTTATAATAGTTAGGTTTGACATAATATCCAAGATATTTGAGCCCTTTGTCCAAAGTATCAAACTTGTAAGGTAGACACTACTTGATAGAAGCTTCATCCCCTACCTCCAAATTGTTACTAATGCAAAGAGATATTTCCAAACTGGCAAACATCTCCAAAGCATTGCAATTTTTTTTAAATTTATGAAAAACTATACCATTTAGAAGATGTTCCCTTCCCAAAACAAAGCACATAATCAATGAATAGTAAATGAGTAATGATCGTGGCAAGAGTGATATGAATACCTAAAAGAACACCCTTAATGTTTCCTTCTACAAAATCCCTACTCAATCCTTCAATGACCAATAAGAAAATATAGGGTAAAAGAGGACACACCTATCTTAGTCCTTAGGCATCTTACAATCAAAGCCCCAATCCAATTTTGCGAAGCAGAAACTGCAAATAAGGCCAACCTAACTTATCATATGTTTTTTTAAAATCAAGTTTCATGACCAACACTAGTTTTTTTGTCAAATTATAATGTGATTATTAGAATTTTAAATTAAAATTAACATGGTAATGATGGTACAATGGAATCTCTTCCAAGATGAAGTTAATTGAAAATAATATATGTGGGTGCAATAACTTACACGAATGATACCCATGTTGTATGTCGACGTAAATTTATATATAAATATATAAATAAGTGCATAAAATTTTAAAATTTAAATGTTATAATTATTAAAATTATAACTACCAATCACGTAATAATTATTGAAATTATAATTTAAAGTTAAATTGTAATGATTTAATTTTCAATGAGAAGTAATGTTACAATGATGATAAAAATATATATATATATATATGTTATTGAATATATTATATCTAAGTCATATATATATATATATATATATATATATAACTTATGAAAGTTAATGAAGTATATACATTTAATACCACTTAAAATTACATCTTTGGTAAAAATAGTATGCTGTAAAGATTTATAATTAAAAAAAAAATCCAATTGACCATTATTTTCAACTAAGCATTCATATATATATAAAATACAATTATGTTATTATTAACCTATTTTTTTAATAACAATTAATCATATAGATATATATCTAATGCAATTATGTTATTATTAAATATATATATTTTTTTAACAACAATTAATCATATAGATATCTATCTAATGCAATTATGTTATTATTAATATATATATATTTTTAAGGAGTTTATTTAACTCTTCTTACTCTTTATATTTTTTTTAGTTTAAAAACATTGTAATTTATTGAGAGTTTAGATAAATATTTTATTGCTCATTATTTTTATTTTTTTGATTTACGAGATATTTTAAATTTGAATCTCATAGTTTGACATAATACTTTATAACATGATGATTTCAAAATATGCTACCCCGCGAGCTATTTCTCACATCTTTAACTAAAATATTTTTTCATAATAATTTCTCAAAAGGATAAAAGTTAATTAGCCACTTTAAAGTAAAATAGATCCCCCTCTCACCCCCCCCCCCCCACCCTTGATACGTTAATATTGACAATATATAACAAATAATTTCGTAGAATAATTACCATAAAATTCTTTCAATTTTTTGGTATTTGAGTTATGAGTTTGAATTCTATTTGCATCTATTTTTTTGGTATTTGGATAGTCCATTAGTTTACCACCCTACCGAATTTAATGAGTACTCTCCTTTTGCAAGGACTCCTAAATTTCAATGACGTTATATGAAAGGTACTAATAATAGAAAAATGAATATAAAGTAACGTTGCTAAGTTTGAGAGGAAGTATCCACCTCAAAATTACTTTTTTTTTAATAGGAAATATTAGTAGTAGTATATTAATCCGCGTCCATACGCGACCAAAAACCAGGATCTTTACAATATCAGTTCAAAGCCATCCATGGGAAACTTAGCATAACTTAGCATATTTCCTAATCAAACCAACCCAAATTTTCTTCCCCAAAATTACAAAATTCTCCCATACTCCCTGACTACAGTGCTATACATTCTACAAAACTGATCCGTCAACACTTTACATTTACATTTTAACATAAACAAACTAACAAAAAACAAAAAATGACCCTCAGAATCAGTTACTCCTCCATAGTTTCCAGAATGTTAAGATCAATTCCGATATCTTATTCATCCATCGTCATGCTGCAGTGCATCAATTTCATCTTCCAGTTGGCAGATTATTTCATTTTTTTCCAGCTATTTCTCTTGCATCTCAAGAGTTTCCTTCTGTTGCTAGTGCATACACCTTTGGATTATTACCAGTCCAACCTTAATTTCAGCGTGGTCTTTGACACAGTGATCGCAATTCGCATGGCACCTTCCACTATATTTCACCATATGCCCTGGCGTTCTTCCCGTCTGAGGCCTGCGGTGGCCCCAAGTTCCTGAAACATAGCTACCCTCCTAATAATGACTCATTTTTTCCCAACAATCCATGAGTCCAAGACAAAGACTCCCAGAATAAACCAAATAGGTTGCAACTGTAGCACTCGACCCTTGGAAGGCCGCACATACCCAGTTTGTATGAGCCTTCCCATAACCTGAAACCCACTCCAGACTACCACAATTCACCCCTCCACCCACAGTCATAAAAAAAAAAAAAACATACCTTAGGCATTGATTCGCTCACAAAGTCCCCCTTACCAACACCCTACGATGACATGCTACTTCCCTCATGAATCACGAACATGCAGAAAACCCAGATCGCGCTGCTACCCAGACTTCCTAAACTACCTAAGCCCTTCCACTGGGGAATTAACCATAGAAATCCCAAGATAGAGACAAACCCATACTTCTGGCAAGGATACATACTGTTACTCCTGCTTATATATAATTTTTTTCGACTGGAATTGTAGTAGGGGCCATGAATTGAGGTAATTAGTCAAGCATCACCACAAACTTCCATAATTCCTCTACTTTGTGAAATGAACTTCTGCTTGTACATACTTGACTTGCCCCACTTGAACGGGACACACCAACACATGAGGATTAAATTACACTCGTCATCTCCTAAGTTTCACATGCCTTCACCTTTAATGTGTTGACACTAGGGATTGATACAAGGATAATAAACCAGATCTCCCACACAACTCCTGTTGGTGTAAGGAATTACTGAGAGGGGGGGGGGGGGGGTGAATCAATAGTTGTAGGACTACTTACGATTTTCTCTTTTTGAGTATGTTCTTACTTAGTCCCTTTATTATATGTTATTTATGAGATAATTCATTCAAAAATATATGAGCAACAAGTCATGAGCATTAATGTGTTTAAAAACATTTATAAATATCAACACATACACACATAGACAAAGGTATTTTTCCTGTGGAAAAACAAAGGGTTAAAACCACCAATTCGTTGTTATTTTAAGATGTAAATTAAGCACCCACTTAATTACATCGGTTTTTTTGTGAGCACCCACTTACTGGAGGAACCAACCCCCTTTAGATAGAAGGCACCAACTTTTCAAGAGGCACCAACCTCTTTGAATGCAGGCCACCACCTGTTGTTGCCATTGTTCTACTATTTCATACAATTTTCAAACTCAAAACGGAGGACTTTTGCAAGCAAGGAAAATACCATTTCACTGAGTCACACCACTTCCTCTTACTATAGATCCACTGCTGAATCACTGAACCCAACAGTCTCACACAATTTCTCCTTCTGCACTCTACTCAACCCAACACATGATCAACACTTTGTTGTCTCGCAGCACATCCTCTGTTTCTTCTCCCTCAGCTCAGCTTTTGTGCTCTTTCTCAACTCAGCCTTTGTGCTCTATCTTAGCTCAACCTCTTCCATAGCACAACACAGCTCTCACACCACAAAAAATTCAACAATTCTGTTTGCTCTCAATTTTCTCAACGAATTTGGAAGGTTTTGTTCCACTTCAGCGTACTGCCTAGTCCTGTCTCAGTAAATGTGCGTGCAGACAACTCAAGTGTTTCTTTATGTGACATGCATTGTTGCCATTGTTTCTGCCTTATGAATTCTATAACCAACATTATTACAGATATGGGTACCTGAGCACTTCCCGTTACTAAGAATTAAATTCTCAATCCACCTGCATACTCCAGTTAGAATCTCCATGCTTATTCATGGCTTCTTAGGCCTGAACTATACTCTGTCATGGCTTCTCTACACTATATTTATTTTACTGATGTGTGCATGAGAAGATTAGAGGTGGCTTGCTCTAGGGCTCAAAACAAACTTCTCTCAAATCAGCCTGTGTAATCATGCTCCTTGCTGTCTTGATCGAATGCTCTCAAGTTTCGTCATTAATTTATGAAAAAAATCTGTTGTTCACTTCTTTAATACGCTTCTAGCCTATCCATCCTTATTCCACAGAGTGAAACCATCAAAGCACTTCATATCACAACTTTCAAAAACGACACATTACGATATTGCACTTCTCTTATTTCCTTGGCTCCTTTTTCTTTTAGCTATTTTAGCATTGCTTTCCCATAGGACCACAAGCTTTGATCAAAGGATTTTCTCTTAGCTCCTAAAGCTGCCAAGCTCCAATCGGGAAACACTCTCCCTTTGTGTTTTTCTATGTGCCTTTTTGGTTTTTTGAACTCACCCTATGATCGTGAGCCAATATTACATCAGAGCCCCTCCATCAAAACTTTCCTTATGAGAAATTACCAAAGAGTTGCAAGATTATTTATTCTTCGATATTTAATATTTGATATGACATCATGGTTGCATCATCAATCCACGTGGCGCCTCCATAGTGAATCAACGTGTCACCTATAATTGGCCCACTAGGCCACCTGAACACATTGAATCTGTCTACAACGTGTCCTACTATTCCACCATGTCATGATGACGTCATCTGCCACTTCAGTTTTTTGGAGCCAATCTCATATTGTCATGTGTCTTGCTAGAGGAGAGAGAAGGACCCGCCAAACCTTGGTTTTGAAATCGGTTTCTTTGTTAAATTTTCTTTAGAAATTATCAGAGCTTAACCTCTTATCAGTATGCTGGATATTCACCGATCTTTGATATGCTGATGCACCGATATGCGATGCTTCGATATCGCTGAACCTCTAATGTGTGATATCGCAAGACCTCTGATGGTCCGATATAGCTAAGCCTCCGATATGCCATATCGCGAGATCTTTGATATTTCGGACTTCTCAAGGCTTCAAGCCCTAGACTTTATAAAACCATATCTTTTGATTCATGCACCCATTTTTGGAATTCTGCATATCGTTGGAAAGCTCTTCTAGAGAAATTCCAAAAGGGTAGGGTCTGATGTAGACTTGGAGCACATTTTCTACCTTGGATGTGACTCCAAATATTCTACCACACTTTGCTTCTGATCTTTCTCCTTGTGCTTGGAATGCCAACACCCCAACCATCATAGAAATCATTTAATGGATTTTCAATAAGCCTGTTACTATGATGATTGTCTACTAGAAGCATGCAGATATCAATGAATCACCATTGACTCTTGTTGAGATCAATGCCAACACTAACACAACCACCCATTTTCCAACAAATCATTAAATTTCCACCAAGTGTTTCACATGGACAAAGACAACCAACATGCGACATATTAGATCTAGAAACCCACTGAGGTAAGGCTCCATGAGGCAGGGATAGTGGATGTGGGAAAAGGGGGGAAATGGGACAGGGCAGAGGAGGGACAAAGTGGGAGTGAATCAGATGCTAGGTATCCAACGACGAGAGGGAATGGATGATGAATCGACATGTGAGGTGGAAGGGAGAGATGCAGGGGAGGAAGGGGGGAGGAGAGGGGAAGGGGAGGAGAAGAGTGGGGGGGAGAGCTAAGTATGGAGGGACCATCACACACCCCGATCCAAATCCAATTGTTTCACTTTTTCTTGCTAACCTCGACCATAAATTTTACATTTTGAATGCTCATCTCAACCACTGGGGGATAGAAACCATTCCCACAATTACATTCACATTATTGTTTTCTTCTATGATCTTGCAGGCCAAATTGGCTTGCCAATTTGCCTCTTTATTATGTCCCCTTAGAATATGAAAGAACTGTAAATGACCAAAGAGAGTAATAATTCCTTGGATTCTCTTGATGATTTGGTTCAATTTATAGTTTTGTTTTGATGACTTGTAGTTCATATGCTTTATAATAATCATGGAGTCCCCTAGGATAGACATATCCTTTATCCCGTTTTTCGAAGCCCGAGATAGCCCAAGGAACAAACCATAAGCTTTGGCTTGATTATTTGTCTTTTTTCCCAATCCCCATGCAAATCTATCTTCTATGATTCCTTCGGGATTAATGAGAATCCATCCCCCTCCTGCCACCCCAATCCACTTTAAGAATATTATCCAAGAAACCAAACTCTTTAACAATCACCAACTGAAAGTATAACATTACAACCATCTAGCATTAGGGTGAAAATGTATGAAACCTGTAACTCAAGCCTCCCTTTTATAAGATTTAGGGCTCAAACCAGTTGTTCATCTCATGGAAAAATGCAATTTTGTGTTTTACTAATTATCTATTATTCATTCTCCATATGTCACTTCAATACACAAAAAATTCCAAAATAATTATCTACCTTTAGCTAATTAGTACTCTATATTTCCTCCTATATTTTCCATCAATCTCCTCCTCTTTTTTTCATTTAAGTGGATGCACATGTAGATATTACTTTTATTAATTATTAACTCTTTTTAATATCTCACAAATTCCACTTTTCTTTTCTCACACATTTATTTGAATTTGAATAATTGTTTCTAATTCTTCGCCTTGATTTAGGGGTGCACTAGTAATTGATTTATAATTAATTAAAAATTAATTCTTTTTTATTTCATTCATATTCTAGAATGAATTTATTATTCTCATGGTTTTTAATTAAACTATTTTATCTCCTTTATTATGAAATATACTAACTTATATGCTCAATAAATTAATCAACCATGCATTTATAACTTTTCTCAAACTAGATAAAATGCATATGCCAACTCAATCATCTTTTCTCATGCTTAATTGACTAGATTTTCATGTACAATTATATACTATAATCAATACCAAGAGTACTATGCTACTCCATTCCCTTCAAAAGTTAGAATTTTGTAAGTACAAAGGGTTTCATGTTTATTGATTGCCTTCATGCATCCAAAGTTTTTGGTGGGGGAAATGGTGTAACTATTGAGATCTTATTAACTCAAATTTGTCACTACGTTGTTGGGAGACCAATTTACACTAAAATATAAGGATGTAATCTTATTTATGATATCTTGATATAAACCTCATGAATGATCAAATATATGTTCTACCCTCATATAAATTTGCAACCTCTAAGTAAAAACATCATGATCTTTTCAGTCTATGTCATAATAAATAAGTGACAGTAGGTGGAAACATGAATGTTGTTCCTTCTCTCCTGATGATACCCTGTGAATTTCCATACAACCAAATTTCCCATATGTGGATTAATCAGAAAACATATTCTTTGTGCTTGAACACACCAAAATCAACATATCGAATTGCTCCATAATCATAAATTAAAACATATCAATAATTTCATAACGTATTATAAAACAAACAAGAGAAAGGAAGTTAGGCACTTTGCATGCTCTCGACGGCTAGGGTTTCCCTAGCCATGGAAAATCACTATGATTGTAGGAACACTAAACCTTTATTGTTGAGTTGAATCATGTTGTTGTCGTGTTCCCTATAGTTTGAAGTCATTGACGTCGCTGAATGAGACAATAGTTGTTGGTGCATTCGTAATCGCCCGCATTGACCTGCTCGTGGTCTTGAGACTATGGGTTCTTTGCTCTGATGCTAATGACTTGAATGTTTGCCTTGTTGGTGAGGCACTCTTCTCATGGATGCACAATGAATGCCCCAAATAAATTTGTGAAGAAAACAAAATCCATTTGGCTTCGTCGCACAAAAGTGTGGTGCAAAATGTAGTCTATGCACAGATCTAAATTTTTTGCTACTTGAAGTTGATTGCTAGTTAACGACCATTACGAGTGTTTTTGGCTTACGTTGTTGGTTGTGTGTTTCATGTAGGCACAATGAGTGCCCCTAATAAATTTATGAAAAATGCATAATTAAACCCTTGTTTGTACCTGTGGTTTCCCTCCTCAGCAAAAGATAATATGATATTCTTGAAGGAAAATAGGTTATTAAGAGATTTCAATGGTTTGTGGCCAAGTTTTGAAGTTTTTAAAGACTAGGATTTATTTGTAAACTTCCATGGATATTCCATTGGATAGTTCGTCACAAAAAATCTGATAAAATTATACTTAAAATTTCCAAAATATACACTATTATAGTTTTATATCTCTTTAAATTTATAGATATGTAGATTACTAGTAATGACGTATGCATGCGAATTAAAATTATGCAGAAAATAAAGAATGGAAAAATAAAAGCTCATAAACACATTTGACGCATAATATGACTTGGGAAACACTTTGGGAGAAAAAACCAACTAGAAGGTGAGGTTGCTTCGCTCTCTTTCTCTAAATGAAAATATGCCCGCGAGTACAAATAAGTATGGTATGTGGCCCGTGGACTATTATAGTGCATAAATACTCTCTTTGTGCTCTATCTCCCTTCCCTCTTAGATTTTTTTTCACAACTATGGAATAAATGCACTCGAAATAATGGAACCTCTTTTCCTCCTAGTGGCCCAGATATAACACAACCCGATAACCTAATACTGGTTAGGCTTGGCTACTTCAACTATTAACCAAAGTTATAATATAGACTCTTATAGAGTCTTCTACTTAATAATCACATGGATAACCCCTTTTTCATGAATACTAGGGGTTGATGTGGCATCCTCTCAAATTATGGTGGTGAAAATAGGAAGGATAACTTCTGAGTGGAATAAATTTCACATTAGACTTTGATTTACGTGGTTCTTGTGCCATTTAAAAGGTATCTATGTGTAGAATAGGAAAATAAAAAAAGTTATATGCTAAAGTGGTGAAATTTTACCCCCAAATAATGTCATTTGATTCCTCAAAACACTCCTAGAAGGTTTCAGGCCCCAATTTTCCAAACTGGGTCACGCCGATAAAAATGGTCTTAATAGCTTCCACTTTTTCTACTCTAAAAGCATCGAGATGGATGAAAAAAATATAATTATCTGATTTGGATCACACCTCCCCATTTTGGGAGGATTTTGGTCCCCAAAATATTCTATTGAATGTGGTGAGAAAATGTTTCCTCCATCTTCTCCCGCATGTACCATTTAGCCTTCTCTAGAAGTTGTCTTTTCAAAAAAATATTCCAAAGGTCATTCTACCCCTATCTTGTAGTTTTGGACCTCTTTTGTAAGAAAATATCTTATATCAACTCTTCTTAAGCATCTGGTGCAAAATCCTCGATAGAAGGTAGGTATTTTTCCTCTTCATGATCTAACATGGAGGTCTCACAGAGTTTCAAATTCTCTACATTCAAAACTGAGTAAATGCACATATATGTTGGTAAAGTTAGTCGATAGGCATTATCACCCACCTTTTATAGTATCTTGCATGAACCATACAAAAGAGCCTTGATTTTATTACTAGGCCCCTGTAGCCTCTCCTTGTTCAACTATAGCCATACTCTATCTCCCACCTTGAACTATTTCTCGGTTCTATGTCGATCAAGCCTATCCTTATACTTCTCATGTGACTTATGTAGTGTATCTTGTACTTGTAAATGGATATGCCTGATCTTCTCTATAAAATTTTTAGCCCTCAAGGTATCTCATGTAAGATCTCCCCTCACTCCTCCTTACTACCCATATGTAATGTGCAAAGGTGAAGGAGGAAAATATCCAAAATAGGTTTCAAACGGAGACGTTCCTGTAGAAGTGTGAATTACTCTATTGTAAGAATGTTGTATATATACTAGATTTCCATCCCATGTCTTCAAATTCTTTTAGTTGTATCCCCTCAGAAGTTGCACCAAATTCATGTTGACTACTTCTATCAATTCATGAGTCTGTGTATGGAATGTTGTACATCTCTTCAACTCCATGCCCATATTATCCCACAATGTAGTTCATAATTCACTGAGAAATATTATGTCCCTGTTTGAAATGATGCTCCTTGGTATTTGAAAATGCACCAAGGCTTTTCCAAATAACAAGTTTGTTGCTTCTGTCCCACTAACAGTCTTCTTATAGAGCATCAAATCACACATCTTGCTGAACCTATCAAATACCATGAACATATTGTTGGAAATACTGAGAGGGGGGGTGAATCTCAGTATTTCTTTCAATTAGAGAATTAGTTAATCTTAAATTATTATCAGTGTTTGTACAATGATAGCAGCAAACAAGAGGAACACAAATGCACACAATTTTTAAGGTGGAAACCCACTCCGGGACAAAAACCACCTAATGCTTTTCTAATAATTCTTTTCAACTCCAATTGAAAATAAAGCTCCAACTTCCTAGAATCTAGAAAAAAATTCTTCTCCAGCTCCCACTGGATGGACACTCCAACGCCCGAGATTCTTCAGTAGTCACTGAACGGATGCACCAACACCCAATGAGCTACAACTCACCCTAGCACCACCCTACCACCCTATAGAAGAATAAAAGAAGAATGGACTCTCATACAAGAGAAAATGGTCCACTTTACAATGATATAGAATGATGTAGAAGAAGAAGATATACTAGACCATAACCCCAACTTTGACACAACCATTGCCTCTTCAACCCTTGGCAGATAGACACTAGTACAATTTGTACAATAATGTATTTACAATGACTAAGTACAATGATACCTTTACAATGATTGTATGCAGTGCTGCCCACTTGAAGACTTCATATGATGAACTTCTTACTGCTGTTATGCACCTTGGTTGCTTCTCTTGTCATGCTACCCTCTCTTGCACCTGCTTTTACGCCATAGAGAGTGCGGTCCTTTGCAGCCTGACAGCATGATCTAGCTTTTTCTTGCCTTCTAGGATCTCGATATTGAATCTGGTGTATCTCTGTTATTTCAGATCCTCAATATCTGATTTTCAGTCCTATAGTATTCCTCTGAGTCTTCTTTCCAATGCCATAGGTCTGACCCAATTTGGATTCTCCAAGAGAGAGTTATACCCAATTTCTCACACTGCCCTAATTATGGACTGTTTCAGTAGAGCGCACTTGTACGGAATAACACGTGTCACCGTTTCTTCATTTGTCTCTGAATATTATAGAGCACAAAGTACAGACTATGCACTATCTTTCACTTTTTACGGCATTCCAATCCGATACTCAGAGAGGGAGTTATGACGAATTTACCAAGGTCACTTCTTTGAGATGAATTTCAGGAGCCTGCAAAAACCCTAACTTCCACAGATCATATCTCCAAAAATATTGTGCAACTTAATTTGAAATTTTTACTACAGCTTCCTCAGGATTTCAGCTTCGCCTCATAAAAATTTCAGCTTTTGAGCCTTCGTCGAAAAAAATTTAGAGCGAAAATTCCACGATGACCTGTTTCAGATGGCCGAATCCCCTTACCTAAGGAGGAAATGAAGATCACAATATATATGAATGATTAACTTGAGAGGGGCTTCAACAAGTGAATGTGGGAGGGATTTTAGGAGCTTAAATAATATTAATTATGACTTTTCAATGACCCATGCCCCAACCCCATGGGGTTTTAGCCCACTAACTGGGGGTACAAACTTCAAACATGAATATCTCTCAAACCGTGAAGAATTACATGGCGTGCCATATATCAACGAAAACATCTCGACAAGTAGAAACCATAAAAAGCATTATTGACCCAGAATATATTAATTTGGTAGGTCAAACTTCCCATTCAATATTGGGTTAGCCCCTGGTGCTGCTTGGGTTGACATCAATGACAACTGCTGATCAACAATCTCCCCCTTTGGCATTGATGGCAACACAAGTACTCCCCCTGCGATCATGACACCTCTTCCTACAACATTATCTCCCCCTTTGACATCAATGGCAAAGTGTAACTCCCCCTGAAACACAACCATCCTGCAGACCTGTACACACTTCCACTCGCGCTGACACACAACCATCCTACAAACCTGCACACACTTCCACTCCCCCTTTATATTCTAAAAAAGGAAAATCTAATGAGAACTTGGGAGAATCCCAAGCTTCTGGCAAAGATATTCCAATGCTGGCGAATATTTAATATGTGATTCTTTTGGTGCTGCTCGGAATCTTGCTACTTGTCCAACTGCTTGCATAACATCTGGTCGGGAGGTTATTACATATAGAAGACTACTAATCATAGATCTGTACAACCTTTGATCCACATCCTTAGATGAGTCATCTATGCTCAATTTGCAACCAAGTAAAGACATCTCGAAATCACTTTGCACCTTTGTAGCAAAATTCTTACTTATTCGATCATCATTGCTACCAATTATTGTATCATCCTCTTTAGCTATTAGACATGCTTTAGTTGCTTCATTCAGAACATATATGTCGTTTGGAGCTCGACTTACTGTAGCCATAATTTCACCATACATGCCTTTCCTGATTTCACATTTCGTGGAGTTGAATAGTATTGTGTGTCCTTGATCACACATTTGTCCAACACTGAGTAGATTGTGATTCATGTTTTCAACCAGTAGAACATTATTGGCTAAGGAATCTTTGCTTCCAAGAGTGACAGCACCTGATCCTATAACATTTGAAGATCCATCATTTCCAAATGACACGGTTCCATCCTTCTTCTCTTTCAGAGATACAAATTTATTTCTATCTCCAGTCATATGCGTTGAGCAACCGCTATCAACATACCACACATCTTTGTTCTTTTGAGCCTTGAGAGCGAGAGCACAATTATCATTCTTATTTTTCTTCCATGTTCGTTCATTCTGTGGCTTCGAAGATTCTTCTGGAGGATTTTCAAGTCTGCAGTCTTTAGCTATGTGTCCAAAGTTTCGACATTTGTAACATTCAATATTATTTCTTAATTGTTCAAATCTATTGATATTTCACTGAGCCGGGAGGTTCATATTTGACAGATCTCCTGGAATTATATTCGTTCCTAGGGTACGTGTGACATTCTACAGCTTTATGACCAAATTTTCCACATGAATAACAATAGCCATAAAAAATATGTTGGTACCTGGATGGAAATTTTCGTCGAGGAATTGTCTTCCAAGGTTGTTCTTGCGAATCTTGTCCAATG
Source organism: Pinus albicaulis (assembly GCA_034641835.2). Classification (NCBI taxonomy): domain Eukaryota; kingdom Viridiplantae; phylum Streptophyta; class Pinopsida; order Pinales; family Pinaceae; genus Pinus; species Pinus albicaulis. The sequence continues at coordinate 988,541,119 of CM076570.1, forward strand.
AAGTCTTCATGCATGTCAGATCTCATAGGTTCATTGTATTTTGTTGTAGAAGGTCCTGCTTCTTCTTCTTTGTAACCGATGCTAGTTTTGTCATTGTAAGATCGTTGATTGTTGATGAGTTCTTCCAATGCCCTTGAGCTATTGGCATAGTTTTGGATAGTTTTTCCTTTCTTCACTTCCTCACGCAGTGAGACTACTTGGGCTTCTAATTCTTCCCTTTCTTGGTTACTTTCTTCCAACTTCTTTTGAAGTGACTCTTCAATGCATTTTTGTTCTTCAACTTCAATTTTGAGACCTTGAACTTGTTTTTCAAGAGTTTTGGAACGAATCTTCTCTGCCTTGAGATCTTTTATAAGCTTGATTGCTTCCTCATAAAATTAGTCTATGGTCCATCCTTCTTCTTCGTTGTTTGATACCTCTTGCTTATTGTGCTTGGCCATAAACAATACTCTCTCTTTGGCTTCTTCTTCACTATCATTTTCTTCATCAGATGATGAGCTATCTTCTTTAGAGAGAAAGTTCCTTTTGGATCCTTGCTTGTTGAATTTCTTAAAGCCTTTCTTTCTCTTTGAGTTGCCATTACTTTTGTTTGGACATTTTGCTGCAAAATTCCCAACCTCATTACAGCTGAAACATATCAATGGAAGTTTACCTTTGAATTGTCCCTTACCAATTTGTAGTTTTCTCATGAAGTAAGCATATTCTTCATCTGAAATACCTTCTTCATCATCTCCCTTTTCTTCACACTTACAGGTGCATGTCTTTTCAATTGAAGGTTTTTTATCCTTATTGGTTTTCTTAGATGCAATGAACACAGTTTCTAGATGTGAAGTACCCTCTTCTTCATCAAGTCTCATTTCACATGCTATGAGAACTCCATGTAATTCCTCTTTGTTGAGTTTTTCCAGATTTGCACTGTATTCTAAGACTGATACCTTTGGATTGAATCTCCCCGGTAATGTTCTAAGAATCTTTTGTATAATAGTCTTCTCGTCAACTGGCTCTCCCAATCCTTCCAGAGTATTGGTTATTTCATCAACGTATTGAAAGTATGCAGCAATGTTTCAATCTTCTTTCATTCTGAGTTGCTCAAATTTTGCTCTATAGATTTGAAGCTTTGCTTCTTTGACATTTGAGTCACCTGCATATATGTTCTCAAGCTTGTTCCATACATTTTTGGTGGTTTTTCAACCCAACACCTTATGATAAGCAGATTCAATAAGTCCACTGATAATAATATTCTTTGCTTTTGCATCATTTACCAAATTCTTCTTACCTTGTTCATCCGTGGTTGATGTAAATCCATTTTGAACAGTGTCCCATACTTCGTTCCTTCACCTTGCGCGAGAGATGAGCAACCAACATTTCCTTTCCAAGTGCATAATTATTTCCTTTGAATAGAGGTACACCATTCTTGGTATGCTCCATCGACCTCCTTCATTGTTCAAAGCGCTATTTAAGGAACAAGCTACGTGCAATTGTTGGAAATCTTGAGAGGGGGGGGTGAATCGTCTTCTTTCAATTAGAGCATTATTTAATCTTGATTATTATCAATGTTTGTACAATGATAGCGACTTAAGCAAAGGAACACAAATACACACAATTTTTAAGGTGGAAACCCACTCCGAGACAAAAACCACCTAATGCTTTTCTAATAATTCTTTTCAACTCCAATTGAAAATAAAGCTCCAACTTCCTAGAATTTAGAAAAGCATTCTTCTCCAGCTCCCACTGGATGGACACTCCAACGCCCGAGATTCTTCAGTAGTCACTGAACGGATGCACCAACACCCAATGAGCTACAACTCACCCTAGCACCACCCTACCACCCTATAGAAGAATAAAAGAAGAATGGACTCTCGTACCAGAGAAAATGGTCCACTTTACAATGATATAGAATGATGTAGAAGAAGAAGATATACTAGACCATAACCCCAACTTTGACACAACCACTACCTCTTCAACCCTTGGCAGATAAACACTAGTACAATTTGTACAATAATGTATTTACAATGACTAAGCACAATGATACCTTTACAATGATTGTATGCAGTGTTGCCCACTTGAAGACTTCATATGATGAACTTCTTGCGGCTGTTATGCACCGTGGTTGCTGCTCTTGTAATTCTACTCTCTGCTGCACCTTTCTTTTCTTTGCTGCCGTAGAAAGTTTGGTCCTTTGCAACCCTTGACAACACATGATCTAGCTTTTTCTTGCCTTCTAGGAGCTCAATATTGAATCTGGTGTATCTCTGTTATTTCAGATCCTCAATATCTGATTTTCAGTCCTATAGTAGTCCTCTGAGTCTTCTTTCCAATGCCATAGGTATGACCCAATTTGGATTCTCCAAGAGAGAGTTATACCCAATTTATCACACTGCCCTAATTATGGACTGTTTCAGTAGAGTGCACTTGTACGGTGTGCCACGTGTCACCGTTTCTTCATTTGTCTCTAAAATTGATAGAGCACAAATTAAAGACTGTGCAATATCCTTCAATTTTTACAGAATTCCAATCTGATCCTCAGAGAGGGAGTTATGACGAATTTACCAAGGTCACTTCTTTGAGATGAATTTCAGGAGCCTGCAAAAACCCTTACTTCCACAGATCATATCTCCAAAAATATTGCACAAATTAATTCGAAATTTTTACTGCAGCTTCCTCAGGATTTTTTCTTCGCCTCATAAAAATTTCAGCTTCTGAGCCTTCGTAGAAAAATAGTTAGAGTGAAAATTCCACGATGACCTGTTTCAGATGGCCGAATCCCCTTACCTAAGGAGGAAATGAAGATCACAATATATATGAATGCTTAAGTTGAGAGGGGCTTCAACAAGTGAACGTGGGAGGGATTTTAGGAGCATAAAAAATATTAATTATGACTTTTCAATGACCCATGCCCCAACCCCATGGGGTTTTAGCCCACTAACTGGGGGTACAAACTTCAAACATGAATATCTCTCAAACCGTGAAGAATTACATGGCGCGCCATATATCAACGGAAACATCTCGACAAGTAGAAACCATCAAAAGCATTATTGACCCAGAATATATTAATTTGGTAGGTCAAACTTCCCATTCAATTTTTGGTTAGTCTCTGGTGCTGCTTGGGTTGACATCAATGACAACCACTGATCAACAATAGTCATGCCCCTTTTTGGTTTTTGGTAAATCTCCCACAAAGTCCATGGAAATGCTTTCCGAAGGATGAGTGGGTACAAGTATGGGATAATATAGACCTTTTTTCTTGTTTCTAGGCTTATTGGTACAACAAAGCGTACATCCTCTTATGAATATAACTACTCGTTCTTTCATCTTAGGAAAATACACATATCTAAGAAAGTTGTCCATGGTCTTCCCTACACCGAAGTTACCTGCAACCTTGGAGGTGTGAGCCTCTCTAATTAGCTTCAATCGCTCACCTTTAGGAACACATAACTTATCCAACTTGTGGATTAACCCATCTTGGATATGGTAGTCAATGGTGTTGTCGCCATCCTGTACATGAATCTAACTCTAAAACTACTAAAACACCTCCTTGAAGTCCTCATCCTTTGAATATGCCTCTCTATATGCATCATGGGTGAATGGTTCCATGTGCATCATAGTTCCCAAAGTTGTGATCTTTGATTTTAAGTCATGCTGAAAGCATGTTGGCCAAGTTGTTTGTGTTGCCCTTCTTTTACTTAATCACTAAATGAAATTGTTGTAGAAACCCCATCCGTTTGTAATGTCGTGTCTACTATAACTCACTTTAGCCTATAGGTAATGTAGTAGCTAGTGATCTCTATGGATTAGTGTCTCCTTTCCCATCAGATAATTATTTCACTTCTTCACATCTTGAACCATGGCATAGAGCTCCTTGTCGCATATAGGGTAGTTAAGAACTTCCCCATGAAATACTTTAGAGTGGTAGAATACATGCATTGCTCCCTGCATCAAGAATACTCCCATAACATACCCACTCACATATGTATCCAAATCAAAGGGATACTACAAGTTTGGTAATGCTAGAAATTATTCTTGATTGATTGTATCCTTTAGTTTCTCAAAAGCCCTCTGTTGACCCTTTCCCCACTAGAAACTCTTACCACTTGCTATTGTAGCATGGACTGGTTCTGCTATTGCTGGAAATGAGGCTATGAATTTCCTAAGGTATTGTGCTACCCCAATGAAACTCCTATCCTTAGAAACATTATTAGGCATCAACCATTTCATAATGGCCTCCATCTTAGAAATATCTATATTCATCTCTCCACATATCACATACCCCAGATACACCAAAGAATGTTGTGCAAACTCACACTCCCTTAGAATTGATAACATTTGGTGCTTCTTTAATGTCTCCATCACCTACATCAAATATGAGATATTCTCCTCCCTGGTAGCATTGTATACTAGTATATCATCCAAATAAACACTAACAAATTAATCTATAAAAGGGAACAGTACATCCTTCATCAATCTCATAATGTAGCTAGTGCATTACATAGGGAAAATGGTGCGACTAACCACTCATACAAACTTTTCCTAGGTTTCAAGGTAGTCTTATAGGAATATTCTTCTTTGACTCAAACCTAGTGATATCGAAACTTCAAGTCTCGCTTGGTGAATTTTTTTTTTCTTTCTAAAACTGATCCAACATATCACTTATCCTGGGTAGGGGGTACCTATTCTTGAGTGTGTTTTTTTTCAATGATTGGTAATCTATACACATCTTCCAAGTCCCATCCTTCTTTCACACAATGATGATGGGTGACCCACAAATTGATGTACTCAGTTGAATGACACCCTATACCAGTAGCTACTACAACTATTTATTAACCTCACTTGATTCTATAATAGACTGCCTATACATCCCAATGTTTGGAAATGGGCAGTATGACAATAAATGGATCTCATGCTCCACTTCCCTCTTAGGTGGTAACCCTTTAGGTTCTCGAAACACATCCATATATGCTTATAGAAACTATTACAGTTGTTGTTTTTGTTTCTTAATACACCCCTCTAGGGATGCCTTACTTCTTACTAACTCTTATACAAACTATTTTTCTCTTAAAAATAATAAAACATACTTCTTGCTGGAACTGATCAATTTCTTAGCATTGTTGGCACTTACCAACAAAATTTTTTACTTACCTTTCTATGCATTGATGGTGAATGAGTTTTCATCCTTGATGAGCTAATATTGGTTGCATCTCCACACGAATATTGCATCTTGCATGTACATGTAGGGAATTCCAATCATAATACCACATACATCAAGGGTAACTACATTTCATTCTACTTCATCATTAAAACCACAACTGATGGAAAATCTAATTTTTCACTATTTTTTACCTTTAGCTCTACATACTTATTTACCCATCCCAATGGATATGGTCTTGGATGATCACGAAATTACAATCCAAATTTATTGACCAACTATGCGGAAATGAGACTCGCTTGTGATCCTGAGTAAAACAAAGCATCAATCTTGGTTTTCTAGACCTATATCTTTATATGGAAGAGTTTGGTCATTTCTTTCTCTACCTGTTGTTGAAGGCTACTCAGATTTTACTTCTTCTGCATTGATGTCCAAATGATCTTCTCATGCACATCCAAGATACTTTCAACTTTGTTGCTTGAATCAGTGGCTATGGGATTCTTCTTCTTATTGTCTTTATTTTTGTTCTTTGGGTTGAGCTCTAGATGCAACCTGGAACAATTCTCCTTTGTATAGCTATCAATGTTACAATGGTTATAGTGGTTGTTGGGATCTTTGCACGGGTATTTTGTCGATTTCATCATTCTATCTTTCCCCGTTTTGCTTCTTCTTCCCCTCTTTATAAGCGTCATGTTTCTCCTTCTACTTCAATCCACTTGATTGTGCTTTCTTCAAACTTGTGTTCTCTAGGTACTACACCTATACACAAGCCCAGTCTACCAATTTGGGCTTATGATTTTCTCCCACAGATTTCGGTGTAGACCCCCTAATACTTGAGGTGTATGTCTAGGTTATTTGGGGAGATACTTGACATTATATCCATCTTTTTGAACTTTGTGGTGTACTCCTACATGTTTTGTACTGGCTTTTTCCTGAAGTAGTGCCACTGGATCCACTTGTCCTCTACGTAACCAATACTGTGACTTAATGGGGGTTTTTAATTCCTCCCACTTAGTCACTAGAGGCTCTCCCTGCAACCTCAGGGTCTCCATGTGGATTTCCCACCAAGTTAGGGCATGACCCTCTAATTTTATCAACACAAATGAAATCTTATATTTTTCCTCAATTTGATGGACATTGAAGTACACTTCTAGTTGCTGCAACCGGTGATTTAGCTTCAAAGCATCTATCTTGCCATGGTATCACCTGATATTGATCTTTGTTTCCATTTTTAATAGCTTCTATGATTGATTGACGAAATTCAAACTAGGTTGATATTTTTTGTGTTTCTTCTTTGAATGGTTTTCTATTTCTTCCCAATATCTTGACCCCCCTTCTTATTTTTCCATTGCATTAGAACCCCCATCTTCTCCAAATATACCAAGCTTACTTCTTAGGGCCACCATGAGCATATTTACATACGATTTATATCTATGACTTTTTTTCTAGTCATGAAAACCTCTTCTCTACAAGATCACGAGAGTTATTCACAAATTCGTCAGCCATGATTAGGGTTTTACAAATTTTGGACCAACTGATCTAAATATCATTCAAATATCCACAATATAGCCAAAGAAACCTACTCTAATACAAGTATATAATCTATAATTTGTCATGGATATTCCATTGGACAGTTCATCACAACATATATGATTAAATTATACTTAAAAATTCTAAAATATACACTATTACAGTTTTATGTCTCTTTAGATTTATTGATATGTATATTATCACCAATAGCATATACATATGAATTAAAATTATTCAGAAAATATAGAATGAAAAATAAAATCTCACAAACACATTTGATGTAACACCCTCCTCCCACATTTACCCAAGCTAATCGGTCCACCAGGGTAAACATTTGACAAGAGGCCACTATGATGTTATTTAACTCCCCATGTACAGTTAAGGAAGTGAAACTGACATAACTAAACCAAAATGACCTTCCACACATGCTACAAAACCTTCAGCAGCCGACCAACCCTTCCAGGTGACCAACCCCTACAACTTGACAACTTGACATTTTACTGATTTGGACCCTCAACCACTCCCATGATAAGCCATGCATGTGACTAAGGCCTTATAGTTTCTCCCACAACAAGGCATGCCATTGAATGTGGATTTTTTCAAACAATTCTAAGCTAGAGACCCCAGATTCTAAGCCACTTTTTCAGGGTCAAGACTCAGGCCACTGCTCAGAACTTCATGAAACCATCAGAAATGATAAATAACACTAGAACAAGGTTACAATTGAAAAAATTTGACAAATTAATTGATTGGACTCCTACTAGCCATGACATGCATTTCGTCAAACATATCACAAATATGTAAACTATAGGTCATAACAACATATCTGAGCATAGGGGTCTCATACTTATCTAATAATCGTAAATAAGCATTGATACCTTGTCACATTAGCTGCATTATTAGGTCATATATTCATTTTTAAATCAAAATAGGATGAGAGCCATAACCATTACTGTCACAAGACATACCTATAACCATCAAATAACCATAGATAAGTTAATGAGGAAACAACCATTAAGTCCACATAATATCAAGCACATTTACTCATGAAAATACCAAGGAAAAATGGCTCTTATTAACATATGCAAATACAACAAAATCAGAGACTTCCACATACCATCTGACCATAGATTGGACTAAACCAATTATTTCTTTCAACCAATCACCCTCGTTCCATATTCCAAGCATGGATGTGGTATATCATGAAACAAATCAAACAAAACCAAACCAGGGCTTCCAGATGCCAAAACAATTCAACCCTTAACCAATGATTACACCTCACAGTCGGACATCACTAACCATCATCAGATTGGTCTCTACCCAAGCTATTCAGGGCTCTAGAGCATTTGTTCCAACCAGGTCTTCCAAGACTAGTAACTCAACCCACAACTGCTACCGGGATTCCAGAGCTTTTTCCAACCATGGATTCCAGGACTAGTAACTCAACCCACCAAGGGCTTCTCAAGAATTTTTCCAACCAAGGATTCTAGGACTACTAACTCAACCCAAGTTGTTACAAGGCTTCCAAGAACTAGTAACTCAACCCACAACCAAAGGCAATGAGCACCAACCAAAAAACAAAAGATAAAACCCATAACACCATGGCTATCTAGGAAATGGCAAGGTTGGGAAAATCCACAGTCAATCCAATAAATCCTCCATTCCAATGACATATCATAACTAATAAACAACATTCATGTGCCATGCATGCCAAAACTAGCAAGGAAATCATACATGCAACTCAGTACCCGTAAGAAAAACCCACTGTAGCTGCTGCTCATGATGTCCTTGTACAATTCCTTGCTCTTATTTTTCCTTCTCGCTCCAAATCCCAAGTATTCCACGCTCCTCCAAGAGTGATCCAAGAAAAATATAAGTGTCCAAGAGTATGAGAGAGAGAGAGTAGAAAGTGAGAGCTCCAAAAGTGAACTGAAAAAAATATAACATTGACAAAAGTTGTGAACTAAACCTCATAAGCCTTTTTATTAATGAGGCCTCTATTTTCTTCATTTTCCATTATTTTCCTTCATTTTATTCCTCACATGAAACCTGCGAACTTTCCCCTGCATTTTCTCCTATTTTCCACTATTTTCATAAATAATTTCCAATAAATGCCACTTTGCCTTTGTCATTACTTTTGCTAATTTCTATACTAGCCATTTATTAATCACAAGTGATCCCCATCAATATGTTTTTTCCCAACATTCAGATTGGAATACGTGTCCCATGACCTTGGTTATTATTTTTCATTTATTAAATTTGTTGCATGGATTTTTTACTAGGGTTGTTACATTTGACAAACAATATGGCCTGGGAAACCCTTTCGGGAGAAAAACCTAGCTGGAAGGTGAGGTTGCTCTGTTGTCTTTCTTTGAATGGAAATATGGTTGTGAGTACAAAGAAGTATGTCTTGTGCCCCTTGGCTGCTACAATGCACAAATAATTATTGTGTGCTCTACCTCTTATCCCTCTTGGCTAATTTTGCTCAGTTATGGAACAAATGTACTTGAAAGAATGGAAACCCTTTTCCTCCTAATGGCTTGGTTATAACATAGCTCGATAGACTACTAGTGGTTAGGTTTGACTACCTCAAATATTAACCAGAGTTATAATATAGAATCTTCTAAAGTATTCTACATCATAATCATGTGGCTAGCACCCTTTTCATGAATAATGGGAGATGGTGTGGCTTCTTCTCAAATTATGGTGGTGAAAATAGGAAGGTCAACTTCTGAGTGGCATAAATTTTGCATATGGACTCAAATTGATGTGATTCTTGCATTGTTGGAAAGGTCTATGTGTGTAGAATAGAGAGAAAAAATATGCTATAATAAAGAAACAATTTTTTACCCCCAAAAAACTTCATTTGATGCCTCAAAACACTCCCAAAAGGTTTCAAATCCCAATTTACCAAACTGGGTCTTGTAGGTAAAAATGGTCCTCAAAGTTGGTTCCTCCACTTTTTCCACTTTGGAAGCATCGAGATGAATGAAAAACAATATAATGATCCAATCCAAACTAGGTATTTTGAGAATTTGGAAAATCATGAACCCACAATCATTTTCTATTGTGGAAATGGATATTAATTATTTCTCTTTGAAAACCAAGAAGACAAAGACTAGATATACAAATCGAGTCCCTATTTCATGGGAACTAGAGGTTTGTTTCTCACTCATTGGTATCTTTGATTTAATCCATTAATCAAAATCTCATCACCACTTGTGTGGATCATATTACCTTCTTCCCCTCCTCTATGTTGAGGTGAAGGCATTCTTAAGGCCATAGGAGCTAAACTAGGAAAATATATTATCTGTGACATGGAACATGGGAATAATTATTCATGTCCCTGAATTTGTGTTGAAATAGATCTCTTTAAAGGCCTCCCTCATTCGATTAAGCTTAAACTAGATGAGTGGTATCATCTCCAACCTCTGGATTACAAATAGGTTCCTTTCAAATGTAATATGTGCCACGAGTATAAACACTTTACGAAAATTTGTCCAAAAACTTTAGTTTCTCAAAGCTCCCCAACTCCATCGCCTCCTCTAGAGCAAGGAAAAAACATGCAAGGATTCACTCTCATTAAAAGGAACCATAAGAAGCATGAAAGTAAAAATTAGTAAGCTTTTATGGTTGAATCTAAACATCAATTCCTATCCACAAAGAGCTATGAAGTCCTAAATGCTTATGAAGAAGAAAGTGAGAATCTTGAGGCGTGAGCAGATCATCCAAATACCCTTGTTCCAAAGGTTCCTCCTGAATCAAACAATGAAGAAGTTCCATATCAGGTCCCCCCAACGACCATGGGAAAGTTTTCCACATAGTCTCTACATTAAAGGTTGTCGAGAAGAAGTCATCCTCTTCTTCCCCTTCCTATTTAGATGTGCTTAAAAAATAATGTCCCTCTCCACTAGTAACAGGTAGAAAGAAATTTCTTAGTATAAATATCTCCAATCTTAACTTCCATGGGCCAAGCAATGAACCATCCTCTAGAAATTTATAGAAATGTATTGTTTTTGCATTTTTTTATGTAAGTAATTTGGTAGAATTTATTCATGCTTTTTTGTAACAATAAGAATAAAACTAAAAGACTTAGTATTGGACTTTTCCCTTCCTCCTCTTATTGGGAGGAGGTCTTATTCCGAGCAAGTCACTATCTTAGTTTTTTTTGAAAGTTCCCTTACCTGAAGAAGAATATAAATTAATTCACTTCCTAAATAATTATTGCGTTCATGTAAAAATTTTAATACAAATCCTATTCATTTGTGTTAAAACAAAAAATATAGCACATTATAATATCTTAACTCAATATGAAATCCATACAATTTTGAAATAATTTTGTGTAAATATATTTTTTTAGTTTTTCTGTTACAGTAGGAAAACCATTAATAACATTTGGAAATAATTATATCACCAATATATTTATTTCAATATTTCATAATCATATAACATGATAACATCAATTATGCGATATGACTGTGCATTTAACCAATCCGTATTTCATGTCAACATTTAAATAAATCTCATTACAACAAACTACTACATCAATTAAAATAGTTAAAGAGCTTGAATTTCACAATTAGAACAGATATCAATAAAATGAGGTATTTTAATGTCCTCAAATGAAAAAAAAATCCAATCTTTCAAACTAATCCAACCAAACAAGACATTACATTATACGTACATTTAAATTAACACCAATAATAGTAAGTTTATATTTATTTCTAATATCATTATCTATTTTAGAGATTTTGTTTTCACTAATAAACTACCTCAACTATGTGTAAAAGTTAGATTTTTATTTTTATTTTCTGTTGTATCTTAAAATATATAATAAGTTACATTCATCAATATACATCTCACAACTCCCTAATTGATAGGATTCTTGTCTTGTGTTTGTATGTTTATGCCATTAACATTAATGTGTATATGAAATCTGCATCTCGATATTTGTTATTTTTATTTTAATAGTCATTTTTATATTTAAACTTTAATAAGTGCTTTGCGATGGAATTTTTCAAATGGATGGTCATTGTGAAACTCCCATGCATCCAAACCCACACATTGCAAGGGAACAAAAGTGAGTTCACAAGGAGATTTTGTATTTAATGTGAAAATATAATAAATGTTTATCTTGTGGATTTTTGTGATAATCATAATTGAAATTTAATGTGAAAATATAATAAATGTTTATCTTGTGGATTTTTGTGATAATCATAATTGAAATTCGATCATATGATTATTGGTGATTTAAATTCTATTTTTGAAAATTATATGAATTCAATAGGAATTCAATATCTTTAAAATACTTAAATGGTATAAATTTATTATTAATTCTAATATTTTAAATTTTAAATAATATTGATACAAAAATAAATATAGAAAAGAGATATCAACGCTTTAGAAATAAGTCACTTTGAGGGGGCAACCTCCAATATATTATATGGATGAACAATTCTTGGATGATACAATTGACAAAAATCTCCTTTCTATATATAGGAGTCCATGGAGCCACAATGTAATCCTAGTGAGGCCACGATGTAATCCTAGCCGACCTAACAATAATAATGTAAGGGCACAATAATAACAATATGGGGTTACAGGGGTACAATAATAACCTTAAGGGGGTTACACTAACAACAATAAGGGACTATACTAGTAATATAGGGACCTAACATGCTCAATGCTCATATACTCTCCATCACTATTAATATTAAATAATGATAGTAATAATGTTGTTGAAATATTGTTTATATAAAATTTTGAATAATGATAATGATGTAAAATTAATATAAATTAATTTTAAATTTAGATTTATTATGTATTAATTAATTTTTTTATGTGTATTTTTTAATGTGTATGTGTGTACATATTAATTTCATGTTGAGTAAAGAAGGAATTATATATCTATTTTTAAAATGATCATTACACTATTGAAATGTTTTAACCATAAAAATTATTTTATTTACAATTACTTTATATATGGTGAAATATTTTATTTAAAATGGACATTGAGTATATATATGTGTCTTACTCTTTGTTAAGAACTAAAGAAATTACACATCTCTCTCACTCAAATATAAAAAACACCTAATAACATAATAATGAGGTTCTTACTATATATATGAGCAACATTAAAATATTTCCTTTATTCTTCATATTTTTTAAAAATATCTTACCCCAACTCCATGTTATCATAAAATGAGTTACTCATTTACTTATTAAAATATTTTACTTAAGGCAGATTTTGAAATTATTAATTTATGGTGAAGATTTTATTTTCATTTTTATTTTTTTTAAATGTCACATGTCAACTCTATATTAAGTAGTCAACTTCATATTACACATTTAAAAAATTAAAGAAATTAATTGTAATAAAAAAATTTAGTACATAAACATTAAAAAAAAAACATTATTTTTAATTATTTATTATTTTCTACACAAATATACGATTGATAATGTTATATACCAAGAAAAGCATTAAATACTAATATATAAAATGCTTCAATGTTGTGATCATAGTGCTACATGTATATCACATCCATAAAATAATATTAGTACCCTATCAATTGGGATTGAGTTATTCCAGGAAGTTATATCAATTAATAAGGAAAAACTTAACAATTTTTGGTTTGCTAGTTTGCTCGTGATATGTGGGGCTAAATTGTGACCTAGTGAAATCTAAGTTGTCAAAATTATCTAGAATCATATTTTGTTTGGGCCACATCAACACTTAACATAATTGGATTAGTGCTTATAAGATTTCAGACTAAAAACTTTAACACAAAAAGTGCATTAACAAACCCTATTACTGTTTGGTCTACACCTTATAGACAAAGAAAAAACATAACATAATATTAGCTAATGTCCACTTCTCATAAATATGTAACTTTACATAATATTACTTAGCTACAATTTTTCAAATGTATGTGGCACAAAGATATGCTTCATAAGAATAGTGCTCGCTATAAATAAGGTAGAATTATTGGGTAGAATGTGGAGTTGAGTAGAGTGTAAAATAAATGTACCTAAAAAGGCGTTGTCTAACTTATAGACGAAATGACTTTTTTCACGACATTTTTTCTGGTTAATTTAACCTGTTGAGATTCAACAAGATGATGATCCTAGTGAAAATTGAGCACCTACACTAGGTGGGGCCCACAGGCTATTTTTAGGTGTATGTCTATTTTTAGAATGTTGAGCAAATTCTGTTTATAGCGGGAGTCTATTTATAGATGGTTGAGAAAATTCTATTTATAGATGAGTTTCCATTTTGAGATGCATGGGCGAAGTCTATCTATAGATCGCATGTCTAAAAATAGAATGCATGTCAATTATTATTATCTCTTAATAATAATTAGAAATAAATAATAATCTATTCTCTTGAAGCACTTGATTTCAGTTAACTGATGTGGCAAACTAGTTGACTGGAGGAATTAAGAGTTCTAAGGTTGGTTGGTGGGACATGCAAGTGGACTTCGTTGTAACTGAGTGATACAAAGTTGTAACAGAGTTGGATGTGTAGTTCTGTGATTTGTAAAGTAGTTTAACTTAGTTAAGTGAGTTAAATTCAGTTTTGCTAATTGTAACTAGTTGTAACTAAAGATACACTAGTGAGAGATCAATGAATTAAATATTAAATTAATTCCCATGGAGTGATCTCACATGCAACTGAATATTTACTACTTTTAACTACATGCATGTCAGATCTAGTGGAGATCCAGTTGAGAGATAAGTGAAAGGGATAGTTTGATTATCAGTTGTGACATTAGTGGGTGCACACTTGCAACCAAACACACATTGGAGATGCGAATGAGGATTGTGCAGTCAAGGCAAGGCAAGATCAAATTCATTCAGGGATTGTGATCAGCAGGGATTGCGCAGTGGCGGCAGGCTGTTAGGAGGCAGTAAATTAGCACATGTATTTTCCAATTTTTGTATGACAGTGTGAGACAATTGTATATTGTACTGAGAGATCTTAGATTATATTTTTGTGTGATATTGTTTCATGATCCATGATATATACATAATATATGATAGTGGGGTTTTTATCTTTATGCTTTCCCAGTAAAAACATCTGTGTTATGTGTGATTGATCTTTCTTCATGTGTTTGCAATTGGCGATTAATTTTCCGCAAATATTTTAGTAGAAGAATTTTGTATTTAACAGTGGCATATAATTGTTAGATCAGGAGAATCCAGGCAATACATAATTGTATTAAAATTTCTACATGGTATCGGAGCAAAGAAGATTGCAATTTTGAAGCAGTAGCTGAGTTTGTTAGTGGAAACAATTCGAATTTGCTGCAAGAATTTCTTGGTGTGACAGTTGAGTAAACATCGAAATGGATTTCAATGGTTTGTGGCTAAAGTATGCACTCGAGGGCAACTCGAACTACATTTCATGGAAGGAGAGGATGGAGGTGTGCTTGAAGATAATGGCTTGAAGGAATTCATCGACAGTGATGTTCCTAAGCCCACTTCGACGAATGCTGCATTACTTGACGCCTGGAAAAATAAAGTAGCAAAGACGAGAAGGATTCTGTTGGAAGGAGTGCGAGACCATATTGTCTCAAGCCTTCATGGGAAAGCCACTCCATTTGCAATGTGGAAGGCTTTGATGGATATTTTCCAAAGCAGCAGCAACCATAGGAAATTGGCGCTGAAGGATAAACTTAGAAAGATCAAGCTGGAGAAGGGCGACAATATTCCTAAGTATCTCACAAAGTTTGTCCAATGTTGGGATGAACTAGGGAGTGTGGGAATCACGGTTGCCGATGATGATTTGGTGAGCTTGGCTCTCTTGGGACTTCCTAAGAGTTGGCATAGTTATCAAGACTCTGTCAAGGGACGGGAAAAACTGCTGGATTGGGAACGACTGTGGTCGGATCTAGTGCAAGAGGAGTTTAGGCGGAACACCAGAGATGGCTCTTCATCAAAGCATGATGATGAAGATGATTGTGCTTTAGCTTCCAAGGCAAAGAAAGGGAAGGGGAAAAAATTCCACTCAAAATCTGAGGCTAAAGGAAGAAGCTGGATTTGTCCAAGGTGAAGTGTTTTCATTGTCACAAACATGGGCATCTCGCCACTAACTACCCACAGAAAAAGAAGAACAAGAAGGTTGATGGAGTTGCAGTTGGTGAGGCCCTTGCCTCGCAATTTGAACTTGATTTCTCTTTGATCACTTGCTTGGTTTCAAGCGCAATGGGATCGGTGTGGTATCTTGATAGTGGTGCTTCTTTCCACATGACGGGAGATAAGGAGCTTTTCAGTGACTTGGAGGAGAAAGATCTCCAAATGCATATAGAGATGGGTGACGATGGACGATAATAGATAATCAGGATCAAACATTCTCAAAGTTCTATGAGTTTAAGGCATTGGTTGAGAAAGAGTCGGGGAAGCAAGTGAAGGCTTTGTGGAGTGATAATGGTGGAGAATACATCTTGAACGAATTCAAAGACTTCTGTAGCAAAGAAGGAATTTGAAGAGAACTCATAGCACCTCATAACCCACAACAAAATAGGGTCGTAGAGAGGAATAACAGAAAGATCGTGGCTGTTGCACGAGCTATGTTGCATGATCAGTGCCTACCAATGCATTTGTGGGCAAAAGCATGCAAAACTGCGGTTTATGTGCAAAACCGTTGTCCTCATAGAGTACTTGGCATGAGTACACCTGAAGAAGCTTTTACTGGTAAGAAACCAGATGTTTCTCACTTTAAGATTTTTGGCTCATCTATTTATGTGCATGTGACCAAGAACACCAAGAAGAAGCTAGAGCTGACTGCTAAAGTTGGGATATTTGTGGGGTACACAGAAACACCCCATAATTATCGTGTGTATTTTCCAAATAGTCGAATGACTGTGGTGCGATGGGATATAAAATTCAATGAGGAGAAAGCCATAAAGTTTCCCTTGAGAGGGAGCCATACTTGCATGTAGAGGAGGAACTGTTGGTTCCCAAATATGAGTCTCTAGATGTGGATTAGCCACAGGAGGAGGTTGATGAAGTGGAGGAGTCCACTCATGTAGAGCCAAACATCAGAACTGGCAGAAGGCATACCATAGAAGCTAAGTGGTTGAAACTTTATGCGGCATAGAATGTAGGAGTCCCTACTTCACAACGTAGACAAAGACAGTCTCTTGATCGATTCACTGGATACATGGCTCTCATGAGAAAATGTATTGTGACTGAGACATCTTCCTTTCGGGAAGCAGTGCAGGAGCCCACATGGGTAGATGCAATGGTGGAGGAGTATGACTCCATTGTTAGAAATAGTGCTTGGGAAATTGTTCCGTCAGTCGTGGTTGACAACTGCCAGAAGCCTAAGATGGATCTACATGCGAAAGCAAGCTACCGATGGGAGTGTTGAGAACAGAAGGCCGATTTGTGGTTCTATTTTCACAGACGAGGGGGATTGATTATGAAGAAACCTTTGGACCTATCGCATGGTATTCTTCCATAAGGACCATCCTTGCTCTCTCAGCGCAGATGGGTTGGCACATTCATCAGATGGATGTGAAGACTATGTTCCTTAATGGGATCATTGAGGAAGAAGTGTACATTGAGCAGCCTGAAGGATTTGAGATCTTCAACAACGAGTTTCATGTGTGCAGACTCAAAAGAGCATTGTATGGGCTAAAGCAAGCACCCCGTGCTTGGTACACTCAGATCGACAGCTATTTCACCAGACTTGGCTTCACCAAGAGTGAGGCGAATGCAAACCTATACCAAATTGTGGTGGAGTGTAAGCTTTTAATCATTTTTCTTTATGTTGATGATTCAATACTGACTGGTGATGAGCAGTTGATACACTCATGCAAGGAGGACCTTGCACAGGAGTTCGAGATGAAGGATATGGGCCTCCTCCATTATTTCGTTGGATTGGAAATATGACAGCAAGATGGTGAAATTTTTGTGTCTCAAGGCAAGTATGCAAGGGAGATACTGGGTAAGTTTCACATGGAGGGCTGCAAACCCATGGATACTCCTCTTCCAGGAAACTGGAGGAAAGAGGACACTTCATCTGGAGAGGTAGTGGATTCTACTGTCTATCAACAGTTAGTGGGTTCGCTAATGTATTTAGTAAATACAAGACCAGACATATGCTATGTGGTGAACCAGCTTATTCATGTGATGGTTAAGCCTACCAAGCTCTTTTGGAAGGCAGGCAAGCATGTCCTGAGATATCTCAGAGGCACATCTGAGTATGGCTTATGGTATAGACAAATGGATGAGGTGAAGTTGCATGGCTTCATGGATGCAGAATGGGTGGGCAGCCCAACGGACAGAAAGAGCACATCATGAGGGGTCTTTATTATCATATCTACAGTTTTTTCTTGGTACAGCAGGAAACAAAGATCCGTGGCACTCAGTTCAGCAGAAGCGGAATACATGGCAGCAAGTCAAGCTACATGTGAAGCTATCTGGATGATAAAGATCCTGGTTGGTTTGTTTGGTTCTCATTTAGATCCTACAGTGATTCATTGTGATAATCAGAGTTGCATTAAACTCTCGATTAATCTTGTGTTTCGTGATAGATCTAAGCATATATATATTTGGTATCATCATATCAGAAATTGTGTGCAACGGAAGATCATGTTGCTTCAGTACATTCCTACGGAAGATTAGGATGCAAATATTCTGATGAAGGCGCTCAAAAGGAGAAAATTCGAATACCATAGAGATAGGATCAGGGTGAAGGATAATCCCTTTCTTGTTGGAGGGAGTGTTGAGATTCAAAAAGATGATGATCATAGTGAAAATTAAGCACCTACGCTAGGTGGGGCCCGCAGGCTATTTTTAGGTGTATGTCTATTTTTAGAATGTCGAGAAAAGTCTATTTATAGCGGGAGTCTATTTATAGATGGTTGAGAAAATTCTATTTATAGATGAGTTTCTATTTTTAGATGCATGGGCAAAGTCTATTTATAGATTGCATGTCTAAAAATAGAATGCATGTTGATTATTATTATCTCTTAATAATAATTAGACAATACATAATAATCTATTCTCTTGAAGCACTTGATTTCAATTAACTGATGTGGCAAACCAATTGACTGAAGGAATTACGAGTTGTAAGGTTGGCTGGTGGGACATGCAAGTGGACTTCATTGTAACTGAGTGATACAAAGTTGTAACAGAGTTGGATGTATAGTTATGTGAATTGTAAAGTAGTTTAACTCAGTTAAGTGAGTTAAACTCAGTTGTGCTAGTTGTAACTAGTTGTACCTAAAGATACACTAGTGAGAGATCAGTGAATTAATTCACAAGGAGTGATCTCACATGCAACTAAAGATTTACTACTGTTAACTACATGCATGTCAGATCCAGTGGAGACCCAGTTGAGAGATAGGTGAAGGGGATAGTTTGACTATCAGTTGTGACATTAGTGGGTGCACACTTGCAACCAAACACACATTGGATATGCCAATGAGGATTGCACAGTCAAGGCAAGGCAAGATCGAATTCATTCAGGGATTGTGATCAGCAGGGATTGCGCAGTGGAGGTAGGATATTGCGAGGCAGTAAATTGGCGCATGTATTTGCCAATTTTTTTTGTATGCCAGCAGGAGAAGCAGGAGACGATTTTATATTGTACTGAGAGCTCTTGGATTAGAGTTTTGTATGAGATTGTTTCATGATCCATGAAATATACATAATATATGATAGTGGGGTTTTTAGCTTTATGATTTCCCGGTAAAAACATCTGTGTTATGTGTGATTGATTTTTCTTCATGTGTTTGCAATTAGCGATTAAATTTCCGCAAATATTTTAGTAGAAGGATTTTGTATTTAACAGTGGCATATAATTGTTAGATCAAGAGAATCCAGGCAATACCTAATTGTATTAAAATTTCTACATAACCAAAATCCTATATAGATATTTGAAATTTTGAGTTTAAGTTGTTTAATCTGTAGAATTTGAGTGCCCCATGGGGTTTTCTAGGGTGTTGAGTCCATTTATTCATTCAAAAATGCATTTTAAATAACAAAAACTTGAATTCTTTCTTGAAATTGTTTTTCCCGATTCTGGTGCAAAAAAAATATTTCGTTTAGGAGTTAGACTACACCTACTTAAAAATAAGGGATGAATGATGAGAGTGATAATAAAGGTTATAATGATATGGAGAAGAATTAAAAATATTTAAAAAATAAAGTGATATCAGTATCGCAGTAAAAATGTGTAGAGGATGTTGGTAAGGGAAAAAGAAAATGTTACAAGGAGATGGTATAAATGAAAAATGAAAAACAAAAATAAATGTAGCATTTTTACAATTTTTCATAATAACAAAGAAATGTATTTTAAATTTAAATATATAAATAAAATAAAATTTTAAATAAAAAAATTATATATTGTTGTTGAGGATATTGATGCCTTGTAGTTTAAAGGATTACAATTGTCAAGGAGGATCTTTTGAGTGGCAATTGGTTCATATCATTGAGACATTTAGGTTCAAGGAGATAAAGACCAACATCATAACCATGTAGTACATCAAGACTTATATCAGGATGGAATGATGTGTTGAGAGGTCTAATGATGTGTACCTAGAGGTGATCAAATAGTAACTAGAAACCACCATATCATCCACTGTCATGATAGATTTGATCAGACAACAGTTGAGTAGACCTACTTTTTCCCAAATGTACTGCCTCATTTTATCTGAGTATTTTGACATATCAACTTATTGGAAAGTGTTTGGAGTCCTGCGTGGTAAATTGTTTTTATCGATGTTTCAGGCTAAATGTCACAACCCATCATCAGGAGGTCTACGGAAGAATCCTGAATTCTCATTTTAGTTGATCAACATCTATGGATAAATAATAATTAAATTAAAATGGTTAAGTATTTTATATCGATTTTTAATGAATAATAGAAATTTATTAAAATATGATTAATAATTAACTAATACAAATTCATGATAAGGTTAATTAAATTTAAATAATAATAAGGTTAATTAATGTAATATTAATGAAAATGATTAATACTCAATTAAAATTAATTAATAGAGTAGTTAATTAATAATGATTAATAATAGTTATTAAGAGGGTTAATTAATGTAATAATAATTAAAATAATGTAATTTATGTAATACTTATTAGGATAATGTGATTTAAATAATGTAATTAAGTAGATAATGTAGTAAAATAAATTTGGTTAGTCATAAATGTGGTTAATAATGGGGCCATGATTTGCTAAGCTTCCACCAATCATCACGATTTAAGTTATTGGGGTCTTTTCAATTTCTAAGGCCTCTCTGATTTTTATTTTTGAATGATCAATAGAGGCAATGACTTTGACCTTCTCCAAGCATATATGGTGATTGGTTATTTTTTAGTGTTCAATTAGAGCATATTTATTATATCTATCATGAATGATATCAACACCATGCTCCATAAATCTGGCATGGATTAATTGGCCAGTTTCCTCAATGTAAACTTCGCCACATCCACAGGGGAATTTCTTATATCTATCATGAATGATATCATCACCATGCTCCTTAAGTCTAGCATGGATTGATCGACTAGTTTTCCCAATGTAAAATTTTCCACATCCACGTGGGAATTTCTTATATCTGTTATGAATGGTATAAGTAGCATGCTCCTTAAGTTTGGCATGGATTCATCGGTCAGTTTCCCCAATGTAAACTTTGTCACATCTACATGGGAATTTCTTATATCTATCAAATGACGTGGTTATATCGACTTATTGTTTGAGGGAATATATTTATAGATGACATGGTTATACATTTGTTATTATGATGATAAAAAATGATATGAATGAATAGATTAGATGGTTATTTGATGATCTAATATATATCTGATGTTCAGATAACATGTTATGCATTAGCGATATGAAATGAATTATTATAATTTTTTTCTTTTGATGAGTTAAATATGATTATGGATATATTAATTGTAGTTATTATTCATACTTTTCAAAGATTTGACATGGAATTTAATAATGATATGTTGGACTTTAGATACAATTGAGAATATTAATTACTTTGTGAATATGTTTGTATGTTGATTTGAATTATGAAAAGTATTGATGAATTTATTTAGTGAATGCAGGAACAAGAAATGTGTTTGTTGATTAACCAACACACGATTGACGTAGTTATATGAATCTATAAAAAAACATTATCAAGAGATGTGGAGTAGCATTCTTCTTCCCACCTATTAGTGTCCCAACATTGTTATGGGTGGAAAAATGTGGGAACTTTTACCTTGAGGTTGCATGCGGTTGTGAGGGTAGGCCATAGAATTGGTTACTCATAAGAATCAACTAAGGAGCACACAATAAGGTGAAAACATTATCACTTAGTAACCATTAGTCCCTCAATAAGGGAAGTCATGAGAGTTAACAATTGTCTTTGTTCTTGCATCATTTCCCCGTCAACAAATGCAAGTTCTTGAACGCCAACACTCATGGCACCCTTGGAATTACAATAAGTAATTATTGACGAGAATAATGTGCTCGGAACCCTTGGTATCATTGGGTAAATGTGTCCTAGAAATCAATTTCTAGTAATCTGCAAAAAAAATCCTAAGAAAACTAGTAATTATGTATTTCATTTTAGGTGAAAGATTAATATCATAGCATGTTTTAATTTAAAAATACAAATAAATTAATTGTATTGAGATCATTTATGAGACCCTAAACAAAAATATCAAAATAAATTCTCCAAATAAGGGAATAATGTTGGCTGAATGCATGAAGATGAGTTACACTATTGGGCAAAATGTGATAATGAAATTTCAAAATTTTACTCTTCTATCGAATTGAAACCCTCAAAATTCATATAAGCATTGTGAATTTTGATTCGAAGTAAAAAGGATATTTGTGGAGAATTATGTTGTTGTCCTAATGATATTTTTTGCAAAAAAAATTAGTGTCGTATAATATATCAATTTTCCATTAAATGAAATGGTCGTTCTTGCAAATTTCCACACATCTTAAGAGGTATGCATGTGTTTGCGTAGCATAACTTAGTCTTATATATAGATATAGATATATATATTACCATGATATACATGGAGGGAACTAAGTTTTTCATATTAAAATATTATTTTTTATGCAAAATTGTATTTTTTTATTATTTTTTGAAGTTGGTGAAGTAATATTTCAATTACATTTTGTAGACACATGTGCTCACTTAAGGTTTATTTAAACTATTTAAATAAATTGAAAAACCAAGAATACCCTTTTGAAGAGAACTCATAAATGAAGATAGTGGTATTTTTGAAATTTTTTCGTCATTTGTATTTTATTTATTTATTCATCCTCTTTAAAATTGTCCAAAAAGAATTCAAGCATTATTTTTAAAAGAAATTAGATGAAATTTATTGATATGTATATGAAAGATTGAGAGTTTATGGTACAGTTTGCAAGTGAAATGATTAGGGTTCTAAACACTTATTTCAATTTCATTAACACATTAACATGATTTAAAACTCAATTTTGCAGAAAATTATGAAGATATTAATACCATAACAGTATACACAAGACATGAAATGATGGGGGAGTTCACCCCTCTTGGGATACATCTCCTGGTCCAGCTTCCAATGTTGGGCCGCTTTGGCTATGCTCAAAATTATGTGTTTACATCAAGTTACAATGCTCAGAATGCTAAAAAAATGTCTCCAATGGCTCTAGAACATTTAAAAACACCTAGTTGGGCTCTTACTGCACTCAAAAAGGTCAAAAAATGACTGAGTTATGCTCCAATGATTTTTTTTGGTAATTATCCTACAATTTACACTTCCCTACAATATGTTCTACAATTTATGCCTTTTTCGACCACATGGAGTGATAAATTCACCCCACGCTGAGGAGATTCCTGCAGCACCGGGTATTATTTGTCGAATAGTTAAATGCGCTCGGTCAGAATTAAACCATTAAAAACACGCCAAGTGGTTGCATTACCACCATTGATTTCAAAGTTTAAGAAAATTCCTGTTGGTGGTGTAACTCTGGTTGAAGTAACCGTGGGTTGAGCATCAAGGTTTAGGGTTAGCGGGAACCCTGCCCAAGGTAGGTTCCACTCCCCTCCACATCAAACTTTGACTATGGCATAAAATGTTACATGTGCTCACTGCGGAATCTCGCTGTTAAGGTTCTCAAATCATCCACCCACCGACTTTGCATAAGTGTTATAACATATGGCTTTTTGGTGGCATGAAACCTTGCCTGTCCGCTGGTTTATTTATGTTGTTTGGACTTTGGGTTATATCACATTAATGTATGGTTGGGATTTAATATATATCCACCACCTATTATAACACAAGTTTTAAACTTTGGAACATGTGGTGGATTAAATTTGGGGTCAGGGTTAACCCATGACCCTGGTTGGTTGATCGGGGTCTAGGGTTAACCATGGTCCCCACCTCTGACCTTGCACAAGCAAACTTAAATAGAACTTGCAAACCATACATAGTAAGAAACATGCGACATTCTAGTGGTTAGGTCTGTGGTTTCTTGGTGGGAGGTCACGGGTTCAAATCCTGTGGGTTTCTCGACCTCTATAACAAAATTTTGCATGGCCATTAGGAGTCCACATGGTAGCCTTTGATTGGCCCACGTTGATCTCTCTAATTGTTCCAACAAAAAAACCCATTTACCAATGAAATCAAACCAAATTCGAACCAATAACACGATGTCATGTGTCGATCAACCACTGGCCCTTAGAAACACAGTTATATTCCCAGTCATGGCCTAGTCAGCGTACAGACTGCTCACTAGGCATCCCTGCAAACTCTTTTTTTTCAAATTTTTATATGTTTCCCAAATCAATCAGAATGTGATATCGAGAGTATCCGATGTCATATTCTAGTGAAATAAGTTGCATTGGATTCATGGAGACAAGATCTATGCTTTGGCAATAATTTTGAGCCAATCCAAGCACTTTGACTTTTGAGCACTTTCTTGATCCATTAGGTCAATTATAATATGAATTTGAAAAATTCAAAATCATATGTCATTGGATAGAGGTTTCCTTCATGAATCCAACATGATCAACTTCGCCACCCAAGGAAAAATTTTCCCCTAAGCCTGTTAGAGTACAAAATGGTGTTGCAGAAAAATTTGAAGAAGGGATGCTAAAATTGTGGTTCTTAGGACCTCAGAAGGTCGATCAAGCACTTAAAATGCTCGGTCGATTGCTTAAATTTTAAATTTGAATAGCACGATCAAAGGTTTAAGACTTCCCTGATCGAGCCATTTACATGGTTAACCATGAGCTCGATCGAGCTATCAAGCCTCTATTAAAAAAAAACAAATCCTTATGTGAATCCCATAATATCATAGTTTAGGTTTTAGAGTCAATAAATATCTAAAATTTAATCCATTAATAATTTAACAAAGTCGATATGATATTATTTTACTAAAAATGAAAATTCAACTAGATCTAGGCTATGAACAATATTAGAAATTTTTTATGTTATTGCAATGAGAGGCACATTCTATAGCTTAATATGGGGGAAATGTGTAAATATGCATGTCCATACACAAAATATGTCTTATCATATACCTTGAATTTGAATGGATCATAAATTTACCTTCCAAAAAAGTTTTTACCACATTAAAATTCCAAACTAAAATTAAATCCTTTACCACATTAAAATTCCAAATTTTATTATATCTTTTGTTATAATGTCATGTAGAAACCTTATTAAATTTAATATTAACATTGAAATGTATTATTATTATTATTATTATTAAATTCGATATTAATTTTAAAATAATAATATTAATACATTTTAAAATTAAAATTATTAAAATTATTAATTTTGTATTAATATAATATTAACTTTAATTTAATATAAAATTTGTTATATGATAATATATATTAATATGTTAGGATATATATTAGCTCCAAATATATATGGGAGGGAAGAATAAAGACCTAGAGTTATAGAGGTGGAGACATAGAGGGAGTGACAAGGGAGAGATGGAGATAAAGTGAGGGAGAGAGAAGATGAGTGAAGAAATAGAGAAAGAGAGGAGAGAGTGGGCGAGGGGGGGGGGGGGGGGCACAAATATGGAGAGAGGGAGAGGAGGAGAGTTTGGAGGAGAAAGAGAGGGGGAGAGAGATATATGGAGTTGGATGAAACGATAGTAAGGGGAAATAAAGAGAAATAAAGGTGGAGAGAGAGAGAGAGAGAGAGGGAGTGACAACGGAGAGATGGAGAGAGAGTTTGTATGTTTCAGGGCGTGATAGAAAGACCAAAAAGGAGATATCGAGAGAATGAATATATAGAATGAGAGGGAGGGAGATAGTGACAGAGTTGGAGGGGGGGGGGAGAGAGAGAGAGAGAGAGAGGTGGGAGAGCAATGGAGAGAGATGAAGGAAGAGAGAGAGGACTTGAGAGTGAGGGAGATGGAGGTGGAAGGGGAAAAATATGGAGGTAAGAATAAATACATAGAAGAGAAATTTGAAGATAGAGAGAGACAGAGTGACAATGGAGATGAAGAGAGAGGGAGAGAGGAGAGTAGGAGGGAAGAGAGATAGAAGGGGAGACAAAGGGAAAGAAGGGGAAGAGAGAGAGAGAAAGGGAGAGAAGGGAAGAGAGAGAGAGAGGGATAGAGTGAGGTAGAGGGAGAGGGAGGGAGATATAGATAGATATGGAGAAAAAATGTGTATGTTTTAGGGGTGATATAGAGAGGTGAAGAAGGAGAGACAAAGCCAGACATAGAGATATAGATGGAAGGAGGAGAGAGGGAAGAAGAGAGATATTGAGAGAGGGAGGGAGGGAGAGGTAGATGGATATAAAGAGAGAGAGTGTGCATGTGTTTGGGGGTGATATATAGAGACAAAAAGGAGACATGGAGGGAGATATAGATATAGATGGATAGGGGAGATAAAGGGAAGAAAAATTCTTGCACTAGATGCATTGATTTCAATGTAGATGTTGATTTTTAATCCTGTTTGATTTATTGCTCTAGATGAATTGATTTTTGTGTAGATATTTATTTCTAATTCTATTTGATTGCTTGCATTATATGCATTGATTTTATTAAATAAGTTAATTTCTAATCTTGTTTGATTGCTTGCATTAGATGCATTGATTTCAGTGTAGATGTTGATTCCTAATCCTATTTGATTGTTATCAATAGATGCATTGATTTCAGTGTAGATATTTATTTCTAGTCCTATTTGATTACTTGCATTATATGTGTTGATTTCAGTGTAGATTTTGATTTATAATCCTGTTTTATTTTTTCATTAGATGCATTGATTTCAGTGTAGATGTTGTTTTCTCATCCTATTTGATTGCTTGCATTAGATGCATTTATATGAGTGAAGATGTTTATTTTTTATTTGATGTAACTAGATGTATGGGGTACATTAATTTCAAGGTAATTATATTAACATTGTGCATTGATTTCAATGTAAGCACAAAAAAATTATTGACGACGTGCATTTATTTCTATGTTACATTAATTCAACCATAAATAAAATACTTGAATTTTCATCTCAAATAAAATCTTCACTTAATTGAAATATTTGCTTCCTGAAACTGTAAACTATTTGTGATTAACTACACACACACACACACACACACACATGCATATATATCATGTTATCACTAAGCTCTTGTAGATAACCTCAAATGAAAAAAAATCAAATAAAAATTATTTGTAACTTTCACACACACACACACACACACACACACATATATATATGATATCTTATGTCGGTTCCACGGTAAAACATTTGGCCTGCAACCCGCGTGCTGCCTGCTTCAGCTAGTGCTAGGGTTGCCGCCACCATGGAGGAGCAGGGCTCACCTCGAGCCTCCTCTCCTCCCCCCCTCCTCTGCCATCGCCAAATGTAGATGCCTTCAGCTCGTTGATAGCCTCCCTACCAAAGAAGAAGAAGGCAGAATATTTGAAGTTTGTCAAAAGGCTGGAAGAAATGTCAGCAGTGTCTCTTCCACTAGATGGTCCAATACAGGTAGCCTTGACTATGTCTGAGAAAACGCTTGTGGGGAAATTTACAGGCCTGTGGCCGTCTCCAAAAGCCATAGAAGCCTGAGTTATAAAGAACTGGAAACCTTTGATTAACCAGAATGTCACCTCTTACTTCCTGGGAAGAGGATAATTTTTATTCAAATTCACCTCCAAAGAGGATAAGGAGCTGATCTTCAGGAATGACCCATACTTTATGGGGCCACAAGGGCTGTATCTAAATAAGTGGACTCTAGACTTCGACCCAGTAGAGGACGTTCCATCAGCGGTTCCAATGTGGCTTATATTGCCTAATCTCTCAATACACTACTGGAACTGGGACTCCCTGAAACACATCGGGGATGCACTATGCAAATTCATTGACAGGGAAAACAATAAATATCAATATGACTATGCACGGATCTGTGTGGAGGTGGATCTAGAATTAGGGCTATCAGAGGTTATCAAAATCAACGTCGGAAGATGGACTCATATCCAGAAGCTATATTATGAGCAACTACCATTTAAGTGCCGGGGGTGTCACGAATACGACCACTTCGCCAGAAATTGCCCAAAAAAGAGTGAGGAGGACAAGGAGAAAGAGGAGGGATGGAAGCTGGCTAAGAGGTCAAAAGCTAACCCAAAGGCCTCTAATCCGATAGGTCCAGAAAGGGGCAAAGGAAAAAAACCCAAAGGGGGCAGCTCGTCCTAGTAAAACCCTCCAGCAAAAGCTTCAGAAAACATGTTTGGGCCCCTTGGCTCAGCTTCACAAAAAATCCCTGAAGTTGATTGGCTTCAGAAGGAAATTACTGAGAACACAATGACAAATGATTCAAGGCAGGGGGGAAGAGAAACAAAAAGCTCCAAAGATAAGAAAACAGTGAGTGATGAGGAAAACCAAGGCTCAGAAGAATCTGAAGAGGAAGGAGAGATAGGAGACTCTCAAGCCACGGTCAAAAGATCGGCGAGGGGAAGGATGTCAACCAGGGAGAAGAGAGAGAAAGAAACATACAAAGACAAGTTGAAAGGTAGCCAGCCAACTTTGGAAATTTTTTTTGCTAAAACCCCAAAGATGGCAAGAAATCAGGGATAGGGCTCCAAGGGAGGCCCTCGCACTCATTAAAGTAAGTAATTAAGGTGATCTCCTCGAACTGTAGAGGTTTGGGGAGTGAGACGAAAGAATAAGCTATGAGGAGTCTAATCATGGAAGAAAACCCAAACATAATGCTAGTTCAGGAGACAAAATTAGAGGATAATTATTTCCTCCAAAGAAACAAAATTTTTTGGAACAAAGGTGGGACTAAGGCTGTCTCGGATAGATGGGCCTCGGGAGGTTTGGACACTCTTTGGAATGCTTCCAAACTCAATCTAGTATCCTAAAATCATAATTTTCATTGGTTGTTTACGGAGTTTCAACATTAAGAATCGAAGGAAGTTTTCATTCTCTTCAATGTCTATGTTCTGGTTAACACAGGGGAAAAGAAGAATTGTTGGGACTCTCTAAGAGACATGGCGGATGGGGAGGAGCTGGAAAACATTCTAATTGTAGGAGATCTTAACATTACCCTAAGCTAGGATGAAAAGTGAGGGGGATGTATTGTGAGAGACCTAACTAAAGAGTGGGTGGAGGATCTCATTCATGATTGGGATCTTCTCAACATCAAGCCTTGCAGAGGTAAGTACACCTGATCAAATAAACGTTTAGGCCATCGGCATATTGCTGCAAGATTAGACAGATTTCTCATCCAAAGTTCCTTCCTTCTTCTTGGCCTAGATGCTAAGATGAGTATTCTTACTAGTAGTACCTCGGATCATAAACCCATCAAGCTTTATCTTTCTGCCCAAAGGAATTTAGGCCATATCCCCTTCAGATTTAGTCCACTCTGGATAAATCAAAAGGACTTCTTAGAGAGGGTAGAAGAAATTTGGAAGAAGCTTGTCATGGGTTCCCCGTTCTTTGTATGGGAGGAGAATTTGAGAAGAGTGAAAATAGCTTTGAAAATTTGGGCCAAAAACATCCCTAGCCATGCGGATGAAAGAAATAAAGTCCAATAAGTTCTTGAGAACCACCAAGCCCAAATGGAAGAGGTAGAAATTTCGAGTGAAATTCTAAAAAGGGAGGAAGAGTTGTAGCAAAAATTTCAGAAGACTTGTAGATAGGAGGAGGATTACTGGAGGCAAAAATCCTGAAGTCTTTGGTTGCAAGCGGGAGACAGGAACTCATCCTTCTTCCACAAGCAAGCCCAAGCAAGGAGAGGTTTCAATTCTATTTCAGAAATCAGGGATGAATCCCAAACTTACGATGACTTTTCAAGCATTAAAAGGGCTGCCTTCAATAATTTCAAAAGTCTATTCAATGAAGAAGAGGTGTAGGGATGCAGGCCTAAGCTTTTGGATGAGGTTCCCACCAAGATCACGGTTAGAATGAACCAGAAGTTGGAGGCTAAGGTTACTAGGAAAGAAATAAAGGCTGCCTTGTTTGCCATGAGCCCAGACAAAGCCCCCGGTCCGGATGGTTTCACGGCAAATTTTTTCCAAGTTTGCTGGCAGATTGTGAAAAAATATCTCCATAAAATGATTCTAAAATCTCAAGCCTGTAAGAAAACTAGGGGTAGCATGAACTCTACCTTTCTAGCCCTCATTCTGAAAGAGAAGGGAGCTAACTCCTTCAATAAGTTCCGACCTATTTCCATGTGCAATATAGGATACAAGATCATTAAAAAGGTTATTTCCATCAGATTGAAAGGTATTATTTCAGGCATTATTATGGAGAACCAAGAGAGCTTTGTTCAAGGAAGGCAAATTGCGGATAATATTATCTTAGTGCAAGAGGTGATACACTCAAGCCTGAAGAGAAAAGAAAAAGGTATGATTGTTAAGCTTGATCTTGCAAATGCGTTTGATAGGGTAAGGCATACATTTATGTTCGAAGTTATGCATAAGTTTGGTTTTGGGTCTGGTTTCATTTGTTGGATCAGAGCCTGCATATCTAAGCCATGGATTGCTCCGTTGGTGAATTGTCGAGCAACAGATTTTTTTAAAGCTTCTAGAGGGCTTCGGTAGGGATGCCCTCTCTCCCCTCTGCTCTTTGTACTCCAAGCCTTTGTCTTAAGATTTTTTCTGGAGAAAAGAAGATCAGATCAGGATATTCTAGGCCTTAAAATTGTGAGAGGAGCAAAAGAAATCAATCATTCCTTATTTGCAGATGATTCCTTGCTCCTTGGGGCAGCTTTTTTTCACTCTGCCAAACAGTTTAAATTGGTTTTGGATGAATTTTGTGGTGCCTTGGGCAGTATATTGAATGCTAGGAAGTGCCATTTTTAAGTGAATTGAACGCTATAGCAAGATTTTGGGGCTTTGCTGGATCCAATCGATGGACGTCTTTCAAGTATTTTGGGTTTCCTATATTTCAGAAAAATCCTTCAGGTAAGGATTGGATTCCACTCCTTGACAAATTTAAAAGTAAGTTACAGGCTTGGGGGTTTTCATGGCTGAATCTAGTAGGGAAGAAAATGCTCATTAAGTTAGTCCTGAACAATCTCCCAACCTATCAAGCTTCGCTAATGCTAGCTCTGCTTGGTATCCTCAGGAAAATGGAAGGCTTAATAAGGAGATTCTTCTGGAAAGGTGGAAAACAAAACAGAAGAAGATTGTCGCTTGTCAACTCGGACAAAGTCACCAAGCCAATATTAGAGGGTGGTCTAAACTTCAAAGATATGAGGCTGCAAAACATAGCGTTGGGGGCCAAAATTCTCTGGAGGCAAGTTGCCCCTAAGGCTGGTTGGGCTCAACGCGCTCTTTGGAAGAATAATTTCAAAGGGCAAAGGAAATGATGCCTTGACAGGCCCGTTCAATCCATTAATGGAACTCAAATCCATGAGCTCTGTGTGCAGGCCCAGTCACTCATCCAAGACCATATGTATTGGGTCCCGGGGAATGGGAAATCAATTGACCTGTGGGAGGATCGAATAATGAATAACGCCCCCTTTGTGGGTGCATAATATCTTTAGGATCTGCGATGCTGGATGAAGAGCGCAAGAATAGTCACACTGTGGGACATTTCGACCTGGAAAGACAAGGTCTGGGCGGAGTGGAAAAAGCTGGAAATGCTGCGAAGCCTGGGAAATGCATAGCTGGAGCTTCAGATCAGACTCAAAGGGAAGGCTGCCATTCATGAAAAGAAGCATGATCAGATAAGCTAGGGTTCAAAATCTGGAGTTTACACGGTGGCGCAGGAAATTCCTCACGTTCCTCCTTGCCCAGCGTTGTAGAAAGGGCTGTGGAGACAGAAAGGCATCCAAAAAATCGATATGTTCAGTTGGCTTTTATGCCACAATCGAGCTCTTATGGAAGACAGCCTCAAGAGGAAAGGCTTCCATGGCCCATCCAGATGCTCATTGTGTCTGGAAAACGAAGAAAGTGCTCAACACATAATGCTGGAAATCTGGGAAGAAGCATTGAGCCACTAGGCTGCGAAAATTAGGTTCCCCTCCTCCATATTTTACCTGTATGCATCATGGCTAGACTGCTACCCTGGAAAGCTCCCAAACAACATTTGGTTTAAATCTGGTTGGCTGATTTTGCCAAAGCTGGTATGCTGGAAAATTTGGTTGGAGCGGAATAGCATAATTTTCCAAGGTAAAGCGCATAATGAAAAATAGATCATGACCAAGATAAAAAGTACTCTTAAAGAGTTCCTGAGTGAGCAAGTGGGGAACCTCACCGATAAAAACTTATCCTCTCATGAGGTGGAGTGGGGTGGTTTGCTCGGATTACAGCTCTCCAATGCATATATTTAGGAGGAAAAGAAAAAATACTGGCAGATTAGATTTATTGAGGAGAACTTCTACAAATGGAATAAGGAAATGGATTTCTATTCCTTGTTCTTTGGCGGGGCGGCCAAAGGGAATCTGGGGAATGCAGGTGCTGGTGGAGTCATTAAGAATATGGAGAGCCAAACTGAGCATAGGTACACTTGGGGTCTAGGCCAAGACACCAATACCCAAGCGAAGGCGATGGCGTTGCTGCAAGGTCTCAAGTTACTACATAAGGTGGGTCTCAAGGAAGCAAAGGTCATTGGAGATTCTCAAACTCTTATAAAAATGCTAGTGGAAAAATCAGATTCGAAGGATCTTTGGTTAGCTAGATTGATGGCAAGAATCAAAAAGCTTGCTAGCTCTTTTCAAAATTTAAGCTTCTTCCATGTTTTGCGGAACAACAGCAAAGAGGCTGATATGGAAGCTAATAGAGATGCTCTTCTTCCTGCAGGCACTCTTTTATGCGATGGGGAGGAAAATTGGGATCCAATTCCATGGTAGTTTTGTTAATGTTTTATTGTCTATTACTACAACAGTTTGTATGTGTCTTTAAGTTAGGAAAAATCTTGTCGCTAATCTGGATTGTTGAATCTAAGAAGCTTCAATATGTCAGAATTAGAGATAGATTGACTCTGGTCATGGGGGAAAATCAGGAGATGTCCCGACGATATTGTAATCACGTAATTGGGCATTCATGCCTAGAATTTTAATACCAAATCATAATTGTTTCTAAAAAAATAAAATAAATAAAATAAAAAAACAAAAAAAAAAATTTACATCTCCACATTTTTTAAAATGACTTGTGCAGACTGCAATTGCATGTTTTAATAGAAAATAGTGGCTCGGTCAAGGATTTGTTTAAACCCTCAATCGAGCTATTTTTTATAACTCAAGGAGCTCGATCGAGTGCTTAAAAATGGCTTGATCAAGCTATTGAAGACTGAAATTGTCCTCTTTTTGATAATCCTTTTGCCTTCCTTTTTATCCTTTACATAATAATTTTGTTGCAGTTTCAAGCTAAAAGGTCATCCTAGATATGCTCATGCATCTAAAAAGGTATTAATCATACATGATTTATGATCTATTCTTTATTTGTGAAATTTAATTTAAACAGTCCTACAACTATTGAATCTCATTCATTTTGCAACTAACCAAGAATCATGTAGCTATCTCCATGGTTAGACAAGTTATAGTGCACCAGAGGACGAATAAAAGGTACCAACAAATGGAAAATGGTCAGTATATGGATATCCATCTTTCTTGGTGATCTAGAAAATTACATGGTTTGAGAGATCTAGAAGTCAAACCAGAAGTCAACTCCAGTTATAACACTCCAACAATAAGCAAATTTTGAAGGCGTTTCATAGCAGGATCAAGCGAACGTGCAAATGATTGAGAAACCTTCAAATTCGATGTGTTCGATCAAATCCCTCATGATTTTCTCTTTCAGAAGAAAATCATGAGGAGAATGACTTTGATCTTAATTTTAATTCTTAGTTATTAGATTAGTCAAGTTGCCTCTCGACTTAGGACTCTTGAAACAATTATTTAATAAAGGTGTATAAAAAACCTTTAGGAGGCTAGAGATAGTGGTTATCATTGTTAATTGTTGCAATCCCTTTGTATTGAAGACTTTTGCGATTAATATAAAACACTTTGTTTCCAGACCAATTCGTGACTAAGTGATTTAAAATTTGATTGCATACTTTCACTCAACAAGAGCCCCCTCTGCAGAACTATAATTATATATTATATTTTGATTATGTTAATTGTGATTCGTTTGATTAGTAGCCTTCTTTCGCTGTATTCTATTGATCAATTCCTAGTTTAATTTTTTGTTGTTTACAAAAAAAAAAACACTCATAAAAATGTAAAAATATTTTCTTTCCATCGTTCATTTCATTCACCACTTTTATTCAGTAATTCAGTTCATTTTGTTAATCGATTTCATGGATGATGAATAGATGGATTTTGAAGTACAACTGTGCACACTAGTAATCCTTTGAAGCTACAAATTCAATTTGATATTTTGTTGAAGAAGTCTAGTTGATGTATTTCCTTTGCCCAAGTAGAGTAGAGATAGTTAGAATGCTTTAATATTTTTCAATTAGAATTAGAATTCATTTTTTGCAAATAGAATTAGAATTTCCTTTCTGCGAGTAGAATTAGAATTTCCATTTTTCAATTTGAATTAGCATTTCCTTTTTGCACCTAGAGTAAGAATTTCCATTTTGTGATTAGAATAAGTTGTGATTTTGAATTCATAGATTAAAATTCATTTCAATTTTCCTTGAAGTATTTTTTAATGGAAAGAAAATGTGTGTGGGAACACTGTGATTCAATCTAACATTCATTCATATTTAGATCAATTTCATCTTAAAAAAAAAATTAGAACTCCTAGCATATATTGTATACATGCACTTCATAAGTACACAAACCTTGGTTGACAAGTAATGAAGTAATTTAAAATCAGTTAAACTACCCAACACGGGCACTTAAAATGCTCGATCAAGTCATTTTTTTTCTCACCTAAACGTGCCCTTCCTTTCCAAAAAGTGTAACCCAAATCCATGCTTTTTCCCTGCTACCTTTAAAATGATGCATAAATATAAATGTTGTGTATGAAACTAATATAAATCAGTTATTTATTTATAGTAAACTTCAATTCAAGAGCACTCTTAAATCATAGGGAAAATTTAGGAATGAGATACTTAACTAAAATTTGAAATTATAGATAGAAATCTATATGTAAAAAGCAATACTAAGAACTAATAGTTAACTACACATATTACTACCTATGTGGCACAAACATTGGAAAATTAAAGGAGATTTAACAGATGACAAAGAAGTAAAATAAAACCTAAAGAAGAGGGTGAGTAAAATATTTTACTTTTAATTTTTAAAACTAGTGATTATATGTACACATTCATGTGAATTTCATATGTAAAGATGAAAATTAAGTACTTTAGAAAATACTAAATTATAATTTTGAATCCTCTAGGTTTAGCTCAATTGATCAAGTCCCCATTGTTAAAGCACCAGTGTTATTGAGAGG
Organism: Pinus albicaulis; assembly: GCA_034641835.2. Lineage (NCBI taxonomy): Eukaryota > Viridiplantae > Streptophyta > Pinopsida > Pinales > Pinaceae > Pinus > Pinus albicaulis. The sequence goes on from CM076570.1 coordinate 988,576,617, forward strand.
TCACAGGTTCAATTCTCTTGACACCCTAGGGGTTAGGCTTCGTGGTTGAACTGACAAGAATTCATCCCTTCGGGTGGATATGCCTAGTACAAATATTCCATGGATGTAGCGATCTACGATCTCTCGTTTATATATAATTTTTCATTGATGTCAAAGTGTCATAACCCATGATTATTAAAAAAAAATGATTGGGGATAGGAGAAAACACTATTGATGCACCATATTACTGGATGGATGTCATGATTTCAATGCTAATATTGATTGATATTGTTGAGAGTTTGGTCATTGTGGATTGTGAAGAAGTGGGGAACTTCTCAAGTTTCAAGATTCAATCCTCAATTATGTAGAGAGAGTTTTTTTTCATGCAACCCTAGTATAGCTTGGGGGTCTTAAATGAAGAAGAGTACCCATGGAGTTTGGTAGGGAGGTCAACTAATTGGAGTTTGGTAGGGAGGTCAACTAATGGATCTCTATGATAAATAAAACTTACACAAAGACTTTGGAAAGCTAGTGAGAGGAACTAGAAAATCAACACAACACTTGTGGCTTCACTTTAAGATCAAGAATTTTCTTTGGTAATGGTAACTCTACTTAAATTTTTGAATTTCATTATAAAATATTATAAAACAAATTATAATAAAATGGTTGGATGTAAAAAAGTTGAAATTGTTGATTTGAATTTATTATACTATTGTATTTGTCATTAGAATAAAATATATTATTGCAAAATATTTTTATGTTGAAAGTTATATATTTACCACTAATTTATATAATTAACTATAAAGGGCAAACATAGCTAGGGTTTCATGAAGGTGATGGGCGGCAGGGAGTTGGGGAGAATTTCTTATGTTTGTAGGGGGTTAACAATATGTAGGATTTAGAGATGATATATTATTCTCATATCCTTGGACATGATGAAATTTTTGTTTATGATGCGAACTTTAGACATTCCAAAGCAGTTTCGAACTGGTTTGGTGAACCCTCGAAATGGGGATTGGCCTCATTTGGGGGGGATTTATGTTGGAGGAAGTTTAGTCTTTTGCTCAGGTGATCGATGGTTATGGTTCTATGATCATGGAATTTTTACCATAGGTAAATTGTGATTTTACCCTACCACCGATGCATGGCGGTATGACAACGTCAGAAGAGTCTCGGGGTTTTAACCCATTGAGAGCCCTTATTTCCCATAGGCTTTAGTTTCTCAACTCAAGGGTCAATTCTAGATGGGGTACAATAATTGTGGTTTCAAAATTATTCAAACATTTCTATGGGGGTGGGGGTTTTACCATTTTTTTCCCATTGAAGGTGGTCTTCACTCACTAGTGTCTGGTCAAGTCTTAGTAGCAAAGCAGGTCGCAAAATACTTTCAACCAGTCTCTATAATATTTTTAAGTCATTTCTGGAAAAATGGGAAGGAGGGGACTAGTTGGTAAGGCCTAAAATTTGTGGCAGTCAAGGCAAGGAAGACGGTAGAGTGGAAGGATCTCTTTCACCTGCTAAGGGAGCATATGGTTGTGATCTCTAAATAAAGAAGAATGAGGTTTTGGAGAGTCTTAAAAGTCCCACCACTTATAAGCCCAACTTAGGGGACGATGTAGAAATGGATTAGGTGGTTTCATTGGCAGAAAAATATCTAGTTGGAAGGGAAAGAGGGCACAAATTTAACATCCAGACTCTGCAGAAGTGGTTAAGGGATACAATTGGACCAAAGGAAAAAAGCCTTCCTGAAATTTTCTCGCTAGAAAAGGGTTGGATCTATATTAACTTTGGTTCACATGAGGAGGTAAAACAAATTGCGAAAAAAAATTTGGTCTATAAATTCGATTCTAGTCATGTTCAAATTTTGGTCCCCACACTTTGATGTAATCCATGAGTGACTAGATGATGTCCCCATTTGGGTTCAGTTCTCTAGTTTACCTTCTCATATGTGGAATAATAAAATCTTCAAAGATCTCAGAAATAGTATTGGGATCTTTCAAGATGTTGATTAATCATTTAAGGAGACTGAGGACATGTCAATGGCTAGAATCCTTGTGAGTTTGGACCTAAATAATTGCTTACATGAAACTATCGGCATTAGCAGAGGAATTGAGAGAATTTAGGTGCTCAATTATAAAGATGTTTCCTTTTAGTGCAAGAGATGTCATAAGTATGGTAACATCGTCAACCACTATAATATTCCCTTTGAAAAAGGCTTGGCATAAGGTGAGGCCAAGAAAATAAAAAAGGATACTTTAGTAGATCTAGGGGTGAGCATTAAGGAAAGGAAATGGGGTCTAATGAGGGGGTAAAAACGATTTTTTAGGCTCAAGTTAGATGGAAGCAGACCCATAGTCTCAACATCAACTTGATGGGGATGGGCTACCCCTGCTAGTTATTGGAGGGTTTTCAATCTCAGTTTCACATCCTCTAGTTTTTATTTCATCCCTTTGTAATGTTACTTTGCTTGCAATTTTTTTGGTTTTGGGGAATGATTTAGGTTCTACATCTAGGGGTATGGGATCTGGAGTCTCGCACTAAGTTTCTATGTGCATTCCTGCACATGTCAATTATCCTGACCCCTTCCTGCCACTTTCATTTCTTCCCCAATAGCCTTTACATCTTCTGGTTGTTTTGGGGAACAAGAAGTTGGGGAGATTATTTATAACCTAAGATCTACAAATATTTTCCCTCTTGGAAAAGATCAATCAGGAGGTCTAGGAAAAGTTGTTCTTTCCTCTCTTAGCTCCAAGGCTTATGGGAGGAAATCACTCATGTCCAAATTCAAAGAGAAAGCTACAAAAGAGTTGGATGTTGGTAGACATTTATCCATTATTGTGGTGCTTAGATATTTGAAAGCCTAATGAGTGGTTAATTAATGGAAATCCTATCTTTTAATTACAGAGGTTTGGTAAGTCCCTCCAAAAAAATTACTCTTAAGAGGATAGTAAAAGTCGAGTGTTTGGACCTATATTTTATTTAGGAAACCTTGGGAGTTATGGAGGAAATCACAAAAACGTCAGAATCTCTATTATAAGTTTATTGTTTCATAGCCTCAGATGCTCGAGGTCATTGCAAGGGCCTTGTTGTTGGTTGGGATATTCACAGAGTTCTTATGCTTAATTTCTGGAGTTTATTTTCTCGGTTTGGATTGAATTTTTATGTTATGAGTTGGGTGCTCCATTTACTTGTATAAATTTTTATGGTCCTTGTGAAAGTAAAGTGGATTCTAGACAAAATTATTTGTGATGAAGGTGATAGAAGCATGGAATTTGATTATTAGGGGTGATTTAAACTTCTCTTTGGACACTATTGAGCTTTGGGTGATTTAAACTTTCATATTAGATCAAGTCTACCAAAATCCAACATAGCAACATTTTTAAAATGATGAACATATAGTTTTTTCAATGGATTAGTCTAGCAATGATTATAGTAGCATGTTAGGACATCCACCAAGGTTCAATTCATTAAAGCCATGCATAAGAAATTGGGGCCAAGTGCGAGTCATGCACGAGTTTGAGGGAATAGTACCTACCTATCACAATAGCTTAGCCAAATGTAAGTTCTTGTGTTAATGGTTCACCCCTCTAGGGTTGTTCACTCATGGAAACAAGCCATTTGAGATGCCAAATCTCTTTAGGCATGTGGAAAACAGGGAAAATTTTAAGGATGGAAGTTTATATTAAACTTTAGCAACCTTGGCAAATATTACTAGTCCCTAATATCCAAATTTTAAAATTTTTGATGATAAATTTGTAAAAAATCAATATTTATAATTATTTTATATTAGAAAATATATAATACTGGCGATTTTTGAGGTGAAATAAATTTTTACTATAAAATTTGGGTGAATTCATTTTTAGAAAAATGGAAATTGGTGATTTTTTTTTTTTAAAGCATTCAATATTAGCCCCTAAAATTTTCCCTGATGGAAATGTTTTTAAATGAGTTTAAAGGAGGAACTTAAAAAATAAAATATAAATAAATAAAGATATAAACTTGAAAACATGTGCCTAGGAGATTGATGAGAGAATTGAACTAGAGGAAAGAGTAGAGACACCTATGATTAACGTCTCTTTTTGCTTCCTTTCTTGCGTCTAGAGCCCATTTTTGGTGTTATTTGCGTCAATTTGTCGAATATGGTGCAAAAATTGATGCAGAATTTTCACTGAGTTTTGCACCAGGTCTTACACCAAGTTTAGCACCAGGTATTGCAATAGGTTTTGCAACAGGTTTTATGCCAATATTTGTGACATTTGTTTCACCAGGTTTTGCATCAAGTTTGGCACCTAATTTTGTTTCACCTACTTTTGCATCCTCTATTGCATCCACTTTTTGTGCCTACACTTGCATCAACTTTTGCAACATATTTTGCATCCATTTTTGCATCATTTTTTGCATCCCCTTTGCACCAAGTTTTGCATCGACTTTTGTGTCTACTTTTGCATCTACTTTTGTGGCATCCACTTTTGCATCTTTTTTTGCATGCATATTTACATCCTCTTTTGCATCTATTATTCTATCCACTATTGCATCCAATTTTGTTGTGCCACAATTTACGCCTAGTTTGGCACCTCCCTTTGCACCCACTTTTGCTTCTAATTTTACATCCATGTTTGCATCCTCATTTGCATCTAGGTTTTCATCGAATTTTACATCTATTTTTTCATCCCTTTTTGTATCCACTTTTGCGTCAGGATTTGCATCGGGTTTTGTGTCTCATTTGGAATCTACTTTTGCATCGACTTCTGTTGCATCAAATTTTTCATCCACTGTTGCACCCATGTTTATGTCCTACTTTACATCCCTTTTTGCATCATCATTTTCATCAAAGTTTTCTTCTTTTTTTGAATCTATCATTACATCCACTTTCGATGTGCCACAATTTGCACTATGTTTTTCACTTACTGTTGTACCCACGTTTGCTTCTAATTTTGCATCCATGTTCATATCCTCTGTTGCATCAAATATTGCATCTCTTTTTGCATCCACTTTTGTGTCAGGTTTATGCATTGGGTTTTGCATCTTATTTTGTATCTACTTTTGCATATACTTCCACTGCGTCCATATTTTGCATCCAATTTTGTTTTTCCTATTGCACCCATGTTTGCATCCACCCTTGTTGCGCCACAATTTGTTCTATATCTTGTGCCTACCATTGCAACCTACTTTTTCTTCCACTTTTGCATCCACATTTGCTTCCTCTTTTATCTCCAAGTTTTCATTGAATATTGTGTGTTTTTTCATCCCTTATTGCATCCTCTTTTACATCAGGTTTTGCATTTCATTTTTCTTCCACTTCTGTTGCATCCACTTTTGCATTTAATTTTGTGTCCACCATTGCAACCATGTTTGTGTCCACGTTTATATCCCTTATTTCATGTTATTTTGCATCAAAATTTGCCTCCCTTTTACTTCCAAGTTTGTGTAATTTTTGTGTCTATTGTTGTATTCACATTTGTTTTACCATAATTTGTGCCAATTTTTACACCTACTATTGCACCCATGTTTTCTTCCACTTTTGCATCTGCGCTCGCATCCTATTTGTGTCCAAGTTTTCATTGACTATTGCATTTGTATTTGCATCCACTTTTGTGTTGTGTTTTGCATCTTGTTTTGCATCCACTTTTCATCCACTTTTATTTCTATTGTTTCCCCCATCTTTATGTGCACTTTTGCATCCCTTCTCCAACACTCATCATATTTTCTGCATTGATGATATTTCTTATGACATTGAAAATTATGAACAACTGATGACAAGGTCAATAATCATGATGATGATGCTAATGACGATGATCATGATGACATGAATTTTGATTATAATGATGACGAAAATGATGATAAATACAATGGTGGTTACAATGAAAAGTATGATGACGATGACAATGATTATGATGATGACGATGGTAATGACCTTGGCCGATCTTCCCAATTTTTAAATGTTTTCATTGTCATAATCATAATCATTATCTTTGGCATCATCATCCAATTCATCATCATCTGATCATCATTATCATAGTTTTCATCTAGGTCATCATCAACAATAATAATGACATGAATGTTGATGACGTCCATGAAGACAATGACAAAAATGATGATATAAATTGCATTAATGATGATGACATGGATGATGAAAATGATAATGATGATGATAATGGTGGTGATGATGTTCATCATTGATCATATCTGAAAAATAGAGTTGTTATTTCTGTTGCATATATGATATGTGTCCTAAATAACCCTTTTTTAACACTCACCACATTTTTTCGGTTGATGATATTTCTTACGACACTATAATTATGAACAATTGACAAAAATTTCCATAATGATGATGATGATGGTATGGATGGTGATAATTATTATAGTGCAATGATGATCATAATGATGACAATGATGGAAGTGATGATGGTGATAATGAATATGATGAAAATGATTATGATGATTCCAATGACCTTACAGTCTTATGGATTCATGAACTTACTAGTTTCAAGACCATCTTCTGCATATGTTTTACTATCAAAATTTTTACATTTCCGTCTTTCTTGGGATATCTTACTATACTAGTGGCGTCAACACTAGAAATATATATCGTATATTTACCCACGAGAATGCACTAAGATTTTAAAAATGAGTTTTCAATCAAGCAATCAATCTACAGGAAGAAAAGTAAGGTAGGGATGTCAGTACATTGATGCTAGAGAGGTACTTGAACACCAGTTTTCCTTAAAAGAATTTAAAAAAGAAGAAGAAGGATCAAACTCTAATCAGGTAACCAAGCTCACAAAATTAAATGTAAACTCAACATAAATTTAGTGATAAATTCCAAAAACTTCAGAGCCGAAACACCACTCAGTAGGGTTTGTCGTGATGAAAAAATACCCTTCAATATTTGAGCTTGACCCCTTAGTTTTCAAGGAAAATAACCTTCAATTCTCTATTAGAGAAGGTCTGACCCAAACAGAGAGGCTATCAACCCTCCTTAGAAGTTATGTAGACAAAAGCAAAGGGATATCAATCCCTAGTATAAACTACAGGTGCAAAAAATAAGTAAATAAACTTAAATCCAGGAGGTTTCAGGATCTGGGTTTCAAAACAAAGATTTGTAGATGACTAATGACCACTGTGAAACATCAAGGAAACCAAAAAGCCCCAAGGAAAATGAATTAAAATAGGCTAAACATTTTGACTTAATGGGAACTCCCTAGTATGGTCACCAATTTTGTTTAAGAGAGAATTTCAACTACAATAGTAGGTTACTTTAATCCCAACGAGCTTTTCCCAGAGCTTGCCCAGATGGTATGGGTGAATTAAGAAGTGAGATAAAAGCACCTAGACAATCCCAAGCACTTTCAAATTCAGAAGAAGAATGAAATTTACATACCTTTTAACGTTAGACCCTTGACTATGTCTAACAAAGCCAACTCTAGGAAGATATCTTTTGATATATTTTCTCTTGGATAACCTAAATCACTCGCACACAAATAAATAAAAAAATATGATATTCCTGCGAGACAATATTAGTTATAAACATAATATATCAATCACATCAAATAAAATAGACCATGAAATATAGATAATGGGGAAAGTCTTTGTTACTATTTCTCTTTGGTAGAACTGTAATACATCGATGGGTCCTCCAAGCCTCTAACCTTGATATTCCCCCTAACCTCTATGTTCATTAGTATGGATGCACAAGTTTATCGTGGTTTCATCACTAACAAAATTTGAAAGAGGTTCCTTCTTCTTCTTATGACTAGTGAAGAGATTTTTTTATATAGATTCCCATCATGATTGGACTTCATTGCACCTAGAATATTTCCTGACCGTATCAGGGTTATGACTAAGATAAAACAAATCAATAATTTTTTTAATCAAAAATTATTAATTTAAACAAAGTTGTTAATTTTGATTGAATCTAAGCTTATCTAGTCAAATTCTCGCACCATTTCAGAGCTCTAGTGCAGAGAGGGATTTTATGGCCTTCTTTTTCGGTCTCCAACACTAGGAAGGAGCATTGCTCAACCTTCTAGTTTGGTCCCTACCACTTGGAAGGAGCATTGATCCCTCAAAAAAAAAATCGCGTTTCACCTATCACAAATTCATCCTCTGACTTGGAAAAGGATATGCTTATCTTCTTGACCCTAGGGGGTTGATTTTTTATCCATAACACTTGATAATGTGATTAGCTATGTGCCTTATTTGTGGTAAAGCAATAGTATTGATAAGTGCATCGAAGATACATTAATTATTGATGAAGGAGGAGCGTGATATTCATCAGTTATCAATGTGTTAGATTATATGGATGATAACATGGCCTCACATTAGGTAGTTCAAATATTCTTGGCTGGGGGGATATGATAGTAGGTTTCCTATAGTTGGGTGGCAATGATAAAACACCACTCATGGTGAGATAAACACTTTGATATTCAACACGATGGAAGATGTCTAGCTTGGGTTTGGTAAGGATAAATCGATTAGGTGTATTCTAGGTGATACATGTGTTTTCCAACCCAGTATGGAGAAAATGGTGTAATGCCATGTCCTATATTGTTAAACATAAGTTTGACACATTAAAATGATGTAAAAATAAATAAAAAATCGAATAAAAAAAATAAAAATAAAAATAAAAATAATCAATAATTATACTTATAATTAATTGCAATTAATAATTAAACCAACCTAGATCCATCTTAACTCTGGATCTACCAAGTACCGAGAGAGATCAAATCCCTTGAGGTGCAAACCTCTTTTAGAGTGAAAATATAATCAATCCCTCTCAATTCCTGGTAAATACAAATTTTAGATAGATCTAGGCTTGTTACAAACCCAGCACTACATGTGAAATTGATAGAAAAAATCCAAATTGAAAAACATTTAAACTCATCCTATCAATTCCTTCATAAAAGTTGGAAATGAACCACTTCCATAACAATGGAAGTTCACATCACCATGAAATTCCATCTAACATGATTTTAATTTAAAATAGAAATCAACACAACCTTAAAATAAAATATAGAGCCATCGATTATCATAAATTTGACTTTGGAAGATTTTGTGCTTTTTCCAACTAAGTTCTAGTTGCATTGATTTGTAACAATGGTCGAGGATTTGGTGCTAGACATTGTGGTAAAAAACTTGGTACTGGTGCCTTTGTTTGTGGTCATGGTATTGATATGAATCTTACCTGATTTATATTGAAGCTCATGATATCATCGTAGCTATCCGACACTAGAATTGTTAAGGAATGGTGATTAATAAAACCTATCGATTCATTTCTCTTTTTAAAATTTTGTGATTTCAATTTGAGAAATCCAAGGGTTTTGGATTTGTTGGAGTGGAGGAAGTTGTTTATGAGAGTCAGGAATTTTAGGGTTGCGACTGATTGTTCCTCGATAGGTCCTTTCACACAAGTCGAACTTACTAGAGCCATGAGGTATATGTTGGGTATGTGTTATATTCTTTCCACGACTAGCCCCACGTGTTGTACGTTGCGCTGGGCGTAGCAGGGGGGTCACAGGGGGGGGCGGCAGCTCCCCCTGTCGGGGTCTGGGGCAGCGCCCCGACGAAATTTTTTTTTGGTGTGCGGTCCCACTCATAGGCGGACCCACCCATGTTTTGTGCATGAGTTTGCACATGGTTTTTGGGGTACGATGGTTTTTGACCCCTGGTATTTTGTAGATCCGGTCAAGGGAACTACAATTATGTTCTAATCCAGGGTTAATGGATTGGGGTTTATCTATGCTTCGGCATGTATATATATGTGTTGTAACACTAAAATGAATATAATGAAAAATCAAGCTGGTCATCCTGATTTGGGATCCAGGGGAAAATCTCTATGTTTATCTGTTTTATGTTTTATGCTCTCGCTATTGTTTATTTTATGTTATAAGATTCGTGTGTAGATCATTTATGTTCAGGGTTAAAACCTACATTTGGTATCAGAGCTGTTTCGGCTTCAAGGAGACGCCTTTGCTGCTGAGGGTTTTTTGCTTGGGCCTGAGGTAGACCCTGTTCAGTGGGAGATCTACGGGATCGATTCTTGTGGTGAAAGAAGATGGCGAGCAGCGGAAAGATAGAGATCGAGAAATTTAATGGTCAGAGTTTTGAGTTGTGGAAGCTCAAGATGGAGGATCTACTAGTGGATAAAGATCAGTGGATCGCGGTAGATCCAAGTACTAAACCAACGGCAATGTCAGATGAAGACTGGAAGAAATTGGATCGGAAGGCTAAGAGCACAATACGGTTGTGTGTCTCAGATTCAATATTGTTGAATGTATCTGGGGAAGCTATGGTGAAGAATTTGTGGGAAAAACTTGGGACTTTGTACCAATCTAAGTCTCTGGTGAATAATTTGTTCCTGCGGAAAAAGCTGTATAACTTGAGGATGAAGGATGGAGACTCGGTGATAGAGCATCTGAACACCTTCAATATTGTGGTAAGTCAGTTGTCATCTATTGATATTAAAATCTCAGATGAAGATAAGTGCATCAGTTTGTTGTGTTCTACGACTCGTGGGATAGTCTCGTTATTGCAATAGGTAGCAATACAACTACCTTGAATTTTGATGAAATTGTCTCAGCCTTGTTTTCGGAGGAAATGAGACAGAGAAATATGGAGGGCCAGAATGGGGATGCCTTATCCGGATGGAGGAAGTCCCAAAACAGAAACAAGAATAAGGTTCCTGAGTGGGAGATCCAAATCTAGAGGGATATCTAAATCTCCTGGAAATTTTGTAAAGGTATGTTGGAAATGCGGAAAGGAAGGGCACTACAAAAAGGACTGCAAATCTAAAGCTCCTGAGAAAGGAAAGGGATCTGATGATGCTCCTTCTGCAGAGGCCAAAACCACCTCGGATGAAGGTGGGGATGTGTATTTGGCTTCTTCTTCAAATACACATGTAGATCATGAGTCATGGTTGATTGACTCAGGTGCATCCTTTCACTTCACTCCCCATAGGGAGTGGTTCTGCGAGTATGAGAAATATGATGGTGGTGATGTCTTCCTAGGGGATGATAGGAAGGCCAGAATTGTTGGACGTGGAAAGGTCAAGTTGAAGCTGCAAGGTGGAAGGATTAGAACACTTCCTGGTGTTCTGCATATTCCTGCATTGGCCAGAAATCTGATTTCTGTAAGCAAGATGGATGATGCAGGTGTAAAAACAGTGTTCGAGAAAGATGCCTGCAAGATGGTTCGGGGAGCACCGGTATTAATGCGGGGAGTTCGGACTGGAACTCTATACAAGCTACAAGGTAGCACTGTTATTGATGGGTGTAACAGTTCTGTGGTTCCTGAAAGTGGGACGGAAAGTCTAGCTGTCTCTGGAGAAAAGACCATGCTATGGCATCAAAGGCTTGGACATATTGGAGAGAAGGGCCTTCGGATACTATATAGAAATGGTATGGTAGAAGGTATGTCTAATTGCTCTCTGGATTTCGATTTCTGTGAACATTGTGTATATGGGAAGCAGAATCGGGTGAGTTTTCCTTCTAGTGCTAAGAGGGCGAACAAGATATTAGAACTTGTGCACAGTGATGTGTTTGGACCTGTGTCAGTTCCATCACTGGGAAAGTTTGTGTACTATGTTTCATTCATAGATGACTTCTCAAGGAATACATGGATATATTTCTTGAGGAATAAATCTGAAGTCTTTGACAAATTTAAAGAATTTAAGGCTTTGGTGGAAAACCAGATAGAGAAGAAGATAAAGGTGTTGAGGACAGATAATGGTGGGGAGTTCTGCAAGAAGGAATTTGAAGAGTTCTGTAAGAAGTGTGGTATAGCACGACAGAAGACTACTCCATACACACCGCAACAAAATGGAGTTGCAGAAAGAATGAACAGAACACTGATGGAAAAGGTAAGAAGCATGCTCAGTGGTACCGGGTTAGGACAAGAATTCTGGGCAGAGGCAGTGGAGACTGCATGTTACTTAGTTAACAGATCACCTTCATCAGCGTTGGAGGATAAGACTCCACATGAGGTATGGACTGGTAAGAAACCCTCTCTTTCACATATAAGGGTATTTGGATGTGATTCATATGTACATGTTCCAAAGGAGAAAAGGACCAAGTTGGATAATAAATCTGAAAGGTGCATCTTTATTGGGTATAAGGATGGTTTAAAGGGTTACAAGCTTTGGAACCCATAAACAAGGAAGGTTGTGTACAGCCGAGATGTGGTGTTTAGAGAGGTGAAAGATGTTGTTACACATGAATTCCTACCAAAGGAACCTGAGAAGATAGATTTTGAGCTAAAGGAGGATGAATCAGACTCTACAACAGAAGAAGACTCAGAAGAGGAAGAGCCACAAACTCCAGCTGTGAGAAGATCAGTTCGGGAAGGAAGGCAACCAGAAAGGTATAGTCCATCTGCTTTCTGTTCGGGTTTTACCTTAACTATAACTGATGATGATCCCATAACTGTCAGGGAGGCAGTAGATTCAGAGGATGGAAAACTCTGGAAGGAGGCCATGGTTGATGAAATGGCATCCTTGCATAAAAATGAGGCATGGGATTTGGTGGAGTTGCCGGCTAGAAGGAAGCCCATAGGGAAAAAATGGGTGTTTAAGAAGAAGAAGAATGTAGAAGGCAAGGTGGAGAAATACAAAGCTCGGTTGGTAGGAAAAGGTTATTCCCAGGTGCCGGGAATTGATTTTCGTGATATTTTTTCTCCTGTTGCCAAAGTTACTTCTATTAGATTACTTTTATTTGTTGCTGCTGCATTTGATTTTGAGATAGAACAAATGAATGTGAAGATAGCATTTCTTCACGGGGATCTATAAGAGGAGATCTACATGAAGCAACCTGAAGGCTTTATGGTGAAGGGTAAGAAAGAACTGGTGTGCAGGTTGAAGAAGTCTCTGTATGGGTTAAAATAGTCACCAAGGATGTGGTATCAGAAATTTGATACCTATATACGGGGACTTGGCTTCACTAGAAGCAAGGAGGATCACTATTTTTATTTTAAATTAATTGGTGACTGTGTTATTTATTTGGTCTTGTATGTGGATGATATGTTGTTGATTGGAAATGACAAAGAAATTATCCAAGATTTGAAGACCTAGCTGTTCTCCAAATTCAACATGAAGGATCTTGGTGCTGCAAACTATATTTTGGGCATGGAAATTAAGAGAGATCGGGCAAAGAGGAAGCTCTGGTTAAACCAGAGGAAGTATGTCGAGACTATATTGCAGAGGTTCAATATGCAAGATAGTAAACCGGTGAATGTTCCTATTCATGTAGGTGTAAAGCTGTCTGCTGAACAGTGTCCTAAGACACAAGAAGAAGAGGAGTATATGTCCCGTGTTCCATATGCAAGTGCAGTGGGTAGCCTGATGTATGCAATGGTCTGTACTAGACCAGACATTGCACATGCAGTGGGAGTATTGAGCAAGTTTATGTCAAACCCAGGGAAGGAGCATTGGACAGCAGTGAAGTGGGTTTTCAGATATTTACGTGGCACTAGTGATTATGGCTTGTGCTACCAAGGAAGACCAGGATTAGAAAGAATGTTGGACATTCGTGGTTTTGTTGATGTAGACTGGGCTGGAGATCTGGACCAAAGAAGATCTACAAGTGGGTATGTGTTTAGCCTATTTGGAGGTGCAATCAGTTGGATGAGTAAAAGACAGTCTGTAGTGGCTCTTTCAACTACAGAGGCAGAATACATAGCAGCCACTCATGCAAGCAAGGAAGGAGTTTGGTTGCAAAGATTGTGTTCAAGTATGGGGTTGGTACAGCAAGCTATAAGGATAGACTGTGATAGCCAAAGTGCAATTTTCTTGGCTAAGAACCCTGCTTACCATTCAAAGACAAAGCACATTTATGTTCAATATCACTTTGTTAGAGATATGGTTGAGGCTAAAAGGGTGTTGCTGGTAAAGGTGGACACTTTGAAGAATGTTGCAGATGCATTGACGAAGTCTGTGAGCACTCAGAAGTTCTCTTGGTGTAGAGAAACAATGGGTGTTGAAGAATTGGCCCAATGACTAAGCTCTCCTATGGCCCCCTGTGGAAAGAAAACAACAAGTGGGAGAAGGTTGGGTATGTGTTATATTCTTTCATGACTAGCCGCATGCACCGTATGTTGTCTGCCAGTTAGGGGAGGCCACAGGGGGGCTGGCAGCCCCCTCGTCAGGGTCCTGGCAAGGCTCCTGCACAAAAATTGTGGTGTGCGGTCCCACCATGGCAGACTTACCCATGTTTTGTGCATAAGTTTGCACATGGTTTTTGGGTACAATGGTTTTCGACCGGCCGCCGGTATTTTGTAGATCCCGGGTCAAGGGAACTACTATGTTCTAATCCAGGGTTAATGGATTGGGGTTTATGAATGCTTCTGAAGATGTATATATGTGTTGTAACACTAAAAGGAATATAATGAAAAATCAAGCTGGTCATCCCGATTTGGGATCCAGGGGAAAATATCTGTGTTTATCTATTTTATGTTTTATGCTCTCGCTATTGTTTATTTTCTGTTATAAGATTTGTGTGTAGAGAATTTCTATTCAGGGCTAAAACCTATAGTATATTTGGTCAATGTTTTCTCTCAATTTTTTGATTTCCCAGTAACTATATTATTTAACCCTTTACCCTATAGGCTTCGACCCCGAAACCTGCTTCTACAAAAACATGAAATAATTTGAACAAAATATATGTGGAATTTGAAACCCTAAAAATCATTATTATAAAATCAATTGAGGTTGGATCTGGGAATGTGTGAAAGGTCCCTTGACATCATATTAATATGAATGCATTATGTTTTCTTTTCGCATGAGAATGGGATTATTGAAGGGCTAGAAATTACAATAGAGAAAGGTAGAAAAAAGAGTGAGAAGGAGGCTCATTTGACTCACCAACCCAAGTGAAAATCATCATTGTGGAGAGCATATTATGTACTTTCAACTCAAGAGGACTAGGTAGAGGGTGAAAAAATATTGTTTTTGGGTTTGTTTGTGTTTGGCACAAGTCTAAGTAGGAGTAGGAGGCTAGCCATAGGCTTTAGAGACACAAAAGTGCATGTTTTTGGGTTTATATTCTTAAGGAAATAGGGTCGAATTTTTCTGGTCTATTACAAGAGGGATCGACCCCTAGATCAGGCTAGTCTGCAGTAAAAAAGGAGCTATAACAACATCCTAAGGTTGCCTAAGTAATAGTGAAGGAGGGTCGACCTATTAGCATGGGATACCAAGAATTTTGAGGTAGTTTTCAGGCTCGTATGGTACCATAAGAAAGCCAAAAATATCAGGTCTAATATTTTCACATGCCCATGAGCAGTAGCAAAGGAAAATGTCCTTGATCAGAGGTAAGTGTTCTCCTAATTTGATGGTTTTTGAGTGCCATAGTAAAGGACATATTGTTTGGATCTTAAGGCTATTTTGAGGGCATAAAATTGATTTCCAAGTAATCCCTAAGTGAATATGTTGAAGGACTATAAATTTTCTAGGAGAAGCGGATTTGTAAAAGCTCAGGGATTGATCTTTGAAGGAAAAGAGATGGAAACTAAGTTAGTAGTTTGTATAGCCCAAGTTTGTTGAAGAGAATGAAATATTTTTGTGACAGAGGGCAGCCCTCCATGCCCTAAGTTTGTCTTCATTGGAGCAGCATAGGAAGGAAATAGTGGGAATAAGTCCCTAAGTGTTGAGGAGTAGCAGTGAGCAGTCTAGGAGTTGTTCACAAATGAAGATGTGAAAAACCCACCAGAAGACCCTACGTGTTGATTCGTTGAAGGATTAATGATCAGCTAGAGGGAACATTGGAGTCGTGTTTAGTGGCCTAAAGGAGTAGGATCATTGATAGAGGAATACTGGTGTTGCTACAAATCGGGATAAAAATGAGAGAGAGAGATGTGTTTAAGACACGTGGAATCAAGGGGTTAAGGAGTGCCACATGGACAAGTAGGTCAAGCATTGCATCAACAAGTAGGTCAAATTTTGTCTTGTTCAGGGTATATTGGTTGTCAAAGGACTTACACCAAACCCTATTTTGTATTCCTTGTATCAGTGATTGTATGAGGGCTATGATTCGTGGTACGAGAGCCCTAGACTGGTGTATTATAGATTGATAATATAACAAAGTTGGGTTGTTGAAAAATTATAAAAATGTGTGTGTGTTGATTACTACTATATTTATTTCACTGTGAAAAGTAGTTTGTAGTGGAATTAGAGTTGGTAGTGTGAGAGATTCTAAGACCCTAGCCTAGATTCTCCAGAGTCGTGGAAAATCAACACTCTCCTTGATTCTGGGTGACGAGATAGAGATGAAAAAAGTAATTCAAATGTATGAGTTTACATTGGTGATTTGTGCTCATGGTCATTGTTTTAGTGGGAAGAGAATATCAGAATGGATGACAAAGGAGTGGGGTGATCACATCAACTTGTTTCCAACTTTCGAGATACTAGTAAGAGGTTGGATCATTTTATTTTTTCAACAAGTCTGAAGAGGTTCATTGGGATGTGAATAAGTTTTGGAGTATCGACTCCATCCATTTCATTGCTAAGCATTAGACCACTCTTTTTTATCCCACTCGGGAGAGACTAGACAAGGTCCCTATTTGGGTTTGGTTTCCGGGACTAAAAGTACAATTCTGGTTAAATCAAGTTCTCAGGGAAATTGGAAACAAGTTGGGGTAATGCTTGGAGGTCAATCACACTTTCAAAGGCTCCCTAGAGATGAATATGTTGAGGGTATTAGTAAATTTGGATATCAGAGATGGATTATGGGGTGAAATGGAACTCCAACATCAAGGCATCACTTCTCTTCAGACTTTAGACTATGAGGGCATCCCCTTCATATGCCACATATGTCACAAACACAATCCAAATTCTATGGGTTGTCCACTGGGGTTCAATGGAAACAAGGGAAAGTGCAAGCCCTTGTCTCCTAGATGAAAGAGAAATCCTTTGTCCCAATGGTGACGACTCCTCTCATCCTTTTTGTATCTTTCTCAGATGCCCTTACTATCTCAATGGATCCAGCTCCATACCGCATTGTGACTGTTCTTATGATTGTTGATGGGGCCTCCATGAAGCACGGATCTAATCAGCCACAACTTCACTTAGCCAGTACTTCAACAAGGCTACCCCCAGGTACTCTCTCTTCATATGTTTCTTTATCTTTTATTGTTAGTTGTATTTTAGATTTGGGGAAGGATTGGAATACAATAGAACATGTACTCCTTGTATATATGTTATTGAAATAAATTATAAGTTTGTGTGTCTAGGTTCATGTGCTAGATATCAACTTCTTCAATGAGTCCTAGAAGTCACATCCCTTGGGTGGGTGGCTTCAAGAACAAACCAAATCTACTTTCCATTATGGCTAATTGGGCATGGTTATCTTAATAGTGCTAAAAGGTATTGTAGGAAAGCCTTATGTTTTTCTAATAGCATGATTATATCCTTATATAAAATTCCATTTGTACATGTTAATGTGGAACTTTGATGGCGGTGATAAAAATTTCTTGAAGTCAAAACTTAAAAACTGTATTGAGCTTCCTTAACCCAATATGGGAGTGCAATCATTTTTTTCATGTTCATTATTCTAACAAATAAAAGGAAACGTATGAATATCCAAGACTAATGTTGAATCAATAGTTTGAATATGTATATGAAGACACCAAGTATGTTCATGACCCTAGGACATGGGTCTCGAGGAGCGGCGCTAGACTGCGATCATGGAGGCGACAGAAACCCTAGGCGGAACCTTTGAACCCTTGGCATGACGGAACCGCTACCTGTTCATTGCGGTTGGGAACCTTAGCTCGGCAGTGAATGGACCTGTCACCACAAAGGATTTCTGCGGCTCTCCGGGTAAATACTCTATTCAGTTTAAAGAATTCTGGCTGATTTATTGCTCGACCCGGGAATCCTGGGACTCCACAGACCTTTTTCGGTGGATTATTTAAAATCTTGCGGGCTTTCACTTGTTTTTTACTGCTCGGGACGCGCTGCCGTTGTTGTCTGGGGTTACATCACATCTTGGCAGTAGACAACTGGGGGTTTCTTTACTTGGTCTGGAATCCCTATGCACTTGGTGGGGCCGCAACTGATCAGTGAACCTTGACCGTTTCCCCTCTGGACCCATCATCGGGCCCCGGCCTTTTTTGGCATCTGCACTGATCTCTGGCTTCGAAGCCTCTGCTTGTCAGCTGGATCTGTAATAATCATTTCACCTTTGTTCTATGAAGGCTTCTGTCTCCTCCAGCAGTTGCTACACGGCTATTGACGAGCTGACCATCCAACAATGAGTAACTACGAGGACGAGGTAGACTATTCGAAGGATCCTCTGGAGGGGGTCGACATTTGGGGGTTGGAATCACATGATGAGGTGGATGCGATGTTTGACTTGGACCCATTACCTGGGGTGGCTTTGCCTACTCAGCCCACACATTCCACCGTGGATGGGAGCATCTCGCCCATGGGGGACGTATCGCACTTGGCTTTTGGCTCGCCCTCGGATGCGGATATTGGTCTATGAGCTTTCACACAGGCAAAACAGGACACTCTAGCAAGTGCAGCCATCGGAAGCTCTCCGCTATTCTCGGAGGTGGTCTTTCACGAAATCAGAGACACATCCTGCTATTTGACTCATCGGCATATTGAAGGCATTCACCCACTTGGGGTTAACTCACACAGCCCTTCTGATAATGATGGTGCAGCTCAAAACTGTTCAAAGCCCTTTGCACCTTTGGCGGCCTCTGGGGTCTTCACCAACATTCCAGAGGACTTAACCAACCGGGAGAAGATTAGCACTTCGTCTGAATGTGAAGCCATTGTTGAGCCGGAACTAGGGGTTATTAAGGTCATAAAGTCGCACAGGGTCACGAAAAATAAGTTAAATTACCTCACAAATTTTGGAAGCGAGAGTGGCATGGAAGATTGGAGCAACATTGCTGCCAAGACCCTGGTTGGGAAGATCCGTGGCCGGAAATATTCTGCGACGCGACTTTAGCGGTGGATAAGGGAGATCTGGAGCGAGTCCCTTGACTCCCTCCCGGTGGTTGGGGTCATGACCAAAGGCTGGTTCTCTCTCACTTTTGCCCACCCTGAACATTCCGATTGGGCTCTCAAGCAATTCTGGCACCTAGAACTGCACCCTGTCTATCTCAAGCGATGGGTGCCCCTTTTTGATCCCAAAAAAGAGAATGCAGGTGCCGGTCCCATCTGGATGCGGTTGCCTGGCCTGCCACTGCAATTTTGGAATGACACTGCTCTTCGGAACATAGGGGGCCACTTCGGTCTTTACCTGGATCATGATCGTTCCTACCTGTCCACTGGTAGCAGAGCAGTGGCTCGTATCCTGATTTTTCTCGACACTAGGGATGGTCTATATGAGAATTTTAACATGATTTTTGATGGGATGATGTGGCAGCAACCTCTAGACTATGAGGGCGTGCCCTTTCGCTGCAGGAAATGTCATGAGGTGGGTCATTTGTATAAAGAATGTCCAAGGAAGGGGGCTGGCAGGCTAGTTGAAAAGAAATCCTGCTCCATTGGCACACAAACTAAGCCGGATCCCAGCATCTTGCCAGACGATGCGGGTGTGCAGACGAGGGCCCCTGAACTCCCTAGTGATGTTGGGTCGTGTACAACGGCTTTTCCTACCTGGACTACCACGCATCCCAGATCCCGGCCACAGGTCTCGTCGGTGCCTTCCCAGCATGATCTCCTCATACCGGGTATTGCTCTTTCTGGCCCTTTGATTTCTGATTATGCAGATATATCTTCATCCATTATTTTGCCATTTAATGTATCTGTTAATGAACCCCTCAATCTGTCATCTACCATCTCCTTACCTTGCATATCATCGAGTGTGTCTCATAAATCTTTAAACCTCCCCTCGGTATGCTGCACCATCGCTTTGGCCTCTCCTTCCTTCTCCCCTATCATCCATCATTCATCTGCAGAGCCCACCCCTGGCCATTCTGTCTCCTCTTCGGAGACTCACTCCTCGAGGCACAATTACTTTCTTAGATCCTTAACCAACCCTCAATCTGGTGAGGTTTTCGGTATTCTGGTGAGGTTTTCGGTATTGGGCCGAGTCAGGGTAGTTTACCCTCCAAATCTCGTGGCAGACCTTCTGCCTTAGCGAAAGCCATCAAAAGAGCTAACTTTGAAGTGGAAGTTGGTACGCAATATTCTCTTATGCGGGTCCTTAGAGCAAGACGACCCTTGATGACTGTTTCATCATGATATGTCTCTCCTTCAATTGCAGGGGACTGGCCAACCCTGATAAGAGATTGGCCCTCAGAGACCTGTTAGCACAAAAGCCCTTTGACATTCTATTTCTGCAAGAAACGCTTGGGGTGGGGTTGGAGGTGACTGCTACTTTAACTTCCTTTCTTCCTGATTGGACCTTCATTACACTTGATGCTCGTGGTAGATCTGGAGGATGTGCTCTTGGCATCAACAATAAAACTACCCGGATGATAAACTGCTGGGGCCGGCCAGGTGTTCTTGCGATGAATGTTCATTTTGGTAGCTCTGAGATTGAATTTACCCTGGTTAATGTTTATGGACCCTGCTCTGACAGAGAGCATTTATGGCACTCCCTTTTGTCCTGTTCACTCATGACTGTCCCCCATCTCATTTTGGGCGGTGATCTGAATTTCTCATTGGGCATTGCTGAATCTTGGGGTCCCCAGGCCACCCCGGATCCATTGGCTGAGTTTTTTAACTCAAAACTCGGTGTCTCTCATCTTGTTGACATTCAGACTACCAAGATACAACCTACCTGGAGGAACAAGAGGACTGGAAGCGCTGCTTTGGCTCGCAGACCTGACAGATTCCTTATTAAACAGGCCCTCCTTCCTGTTTTGACTCGTGCACGTCAATGGGTGGGATCAGGAGGTAAATCTGATCACTCGCCCATCTACCTGGAGTTCGAATGTGGACCAAATAGAGCTCGAGCCCCATTCAAATTCAACTCCAGATGGTTGCGAGATCCTGATTATAACCAGTTGGTCACTCGGGCCTGGCAGCACTTTAGACCTTCGATGGACTTTGACCCTGGCAGGGCTATCAATGAAAACCTTATTCGCATAAAGAACCTTACCATTCAGTGGGTTCGGAATAAAAAGAAACTAGAAAGGGAGGCACTGCACAGCATTGAGGAAAAAATTGGCTCTCTCAACAGTGGTGATCTGTTGGGCTATAGTAATGAGGAAGCCATGGCACAACTTTTTGCACTTGAGACCGAAAAGGCCAAACTGCTGAGACAGAAAGAGGAAGATTGGAGGCTTAAAAATCGGGCTATTTGGATACAGGCCGGTGACGAAAACACTAATTTTTTTCAGCAGCATGCAAATGGCCGCAAGGCTGCTAACACCATTTGGGAACTGTCCGATCGAAATGGCTTTACTGCGAGAACGCAAGCACAGCTATCTGAGCTGGGTACCAGACACTTCTCCAATCTATATAGGGCATCTACAATTATAAATCTCTCGGATATCCTGCGCATTACTCAGAACTTTAAACTATTCGTTGAACAGGAGCAGAAGGATGACCTCAATGCCCCGGTCACCCTGGGTGAACATGAGGGTGTTTTGAAATGGTTCAAGCGGGACAAAAGCCCGGGGCTTGATGGCTGGCCCATTGAATTTTTCATCCACTTCTTCGATCTCATATCAGCAGACCTTCTGGCTATGATTGAAGATAGCAGGGTGCGGGGCAGGATTTATGATGGATTCAACACCACTTTTATTGCTCTTATCCCTAAATCGGAAAAACCAACCAGCTTCAATGAGTTCAGGCCCATTTTGCTGTGTAGCTGTATCTACAAGATCATATCCAAAATCATTGCAAACTGCATCAAGCCTTTCCTATCCACTCATATTGAAAAGGAACGATTTGCTTTTCTGAATCATAGGCAAATTCATGAGGCCATTGGTACAGCCCAGGAGGCCCTTCACTCTATCAAAACTCTGCGACTGAAATCGACTATTCTCAAGATTGATCTCACTAAAGCATTTGATCAAGTTGACTGGAGTTACCTTCATCTCATCCTCATCCACTCAGGTTTTCCTCATACCTTTATAAACTGGATTATGGGCTGCATTTGTCACGCTACCTTCAGCATATTGATCAATGGTACTGCATCTGACTTCTTCCATGCGGGGCGGGGTCTCCGTCAGGGCTGTCCCCTTTCACCATTACTATTTTTCCTCGTCATGGAGGGCCTCTCTGTGCTTATCAATAATTCTAAAGAAAGGGGATTACTACAGGGGCTCCGGATCAATGATAATTTATATCTCACTCACCTTTTATTTTTGGACGATGTACTTATATTCCTAAATGGCACTAGACAAGACTCTGTTCAATTTGATCTGCTCCTGAATTGGTTTTGCAGGGCTACTGGTATGGCACCGAATAGCACTAAATCCTCTATCATCATGACGGGCTGCTCGAGACAAGAACAAGACACCTCTAGGAATCTATTTGACTATGTCTGCATAGATATCAATGGCAGACTCAAATATTTGGGGTATCACATCAAACCAAACGATTATAAGATCAAGGACTGGAACTGGATCATAGCTAAGATTGAGCGCAGAATAAATGTCTGGTATAACCGATGGTTATCCAGGGCTGGTAGACTTATCCTCATAAAGTCTGTGCTGGAGGCCATACCGGTCTATTGGATGACCCTGGCCTGGATACCGATTGGTATTACTAATCGGATAAAATGCATCTGCAGACAATTCCTATGGCGCAACCAAGGTAAGGCATCCACGTTTGCCTGGATTGCATGGGATCGCATCAATTTGCCCAAACAATGGGGTGGCTGGGGGTTAAAGGATCTCCACCTATTTTCTCGGACCCTTGCGGCTAAGATGGGCTGGCACTTAATCACAGGACAGAGCCTATGGAAAGAGGTCATGGTTGCCAAATATATCTCACCCCAAAGTCCCCTTGAGTGGATCCGTGGCAGCATCACACTGAAATCGGGGGCATCAATCATATGGAGGGCTATCACTAGGGAAGCACACATTCTACAAAATGGTCTTTCCTGGCAAATTGGTTCGGGAGCTAAGGTGCGCATTGGCACTGATTCCTATTCGGGGAGTGGGGAATATCATAAATTTTCGGCGTTTATCATTGAGCACCTTGCCCACAGAAACATCTTTTATCTGGCATAGATTGTGGATAGGGTACACTCCTCATGGCGGGATCAAGCCTGGCTACAGGCGAGTGACCTTGGGATCCCTCAGGAGGGCACTCGGGTCTGGCAACAATATATCTGGGCTCTGAAAGCATCCAACATTTGCATCTCAGACCAAGAGGACAATTTGATTTGGGCTGTTTCAAAAAATGGTCATTATGCTCCAAAGTTGGGTTACCTCGAACTTATCAAGCCCAGGGAACCCCCTATAAAGGACTGGTGGTGGAGAATTATCTGGAAATTGAAAACCCCGCACAAGCATAGAATTCTGTTCTGGTTCATTCTTAGACACTGTATTCCTACCATGGAATTCCTTCACAGAAGGGCTTATCACGGGGCATCTAGATGCTGTTACTGTCTGAAAGACTGTGAGGAAACTCTCCATTTATTCCTGCAGTGCAACATCATTCATAACATTTGGTCTCGGGTCATCACAGAATTGGGTTGCAGATTTAATTGGCAGGGCGCCACATTAATAGAGGCCTGGACATATTGGTGGCAGCACTCTGCCCACAGTCCAAAATTACGCAACCTCCCTCTAATCGTGGCTTGGGAGATATGGATCGGACGAAACAAACAGATTTTCAATGATATTCCTATCGACTGTGATTGGATTTGTGCTGCATCTCTTGCCACTTTTCGGCTCATTCCCAAGGAAAGTATACGCAGCAAGCCATCTCATGAGACCCCTGAATCTATTGATCACAGCCGGGCATGGGCATACTTTGATGGTGCGTCCAACGCTCATGGGTGTGGTGGGGGCGCAACTCTTTATTTGAACGACCAACACTACTACAACATCAAAATGGGTTTAGGACCAGGTACTAACAACTATGTCGAACTGCAAAGCCTCAGACTTATTCTAATCTTTGCTCGAGACATTCACTGCGACTCCATCCAGATCTTTGGCGATTCTCAACTTGTGACCAATTGGTTCAACAACCTATCTCTTTGTCACTCGCACACACTGTCTGCACTGATGTGCGAGGTACACCATCTCAGATCACTTTTTGACTCCATCACAGTGACTCATATTTACAGGTCTCGGAACAAAGTGGTTGATCAACTGTCCAAAGAAGCTTCGGAGTTGACCTGGGGTACCTGGCACATCACAGAACACACTGATGGACAGATTTACAGATATTATCATCGGCCTTTTATCGAGGAGGCTCCTGCTGGTTTGGATGTTTAGTATTACAGCTGTCTTCTGGGAGATTTTGTTCTACCTCCCCTTTTTATATATTCGACATGTATATTTACTTCATATTTATATTTTGGTTTTACAGGAGTTAGTAAGCTATGCACCGAACTTACTATGTGGACACTAGTTTCATCACTGAATGATTTCATGTTTTTGGGACTGTGATTGCCTGCAGTTTTGACTTTGTGGCAGATTGTAATAGTTTTTGGACTGAACAGTAGTTTATACTACCATTTTTTGTAACATGTAACTGATCTTTAATTGAAAAGTTACGAATTTTTTCTTTGTGAAAAAATGTTCATGACCCTAGAGAAATATGTAGGGAAAATTCTATAGTACATGTGCCATTATCTTTTTTTATTATCGTAGCCTTGCAATGAAACACTCTTTGATGCAAAGGGAATTCTTTGGTTTGCTTGATATGGCAAATTGTAGCTAAAAGGAAACTTTAACAATATGTTGTATCTTCTATATTTGTTCATTGTTGAAAGGTTGTTTAATGAATGTGGTGTCATAAGTCCTTAGATTAGTAGGTATTGAGTGCAAGACCAATTTGGATGCATTCTATATCTGTAACATTTTTCTAGAGAATTAGTGGGAACATTATTTGGGTACATAAGTGTCTTGATAAATGGAATTATGTTCATAAAATACCCTATCGTCCAATGTTTATAGTTATGTTTATGTTAGGCCCTATAGTACAATAAGTTCTTGATTTTAGATCTAAGACTTTTGGGATCCATAATGTAGATAAATGTCTTACGGATTAATCACATTAAGATTTGGTCGAAGTTTCGAACCATCTAATGTGGTTCATCCTCAAGACAAGGTGAAGAAGGAAATTGATCTCAAAGAATAAATAGTAAGGATGCATCATTACCTGGTGATAGCTGTTAAAACTAGATGTTAAAATTAGTCGTTAAAAGCTAGATGTTATTTGACTAGGTTGGTTAATTAGTTAGAATATTAAAAGTTCTTTTTTTTAAAGGTCAATGAATAATATAATAATATAATAATTTAATAAAAAGTTTAAATTATAAAATTAATATAATACGGGGGGAGGGGTAAATAATATCATAATAATCTTAAAATATTAAGAGATATTAAAAATATAAAATATTTTTTTTTTTAAAGGAGAGATTAAATTTTAATAAGCGGAGAGGGGGCAAAATAAGTGTGTGTGTGTGTATATATATATATATATATATTTAAGAATCAATACTATAATATAATTCAAGGGATAATATATACCATAAGAAAAAATGCCTAAAAACATAAACGAGAGAAAAATAAAATAAGGACAAAATTAGAAAAGGAAAATTAAAATCAAAGGGATGGGAAAAAACCGAAGAGGAGAGAGAAACAAAGACACAAGGCGGAAGGAACTCAACGCATGAGGAAGAAATCACCTGGAGAGGGCCAGTGTCCAGCTCTTACTTAATTTCCACCCATCATCTATGTTGAGATTCTTAAGATGTCTCTCAATTTCAATATCCTCCCTCAACTTTTGAGATTGATTGTTTTGTGCAGTCCCAATGTGTGACCAAAATATATGACTGGTCTCCATTTTGTATGTAATTTGAGATGCCAATATTATAAGTAAATCATAGTGGAGAAGCATATATGAATAATTTGTTGTAGAGATGCTAGAAAGTTTCTACAATGAATAACTAATGGTTGGTTTTTATAGTGGTGAAAGATGAAGTGAAGCAGTATTGTTTGATGCCTAGTGTTAATGGTAGACATTTCTTACTTGGAATTATGAGTTTGCAACAAGGAGGACATAATGATGTTCTAGACATAATAAATAGTTTTTGGAATTTCATCCAAAATCATGGCAACGATATTCCTTGTGGTAGCAATGGAGATTGGTTGGAGATGGACAAACAAGGTACACCTTTTATTATATTGAATCAAAACCAGGACCATATGGAAAGATGAATCACATCTTATATTTAGAGGAAATCTAACATGGCGTGTGTAGATTATATATATTGGTCATTGATGGCTATGAGATTAATCTTAGTTAGAGTTGGTACTTGGGAGGAATATTGTAATAGCATGTGATATTATAAAATATTGTACTTATTGCCTCCATGACATGGAGCATGTAGATAATATGTAACCATATCTCTATATGTATTATGTAAAGGGAATATCATTGTAAGACTCTTATAAGAAGGCATGCCCATTATCCATGTTTCCTTGATGATCTGGATAGATTGTTTAATATAATTCAAAACCACTGATATAGTATGGGCCATGTGTAAGTGGAATTATTTTGAGTGGATTGTGTTGGTTGTAAACTTTAAGGGGTGTGATAGGCCTAAAGACCTGGAGTTTATGATACATTTAGGTGGATTTCATTGAAAATTTGAATGAACCATGTACTCGAAGGATATCTTAGTGGGTCGGTAGTTGAAGTAGTTAGTACCGATGTATTTTGTTGGATTTCCACTCAATTATGTGGATGCTAACAATTTGGTAATGTCTACATGATCGAGTAATGAGGCACAAATTCAAAGTTAGATCAAATATATATTTTATTGATCAAGAGTGTCTTTGATGTATTGAACCAATAGAATATGACGATGATGACTTAACTAACAAAGATAAAGACATGTCCAACTCACTAAGGGTGGAAGTTGAGTTTATTAACTCCTACCTATAATATAGAATACTATGTGATGCTTATGATCATGCATTAAAATGTTTTGGTGTGTTAATGTCTTTATCATTGTGATGTATAGTTGGTCTCAACATGTGTATTATTTTTGTGTTTTTTTAAGAGGTTTTTGGATCATGGCTTGATGAAAGATTTTGGTTAATAATATTTTTTAGGTTAGTGCATAATTAAAATTTTCTCAACAAGTTTTTTATGTGTCAAGATAACATGTCTATCTCAAAACAAACTCTTGTTTATTTATATATGTACTATTACATTGCTAAATAAATTTAACACACACAATTTTGGTGTATAAAATACATTCACCCTCTTATTATTTAGAGTAAAATTTCAAATATTAAAATAATTTTATTTTTTTAAAATATATATCAAGTAAAAAAAGGAAAATTAATCCTACAATATCTCCTCCATCTACTCTTATAGTACTTCCTTTGCACCTTTTAATGCAATTTCTAGTTTTAAATCATTTTCCATCCTGTTCCACCTAGAGAAGCGACATTGTCAATCACATAGTTCATGTAAGAAAAATCTCCAGTAGCCTCATGAAACCATGCCGCTGCCCAAAGAAGCTCATCTGCATATATGCTCTTGGAGGGATAATACTTATGTGCAACAACAAATTTGCTACCATATTTTCCTTTGTACTTGTCATCAAATGTTAAAAGTTGCTTGGCATGGTTGAGAAGCTCATTGGAGTAGGCGTGATCAGAGTGCCTAAAAAAAATTGAAGCAACAACCATTGTTGTTGTTGTTTCTCCTACGAGACTGGGCATTGTTGAAAAAAATTTCTAGAACCTTTTCCAAATCAATATTGGAGGCTAATACCAAAATCCTTAGTTCTTAACATCTTAGATCATTTGGTAGATCATGAATAGCATTATAGCCCACTCATATTTATTTACAATCCCTGGAAACGTTTTTAGTCGGAAAGCTCTGCAATTGTTGACTTGTTGCAAATAATCATTTTTCCTCCTTTTGGCCTATGTCAATTTCCATGCCACAAAAAAATTCATGGATATTTAAATACTCCACATTGTGATTGTCATCTTCAACAATATACTCCACACGCTCCACCAAGTGCCTCCTTACTAGTTCATCCATGCATTGTTTTCCAACGTCCATAAAATAAGGTGTCCTTTCCTTCTTGAGTGACCCTTTGGCACCCCACATCTGCACCAAAATTTCCACAAAAAATTCGTTATCTTCCATAAATGTTGCACAATTTAGAAAAAAAAAAATAGATGGGATTCTGACAATTCATTGTAACTACATATTAACACTTGATACTTTTCTCTAATTATGGGTGAAGGTGAACCTTTTGGAATAAAATGCCATGGATGCACTTAAATTCCCAAACTAAATCAATAAGACCATTACTAATTGCAATTTGAACCTTTAATTACAATCTTTGGAAAAAAATCGACATGTAGGAAGCTCTATGTATTTCTATTTGACAACAAGCCACCGAAAATTACCCTTTTGTATGTGTTTTTCATTTAAATTTGAAAGAAGGTGGAACCCAAATACTTTGCAGGGGATGCAACCTAAAACATTCCATGCATATGAGATAACAAAAATCCATTCTAATAGCTAGGGAGCATTGCAAAATTATAGAGCACTACAGTGAAGATGTCATTTGAGGTTTGGAGTAATGTCATTTATCTGGCCATAGCTAAATCTAAACATGAAATATATCCCAAAGCACATATCTAAATTGCGGAAGAAGCTAATCTAATTTTCTCATCCCAATATATCTAAGGTTTGAATGGGTGATTTGAAAATTACTTATATATGAAGGAATGAATTGGAAAGATACCTGTGTTCGGAATGCATATCCAAAATTATAAATATTTTGGGACTTTTTTCTATTTTTGAAATGGGGAAGTTAAGTGTTAAAAAGGTTGCATATTTATTTTGCATTCAGTCTCCCTATTTGACATTAATTTTTCTTCTTTCTTTTTTCTAAGAAGAACAAAAATAGGATTTCTATTGCTTCAATTGGCCCTCGATTCACTGCTTACTGAAGGTTTTCAATTTGTACCACAATTTTTCAAATACTACTTGGGATCACTTCCATGTCAGTGTGATCAAATTTATAAATTGTATGTTATGCAATTAGTTTTTGCTCTCAAATGTTGAGGGAAATATTGACATGTCAATGGGATACAATTTAGAAATATGCTATGAAATTATTCCATGCTCTCAAATTTTGATGGCAGTGTTTTGGTTTGAATTAGAAATTTAATTTTCTAACTTCAGGTGACAACTAATATCTAGATCCTTAAAAAGAGACCTAAAAATCAGTAAGGACACCAAATTTTTTTATGTGACTTCCCTTGCATCTAATCCTTGAAGATGAGATTTTGTTTTGGTAGTAGTGGTGTGAAGTTCCAAAGTAGTAATGGATATTAGATCAAATTTAGAGATTAAATATAGTATGTAGGTCCCTCAATTATGAAGCAGCTCTAATACTTGTGCATGGCATGCATGTTTATTGTTCATGGAGCATGAAATACTTGAGCATGCAATGGATTTAGTGTTGTCGTTATGAAGGTCTTTAGCTTTCTTGGCACTTTCCAGTTGCAAGTTAATATAGGCAACTTAGTTGTAGACAATATACCCATCATAATTGGTGTGTTGCCCAAGGGAAAATCTACAATTCTCATTTATGGAAGCTTGTGAAGTTACTACAACTAGACCTATCATATAATAGGCTCACAATGCACATACCTCATGAAATTGGGGGCTTCCATTCATGTAGGCCCTGGTAAACCTGTTGTAAAGTTGTGTTAATTTATTACATATTGTAAGAGGAAGTAATTTATGTTTTAAAGGAAACAATTCCAATATAGGAAACATCTATATCGCATAACATATATCACATTTTTCTTCACATATTCTCTTCTTCCATATGTTGCCGACTTATGACATTTCCTTTGCAAAATATAGTGCAATTGCTAGTATTTTATGAAAATTTAGTAGCTATTTTTTATTTAATGCCATTGACAAACTAGTTCCAAGTTTACACTGATCTTCCTTCTCACATCTCTTCGCATTCCCTGTCATACCAGTCAGTACACATTAAATACCCAAATTTACTTCAATCTTGTTGATCCCTTGACCTTAGTTCATCTGTACCCAACTATATAAAACACACATTTCATTTTCTCTGCTAATTTTTCCATTTTTACCATTAGAAGCCTAGATGAAGACAAATAATGAGATCCTTAACTGTTGGCCTCTACCAAAAAAATAACACAAAAAACCCTACATACATCTCATTCCCCTCTTCCTATTACCCATGATCACAAATATATTAAAAAATGCCACTTTTCCTAAAATCCTTCTACCTTTTTTCCCCTCTACCAACAATGGCAGTTTCTACTAAGTAGTTTATGTATAAATGTCCTATTAAACACTTATTCTTACAGTGAATTTGATATTCATTCTTCCAACCTTCTAATTTTATTTATTGCGTTTTTCAAACCAAATGTCAAATTATACAAATGTGTCTTAGATGGTGGATGATTTTAAAATAGGCTATTAGTTTATGAATTGTTCTCAAGGCCATTCCTTAGCAATGGGCTTCTTTTACTTTGTTACTTATAATTGTGTCTCTCACAGGTAGTTTGGGTCATGTATTTTCTCTATACATGATCACAATTGAAGACAGGGAGGTGCACATCTTTCAGTTTCTCTTGGATGGTTATGCAATTTCTTCTTTTGGAACTCATATGTGTTGTATTTTAGTATAATGGGCCTCATTTCAATTAAACACACATGAAACCGTTAATGTATATTCAATTTGCATCTTTGAATGAATTTATGAACTAAATAATTCAAGGAGGTTAATCTATCAAATTCATTCTTATTTATCTTCTTCATTATCAATGAAATCAGAGGATGACTTGCCAGCTTGCCCTGGGTTAGTGCTCTTCACCTTTAGTTGTGATTTCATATTCAGTAATGTTTGTGCAATAACATATTGAATGGTGAAATTTAGTATTTCAAAGTGGAACTTTCCAGTGATCATAGCTCCCAAAGAATTTGTTTCTAAATCAAAAAATAAGCCACCAAATGTTTCCACGTGGGCCCATGCTCCATGATATGGATCATCAATTTGAGTTTCACATATACATGTTCTCCTTCGCAATGGATTTCACTTGCACTTTACATTCTCGACCACATCACATTAAAGTGATCCTTGTTAGAATTGGTTGTACTCTTTATGTCATGCAAAGACTTGATAACAACTTTTTTATCCAAAATAAATTTCATAGTAATGATAACCAAACTAGAAGGAATTTCATTCTCCTTTACTTCACATTTCTTTTTTACTTGACACTTTTTTTTGCTTCTTTTCCCAAAGATTGATTGTGCTCAGATCACATCTTTCCATCCACTATTCCACAACCTTTGACTAAATGGCTTGGGAGGCACCTTATCCTCATAGCAGTGTTCTACCTCGCTCAACCAAAAATATATTCTCCCAAACCCTTAAAGTAGTCTAGAAAATTTAATACTTATTTCGTTGATGGAAAAGTTCATGTAAGAAATCAAGTTTAAATGGTATTTCACCCTATCACCAAAAGTTTTGAAGCAAAACATAGCAAATTTTTCCTAGTCCTTCATATGCAACAAAAATAACTATGGAAAATAAACAAAATTAATGCATTACCTTAAACAGGGATTGGATTCAATATAATTATACGTGACTTCATTACATTTCTTGTGTAACTGTAAAAAACACTATAGTCTTGGAGAATCCTTTACATGCCTCAAGGACATGTGGACCCAGTATTTAGGAAGTGTTCTCACACTTACAAAATTGTATTTGTCAACAGTGGTCTGAGCATGTATGCCTGGGCAATGTAACAATTTTATCATAGAAAGGATGAGAAACTTATTTAACAAGCGCATGTTACTAGTTTGGGAATATGATTAAGTTCCAGTAATATACTACAAACACACAATTTATATGAATGACATGTTATTAAATTAAATAAATAAGAAGACAAAACCAAAAATAAATTTTCAAGTGAATCAAACCACAAAGGATAGAAAATTGGCATTGAATGGAAACATGTCAAAATATATACACACAATTTAGGCTTGTGGGGGGTAGTTAATATCATGGGATTGGGTTTACTGGAATGAAACAAAAATATGTTGAGAGAAAAAATTAAGTGAGAGACAAAAAATAAACTATAGCTTCAAAGATAGAGGTGAGCCAAAGTGATCTTGTGCTAATTATCATTGTCTTCAAGGGAAATGGGTTGCTCAGAAAAAATGCTTTAGAGATAGAGGTGGGCCAAAGTGATCTTGTGCTAATTATAATCTTCTTCAAGGGAAATGGGCTATTGGGAACATTCTCCAGCCTTGTGTCTTCAACGTCCCTTGTGTCTTAGTTCTTGAAGGTCCTTTGTTGTCTTGGTTATTTATTTATAAATCATTGATGATTGGAGTTCTATATTAATTTTTGGTGGATTCAGAAGAATTACATTCCAGAGGTATGTATATTCATGGAGCCCATATGAGAATTGTGCACTGGATTTTGTGTTGGCTCCATCATGTCCAGTCTCTTTGCTGAATTGCCTACTCTACATGATTTTGATTTTAAATTATCATAGCAGTTATAATTCCTATTTTTGTCAATTTTTACTATAGTTGTATACAATTTTTAAGTTCTTTAGTGATTTCTTTCATCTCCAAACTTGTATTAGAGGAGCCATAAAACATGGGGACTTTGGGTTTGTACTTTGGTTAGTCTAAATTTAAACAAACAACTTTGATGCTCTTTTTTAGGTGGTTGAGCATATTAAGCATGTGAAAGTTGTTTCTTTTTTCTAAAACATTTATGTTTTGCACCTATTGGATGGTTTTTTGTGCTAGCTGAGCCAATGAAACCTACAAGACTTTACCAATTTTATTTTAATTAAAAGTTTTATAATTTAGAATTTATAAAGTTTCAAGGTCTAATTCTTTGAAGAGTGCTAGCTCAGTGGAAGAGAGAGCACCTGCTTTACAAGAAGTTGGTTGGTGGTTGGATTCCATCATGCCCTGATATTCATAGGGAATGGATGAAAATTGAAATGCAATGTTGAATTAAAGAAGTGATGTGAAACATGGTGCAAAAACAAATGCAAAAGTGTACATAAAAATGACTCAAAATTGAATGTAACAATAGAAACAAAATGGGATGCAAAGGTAGACACAACACATGGCTCAAAATTGGATGCAAATACATATACAAATTTGGATGCTCAAAAGGATGTTAAATTGGATGCAAGAAATGGTGTTAAAAATGATGTAAAATTGGATGCAGCAAATGATGCAAAATGGGATGCGAAAAGGGGAGACAAATCAAATGTAAAATGGTCCAAAAAAGATGAAAAAATGGGCACAAAATGGATGCAAAATTTGGCGTTAAATCAAATTCAACATATGGTGCAAAGATATACACCAAAGCTAGTGAAAAACTAGATGCAAAAACAAGTGAAAAATTAGAAGCAAAAACTAGTGTAGGAATAGATGCAAAATTTGGTGTAAGACAAGATGTAAAAACCGACACAAAATGGATGCAAAAGAAGGCACTAAATTGGATGCAAAATATGGTGTAATCTTGATGCAAATGATGACGCAAAAATGGAAGCACTCACCCTAAAATTGTTGATTCATTAGAACTTAAAGTCATAGAACTTGAATGCATAGATTCAGGCACTTTACAACCTAAGGAACCACAAATAACTGAGTCAACTACTTCATGAACTTCATTGCCTTTGTCTCAACCACAACCTATGTTTTCGTGTCCTAAAGGAGAAAAAATTCCACCTGGCCTTTTGAGCATAGAGGATATTATTGAAGAGGATTTTCATAGCCCTAAAACTCCTCTTCACATACCATTACTACAGTATTTTCCAAATTTGTATCGAAATTTTCTTATCTTTACCTCTATTACTCAAATACAAGCTCCTTTACATCAAAATCCTCATTTTAATTCACCTTCAAACTTTCCTCGACAAACTCCTTTCAGAAGTCTAGCCATGATGGAATCAACAACAATCACCCAACTCGTATCTGCTATTATGAGAGAATTGACCGAAGTTGCGACATCCTATATGTTTGTAACTTCTTCGAAAACTCACCTATATGGTGGTCCATCAGTGCCACCTAGATACCAGTCATTGTCAAGAACTTTTTCTGATTTGTTGACTAGTCCCTTGAATTATCCGTTACCATTTTCATCTAGAATACCATCTGGTCCTTCTTTAAGGAGAACCTCTCAATCCATTAAACCTAATACACACCAACCTCCTTTGGAGTAGTAATGTGGTCTGTTTCTCAATGAATTTGGACACTTACAATAACCCACTCCATCTTATACTAGGTACCCTCCTTCTGGGGGGGAGTTTCCTTTGTTTACTCTTGATAATTCACTAGGGGGGAAACCTATTGCTAAAATGTTCCCTTCGGCTGATTAAATGTTATAAATTGGTGCTCTGCCTTAGTGGGGACCTCTTCCTACAAGTGCTCCATTTCTAGGAATGGCTACTACTCCTTCGAATCCTACCTTGCATGTTCAACCTAGTTTGGTCTTAACTCAAATCCTAACCTCTCAACTTGTTTCGACTATGCCTCAGATTCCTACTTGTCAATGTTCAATCCATTCCTCAAATTTCCCAAGTTACACCTCAAGTGAATCAACCTGTTCAAGATGTATCCCAAATAAAAACTATTCCAATAGTACCAAGAATCTCTCAAATCCCATCTACCCAACCTATTCAAGTTGTGTTACAAACTCCATTTAACCCACCTGGTTATACTATAGCATAAATGCAAGTTCCATATGGGCAACCATTCCAAGGCATTCCAAAAATTCCTATTTGTCAAACAACCATACCACAAATTCCTTATCAAGGCCAAAAGATTCAAAATCATCCTTTCAAACCTTACCAAGGTTTTCCTCAAACTGAGTAACCTGTTTTTGGTTATACTGGTTATCAAAATCCTCCTAATCCTAGTGGAATGCAAGTGCCAATATCTCAAACCATTCCATCATAACCAAGATACTCTCTGCCACTCGTTAACCTTTACCCACAAGGTCAACCTCCTCAAACAAACTTTAACATGAAATTATCGTTCATTGCAATGCTTGAGTTACCATATTTATCTCGGCTAACGAAGGATCTAATTTGTCATTTTCCTTGGTGGTCGGTTATTCGTACCAAATTTTTGAGTGACATTATGAAGTTTAACGGAAACCATAAAGAAGATCTGTCAAACCATGTAATGACCTATCATGTATGGTGTTCAGCCAACACCTTAAATAATTACTCCATTCGTTTACGACTTTTCCAGTGAACTCTTATTGGTTCGGTAACTAAGTGGTGTCTTGAATTACCTATAGCTTCATTTAACAACTTTGGTGCCTTAGAAACCACATTTCTAACCCATTTCCAACTACCCATCTATTATGAAACTGGAGTTAAGCTTTTGACCTCCTTAAAGAAATTTGACTCTACTCATATATCTGAGTATATACATGAGTGGAGGTGTCGACGTCATTTGGTCAAAAATTATATTCCTGATCAGTTGTTGGAATAACGGTTTGTTAATTCCCTCCTATCTACTATAATTAGAGATGTTTCCAAAGGAAAAGTTATTACTAAAGAGAAATTCATTACTCGTGCTCAATATCTAGATTTGATTCATAACCAATCTCGCTCACTCTACGACAAGAGAACCAATGCTCTGTGACATTCATATACTATTCCACATGATCCCTTGAAGGAATCACATGTTGCTAATGGTGTGATTGGTTCAGTCGGTCAACAGTCGGTAAGAAAATATTATAATCAGCCTAATTCGAAATATGCTCCAACTATGACTAGTCAAAGCCCCTGTAATCCTGATCCTATGAGTACTTTTGAGGTTAATGTTGTTCAATCTATGAAAATAAAATCTCAACAATCTAGAAGTAAGAAAAAGGGTAAAGGTAAGAACAAAAAGGAAAACCCTCCACATGATAAGCATAAGAGCATTATCTGTCAAACAACTTGGTGACTCCACTAGTAAGGAATTAATAATTATGTCACGCTTAAATCCTCTTCCATCAAAGGGTTTGAGTTTCTTTGGTGACTGAGTAAGGGAAGGAGAACCTAAAGCTTTCCAACATGACATTGAAATGATGCGGGTAGAGGCATCTTCATCCACAATGGCGTGTAAGACATTTTTGCCTCTAACTATAACTTTAATCGTAAGTGCAAGTTCGGGTGGAAGTTTAGGTGTATAATTGTTGTGATTGAAGACAATGAGACCTGAATCTTAGGGATCCAATCACGCTTAAATCCTCTTCCATCAAAGGGTTTGAGTTTCTTTGGTGATTGAGTAAGGGAAGGAGAACCTAAAGCTTTCCAACATGACATTGAAATGATGCGGGTAGAGGCACCTTCATCCACAATGGCGTGTAAGACATTTTTGCCTCTAACTATAACTTTAATCGTAAGTGCAAGTTCGGGTGGAAGTTTAGGTGTATAATTGTTGTGATTGAAGACAATGAGACCTGAATCTTAGGGATCCAATCATCTAATGGATTCTAATAACAATTTATTTTGAGTGGGAAAGTTCTACAAAACCTTGAGAGTAGGCATAGTTGAAGGGGCTTGGGCTAAATATTCAATTATATTATAATTTTGTGTAGCACTCACATGGGGGTTAAATGATGATTTACGAATCACCCATTTGGGAGGTTTAATCGTCAACTCAGGAGCATGTTTCTCGATTTGGAGAGGACTAGATGTGGGAGTAGTAGAAGTGGAAGTTTGATAGGTAGCCTTTATATTTGAAGGATGCAGATTACCATAATACTTAATACCTATCATTAATGGATGCCTAGCTCAGCCTATGCATGCGAAAGATATGCAAATTTGCAAAATTAATCCAAATGATATACTACTTTACTATCTACCATTAATGAATGCCAAGAGCAAGTCTGCAAAATTAATCCAAATAGTATGCCACTAATATGCAAATTTAATGCATATCTACCATCTGATTAACTAGTTTCTACCTTAGTGGAACTGGAGAAGGAAAATTTGAATTTTGAAGTTTTTCTTAGAACTTTTGGCGAAGTATGAGTTCTCCAAGGCTCTGATGCTCTTGCGTGGCAGATTGAAGGGCTAGGTCTGATTTTTCGACAGCTCGGTGCTCCTGCGTGGCTGATTGAAGCCTAAAGGGAATGGAATGTGCCAGCAACAACCCAACTAGCCACTTTGAGTTTCATTTTTTCGGCATAATTTCAAGTAAGAGTCGAGACCTTCACGAATCCTGGAAAAACTGAAAGCAATCACACTATTTACATGATTTCATATGCATCAGAATCATCTACTTGTTTTATAAATGGAATGGAAAAATGCAATTAATTAAATAAAATTTAAGGTATAAAATTTAGTTTGGGCGAAGTTATATTTACTTTCTTGTTATATATATATATATATATATATATATATATAGATATAGATATATATATATATATATATATATATATATATATATATATATATATATATATATATTAAATGTTTCTAGGTCATATGAATAAGAGGGCATGAATGGATTAGAGCTCTTTTAGGCCATATCAATATATTTGAGAATAATGGTAAGACCATTAAAATAAATTAAAGTTTAGCTGAAGCTTGGGAGGAGTCATTTTTATGAGTAAAACCATAGCCTGAAATGTTTTAACTTTTTTGGAAGAATCGAATTTTGAATTTACCTTTATATACTGAAATGATAATCCCTGTAATATGCTCATATCCTTATCTCGTTGTTAAAACCAGACTCTAAACACACAAACGCCGAAAAATTGAATATAAATTTTCACCCAGGGAAAACCAAACATAACAGTGTCAATTCATAAATAAGGAATTAGTGAGATTTAGAAATATTCAAAAAATTTAATAACTTGATTGTTTAATTTATGTAGATTTAGAAATATTCAAAAAATTTAATAAATTAATTGTTTAATTTTTTAGAGAGCAAATTTTGAAATATTTTAAAACTTTAATGAACTAATTAAATTTTGAAATATTTTAAAATTTTAATAAATTAATGGTTTATTTGATAGATAATTGGAGATTTTGAAACATTCTAAAAAATTTAAAAATAGTAAATTGATTATTTCATTAATTATGCCCTACATTAAGTTGGCATAATATCCAAGATGACTCAAAGCTGGTGTAATCATTACATTGTTGGCACATTAAAAGATGCCAGAAACCCTTCAATGATCAAGGTCATGTATTCTCTCATAGATAAATACTTCTACTCTGCTATTTGAGCATGCTTCCTTCACAAATTAGTGGCAAGGTTAATAAAAACTTAAATATACTAATCGCTAACTAATTTTTTTAATAAACTCTTTAAATTGTTGAAATCAACTTGCAATATATAGGTATCTGTATCCGAATTATTTTATTGTTTGTCATGATTAAATTGTTGTTAAATCAACTTGTAATATACAAGTCCGTGTATTGTGTGCGCCACACATTAAACCAAACAAACTTTAATAAAAATGGAGTTTAAAGAAAAAAATATATTTAGCAATTTAACTTTGTCTTGCCCTGACAAATTCAGGTGGCATTATTTTATTGTTTGTGATGATGAAGAAATATTAAATTGATTTAAAAAAAAAAAAAAAAAAAAAAAAAAAAAAAAAAAAAAAAAAAAACTCATGTAAAATTTATTATTAAATATTTATGAACGATGAAAATTTAAAATGAATGTTTATAAATAATAGGCATTATAAACTTGGAATTTGATTACTTATTTTCATAATTATGGAAATCAGTTAAGATGGACCATGGTTTGTTAAATTTGACTATCAATTGTTAAATTTGGCATTAGTTTGCCGAAAATATCCAAAAAAAATTGAGACATTTAGATTTGGTAATTACCATTTTTTGAGACACTTTTGAGTCAAAAGGATTTTCCATTGAAATTTTTTGTTGGGTTATATTTTTCCTAATTTACCTTTCGAACCATTTCTCGCCCTGTACAGATATAGACAAACATGTTTTTTTTTTTTGCAATTTCACTTTTAGATAGCACCAATTTATATTTGAAATAGTGCAGTACATCTATCTGTACTGTTGTTGTCAACAATTTTTCTCCTAATTACACTATTTCTTTGCAATTTCACTTAATTTTCCTCAAATTTAAATTGATTTTTTAGGAGGGAATGTTGTGTCGTCTATTTACAAAACATACATATTCCAATTAGTAAACATTTCTTCAAATTTCCAGTGTATTACAACAATCTTTCTATGGAGTTCCCTATAAATTTCACTCAAATGTGCAAATATGGTTGGTTCTTTATTGTGCCTCGTGAATTTTGTTGTTGGAGCCTACACAACTTGCACATCTTTGATGGAGTTGTATTATAAGAGCCATTACAGTGGTTGATTAGTACATTTACTATGTGATTTCTAATTTTTTGCAGATCAGTTGTACATTTACATATTTGATTTAATTTTCATTGGATGATTTATTTTGTGTTCTACAACAAATTTGCAAGAGTCATTGAAAAATAAATTTCATATAAGTGAAAATATGACACTCACAAATTTCATTATAACATAAAATGAAGGGCATAAAAAAATTCAAAAACGTCATCAAATTTTCATTTTACAGGCGGTGAGGATTTGAAATTCCAGGCCATAAAAGCAAATTGGTAAAGTAATAATAGTGGATGATATTTGGATACATGGCACGCAGCGGCATCTCGTTACAAGAAAGTAAAATCATAATCATTGCATGTGTTGGTCGGCAGTGGGAACTCAACATGGTGCAATTGAATAATTTTAAAGCGTTGGTCCAATGGATACCTGGTCACAAAAAAAGCAAATGAATAATTTAAGGGAGTGGGTACCTCGTCACAAAAAAAACAAATGAATAATTTAAGGGAGTGGGTACCTCATCACAAGAAAACGAGGCGAGCCTTATTTCAGCTGCCATAGGCCCATTAATGCACCCAGGCAGGGAATGGCCACCGCACGATGATCTACAGTTCTAATCTGACGGCGGCCATTCCCTGCCTGAGTGCATTAATGGGCCTATGGCAGCTGAAATAAGGCTCGCCAAAAAACGAAAGAGAAGTCAGAATTCATCTTATCACGCATACTCATGCATACTATCACTAGTCACATCACGGATAAAGGTGCACATGATGTGTTAGAGTGGAACTGTACATCATATTCATAGAAAAACCTTGGTGTGCGTTGGTGGGTACCAACAAAACCAAGAATCTCTCTCTATGTGGAAAAATATCACATAAAATGGTGAAGTTTTAAACCACCACCACGTTAAGTGTAAGTAATAAAGATTTTAAGTTTCCACATCATTTTTTTATCTTGGTTGTGAAATTCAACAATAGATTAGGTAGGAATAGGGAAAATAAGATTGATAAGCGTGAGTTATTTTTATTATTCACAATGATATATATTTATAGTATATTAGGTGTGACTCTTGGATTCCACATTTCAAGGTCACTTGGACTTTTCTTTGATTATTCGCCTTCCACACTAACCTTAGGAGGATTAGGTGTCCAACATTCTCCCTTTTTATCCGAAGGGATATGTGTAATACAAGATGGAAAAATATGCATGGCAGCACTAGAATGAATGAGCTCTCTAAAATGTTGGCATAAAGAGGTGGTTTAAGGATGACCACCAACACTGGAATTGTTAGTGCAGTTCTTGGAACTCTTCCAAATCTAAAAAGAAGCTGAGATCTTCTACTAGAGGAAGTGCTCCTCATATTTTGAAGAGGGAGACCTTAAACTTGGAAGAAGGGAGGTCTACAACCTACGATGGTTTAAGGATGACCACCAACTTTGGAATGCTTAATGCATTTCCTAGAACTCTTCCAAACCTGGAAAGAAGCTGAAGTCTTCTGCTAGAGGAAGTGTCCTGAATTCTTTGAAGAGGAAGAATATCAACCTTGCATAGATAGTTTAAGGTTGAACACCAATAAAAGGCATGCTCATGGGCATCTGTGTTTCCGGCTACAACTCTTAATCTGGAATGGAAAATTGTGGCTCAGGCTCGCTTGAAATTCTATGTCTCTGGCTACAACTCTGAATCTGGATTGACAAGTTGTGGCTCAGGCTCGCTTGAACTTCTGTGTCTCTGGCTACAACTCTAGATCTGGAATGACAGGCTTGGCTCAGGCTTGCTTGATGTGGCTTTGAAGCTTGTAGATGACCATCATTTCCCCCCCTGTCAGATACAAGGTGAGATGATGGAAAAAACTCAACTAAGATTTTTAAATACTCTAGAACAAGTTCTGACATATGAATTAAACATCTTCTTGGTTGTTGATGCCCATTGCCAAGAAGCGATCCATCCAAGATGAATCTTTGTTCTTGCAAGAGGTTTGTTTTTGAAGCATTTGTGTGAAGAATGAGTGTGCTCACCACAA
Source organism: Pinus albicaulis (assembly GCA_034641835.2). Lineage (NCBI taxonomy): Eukaryota > Viridiplantae > Streptophyta > Pinopsida > Pinales > Pinaceae > Pinus > Pinus albicaulis. Next base: position 988,618,117 of record CM076570.1, read on the forward strand.
TGCTTGCATGGGTGAATATCAAAACAATGATATTTCATATGGCCAACTCGGTCACAGTGTTGGCATTTCACAATCTATTGTTGTTGCTGTAGAAGAGGAGTAGAATCTAGAACAACTGAAGGTGAGCTATCATGAAGAAATTTAGCACTCTGAAATTTGATGGGCTTGGAATAGTCTGGAATATGAAAGGACACCTCCTTGTCATATCCAAGGCCTGTTTTGTGCTTGTTATGGACAAGCTCTTCCCAAGGTTTGATGATGGGCTTGGAAAGTGCAGGCTGGATTTTTGCTTCTGCATTCAAATATGCTCTTGAAATGGGCTCAATGCTCTGATCAAGGAAAACTTCAGAATGATGACTACACTTTTGTAACTCCTCTTACTGTAACTGAGATTCAAGCTCCAAAAATTCAATGTTTTCTTGTGCATTCTGAAAACAAGTTCGAATATCATAGAGAGTTTCTTTATTTATTTGGACAGTGTCGTGAGCAGTAGATAACATTAGAGTGTTTAATAACTCTAAAAATTCATCAAGTCTAGCCATATTTCAAGAATCAAACAACAAATAAAGAATTTCAGCTTCAAGTTCTCAAGTAAATTTGAAATAGAATCTTCCTTTCTAGGTGAAGGCTATAACAACAAACTAAAAACAATCTTTCAAATAAAGGATTCCCACACTCAAGAATAATTAAGTGTGAGGGGAATACTGATGCAATGAGGAAATGACTCCATAACTCTGAATACGACCTTGGGAGAAGAGTCTCACGCTCAACACCAAAAATATGACCAACCTGTGGATATCATTTCCAATGAACAGGGGAATCGAACTAGTCCCTCCATGATTACCTTCACATACAATGAATGTCTCATCAGACAACCTGCAAAGAATCAAGTCTCTTCTAATCCCGCAAATACAATATTTGATGCCAAGAGGTTGATTGGCATGCCTTTCTCAGACTCCTTTGTCCATGCTAATAGGTGCCTTTGGCCTTTTTCTATTGTTTGAGGGTCCAATGACAGGCCCTTGATCCAAGTAACATTTAAGGAAGAAGAGGAAAATTTTAAGGGCTGAGGAAATCTCGTCAACGTTATTGCAAGAAAGATGAAGCCGATTTTGATGAGGGGCCACGAGATGCCTCTGATGTTTCCAAGTATAACAGGGACAGGGACTTGTTGTTTTCTTCTATGAAGGATCACACACCTACTGTCTGGTATTGGCACAACGAGGAGCGCCTTGGGACCTATCGAGGACACAACGGTGTTGTCTAGTGTTGTGATGTCTCAAGGGACTCTACATGTTTAATAACCAGTAGTGTAGATCAAACTGCCAAGTTATGGAACATGGAGACAGGAACTCAACTGTTGTCTTTTAACTTTGAATCTCCTGCTATAGCAGTGGACCTTGCAGTAGGGGATAAGCTTGTTGTAATAACCACATATCCATTTATGGAGTTGCCTCCAGCAATTCATATCAAACGTATTGAGAAGGATCTTTCAAAGCAGACTGTTGATTCTATACTTACAATAACCGAGATCAAAGGAAGGATAAACAGAGCTGTTTCGGGCCCTCTAAATAGGACAATAATCAGTGGTGGAGAAGCTTTTTTTGTTCGTATTTGGGACACAGAGACAAGAAATCTGCTTGGGGAAAGTGACAAGGAAACAAGCCATCAGAAATATATAACATCTTTGTTCAGGTCTGCAGATGGATCCCACTTCCTCACAGGGTCCCTCGATAAATTAGCCAAGCTATGGGATATCAAGACTTTAACATGGTTACAAATATTAAGCGAACCAACTATTGTCGCAATTGCATATGGCTTTGACTGGAATTCTTATGCATCAGAAGAGGGAGAGAAAATCTTAATCCTCAATTTGGGTGGAGGAACATTCAATGTTGTTGTGGTTAATATAAAGAAACACAAAATTGAAGTCAAGGCATGTGAGAGAATTGTATTAATCGCACAAATCGGAGGGACTGACCTAAGTAGAGAATCGCACAGGCTCCAAGCTATAATGTTGCTCGTTGATAAAGCTATAATGCTAGTTTTATATAACCTGCATTCAGGAAATCTCAGGAGCGACAAAAGACAGATAGGCAAGTCTGCAACCTAGTCAGGGAATCGACAGAGAAGGAATTACGGGGGCAAATTTGACAATTTGGATTATATAAAGCACTCAGTCTAACCTTCAACAAAGTTTCAAATTTTTAGAGAAACAAGTCTGAATTCTACGCAGTGAGGTTGTTGTGCTTCTTCATTGAGACAAAGAAGCACATGTTTACATAGGCCACAAAAACAAGTGGCTTCGATACCATGTTAAATTCAGCAATAGACTAGGGATGAATAGGCATAATAAAATAGATAAGCGTGAGTCATTTTTATTGTTCAAAATGATATACATTTATAGTACATTAGGTGTGACTCTTGGATTCCACATTCCAAGGTCACTTCGATTCCTCTTTGACTGTTCACTTTCCACACAAACCCTAGGAGGATTAGGTGTCCAACATTGGTTAGGTTGTGTTTTTTTCAATTATAGTTTGTGTTTTTTTAAAGTGGTTTAAAAGTCATTTTTGAATTTATAAATAGATTTATTGTTTTGAAAAATTATTGGATGCATTTTTTTAAAGTGGTTTAAAAGTTATTTTTGAATTTATAAATAGATTTAGTGTTTTGAAAAATTGTTGGGTGCGTTGAATGCATTTTTAAAAGGCATGTGTCTGCTAACAATAATTTCCAAACAAGGTTCGATTTCCCTTCATCCAAGGGCTTCTTGTTGATATTATGTTTTCATTATTATGTTTATCAGTCCATATGTTCTCCATATTTCAATCGTGAACCTAACTGCATCTCATTCCCCAGGGCATATGTCTGCTAACAACAATTTCCACAAGTAGTTGGATTCCCCTTGATCCATCGGTTTCTTGTTAATATTCATTTTGTTTTCATTATTCTATTTATCAATTCCATACATACATTCTCCACACTTCAATGGAGAACCTAATTGCATCTCATTCAAGTGTTGCTGCTTCTTACTCCTCCATGGCCTCCTCTTTTTCAACCTTGACTTTTTATTGTAAGTGGGATGCATTTATTAATCACAGAGGTGTGGATGTGAAAAATACCTTTGCCAACCACCTCTACAGACGTCTTGCTGGCAGTGGATTGAAAGTATTTTTGGACAGAGAGGAGTTGGAGAAGGGACTCAACTTCCCTTCCCAAATACAACAAGCGATCTGTGGCGCGTCTGTGCACATTGCAATTTTTTCACCAATGTATGTCAAATCTTGGTGGTGCTTGGAAGAATTTTTCCTCATGGTACAATTGGGAGCTACCATTATTTCGGTGTTCTACAAGGTTTACCCTTATGTCGTCCGTTGGATGTTGAAAAGTGGAAATTACTTTGAAGCCCTGTGGAAACTGGAACAAAAAACTACACAGGATTGTGAAACTGGTGAATTGAAGCCATGCTACAACTCCGACACTGTTAAGAATTGGAGACGCGCACTTTCTGCTGTGGCGGATATAAGTGGTTTCATGCTGCATCGGTGAGCTACATCTCCTCTGTGCATTTCAATCCATGTTAGTTTTTTATTTGTTGGATTAATATGTGATGCATGATATACTTTATAAGTAGGTGTTTCTCATTATATCTTCTCTTACTCTATTTAGGGACAAGGACGATGAAGGTGAGTTCATTGGAAATATATCCCCAAGAACTACAGGTTTTGCCGTAGTCCACTGCCTTCAGCTATGAGACTGCAACAGACCTCAAAAAACGTCGTTTAGGGGGTCAAAATTGCTCCATAAGTTCAGGACTCGAAAAACTACTAAAAATAATAAATTCTGCTATAAAAAGGGAAATTGATGAAACTGGTTGTAGGTTTAAGTGGAATAGGTAGGTGGCCACCAATATCCACCTGGATCACCATATGATTAATCGAATTTTCAAGCTAGGATGTGACAAAATGACCTATAATAGATTCCCCCCTAAAGTACAAAGTCAGAAGCAAAGGTTGAGGATTGAAGTGCTTTATCATGTAACAAGTCCAAATCAATAATATATGGTCGAGATCATCTTCTGTTACAATACATTGTTATCATAATATCATTGCTAAGGTAGGCATACTGATACTCATCATATAATCCAATTTACATGTACAATAATCAAAGTCAAATTCATTGATGACAAATGGTGGACCCATGCTTGGATGACTTTTTGAATGATCATAGCCATCATACTTAGTGATCTTGTATGAATCCTTAAATTGCAATATGGATGGATGAAACTAGATATGAGGTCTTCTACCTTATCACTCGATAATACGTGTTTAACCACGCGAATAAATGAGTTGGGGTCGAACATGGTAAACACCATTTGATTACCGGCCAATTATGTAAGCTACTAACAGATGTGGGAGGAACCACCAATAATGATAATGGCTCTCAAGGTACTACAATACAATCAATGCAGTGTGAATAAATGACTTAAAGGTCGAACACCACAAAAAAATCTTTCTGTCAAAGGCCAATGATGAGACCCTATCACCGAAAGTGAGGAAACTTTCCATTGAGGTATGCAAGATCCAAGGCACTGAAGGGAATTTCTAAGTCAACTTCTTGGATAATGTGTTGATGCCAACAGGAAGTGACCCATCATATGAGGTCCTTGATGTATCCCCCATCAAAAACATGAAACATGCATCAAGATTTGAGACAAAATGTAATGATTCAGAGCTGGTTCAGGAGCAGCAAACATGAAGTAAGGCTTAAGGTATTGTAGCAGATGTCAACTAAGGGAGGAATTTCTCTTGAACATATCAATGACACTAACATGGAGTTCGAAACATTGACTCAAAGACCCATCATGAAGGCTTTCATTAAGGTGTGATCAATAAAGAGGTAAGCAGATTCCCCAACCCAAATAAATCACGAAGATGAAGTGAAAAAGTGTCATGTTCATGAGCGACTCACTGCCATTAATAAGTAGTATGCCCTGTTTTCCCAATTTTCCAACCATTTCTGGCCAATGCCTCTTTATTTTTAATAAGCTTGAAGAGGATAACATATGCTTGATCTATAAGTTCATCCTTCAGATGAATCCTTAAGATGATAATTTGGTCCATTGCTTCAACGCCATGAGATATATAAAATTCAATAACATGTTTATTTTTAGATGACAACACCATTAAATGTATTTGAAGCTTATTATTCTAGGGAAGGAGGATTCAATCTCTAAAATTTATTATTGATTCATTTTACAAATAGATTCTAAATTTTTTTCCTTAACTAGGTTGACTTTATTTTTTTTGGTTAATTTATTTATTTATTTATTTTTATTTTTTTAAAGTTTAATTTCATCCATAGATGAATGCTTACTTAATACTCAAGATAAAATATGTCAAAATTAATCAACAAACAACTATTTTTAATATATTATAAGTCTTATATACTATCAAAAATGTCATATATTTAACCAATTAATTTGGTATCTTAAACAATTTTATTTTGGATTTAATTGTTCATTAATACTTTTATTTTATGAACAAAGACATTATTATAAATATTTAATTTCACATATTCAAGAATTACTCAATTTACTAATATAACTTAATAAAAATAAACATACTTAATCCTATAATTTTTTTTACAAAAATGTTGAAAAGGTTTCAAACTATATCCTTCCAAAACCTACTTATGATATATATATATATATATATATATATATATATATATATATATATATATATATATATATATATATATATATATATATATCTCCTAGAAAAATCGTAATTTCCATTAATAATTAGTGAAAATTACGTATTGTATCGGTCACATATAAGCGATGTTGGAAAACCAGTTGGTACATATCAACTCCCCAAAGTGTATATGTCTGTGTATATACAAGTTCAGATATTGTTGCATTGTCTAGCATAATTACTCAATATATCAACAAGGACAAAATTTAACAAAAATGTATTAGTTGGTTCATGTTGATTCTTCCCGCTTCTCTATGAATGGCCTATGATAGTATTGATGGAATTCATGGTCCTGCTAAACCTGTATCATCAACTGCCCGAATTGAAGGAGCGCGACTTCTTTGGATAGTCTATCAGAAATATGGTTCATTTCCCTGTAAATGTGAGAGCAAGTAATAAAGTCAAAATGTTGTTTGAGAGAAAATATATCTTCTTGTATGCCTTTGAGTGTGTGCACGTGGCATTGTGAAATAGAATTGAACCAGTTAATAACTATCTTAGAGTCCCCAAAAATCTGTAGATATCTACTTTTCTGTTCATGTGTGAAAATCATCAATAAGTGGAGACAGAATAGCTCAACTAAGTTGTTGGTTCCCCTGCCCAAACTTATCTTAAGTTTGTAATAGTGTGTGTCTAACATGTATAGGGTTGCCCCACCACCACAACCATCTGCTTGACCAGAACCATCAAAGTATGCCCACAAATGTGTTTTGTCATTGATCTCAGGTATGATGTGCCTTACTCGGTTAGAAGGTTCCTCATCCGGAATCAGATTTTAGATCCCCTGTAGTTGTGCACAATAGATCTGCCAATCTGTGGATGAATCTTGAAATATTTGTTTGTTGTGGGTGATCCAAATTTCCTAGTAGATAATGATGGGGAGGTTCCATTGTTTGTGTTTTTCAGTCATCTACCACCATTGATGCCAGGTATCCAAAAAGGATTCGCCTTGCCACCTATTTGTGATGTTGAGCATATGGGAGAGATTTTGCCAAACATTTTGTGTGATGGAGTAGGATATGAATAGGTGGATGATAGATTCGGCCAAGTTTTTGCATAGACAACAACGAGATGGACCATGCACTATGCGCTTCATGAGGTTATCATCAGTGGGAACATTGTTATTTAATAGGCACTACATAAAAAGCTTGGCTTTTGGCACAACTTTGAGTTTCCACAATGGTTTCCACCACCATTCTTTGTCAGCAGGTTCGTGATCCGATTGAATAAAAAGATACCCTTCTTGGGAATGTATTGGCCATGTTTTGAAATTGTAGGTTTTAACCTTGTACATAAATTATCTACAAATGAAGCTTAAAACAGAAAATAAACAATAGCAAGAGCATAAAACATAAAACAGATATACACAGAGATTTCCCCCTGGATCCCAAATCGGGACGACCAACTTGATTTTTCATTATATTCATTTTAGTGTTACACATATATATACATGTCGAAGCATACATAAACCCCAATCCATTAACCCTAGACTAGAACATAACCATAGTTCCCTTGATCGGATCTACAAAATACCAAGGGCCAAAAACCATCGTCCCCCAAAACCATGTGCAAACTCATGCACAAAACCATGGGTGGGTCCGCACACCAAAAAAAATTTCCCTAGGCTCTGCCTCGGACCCCGACAAGGGGGGCTGCTGCGCCGCCCCCCCCCCTGTGACCCCCCTGCTGCACTTGGGGCTAATCGTGGAAATAATATAACACATACCCAACATTCTCCCACTTGTTGTTTTCTTTTCACAGGAGGCCACAGGAGAGCTTAATAATCAGTCCAACCGTGCAACACCCATTGTTTCTCTACACCAAGAGAACTTATGAGTGCTCACAGACTTCGTCAATGCATCTGCAACATTCTTCAAAGTGTCCACCTTTACCAGCAACACCCTTTTATCCTCAACCATATCTCTTACAAAGTGATATTGAACATCAATGTGCTTTGTCTTTGAATGATAAGCAGGGTTCTTAGCCAAGAAAATTTCACTTTGGCTATCACAGTCTATCCTTATAGCTTGATGCACCAACCCCATACTTGAACACAATCTCTGCAACCAAACTGCTTCCTTGCTTGCATGAGTGGCTGCCATGTATTTTGCCTCTGTAGTTGAAAGAGCCACTACAGACTATATTTTACTCATTCAACTGACTGCACCTCCAAATAGGCTAAACACATACCCACTTGTAGATCTTGAGTCTCCAGCCCAGTCTGCAACAAAAAAACCATGAATGTCCAACACTCTTTCCAATCCTGGTCTTCCCTGGTAGCACAAGCCATAATCACTAGTGCCATGCCAATATCTGAAAACCCGCTTCATTGTTGTCCAATGCTCCTTCCCTGGGTTTGACATAAACCTGCTTAATACTCCCACTTCATGTGCAATGTCTGGTCTAGTACAAACCATTGCATACATCAAGCTACCCACTGCACTTGCATATGGAACACAGGACATATCCTCCTCTTCTTCTTGTGTCTTGGGACACTGTTCAGCAGACAGATTTACACCTACAGGAATAGGAACATTCACTAGTTTACTATCCTACATATTGAACCTCTGCAATATAGTCTCGACATACTTCCTCTGGTTTAACCAGAGCTTCCTCTTTTCCCGATCTCTCTTAATTTCCATGCCCAAATTATAGTTTGCAACACCAAGATCCTTCATGTCGAATTTGGAGAACAGTTGGGTCTTCAAATCTTGGATAATTTCTTTGTAATTTCCAATCAACAACATATCATCCACATACAAGACAAAATAAATAACACGGTCACCAATTAATTTAAAATAAACGCAATGATCCTCCTTGCTTCTGGTGAAGCCAAGTCCCCGTATATAGGTATCAAATTTCTGATACCACATCCTTGGTGACTGTTTTAACCCATATAGAGACTTCTTTAACCTGCATACCAATTCTTTCTTCCCCTTCACCATAAAGCCTTCAGGTTGTTTCATGTAGATCTCCTCTTCCAGATCCCCATGAAGAAATGTTGTCTTCACATCCATCTGTTCTACCTCAAAATCAAATGCCGCAGCAACAGATAAAATTAATCTAATAGAAGTAACTTTGGCAACAGGAGAAAAAATATCACCAAAATAAATTCTCGGCGCCTGGGAATAACCTTTTGCTACCAACCGAGCTTTGTATTTCTCCACCTTGCCTTCTACATTCATCTTCTTCTTAAACACCCATTCGCTCCCGATGGGCTTCCTTCCAGTCAGCAACTCCACCAGATCCCATGCCTCATTTTTATGCAAGGATGTCATTTCATCAACCATGGCCTCCTTCCATAGTTTTCCATCCTCTGAATGTACTGCCTCCCTAACGTTTCTGGGATCATCATCAGTTATAGTTAAAGAAAAATTTGAATAGAAAGCAGATGGACTATACCTTTCTAGTTGTCTTCTTTCTCGAACTGATCTTCTCACAGCTGGAGTTTGTGACTCTTCCTCTTCTGAGTCTTCTTCTATTGTAGAGTCTGATTCATCCTCCTTTAGCTCAAACTCTATCTTCTCAGGTTCCTTTGGTAGGACTTCATGTTTAACAACATCTTTCACCTCTCTAAACACCACATCTCGGTTGTGCACAACCTTCCTTGTTTTTGGGTTTCAAAGCTTGTAACTCTTTAAACCATCCTTATACCCAATAAAGATGCACCTTTCAGATTTATTATCCAACTTGGTCCTTTTCTCCTTTGGAACAGGTACATATGCATCACATGCAAATACCCTCAGATGTGAAAGAGAGGGTTTCTTACCAGTCCATACCTCATGTGGAGTCTTATCCTCCAACGCTGATGAAGGTGATCTGTTAACTAGGTAACATGCAGTCTCCACTACCTCTACCCAGAATTCTTGTCCTAACCTGGTACCACTGAGCATGCTTCTTTCCTTTTCCATCAGCGTTCTGTTCATTCTTTCTGCAACTCCGTTTTGTTGAGGTGTGTATGGAGTTGTCTTCTGCCCTATTATACCACACTTCTTACAGAACTCTTCAAATTCCTTCTTGTGGAACTCCCCACCATTATCTATCCTCAGCACCTTTATCTTCTTCTCTGTCTGGTTTTCCACTAGAGCCTTAAATTATTTAAATCTGTCAAAGACTTCAAATTTCTTCCTCCAAAAATATATCCATGTATTCCTTAAGAAGTCATCTATTAATGAAACATAGTACACAGACTTACCCAGTGATGGAACCGACACTGGTCCAAACACATCACTGTGCACAAGCTCTAATATCTTGTTCACCCTCTTAGTACTAGAAGGAAAACTCACCCGTTTCTACTTCCCATATACACAATGTTCAAAGAAATCGAAATCCAGAGAGCAATTAGACATACCTTCTACCACACCATTTCCATGCAGTATCCGGAGGCCCTTCTCTCCAATATGTCCAAGCCTTTGATGCCATAGCATGGTCTTTTCTCTAGGGACCACTGGGCTTTCTGCTCCACTTTCGGGAACCACATAACTGTTGTACCCATCAATAACAGTGCTGCCCTGAAGCTTGCATAGAGTTCCAATCTAAACTCCCTGCATTAATACCAGTGCTCCCCGTACCATCTTACAAGTATCTTTCTCGAACACTGTTTTTACACCTGCATCATCCATCTTGCGTATAGAAATCGGATTTCTGGCTAATGCAGGAATGTGCAGAACACCAGGAAGTGTTCGAATCCTTCCACCTTGCAGCTTCAACTTGAATTTTCCACGTCCGACGATTCTGGTCTTCCTATCATCCCCTAAGAAGACATCATCGCCATCATATTTCTCATACTCATAGAACCACTCCCTATGGGGAGTGAAGTGAAAGGATGCACCCGAGTCAATCAACCATGACTCATGATCTACATGTGTATTTGAAGAAGAAGCCAAATACACATCCCCACCTTCATCCGATGTGGTTTTTGCCTATGCAGAAGGAGCATCATAAGATCCCTTTCCTTTCTCAGGAGCTTTAGATTTGCAAATTCCTTTCGTAGTGCCCTTCCTTTCAAAGATTTTGGAAGACACCTTTACAAACTTTCCAGGAGATTTAGATCTCCCTCAGATTTATGATCTCCCACCTCGAAACCTTATTCTTGTTTCTGTTATGGGACCTTCCTCGTACAGATAAGGCATCTCCATTCTGACCCTCCATATTTCTCCGTCTCATTTCCTCCGACAGCAAGGCTAATACAATGTCATCAAAATTCAAGGTAGTTGTATTGCTACCTATTACAATAACCAGACTATCCCACAAATCTGGTAGAGAACACAACAAACTGATGCACTTATCTTCATCTGAGATTTTAATATCAACAGATGACAGTTGGCTTACCATAGTATTGAAGGCGTTCAGATGCTTTGTCACCAAGTCTTCATCCTTCATCCTCAGGTTATACAACTTTTTCCGCAGGAACAATTTATCCACCTTAGATTTAGATTGGTACAAATTCCAAGTTTGTCCCACAAATTCTTTGTGGTAGCTTCCCCAGATACATTCAACAATACTGAATCTGAGACACACAACCGTATTGTGCTCTTCGCCTTCCGTTCCATCTTCTTCGAGTCTTCATCTGACATTGTCATTGGTTTACTACCTGGATCTACCGCGATCCATTGATATTTATCCTCCAGCAGGTCCTCCATCTTGAGCTTCCACAACTCAAAACTTTGACCATTAAATTTCTCAATCTCTATCTTTCCACTGCTCGCCATCTTCTTTCACCGCAAGAATCAATCCCATAGATCTCCCACTAAACAGGGTCTACCTCAGGCCTGAGCAAAAACCCCTTAGTAGAAAAGGCATCCCCTTGAAGCCGAAACAGCTCCGATACCAAATGTAGGTTTTAACCCTGTATAGAAATGATCTACAAATGAATCTTAAAACAGAAAATAAACAATAGCGAGAGCATAAAACAAAAACAGATATACACAGAGATTTCCCCCTGGGTCCCTAATCAGGACGACAAGCTTGATTTTTCATTATATTCATTTGTGTTACAACACATATATATACATGTCGAAGCATACATAAACCCTAATCCATTAACCCTGGATTAGAACATCACCGTAGTTCCCTTGACCGGATCTACAAAATACCAAGGGCCAAAAACCATCGTCCCCCAAAACCATGTGCAAATTCATCCTCCTGGTATGTGATCCAAACATGTGATTTAGCAAGGGCACCATTGTATGCGGATCATTCATTTTGGAGATGTCGAGGAATCCCAATTATAGCAGCTGACTTCTAGGTTTGTCTGTAGAGTGATGAGTTGGCATTGTCAGCGATTTGTGATAGATACTTAATACCAAGGGTATCAAGATGGTGTCTCATCTCCTGTGATAGAATATGGCCATTGCCACAACCTAACCATGCATCATATCCAATACGCACATTCTCACCCGTGCCAATTCGCCATGCCAAACCTTGTTTGATTACATTGATGGAATGTTTAACACTTTTCCAAATATTGGATATGCCTGGCCTGCTTCTAATGTTGCTACATAGCCATTCCAAGTATGAGAGGGGGTATATATATTTTTGGAATTCAACTTCGTGCAAGAGACCTGAAGTTGTGAGTAATTGCCATCCTAATTTGGCTACGAGAGCTTTTCCTCCCCATTTCCTAGGTTGTGTAATACGATCCCAATTTACCCATGCAAATGTCCTTCCATCATATCCTCCTCTCCATAAAAATATTTAGCATGGTTGATGAATTTGATTTGTCATACATTTAGGTACCAAGAAAGTGATATCCAGTAAACAAGAATCGCTTCCAACACTGATTTTATTAAGACCAATCTGCCCACCCTAGATAGCCATTTTTGTTGCCAAATGTTGATCCTGGCTTCTAGTTTTGTAATGAGCCATGCCCAATAAAAAAAATGGTAATTGTTAGGCTTTAGGCGAAACCCCAGATACTTATTCCATCCTCCATATCATTCTGTCTATATAAAATTGTTGCTGAGCGAATCGTTGTTGTTGTCTTGGACAGTTGGTAGACATGATATTGGATTTATCCAAATTTTGAGTCATCCCAGTGCCTTTACAAAAGGTAGTTAAGATGTGCAAAAAATTGGAAGTATATATAATGGATCCATTCAAAAAAATTAAGACATAATCTATGAATAATAGATGTGTTATGATAGAGGCAGCAGTGATTCTTACGCTCGGTATATCTCCAGATCTTCGCGCATTTGTAATTTGTCTGCTCAATCCCTCCATGATGAGCAGGAATAATAGGGGAGATAAGGGGCAACCTTGCCTCATACCCCAACTCACGTGAAATAAATTTGAGGTCGCTCCATTAATGAGGATGCTATATGAGGCCGAAGTAATACAACACATGATCTCGTTGATAAATGAGTGTGGTATCCCAATCTGTGTGAGTATGAGTCTAAGATATGTCCAACATGTTTGGTCAAAAGCCTTTGATAGATCAATCTTGAGTATGATGATTTTCAGATGCTTGAGTTTGATGGAATGGAGACCTTCCTGAGCAGTGCCAATAGCCTCATGGATTTTTCTGTGAGATCGGAATGAAAATTTCTCTTTGGAGAGGTGCAGGATAATATAGGCTTGATGTAATTGGAAATTTTTTTGGAGATAATCTTGTATATATAGTTTCAAAAAGATATTGGTCTGAATTCATCAAAAGTTTGGGGTTTATTAGATTTTGGAATAAGAGCAATGAAAGTAGTGTTGATGGGATCGTACATGTGGCCTTTAGTTCGGCAGTCCTCCACCACCTTGAGTATATCCTGTCCAATTAAATCGAAAAAAATGAGATAAAATTCAATGGGCCAGCCATCTGGGCCCGGGCTTTTATCTTTCTGGAACTGTTTTAGCAGTGCTTCAATTTCTCCCAATGTGATAGGTTTGTTCAAATTGTCAGTGTCCTTTGCATCGACAAATCCGGGGAAATGTCTGGCCATGTTGAGTATGTGATCAATGGTGGATTCTCGAGGAGCCATGAAGAGGTGACTGAAGTGTCAGACCCCCATATCTGCAATTTGGTGAAATGAATTGGCTTCTCTACTTGAACTATCCTTTAGAGACAAGATAGTGTTGGTAATTTTTTGCCCTTTTGCACATTGTTGGAAGAGTTTCATATTTTTGTCCCCAGCTTGTAACCATATGGACCTGCTCTTGAGTCTCCATTCCTCTTCCTGTTGTTTAAGAATATTGATCTTCTCAACTTCTAGTCGATTTAGGCTAAGTTTATTATCACTAGTGAGGGAGCCCATATTATTGGATTCCATCATGACTGCAATCTCCGATAAAAGTTTCCTCAGCACAATCTCATCCTTTTTTCGTTTTTCCTTTATCCATGTAATAGTTCTCTATTTAAGCTTTGATAAATTTTCAACAAATACTTCTGCAGGTTTCCTATTCATGGCATGGCTATAGGATTTCCAAGATTCTTTGACTAGCTGGTGAAATTCTTCTTCTTTTAGCCAAGTAGAATTAACTTTTAAAGGAGCCTTTGGTTTTGGGGTTGGGCCAACGAGAGTGATCTGATATACCCACATATCCAACCCATTGTCTTATCCCATTGAATTTATTCACTAGGGGAGCCTTGATGAGAAAACGGTCAAGTCTTCTTGCCAGCATGGCATTCCCAGTGCGTTAGTTCCTCTAGGTGGGTTGGATTCTAGCCATGTCGATATTCAGTAATTTGTGTTGATCCAAGATATGTTTGAAAAAATCAGTGAGAGATTTGATCTGACCATGGATACCTCATGATTCGGCGTGACCCATAGAGAATTTGAGGTTGCCTCCTATAATAATGTTATCAGATGCTAAGGGGGCAGATCTTAATAAGGCTTCCTAGAACGCTTCTCTAGTGTGGCAAGGTCCATATATATTTAATAGGATCATATTCATATTGAGCTCTACCGAATAGATTTCTGAGGCTAATACCCCTTCTCTACCCCAAATGTTGTCAATCCACATTGTTTTGTTGTGAAAACCAAGTGCACATCCACCGATTTGCCTTTTGCATCAAGGCTATGAAATGTCCAACTAGAAAAAAAAGATTGGAGGGCTTGACATATCTAAACTCCTTCACCCATGGTTTCTTGTAGGAAAATGACATCCAGCTTCTTAGATTGCACCAATCTTCGAAGGGCTAATTTTTTGTCCAGGTTGGCCAAGCCCCTATAGATGAATGAGAGGAATTTCATGGGGAAACCAATCCAGGTTTTTCTCTTGCTCTAAGAACCCTATCAATCATAATTTATTTTTCGGATGCAAAATCGTGGCCAACTTGTTTTATAGCTTTGGATATGTATGAATGTCTTCCTTTGGTGGATCGAGAGGTCTTGGGAGGGGAGGCTTCTCTAATGCCTAACCCAGAGGTTGCGATTTTATTGGATGAGTCTCTAGATCTAAGATTGTATTGATGAGAGGTGGAGTCAGATGATGTATCTTCCGTAATAGCCAGGTGATATTCAGGGAATTTGGTAATGATAGGTACGAGGATGCTAGGTGGAGCATGTGTAATGGAGCAGGTTAAGGATGGAATCTTATAAGATGTAATGGGAACTCCCAAGGATGAAATAGATGCAGATGGAATATAATTGATCAGTGTATTTAAAAGAGGGGAGGAGAGATTTGTACCCAAATGTGGATCCACCCCAACTGTGCTTAATCTGGTGACCCTATCAGAATGTGATCCGGTAGTTGGGTGGTGTTCTCCATTTTTATTTTGTCTCAAGTGATCGTTGTGTTGTGGAGACGGTGAAGGCGCTCTGCATCCTGTATCAGTCATCTGTGTGCCTTTGGATGCCACTATGTCTGCCGAATCCTTATTTTCTTTACCCAACATTGGGCATTCCTTATACAGATGCTCTACTTGATGACATCGTCTACACCAGAAGGGGACGCCTTCGTAATGGAGTATTTGTATCTTTGAGTGGCCCTGGTAGTGAAGATCCATGCTTTCAACCAGGCCTTCCCTGGTATCTAGGTGTACAAGAATACGGGCAATTTCCATATTTCCAGACTCTAAATAGGATCGATCATGTTCCAGGTATGTGCCCAAATCGTTACCAATAATGTGAAAAGACTTCTTCAGACCAGAAGTGAAGGGGTTGAATGGGTAATTGGATTCATATAGGCCCTGCACCAAGATTTTCCTTTTCAAGGTCAAAGAGTAGAGACCATCTCTTCAGATGTACCGACGCAAATTCAATGTTCCAATATTTTGTTAATGCCCAATTTGCATGGTTCAGATGTTTGAAAATCAGGGCAAACCAGCCCCGATACATAGTGGATCACAGTCGGTAAATGCTCCAGCGTATTTCCCCAAATCTCAAGAGCCCATTAATTCAATCGCAAAGACGACTAGGTTTTGCCTCTGACCCTACCCACAAGAACAGTATTTGCGGTGTTAGCGACCTACCCCATAGAAATGCCTTCCTCGAATATCAGCTTCCTTTCCCTTTCTCTGACTTTAGTGCACTTGGTCTTTTTTCCCAAGGATTTTTGAGCCGCTACTGGTGGGCTTACAGATTCATGGAGAGGGGAGTCCTTCAAGTTCAATATGTGCGAATCGTATGGGCATGGGTTACTCTGATGGTCACCATCAAAGCAGCCAGAAGTTCACCAAGGGTTGGGATGTTGAATGTTCATATCAGATGGAAAAGGAACCCCAAGGCTTGATGGAAAGGCATCGTCGATACGAGGAATTGAGTGGAACGAAATTGTTATAGCAAGGTCAAAGCTAGGTACCGTCGCAAGGGTTTGTGCTAGAGTCCAATTTTGAATCTCAGAGGGAGAGGGAATAGTGAAAGATAGTTGTTTCGAGGGCTTAGCGGTAAATAGGTCACCGAAAGATGGGGGGTCAATGGTGTTTTGAGAAAACCCTAAGCAAGTTTGATTTGAGTCATATACCTCCATGGCAGTGGGTGAGGTGGAAACTTGGAGGTTAGGTGGTGCGGTGTCAGCTGGTGAGATTAGATAATGGAGATGAGGTGTAGTTCATATAGTTGTAGAGTCCAGGTGGTGAGAGGAGTAATCGACGAGATCTTCCTCCATAACGGTCGAGAGAGACAGGGTCAGGGCTGACGTAGGAGGGTCCAAGAGTGTAGGTTTCAGATTGATGGTGATAGGAATATGCCGAAGAACGCCAAATCTGAGAGAAACACCATTGAGCTAATCTGATAAGTCACCACAGACGTTCCATTAACCAAACCCTAACCTAATGTTGGTTTGCTTGCAACTGCAGAAGATATTACTTTACTCATTTATATTTATAAATACATGTTTTTATCTTAAATTTATATTATTGACATATTATTCTTATTATCACAACTACATTTAATTATATCTTAATCTCTCTTTCTCTTTAATAAACCAACATAAATCCATCTTAACAAATTTATTCACATGCAAACTTTTTTAGTGTGTAAAATACAATGTGTCATTTTTCATTATTTAAATTGTATTTTTGAATGCTAAATAGAGTATATATAGGACCAAATAAACATTTTAACCATAAAAACTTAATTTTTTTCATGATATATACTTAATTTTGTAAAATGAGATATAATATATAGGCAATTTACATTAAAATATTTTACATAACATGTACATCAAAACATTTTATGATGCAAATTAAATGGTTTTTTATTATTAACATATTTTTAAGTATATGTTAATGTTAGTTAGTATAAAAATATTTTATCAATAACCAAATTATAAGATTTGAACATCTTACTCACAATTTTTTTTTACTTCTAATTACTTTACAACATATTCAACTTTTTTTTATTATAGCTAACATTATTTTTCTATTTAGAATATAATTTTTAACTTCTATTTTTATTTTAAAAGGAACGGTGAAGAGACTAACTTACACATCTCTTCATACTAAGATGTAAAATAAGTCTCTTAGGTCAATGAGCCTTTCACATCCATTCACGCTGTGTTGTAAATTAACCTCTCAAGTCAATAAACCTTTTGAATCAATAATTTTTTATTAATTTAAAACATTTATCTTAATTTAAAATCAAGATAAAACTCTTAAACACACAATAAAACTTCAATTATACATAACTCAATCTGCTCCTAAAATTGTAAGAAATTCAACTTTATCTTTTCCCCATCAAAGTTGGATCGATTCGATACTTGTGCTGAGTGGGTCGAATAAGTGCGAAATATTTAAACGTTGAAAAGTAAAGTCATTGCATGTGGTGTTGCTCTATTCACTTGTGGGTGGGCCATAAAAATAAATTGGTAAAGTAAAAGGAGTGGATGATATTTGGGTACGTGGCGGACAGCGGCACCTCATCACAAGAAAATAAAAGAAATGGGAGAGTTCGTGATTACCCTTCTTATCACGACTCACATCACTGGTAAAGTGTGCACAGTATATGTCATATTTATTAATTATGAAAAATAATTAACAAAGACTTTCTAGCAAGTTTGGAATTTAGAATGATTTCTAAGGGAGCAGGATTGAACATGCAGAAACCACTTTAAAATTATGATGAAGCAATATGCATCAACATTTAATGAATATCTCTTGACTATTCAATGCATGCTATTTTTGGTTCTCTATCATTATTTTATATATATATATATATATATATATATATATTTTGCAATTGAAAAGCTTTGTCTACTCATCTTATCTCACTGGCATCAAATATCAAATTATTATCAAAAATAATTTGAGAAGGAAAATGTTGTGATGAGAATTTGTCATTATTTTAATGTTTGGTAGAATTGAAGTTCAATAAAATATTAAATTATTATAAAAAAATAATTTGAGAAGAAAAATGTTGTGATGAGAATTTGTCTATTATTTCAATGTTGAGCAGAATTGAAGTTCAATAAGAGTTAGTTTTAAGTGATAATATGAATGAGTGTATTTGAAGAAGACAATTTGTTATTAGTTAGAGTTAGTTTTAGGTGGTAATATGAATGAGTGTACTTGAAGAAAACAATTTATTATTGATTATTATTTTGTTTGAACCTCATTTTTATAGAAAAGATGATTTAAGCTATAAATTATATTATTAATTCATTTTAGAAATGAACTTTAAATTTCGTATTGTTGTATAAGTTGAAATTCATCATCTGTAAATAGTTTTAGTCGGTTTCATGATTTGTTATTATTTTGTTTAAACGTCATCCCTATAGGAAAGATGATTCAAGTTGTAAATTATACTATTTATTCATTTTAGAAATGAACTAAGTTGAGTTTATTTAGTTCAATGAATCTCTAAACAAATAGTTATTTAATTTAATATATTAGGCAATTACCCTATTTATTACTTAAAAAAAACATAATCACCAATGCATATATATGTACTTTCTTAATAAATGCATATAATATCATGATGCCTCTTCAAATTTAATATATTAAATAAACATAATCATCAATACTTATATATATGTAATTTCTTAATGTATGCATATAATATTTTGTTGCCTCTTCAAACTTAATATATTCTCAAAGATTTCAAATGATATCCCTGTGTGCAAACTTTAAATTGCATATAATAAGGATTTGATGTTGATTTTAAAATTAACCTTTAAATATTTATATTGTTTACACATATTTTTCCAACAATTTAAATGATATTTTTTCTTACTATGTTATATTTATACATATATTTTTTGACTTTATATTTTCATTCATCTTTTTTATTTAACAAGATTTCGTTATCATTATTACAGTTATATCCAAATTTATATCATAATGATGTTGTAGATTAATATGGTAATGTTTTATCTTTTTTATTAAGCTAAAATGTAATATTCTTTTTTATTAAGTTAAAATTATAAATAATTTAAATTTTTAATAATTTTTTTAAACAATTAAATTATTTTAAAGAAAGTTATTTATAAGATATAGATTATAGAATTTGATTTTTTTAGATTTTAGATTCAAATATTAGGTTGAGGGTTGAGTATGGGAGTCAATTTTGCTTTTTTTATTATGAGAATAAGAATGAGAGTGAAAAAATATTGAGTAAATAATAATAATAATTCATCCAATATTTTTTTGGATTTTAAATGAATTATTATTATCATTCATTATAAAAATAGGGAGTTGTCTACCGAGCTCGCGTTTTGGCCCGGACGGCAGAAATCCGTCGGAATCCGGTCAACTAAATTTGCAAAAATCAGGTAGTTGCAGTGCTTGGAATCCATTTTTGATAGTGGAAATGGATTCAGCACTATCAAAAACCCCTGGGGCACTCAAAATACTAATGTTTAACAACTATAAACAAGTTTATGGACAAATCTTTGCCAGATTTTCTGAAAATCATGGCCGAAATTTGAGTCAAAACGCAGGCTCTTTAGACTACGCTTAAAAATAGAGTAGAGAAGTCGCAAGAAAACGAAAGAGAAGTCAGAATTCATATAATCAAGAATCCTATCACTACTCACATCACGGATAAAGGTGAGCACGATGTGTCGGAATGGAATTGTACGTAATATTCATTAATTATTAAAAAAGAAAACATAAGAAAATCACATCACGGATAAAGGTACGCACGATGTGTCGGAAAGGAATTGTACGTAATATTCATTAATTCTTAAAAAAGAAAACATAAAAAAATCTTGGCGTGCGTTGGTGGTTACGAACAAAACCAAGATTCTCTCCGTGTGTGGAAAAATATCAAGAGCAAGTAACAAGATTTTAAGTTGCCACATCATTTTTTTTTATATTGGTTGGGTTGTGTTTTTTTAAACCATAGGTTGTCTTTTTAAGTGGTTTAAAAGTCATTTTTGAATTTATAAATAGATTTAGTATTTTGAAAAATTATTGAGTTTGTTTTTTAGAAGTGCTTTAAAAGTCTTTGAATTTATAAATAAATTTAGTGTTTTGAAAAATTGTTAAGTGCATCGACTGCATTTTTAAAAGGCATATGCATGTTAACAATAATTTCCAAACAGAATTCAATTACCCTTTATTCACGGGCTTCTTGTTGATATTTTGTTGTCATTATTCTGTTCATCAGTCCATACATTCTCCATATTTCAATGGCAAACCTAACTGTATCTCATTTGAGTGTTGCAATTCTTTCTCCTCCATCGCTTCCTTACATTTACTTACCTATTAAATATAAACTAGCAATTGCACCGGGGGTGCAAGGGAACGCCGGATGGAGGAGATGTGAATCATTTTGTGCTATAGGAGGGGTAAAAACTGAATTGTGATTTAACAGAAGAAAATCTAAAGCTGAACAGATAATCATAAATGGTAAGTAGAAATATGATCACCTAAGGTGGAAAACCTATAGCTATTAATGTCTCGATTCTTTTCACATTCAAACTATCTATACTGTATACTAAAGAAGCAACCTGACGCCATGTCACAACCTGGCCATTCAAATGGCCTGCACATCCTCAAGACTGATGGAATCCTCATATATGAAGAAGACAATGAGACCTTGATGTGAAATTCCCGTATTTTCTCTGCCTGTCCTTGATGTTATGTCTGGGTGGTCGAATTGAGTGTGCTCATTTTGATTTGCAAAAGGCCGAATAGGATGAGTGAACCCTTTATCATACGTTGTTTGCCCTTAGAACCTTTAAGTTTGTCTAAGGCGGTAAACCTTGCCTGTGTGGTTCATCATCAAGACAAGATGGAGAATCTGATCAAGTAACCTCTTTAAATAGAAAGTATAGCTGCTACTTGCCGTTTGTAAAATAACAACTAGGTTGCCTCAAATAATAAAATTTATTTTATTTTATTTTAAAAAGAGTAAACATGAAAGTTTATAATTTGAATTTTAAATATTTATATTTATTTTAATAAAAATAATAATTTTTAATTTAATACTATTAAATTGTAATTTATGTAATTTTATTTTTATTTCATTTTATTTATTTATTTGTTTATTTATTAATCTTTATTTTATTTTATTTTTATTTATTTATTTATTTATTTTTGATTTTTTAATTAAGAATTTTTTTATCAATTTTATTTTTATTTTTAATTTTTTTAATCTAAACATGTACTTTTGAAACTTAAATAATTATATGGGCCTTTTTATATTACAAATTAACTAACACTAAATATTTTTTTATTTATCAGAAATGATTTACGGTCGACCTTGATCTTTCTGGCAACAATTTACAAGGAATGATACCAGAATGGGCATTTCCTATGTTAAGATCTAATTTGGTTTGGCGTAGTCTGACATTGAATTCGTGAACAATCTCACCTTCAAAACTTGCACAACTAATCTCCTAATGGTCACTGTGAAACTCAAGCTTGGTAAGGGGTTTGCCTCCTTTTGCCAAAACAGCCACTGCACCTGCCCTATCTTTATGCACCTCGAGCAATCGAAGCAAATTACCCCTTGCCTTGTTCTCGCTCAAAGCATTGACCACCCTTGAGTGAAGTTTTTGACGTCCTACGAACTAAGCCACGCAAACCTGAACCACTTGAGTCATTATCTATGCTAGCAATCAAAAGAAATAGTAACTACAAGCCTTGGAGCTCCAGAGCACTGCTTCCATGCAAATTATATATAGTGGAACCAACACAAATGAACCTAACCGCCACTGTCAACCGCCAACACAAAGCTATCATGCTGATAAGGAGAGTGAATGCGATACTGACTAATGGATTGGAGCAGTGGACGAAGGTCCTTCCCATAAACCTCATACACGCTGTCAGCATGCGCTAGCCTTGCCACCTGGGAGCTGAAGGGACAGACATCAAATCAGCACAGACCAACAAGCCCTTGCTTGAAGGACTCGTTTTGCAATGACAATATCAAGTGCTTCTCCAATAAATTAACGGTTATTAGCACATAGATTATAACCTAGATCATGGACCCGAACACATTTATCACTAAAAACCAACACTTACGGAAATTTGAGTGAATTATCAGTCTCCTCTCTATACCCAACACCAAAAATAAAATACCATAACAAGATTCGCTCGAGAAAGCTATATGCAACCTTTAAATCTAGCCAAAGACATTCGCGGTGATAAATCTCCAATTTAACATTCTCATGTAATGAATTCATGCAAAAATAATTGTCTCAAACAGAAAACAAAAAAAATGCAGGCAATCGGCTGAATGATCAACGAATTTAAACAAAATTAAAAGTGAATGTGGTTTAGAGTTAATGCGGCAGTATATCGCGAGTGACAAAGGTGGGAAGCGGTTTTTATCGCACCGCCTTTACACTGTAAGCAATATTTAAGAGTTCAGAGCGATGCCATAGGTTGGGTGACACGTGGAAGAAGCGGTTTCGCGATACCAATCTCATCGCGCATTATTGTTCGTGTATAATAGCCGTGCGAGATCCATTGATGGTCGTCGGATCGGTCGGTTGGGCGCGAAGGGATGGTGATCATTGGATGAAAACAACATGTATAATGTGGCCCACGCATATATATATATATATATATATATATATATATATATATATATATATATATATATATATATATATATATATAGGGTTTTGGGTAATATTTCATGATTCTTATAATAGAAAAGAGCCAAACTGCGTCGAGGATTTCATGATCGAAATCCCTACTTGTGTTGTCCCACACGGAAAATCAGTTCCCCTTTTTTCGCCCTGCTTACCTCTGGTTAATTTTATTTTTCATGAATGTTGTTACAGAAAAGCATCGAACTATGCTAGCGCTCTCAGACTCGAAGTCCGGATTGCGAAAATGCGTTTCCCCAAGTTTCTGAGGACAATTAGGGTCCTATGGAAGATGAGGAAAAATACTGTGACCACCCATGAGCAAGAGACGAATACATATGAGAAATATGCATGCATGGAGATTTTTGAGGAGCTGGAAGTGGTGTTCAAGCACTTCAACAGTCTCGGTATTGGGAAGAATACACATGACATGCGCATCGAAGACTGTAAAGAAACTAAAATTATCATAACGCAAGAAACAATCATCTAACCAGAGTCGACCGCCTATGGAGTTCCCACAGAGCTGTTGAAGAGTGATGATCGCTTCAGCCAAAGCACTGCAGCCTGTACGAGATTTTACAAAACTACGCTTCAAACTCGCGAGATTTTCGGAAATTCACTCTTGCAGCGTCGCTAACTTGTACAATATTTTATCAAATTGACTAATTCTCTACAAAGCCGGGAAGATTATCTTGAACTGAAGCATTTCATTTAGTATTCAGCTTGAGTTCGATCACGTGCAAGTGCCCATCTAAAATGTGAGCCAAATCAGGCTTCCCGGACAATTTTTTTCCCGATTTGGAACTTCGGTCGTAAATTGGCACCATTTTGCCAGCAATCGCACAAACGATCAGCTCGAAAGAGTCAGTACCCCGTTGAACAAAGCGAGATTCGATGCCAAAAGCCAAACGACACAGCCACGAACTTCTCCCGCTGAAATAAGAACGTAGCCTTTAGCATGTCCGGTACTGCAAGCAAGCATTTGCATTTTTCTGACGGAAATCGAAGCGCATTCTACTTAAATCTCACACGTATGCTCTGTCCAATATTTCAAGAATGTGTGCGCCAGAAAGCTCGACCTGGACCGAAGAAATTCCAAGTGCGCTTCACGGATCCAGCCATGAACATTTCACAAATGCCGGACAAAACACGTGGTAAAATTTGATTCGTGCGAAGGGCGGTACACGTGGCAAAATTTGATTCGCGCGAAGGGCGGTACGGTATTTCTCCTATTGGCTGGGGTGAACAGTGTTTGCTCACCCCAAGCCCGCAAACAAAACGCCTTCGGCGTAATTATTTTTTTAATAATTTTATTTTATTATTATTATTTTTTCATAAATATTTTTTTTTAAGAATTTGGCTTCTTTATTAGGAATTTGGCCTCTGTGATCCATGAAATGTGTCGAAGAAATTTTTGGTTAAAATCACATATAAGAAATTTTTGTCGACGCGTTTCGAACCAGCCAGTGTGGTTCATCATCAGGACAAGATGATGAACCACACTGGCTGGTTCGAAACGCGTCGACAAAAACTTCTTATATGTGACTTTAACCGAAAATTTCTTATACAAATTTGGCTTCTGTGATCCATAAAATTGTATATAGAATTTTTTGGTGAAAATTACATTCAAACAGAGTTTGTCAACGCGTTTCGAACCAGTC
The DNA here is from genome assembly GCA_034641835.2 of Pinus albicaulis. Classification (NCBI taxonomy): domain Eukaryota; kingdom Viridiplantae; phylum Streptophyta; class Pinopsida; order Pinales; family Pinaceae; genus Pinus; species Pinus albicaulis. The sequence continues at coordinate 988,642,952 of CM076570.1, forward strand.
AGTGTGGTTCATCATCAGAACAAGATGAACCTGATCTAAGACCCAGTTTAAATAGATAGGAAACTCCAACTAGCCGTTATGGAATAAAAGATAGTTTGACTGAATAAAAAACGACAAAAAATAATAGTTGAATTATTATTCTTATATTATTTAATAATTAAAAGATTTAAATATAATAAAATATTTATATATAATTAATTAATAATAATCCAATAAAAAATAAATAAATAAATGAAAAATAATAATATTAAATAAATAATAATAATATTGATGATAAATTCATAAATAAATAAATACTAATAATAAGTAATTAAATAATTAAATAATAATAATAATAAATAAAAATAAAAATAAAATCAAGAACAGAAAGGGAGGAAGAAACCAAGGAATAGAGGAGAGGAAAGGAAACGAGGGAGAATAGAAGGGAAGAAAACCAAAGACTAAGAATGAAGGGCAAGGATCCAACATCTGCTAACACTCCACCCATCATCCCTGTTAAGGTTGACTGACCTCTTTTCAATTTCTAAGGCCTCCCTCAACTTTCTGTGGTGGAAATGGTCAATCCTTGCAATAACTTCCGCATCTTCAATGCAAATACTATTTTATTAATTTAAAACCGTCATCCATTTTCCAAACATTTATCTTAATTTAAAATAAGATAAAACCTTAAACACAATAAAAATTTTCAATCATTCCTAGGGGAGGGACGCCATTACTTGGGCGCCCTTTGTTCCACGTAGGCAAACCACGTGGCCAGCACATGGACGGTTGTACGACACATGCCATGTAGCTTCCGCCACCTGTTGTGGTTGGTGAGGGACTTAAATTAAGTCGTCCTTTCTATGCCTAAGGTTTCAAACTGCAGGTTATGCAACATGCATCATTTACCCTATGCATTTCTGTTTGGGGTGGGATGTTGCTCGGAGAGCTTCGCCGGTGGTTGCACGCTGTGTCGCCAATGCTAGTGCATGTCCGCCTTCGTTGTTAACCAGATGTCCGTCATTACTGTTGCTGTTGGGATGGTTTGCTAGTTGTCTTGGTTTCATTGATGTTGCTCCTGCGCCCTGTTGTGGACTTGTTCGGCTCTCGCAACTGCCATAGTTTGCTCCTCCACTGTCAAACTGCCCTCCTTGACTGCTCAATGCTGCGTGGAGTTGTCGACGACTTCGTCCCCTGTGCTCGTTTGCAGAAGTACCATGGTTTTGAAGGTAATTTTTCGTTTTATAGGTTAAGAAGTTGTTTTTCTTGCATTTTCAAGAGATTTTCGAGAGATTTTGCCTAATTTATGCTCTTTTCTATTGTGTTGTAGGTATTGCCGAACTGTGGCGGGGTCTGGCTATCAGTTGGCTCTTGCATCGACGTTCTCCTCTGCATTTGGCGTGGCGTCTTCACCTCCCGGTAGGAAAATAATTCCTACCAGCCCACTGTTGTGTTTTTTAACTCTTGAAAACATGTGTTTGCTAACACTTCTAATCTTTTTCGGTTCAATTTAGCTCTTCTTCGGACTGTTTATTCTTCTTTGAATGGCACTGGTTTTGGAATTGTTTTTCTTATTTGATTTGGCACTGGTTTTAGGGCTATACCCATGTCTTGTTTGTTTTAGGGCTGTATGTTCAGCATGGCTTTAGTGTGGCTGTAACAAAATGTTTTAGGGTTGTATTCCTTGCCAGTGGAAACCCTGAGTTGGGACAGTCTTTCCTATGTAGTTTAGTGTTTAAGGTTTGGTTTTTGAAATTCCTCCTATCTTTTGCGGCTCTGTGTAGAAACTCATGTTATCTTATAGAAATATATTTCTATTATATACATACGCATTTCCTTGGCGGACTTCACGTAAATGTTGCAAAAATTACACGTTTTTTTTACAGCAACAACCACTCAAAACATTCATATAGCTGTGATATTTCAACGGAGCTTTTAGGGTTGGGGTCAATATGTTGACAGTGTCTAGTGAATGACCGTAGCACCACTTTCTCACTCGGTCCAAATTGACATTATCATGGATATCAAACCCCTAAATTTGTAACTCCAGAGAGCCCAATTTCTCGGCCAAACAAAGCATGGCATAATTGACAGTGCGGGGTTATGATTGAAATCAACGTTGTTGTTGCTTCTGCTCATTACCATTGGCATATCAATGCACTCTGCATAGTTAGTGTAGCAATCAACAAGCAAGGAGTCGATAGCTTAGTCCAAATTTACATTATCATGGATATCAAACCCTCAAATTTGTAACTCTAGAGAGTCCAATTTCTAGGCCAAACAGAGAATGACATAATTGATGGTGCAGGGCTGCAATTGAAATCAACACTTTTGTTGTTTCTGCTCATTACCATTGGCGTATCAATGAACTCTGCATAGTTAGTGTAGTAATCAACAAGGAGTTGACAACTTGTTTTCCTGTACAGTTTTCTAGTGAAGGTACATTTGGTTCCACTTTACAGTGGTATAGTGATTGCCCCAAATGAAATTAGCAACGTATTCATAAATTTATTTAGACTCAATTGTTATCATCTATGCTCGAACAACAGTAAGTTTGATTAAATTCCGTTTAATTTCCATTGGTTGTTTTGAAAAATTATTTGTCATCATAGCTAGTTGTTGAATTATTGTTTTTCAGTCCATTGTATTTTATTTGTGCATCATCATTTCAATTTTTCATTGAAGCACAATATAAGATAATGTTATTGATAAATACTAAGTTCGATATTTCTGCTACGACATATGGAGGGACTTGTTTTGTGAAATTTAATACTCGTGTATTGAGAATGAATGCCATGTATCCTTGTATACATTGTTTTTTATTATTCAAAAGATTGTCTGGTGTTGTGCAATTTCAAGTCAATATCTGCAAGTTTGTTATTTATCAAGGTAAGGTCAACCATTCAAAGTCTCCATTCTAATTGTAAGATGCATGTTTGAGACCAAGTTAATTGGCAGAAATTCGTTGAGATGGCTTAGAAGTAAGCAAACAGTTTAACAGCCTATCACTTCTCACATCTCCCTGTGTTAATAACATGTAAGTTCTAGTGATTCTGCAAAACATTGTTTGTTGTTTTGCAATTGTGATAGGGTAATGCCAAGTTGTTCAAGTCCATATATGTGGGTTTGGTATTCATCAAAGCAAGGTTCAATGCCCTAAATTTTCAACCTAGAAGTATCAGCGAATCTTCAAAACATTGTCTTTTGTCATGCAATTGTGATAGGGTAATGTTGATTTTGTTAGGTCAAAGTGAAAACCCCAACTGTAACAGTAACCCGAGATATCTTAGAGGTAAACAATTCTGTCATTATTATGTGAAAAGAGGCTTAAACATTACGAAATGGAAAAAATTGTTTACACTCAACCCTTTTCAAAATAAGACACTTAAAAACTGTAACAAAACAATGTTAATACGCTTCAAGGCCAACCTATCAAAGTTATATGACCAAAATAGAATATAGAACACAGTCATCGTTGCTTATGACTCTCATTGTTAATTCAAGTACATAGGAAAACAAACCAGAAAGTCCATAAAAATGATATTATAGTAGTAAAATATTTCATTCACATTTATATATAAAATAATGTAAATTTCCTTTATATTTGATTTTGAATAAATCTAAGTTGGTTTAAAATTTTAAAATTATTAATTTTGAATTGGTATAAATGATATTTTGTAAAATTTACAAGTATACGTCAAACATAAATATATGTAAACCCCATAAACGTATAAAATATATAACTCCATAGATATATAATTTTTTCGTTTAAAAAAAACCAAAAACATACTTCTTTTAAAAATGTAGGCCTTTGAAAATAAGAGGTCATATTGAAGGTTTAATGTCCTGGAATTACAATGAGTTTGTGCATGCTCTATTCTTTTGGTTTTTCATTGACAGTCGTAAAAGTTGCAGTTCTTTTGCTCTACAAACCCTCCCTTGCAATGAGCTTGGTCCATCAGTGATATTTTTAAATGTGTGTGGAAAGTTAACAAAATGACAATTCCCTAGACAGAGGGGGTTGTGTCAAATATGGTTGGTAGTTGGAGTGCTGTTAGTGGACATTTCACTTTAAAATTAGTGGATAGTGTATACCACCTCTCAATTTTGCAATTGAATAAATCATATTTGCATAAAATTTTATTTATAAAATCTTAACAGCTTACTTTGTGTCATTGTGATGTTATAGTATGTATAACACATAGTTTTTATTTTGATTGTAGAGTGTAATGTGCATTTTATTTTAACTTAATTTAATGTTATCATACATTTTATGGATTTGCATGTTTTTATGTAGAGCTGATTTATTTGGGTGATTTGTTTTCTACAAAGAGTTGAGGCCAGAAGCTGGTTTAAATTATATCGATTTTTTGGTTGTGTACAGTCTCAAATATGGTTGGTAATTGGAGTGTTGTTAGTGGACATTTCACTTTAACCTTAGTGGGTAGTGTATACCACCTCTCAATTTTGCAGTATACAATATACACTATACAGAATTTACAGTATCAAAAAAATAACACATCTAACAACATTGTCATGTCATTCTATCAGAATGTAACATTTTAATAGACTATAGATGTTCCTTCCTTACAATGCCGCAAAAAATATGGAAAAAATCAAACTTCATGTGACAAGAAAAATATACAGCCCATCCAAAATCCACATCATAATGTGGTTACAACCAAAAACATATAACGCCCCTATTCTTTATGGCCTTGAGAATTTTCAGTGCCAAACCCTGAGTTTCCTGATTGAGCCAAGTAGGTTGGCCTCCCTAAGAAGGGTTGGTTAGGCTGTGGTTGATTGCTGCCATATAAGTGAGACCAATTTGTCCCATCCAACCATAAAGGAATTGAGTACCCATACCTCACACTTGCTCTAATTGGAGGTGTGTGATGAGCATACATTGAATTCACACCTCCTGTGGTAGGAATAAGGCAAGTGGGTAAACCCCCATTTTGATAGTGAGGAACTTGAATGTTTATGAGGTCTTGGAATAATGTTGTATTATTTGAAATATTGTCCAATGTGTTGGAAATGTCCTTGGTTTCATTCTCATCAACTGTGCTTGCATTTATGTCAACCATATCAGTCATCCCTTGTTCCCTTTCAAGCATTTGTTTAGCCTTCCTTGCTTCCTTTTCCTATCTTGACATTTGTTTTTGTTGCTCCTTCTCTTGCTTTTCTCTCTCTCTTTCAAGCTTTTCATCTGCTCAAAATTGCGCTGCAATAGCCCTTGCTGCCTTCTTCTCCTTGGCTTGATCCTTTTTTTTTCTATTTTAATTCCTGAATTTCCATTTTTTTCTTTTTTGACTCAACTAGGAGTTTTATATCGTCTTCTGAGGTGAGTAACTGTGAACTTCACCCCAAACGAAGACTACCGGGTGTTCCTTGCTTCTTTTTCATTGACACTCTTTCTACTGGTAGCTTTAGGAACCACCCAAGTAACTTCTCCCCCCTCCTACCTGCATGTCATTGCTTGGAATTTCATTATCTGTGGCACTTGATTAAACTATATTGTTTTCTTCATCTGGTGCCTCATTATGTGCTCTATCTTCTTCCATTGATCTATTGTCCACAAAAAATGAACAATTACACTGTTCAATTTAGCCAGTTGTGAAGGCATGTTCATGCTTTGTTCATTAGTTCTTGAGACATTGTGTTCGTTCAAATTAATCATGGCTTCTGCTAGCCATGATGGTGGGTTTACTTGACTTGGAAATGTCAATTGGTCATTTTCAATGTCATTAACAATATCAGCAATTTCATTTTCAACTACATCTGCATTAACAATATCAACAATTTCATTTTCAACTACATCTGCATTGTCAACTGCATGTTCAATAGTGTCATTAACACTATCAATAGCAAGAGTTCCATGTTCTTGAGTTGGTAGAACAACCTCCATGTTGCTATCAATTTGTTGATGAATATACTGTGTTTCACATACCTGCTCATCATCATCATCATATAACTGTCCTTGAGAGAGGGAAATTATATTACCAGCTGCAACCACATCATCATGTTTATGTACTTCTTCTTGCACTTCACGCCCTTCTTTCTGACCATCCACATAAAAAGCTTGGCTACAAGCAGTATCATGCATAAGAACATCATAATTCAGTGGCCATATTCTTGTTCTCCTAAAGCCAGCCTTGATATTTGATGGTGTCAGAGTCCTTTTAAAAGCCTTACTTGCAAGCTCTACTAACTCGAACCTTTTCACCTCAACCCATGGATTCTTTTCCATCCATGCAGCACGCTCTGACCTGAAATAGTTCTTGAAAGGGCCAAACACACTAAAATTAAGGGGTTGCAATCTGAGAGTGGTATGAGCAGGCAATGTTAAAAGGTCAATGCCCAAATTGTTTGCTTCCTCAATTTTTTGTACATCCATGTGGCTTCCATGGCCATCTAATATCAATAGGTGTCTGTTATTAAGTGAGACACCACCTGGCATAGATGCAGCAAAGTGGCAAAGCCAATTTAAAAAAAGTTCTTTAGTCATCTATGCATGGGGATGTGCAGCCATGCATGCTCCTGGTTCACAGTTTTGTATATAATTTTTGAACTGATTTTTACCTTTGAATAGATAAAATCCTGGGATTGAAGCACTAATTGCATTAACACAACATAAAATGGTTATCCACTCCTTGCTCTTAGGCAAAATCTTTGGCACGTTTCTACTGCCTCTCTTGGCAATTACCCTCATGCCACAATTCCTTCTCGCCTGCAAACCTGTTTCATCACAGTTCCATATATGGTTTGCTGCATAAGAATGTTTATCATATGCACTAGAAAGAGTGTCATAGAACTTACATACAACTTCATGGCGCAAATTTAATGCTCTGTCTTTGTCAAGGCTCTCAGCTATACGCAATACAAGGTCTGGATGCCTTTTTTTAAATCCAAATCACCATGATTTACTAGGAAACCCATCTTTGAATAGGTTTGGCCTCTCTTGACAGATTTGAGCAACTGTGGATTTGAGTTGTACCAATTCTAGCTCATGTCCCAATTGGGCCATTTATTTACACCACTCAACCACCTCGGCCTCCTCCTCTTCAGTCATAACTGTAACAGGCCCTCTACGTTTGGTGTAATTGAGTCCATTTATCTAATAATGTATTGATAATGGAGGAATACTATGTTTCTTTGCAGATGCCCGAACAGAATATCCATTGAACTCTATGTCTCAATTGTAGCTAACATTTCTTCTTTTGTCCAACCTCTTATAGCACTGATCTTTTTAGTTGAAGTTGCGCCTTGGACTGTGGTTGACGGTGGCTCTGTGACTGATGGTGTTACAACATTAGCTTCAACCACATGGTCATCCTCAACAACATTACTTGGAGCATTGTTAACATTGAGATCACCTGTTCTTTCTTCATCTGATGAAGTGCATCGCAGCTGGGCACCCCTGGTCACTCTTCTACCACTTCTCCTTGTACGAACTACATAACTCACTCTTTCCATGGATGCAACTACCTATAGTATTATTGCATGCATTTAGTTAAGAATAATTGAAAAGAATGCTTTCATACAAGCCAAACATCATCTCTTCCCATTTATAACAATTTATAACAGTTTACAATTAGGTTGTGTGTTCATGCACGAGGTTTCTGAATGCCTTTCCTTCTGTTACACTTTTCTTATTTTCTGTCTTGTCATATTTGATTCCTATGATAAGCTAATGCAGAAAGATATGTTCGGTTCAAGTTCAAATGATACAGCTTCTATGCTCAACAATTCCAGATAGATATGTTAACTTGAAATGCTACAGCTTGTATGCTTAGCTATTGTAGATAGATATGTTAAATTCAAATGCTACAACTTCTATGCTCAACTACTGATATATTTTCCACATGTTTCTATGCTCAGCAGGTTTTTCCAATTGTTTTACTTGGCCTACAAGAGTTTGATTGGATTTTTTACACTGAGGGATTTAGCCTTTTGGATTAGTGAGCTTGAATTGAATTCTAGTTTAGTCTTTGTTTGTCATTTGAAGTCATTTTGTACCCTGAAGCTGAATTGGGTAAGTTCAGATGATTGGGTAAGTTCCACTATGTAATGTCTTTATATTTTCTGGATATAGAACAATCTGATCATAGTTACTGAATTCATCATTCCTAGCCCTTTACCCAAATCTGAATCATCATAGAATCAAGGAATTGGTGATTAGGGAATTACAAACTATGGCCAAAACTAAGGATTGAGGTGTTGAATTTATGAAATCTATAATATGTTTTAGTTTCAATTCCAATGCTTCCTTATTTACCAAAATAAATTAGCATCTTACATAACAGGTTCACTTAGCATCTTACATAACAAGTTCACTCAAAGAAGATCATTATATTGTTTATTATTTTTCTCAACAACGTCAATTCCTCATAAAGCTCATTTTTCTGGGCCAATAATTCATGTCACTCTACTTTGTGGGAGGCATTCAATCTGAAGTGCATTATTTTAGTTCCTTTTGTCATAAAGTCTAATTGGTTATTAATAGAAGAATTGAGGCTTAATTGAGAAATATCACTATTTTGTTATTCAAATGAAAAAAAGAGAGTATAATTTACATGTGTTTCTTCTCTCTACTTTGAGCATTTCAATGATCTGTAATACTTTTTGCAAGATCAGCTCTTGTGAGAGAGATATGTTAAATTCTGTCAGCTTAGAGCACTGCAACAAATCTGTTTTTGTGACCTACATCAAATTTGTTTTTGTCCTGTCCTGAATATTTTCAGAGACTAACCAAAATTACATTTCAAAAAGGAATTGAAATATGGGATTTTGATAAAACAAATTGTTCTTGACCGGTAGCATGCATTCTATAAATTCAGAATGTTGTTTTGAACTCTCCTTGTTTTCAATAGCCGTGAGATTGCACTGTCCATTTTTCTACTAAGTTGAGGGGATTAAAATTTTATTTAAATGTTCCAGCTGAATTGAATAGTTTGATTGGACCTAACAACCTTGAAGTTTCTCTAAGAATGTACCCAGGATCCATCAAAAGAGCTATTTTAGATAACATGTCCGCAATCCTGTTATATTCTCTAAAAACATGTTGAAAACTTCTAAATGACAAATTCTCTGGTCTAGTTTTCCTGTGTGTGTATTAAAAAATCTAATTGGTTTCTAATAGAAGAATAAGCCTTAATTGAGAAATATTTCTGTCACACTCTACTATATATTTCTCTGAAAATATGTTGAAAACTTCTAAATGACAAATTCTCTGGTCTAGTTTTCTCGTGTGTGTATTAAAAATTCTAATTGGTTTATAATAGAAGATCTACAACTAGAACTACCAGCAAACTATTACTCACTAGAGACAAAATCCTCTAACTAATGGCGTCTTCATCAAACCCTGACATTAATAGCCCTGAACTGAGCTATGGTACAAATACCTTGGGCTCAACTTCATTGGTTTTGATATGAGCCAATGGGTGAAGTTACTGTGGGTGTTTTTTAGGACTATTGGTATTAGGTTCAACTGATGTGGTTTAAAGGTTGAGTGTTATATATTATGCATTACTCGTTTCATTCCCAAACCTCCCCTTGGTCCCCACGTTATGTTATTACGTGAAATTGTTGTTTGCTCACTACACTCGTTACTTGCTCGTTTGCATTTTGTATTTACGTCATTTAGTGTATTCTATTCAGGGATCCATTTCAAGTTATAGGATCTGGATACTGTCATTTAGGTTTTGAATCCTAAGTTAGAAACATAGAAACATTAAAATAAACGTAGAAACATGTTCAAATGTTCAAACATTGATTGAATCAACCTCTCATTGGGATGAATCTATTTTCAACTATAAAAATTCGGTAGAAATAGAAAAAGATATACAATTTCATGAAAATTAAACTGTGAGAAAACTGAAATAAAGACTTGTAAATGAATCTATTTTCAACTATAAAACTTTGCTAGAAAAATGGAAAAAAATATACAATTTCATGAAAATTAAACTGTGAGAAAACTGAAATAAAGACTTGTAAGACCACTGAAATAAAGGCTCAGAAATGAAAATAAAAGTGTAAGAATAAGAAATAAATACTCAGAAATTAAAATAAAATTGTGCTGTAATTGAGAAAAATAACCTGATTATATTGTGAAATGTTTTGGGATGTGTTTTGTGCTGGTTTGTCTCCAGGTTTGGTGAATAGTTTGAATGTTCAGCAGTGGTTGAACTTCTTTTATAGTTTTTTGCAATTGAATTTAATTGGTAACAATGATGGACATGGATTGCAATGGCTTCATTTTGTATGTGTGATCAGGATTGAATTTGATGTGATTCAATGGTTGGGAATTTGTTTTTGTTGATCCATGTACTTTGATCTCTTTTAATGGGAAATCATTTATTGAATTTATTAGGTGGGTGTCATTTATTGTATACAGTGGGTTTAAATGTTGTTATTGGGTGGGTGCCATTTATTGAACACAATGTGTTTAAATGTTGAATAACACAGTAGTTATCGCTGACAAACACTTCTTTTTATTATGTGCAGGTATTGATATTTACTTCTCTAACACAGCATCAGGGCTGATCAAATGCGCTGAAGTGTTTGGCTTTTCGTACTTATTGACTTGTTCATTTTGGAAGGAAAAATGGTTTTATGAGTTTTTTAGTTGATATGATAGGATTTGTAATCTTGATACTTATTAAACTATTTATAGATAGTTGTGGACTATTAATGGACCGCTGTGGGCCAGTCAATGACTTGTGAAATTTTGGACTTAATTTAATATATATTTGCACTTCAAGTTATTTCTTTATGTTTAATTATTAAATGCATATATATCTATTTTTGATGGATTGATAACACTAGTACTATAACAATTATTAATCCCACAACGTTAGACAACTCTCCCCTAGTTCAAACTATTCCTAAAATTTTAAAAATGTCAATTTTTATTTATCGTTTTCCATTTAAAAAAAATGGATAGATTCGATGCGTGTGATCGGTGCGTAGAAAACGTGAAGAATATTTAATTGTAAAAAAAGTAAAGTCATTGCATGTGGTGTCTCTCTCTGCACATGTCGGTGGGTTATAAAAGCAAAATTGGTGGAGTAAAAGTAGTCGGTGATATTTGGGGACGTAGTACGTGGCAGGCAGCGGTTTCTCGTCAGAAGAAAATAAGAGAAATAAATTTTAGAATTTGTTGTCACTCTTAGCATCACGAGCAGTGTTCAAAATTGAACACGTCACAGCCCGTCCAAGGGCCTCTAGCACGTCAGAGAAGTGCTAACAGAAAATTGCCCGTAAAAAAAATTTAAACTTTGATATCTGCCCGTCTTAAAAAAAATGTAAATAATATTTTAAAATGCCCTCCGAAGGGCTGCGGGGGCTTTTTGAAAATTACTGGATCTGATTTCAGCGTTTACTGTTGGCGGTAAACAACTACATAAAGAGTTAAATTAAAGTTCAACGAAAGCTGTTTTAGAATTTACTAAGCGTTGGCGCCTTTAATCAAAGTCGAGGGTGAATTCTTCAATCATCCAAGATTTGATTGCTGCCATTGATCAAATCTCATCGACGGTTCTCAAGAAACCTATCGGGGTGCAACGGATCGAGATCTCTGAGCCGTTGATGAGGGGCACTAGGATTAGATCAGCGAGATGTGAGTGAGAGAGAGTCTCTGGATATATATATTCTCCTCTCGCATTTCTTCTATTCATCGCTATTTTCCATTCTATCATTGCAATTGAAAGCAGCTGCAAGCGGCGAGAAAGATTTCTGGGCGTGGAAAGGGTTTGGGGAAGAGAGGTGCTAAGAGGCATAGGAAAGTTCTCAGGGATAACATTCAGGGCATCACCAAGGCTGCCATCAGGCATCTCGCCAAGAGAGAAGGCGTCAAGCGTATCAGCGGTCTCATCTGTGAAGAGACCAGAGGCGTTTTGAAGATCTTCTTGGAGAATGTGATTAGAGATGTTATGACATGCACAGAGCATGCCAGGGGGAAGACTGTGACAGCCATGGATGTTGTTTACTCCCTAAAATGGCAGGGCCGAACCCTTCACGGTTTCAGAGGCTGAGAAGTCTCATTCTGACTATTGTTCATTCATTGCTCACTGGCATTTATGTTGTCTCTAGACACTAACTTCGTATCTATGGGAAATTTTGAGCCGGTCAAGTGCCGATTCCCGAATGCATTGTTTTAGTTGAAGCCTGTAAGAATTTATTCACTGTGTCAAGAGAGGGGTTGCCTATCTGGTCACTGAATTGCCCTATTTTGAATTCCCTTGCTCGTAATTTTGTGAAAAAAAGAATGATTCAATTTGAATACTCTATAGTTCAGATGGTGCAATTGTGATAACGTGGACCAAATCGCAACGTAGATTGTGCAATTGCTATAGTATGGAGAGATTCAAAAAATCAATAATTAAGGTAAGAGGGCAGTTTTTAATAGTGGGGTTATTATCATTTTTAGTTTTCAAATTATACCAAAATATTGTCAGAAAAGGTAAGAGGGCAGTTTTTAATAGTGGGGTTATTATCATTTTTAGTTTTCAAATTATACCAAAATATTGCCAGAAAAGGTAAGAGGGTAGTTTTTAATAGTGGGGTTATTATCATTTTTAGTTTTTAAATTATACCAAAATAGTGGGGTGTAGTTAGTGATTGCATTACAGTGTTAACTTTGGTGTTTTCTGTGAGTTCAGTCTAACTGCTTCAACTTCTGTCTTTTTTGGCCAGAATTTTACAGAATTTTTTTAGGTGTAAATTACAACTAGATAATTACATTTTATTGCAATTCTTATTATCTGAATCAATTTAAATTAAATGAACTCACATATTTATGTGTAGGTGTAAAAGGCTTGTGGAAGGATACTTGAATTTTGTAGATGAAGAATATTATCAAATAAATCTTGAAAGATTTTCATTTAAGGTATTTTTCAGTTATTCCACACTTAACTTTACTATGAGATCCTTTAAAGAATCTGTGATATACTTATAAATGAAAAGTAAAATATTTGTTTTGGAATCTTAAATAAAAGAAAGTTTTAGTAACACTATGTTCATAGATTTATTTTTTTAAACCACTTTTCCTTTCACTAACAATTTTAGCTTGAACCAAATCTTAAATTTCTTTATTTTACTTTGAATCAAATTCTAATTAGAATTTCATTATGCTTTGATTGTGTTTTGCTAAGCTTGCCACCTAATGGACGATTTCATTAATTGTTGGTGAGTTTACGAGCTAGTACACTTTTTTCTTTAGTTCAATGTTATACTAAGAAAATCATACCATTCACTTTGAACATTTCTCAAAACAAAAAATATATATACAAGTTTTCAGAACTTAAATTATTTTATAGGAATAAATTTGATTGAAAATGAAATGTACAGATAATATAATTTTGTCAAATGAAATGTAATTTTTTTTAAAGCTTTTCATTATGGAAGTGTCACATGAATATATGCCCTTCTAATTGAAATTAAGATAAGCCCTTCAAATTTGATCATTGATCACGAGTCACATTACTAGAAAAGTGTGCGCACTATATGTCATATTCATTAATTAAGAAAAATAAATGATCAATGCACGTTGGTGGGTCAGCAACAAAACAAAAACTCTCTAGCAAGTTTGGACTTTGACGTTATACCCACGTTAACATTTTTAATTCCTTAAAATTCGCCGCTAAAAAAAGTGAAGGGTTTCAAGCTGTAAATTTAACATTTTAATATTTAAGATGAGCAGTTTTAAATTTAATTAGTCATACTGGTTTTAAATTTTATTGAATGCTTTGGATAAAAGTAAAGTTAGACAATATGCTTAGTTGCATTGTAATTATTTTTTTAATTGACTACTTCTAAATGAGATTTTTGTAGACACAAGGAGGAATTAGAGTATTAGCACGACATCATTGACATACGTTTCCTACTCAATTTTTGGAGTTATAGATTTAGAGAAGTGAATTATTATGCTTTTACATTTTAGCTATAATTATCTTCACCTTTTTCTTCCAAATATTCTTTTCAAATTAAGCACAACAACATTATAAATTTTCACACTCACACATGTAAATTCTATATGACAGATTTGAAACCATTTAATGTTTAACTACTAATCCATGATCCACAGTAAAAATCAATCCTGAGTAACAATAGGGTGCGAAAATTTGAAGAATATTATACCCGAAGAGAGCATTATACCGGACGCCAGGGAACATTATGTCGTATATGTCATATACTCTGCACCTTTAAACACGCGTTTTAGTCATCTGTACCGCACCTTTAAACACGCGTTTTGGTCATCTGTACCGCCTCTTTGGCATCCAAAGCGCGTCGACTGTATTTTTAAATGGGCATATCATTACCCTTGATCCATCGGCTTCTTCTTAATATTCATTCTGTTGTGATTTATCAGTCCATACATTCTCCAGAGTTCAATGGCGAACCTAAATACACCTCATTCGAGTGCTGCTGCTTCCTCCTTCATGGCCTCCTCTTCTTCTGCCTCGACTTCTTATGGTAAGTGGGATGCATTTATTAATCACAGAGGTGTGGATGTCAAAAATACATTCGCCAGTCACCTCTACAGACGTCTTACTAGCTACGGATTGAGAGTGTTCTTGGATAGAGACGAGTTGGAGCAGGGAGAAAACTTCCCTTCCCAAATAGAGCAGGCCATCCGTGGTGCGTCTCTGCACATTGCAATTTTTTCGCCAAGGTATGCCCAATCTACTTGGTGCTTGCAAGAACTTGTCCTCATGGTACAATCGGGAGCTACCATTCTTCCAGTGTTCTACAAGGTTGAACCTTCTGTCCTCCGCTGGACTTTGAAAAGCGGAGAGTACTTTGAAGAGCTGCGGAAATTGGAACAGAAAACTTCACCGGATTGTGATGGTGAATTGAAGCCACGCGGCTACAGCTCCGACACACTTCAGAATTGGAGAAACGCACTTTCTGCTGTGGCGGATATAAGCGGTTTCGTGCTGCATGGGTGAGTTGCATCTCCTCTGTCCCTTTTAATCCATGTTAGTTTCTCATTTGTTGGATTAATATGCGCTGCATGATATACCTTATAAGTAGGCGTTTCTCACTATAGCTTCTGTCACTCTATTTAGTGACGAGGACGACGAAGGTAAGCTCCTGGATGATGTGGTAAAAAGCGTTTTGAAAAAGGTTCCGAAGCCACTGTATGTGGCAGAACATCCAACTGGGTTGAACCTCAAATTAGAAGAGTTTGAGAAGGCAGTGTTTTCCAAGCAGGAGGCTGAGCGTGTGGGGCCCAAGGTTGTGGGCATTGTTGGCATGGGTGGTATTGGGAAAACCACCCTCGCCAAAGCATTCTTCGAACTTAGGAAATCAGATTACGGTAATTCCTCATTTTTATTTGAAGTAAGAGAAAATACACGTAAACATGGAATAAATTATTTGCAGAGTAAGCTCATAAGAGACTTAACCGGTCTAGATGTCAGAATTGAGAGTCGTGATGAAGGGATAGGGATGCTTGAAAGGCATCTTTCATTTTGCAGGCATGCTCTTGTAGTTTTGGATGATGTAGATGATATCTCTCAAGTAAAATCACTTTTGCCAGATGGTAATATCCTTAGCTATGATAGCTTGATTTTGTATACCTCTCGGGACAAGCATGTCCTCGCAATCTCAGGAGTGTCAGAGTCTTCAATGTATTATCTAAAGGGGCTGAATACATCACACTCTGAAGAGCTCTTCTGCTCCTATGCCTTCAATCAGCCACTTCCATTATCAGAATTTGCAGATATGGCACAGCGATTTGTTAGAGCCTGTGATGGATTGCCATTGTCCCTGAAAGTATTAGGGGCGCTTGTCCGGGGACAAAATGAATCTTACTGGGAAGAGATATTGAATCAGCTTGACAAGATACTGCCTACTGAGATACAAGATATATTAAAAATAAGCTATGACTCGCTCAGTCCAAATGAAAAGCAAATATTTTTAGACATAGCTTGCTTTTTCATCGGAGAAAGTGAAGATACTGCCATAAGTATATGGGGTTCAGTAGGATTTCAAAATCTACATAATAAGTGTCTGTTAGAACTGGATGTGGACAGTAGACAAAGTGTAGAGCAATTTCTTGATCCGGAACGTGGAGGAAGCAGAATAAAAATGCATGATCACATTCGGGATCTGGGAAGACATATTTCGCAGGGAGGAGAAATGCCCCTTCGGCTTTGGCATCCAACGACCAACGAAATTAAGGATTTGTTGGAGCGATCGTCACGCGTAAGTGCTTCGATCATTCAAACCATCAACTTAATCTAAAATTCAATATTTAAGGTTTCTTTAATTGGAAGAAATTGATTGTTTAAAACAAGGAAGAAAGAAGTAGATGTGTGATTTGAATTTTTTTTTTATCTTATATGAACAGGAATTACTTTCCGAACAACATCAGGAATGGTATGGTACAAAAGATGGATGGGTAAAGTGTTTGGGAGCGTCAAATATTCTTCCGGTTTTTGCGGTATTTCGAATTTGCAACTTATTCATATTGCTGATGGTCGGTATTTAGAACGCATATTGAAAAAGGTGCGGTCATCACATCTCAAATGGCTTCGCTGCTATAACTATCCATACACTTGCCTGCCTTCTTGGATACCGATGGAGAGCCTAACTGTTCTACACGTGAAAGGGGTCAGGTTGAAAACGCTGTGGCAGCACGAATCTCAAGTATGTTTCTTTTCCTTCTTTTGTAATTTAATTTGATTCCATTTGGGACATGAAAATAATTAATTGAGTCTGCCTGATAACTGAAACGCAAACATTGCAGGCTCCTCTTGAGTTGCGAGAGCTAACAATACGGTCTCCCTCATTTTCAAAATTTCCCAAGTCCATAGGGCAGCTCAAGCACCTGCAAAAGATTTCCTTAGACAGTGTAGCGCTCAAAAGTTTGCCGGAAGAATTTTCCAATCTGAGCTCCCTGAAATACTTGACTTTAAATAGGTGCTGCCACATGAGATCGCTGCCAGAAAGTTTTGGAATGCTCACAAACCTCCAGCACGTTAACTTGCAGTGTGCTTGCAGCTTGCAGATGCTTCCAGAATCTTTTGGGAATTTAATTCGACTCAAAACTCTAAATTTGCGACGTTGCATAAATTTGACGATGTCCAGCACCACACTTGGAAATATTACGACCCTTGAGTTGTTAGACCTTCAAAATTGTTTTAATGTGAGAGAAGTGCCTCCCCAGGTGGCACATCAACGCTGCATGAAATACTTATGTTTGTTGGGAGCAGAGATAAAAGAATGGCCCAGCTGGATCGGAAACCTATGCAATTTAGAAACTCTGTTAATAGGCAATGATTCGCTGGAATCAAAGCTGCCCGATCACTTTTTTGCACAATTGGCTAAGCTTGAAGATTTACTCATCAGCAACTGTGGGATAGAATACTTACCACAAGACCACCTGAAGATGAACAAACTTCGAAGGTTAAGGGTACTGCATTGTCAGTTGCGGGAAGTGTCATTTAAAAGCATTGAAGGAGAAAGAAAAAGGGGTAGAGAGTTGAATAAGACGTTGGAGTCCCTCCATGGCAATGACAACTGCTTGTTTCAGCTACATGAGTTAAAACTGAACTGGACAGAGATAACGGAGGTATTCTTTGGGGAGTGTGTTTGCCCAAACCTTCAGGTCCTCGACTTGTCTTGGTGTCAGAAATTGACACAAATAGGAGGGATCTGTGGTTTGTCAAAACTTCAAAGGTTGCACATTGACGGGTGTGTAAGATTAGAGGAGCTGCCGAATATTGGAATGTTGATATCTTTGGAGCTTTTGTGCGTTTCTGAATGCATAAAGCTAAAGAGCATTCCAGGATTGGCCCAGCTCACGAAGCTAAATCGACTAGTTGTTAATGGATGCCATGCGATGGTGGAGCTGTCGGGCTCAAAACATTTAATGTTGTTAAAGTATCTTCACGCTGGTGCCTGTCCGAAGCTACGGTGGGAAGAGGGGCTGCTCGAAGAACTGCGCCAGCGACAGGTCCTCGTCCAGTTAGGCCAGCGACAGGTCTACTTCCAGTCAGACCGCTAAGTAGACCTGCTACTATGATGAATGTAATGTTTATTAAAATTTATTGGTCATGATGTTTAAAGACACTTTTGGATCAAGCTTTCCATAGCAAGTTGAAGGTAGTAGATGATAAGAAGAAACAGTCATCCACTGTTGGAAATGACTTTTCTATGATTTTTCTTCAACATCATTCAGAGGAGGTAGAGGCCGTGGAAGAGTCAGACGTAGAGGTGGCAGAGGTAGAGGAAAAAGCATGAGCAGTTCAGACAGAGGTCATTTTCACTGCACCTATTGTAATAAAGATGGTAACCTTGAAAGTCATTGTTTTCAAAAGAGATACCTCTCATTCAAATTTCAGCAAGGAAGAAGGTGAAAATTCTTGAACTTTATTTCTCACATGTAACAAACTTGAAGTTGGTGATGATTTTACATGGTATTTGGATAGTGGTTGTTCAAATTATATGATTGGAAATATAAAACTGTTTTGTGAAGCTAGATGAGAATGTGAAAGGGACAGTTAGTTTTGACAATGATAATGAAGATGTAATGGGAAAAGGTACTAGTGCCATAACAGTTAAGAATGGAAAATGGAAAAATAATATATGTTCAAGATACCTTGTTTGGTCCAAACTTACTGCACAACTTGATTAGCATAGGGAAACTGAATCCCAACAATTACAAGACTGTTTTTGAAGGAAAGTACAGTAAAATTTTTTACAACAATGCCTTTGTTGCTGAAGTTCCCATGACTGATAATAGGATGTTTTTCTTAAAAATGAAATCAAATATAGTTGTTTGAAGGTCTTAGTCGATAATTCCTGGCTTTGGCACAAAAGGTTTGGACACCTTAATTTTGGATCTCTATCTCTTATGCCAAAGAAGAATTTAGTAAGAGGTTTTCATTCTTCCATAGAGTCCAATAGTAAGATATGTGACGGTTGTGCATTAGGGAACCAACAAAGAGCAAGTTTTCCTTATTGCAAGTTTAAATCATATGAGCCATTGCTTTTAGTACATTTAGATATTTGTGGTCCTATGTAAACCTTGTCACTTGGAAACAAGAAGTATTTTCTTCTATTTGTGGATGATTATTCAAGAATGTCTTGGGTTTATTTCATAAGTCAGAAATCCCAAGCTTTTAGTTGTTTTCAAAAGTTTAAAGTTCATGTTGAGAAGGAATCAGGATAATATTTGAAAGTCTTGAGAATTGATCGAGGTGGAGAGTTCACCTCCAATGAATTTAAGGAATTTTGCAGCTCACATGGCATTAAGAAGGAGTTAATTGCAGCTTACACTCAACAAAATGGAGTAGCAGAGAGGAAAAACAGAACCGTGGTAGAAATGGCTAGATGTATGATGAGAGAAATGTGTTTTCCAAGCATGTATTGGGCAGATGCAGTCCATTTAGCCATATATATTCTCAACCTAAGTTCTACAAAGATGGTAAAAGATTCTACTCCTTATGAAGCTTGATTTTATAGAAAATTATGGAGGTATTCTCGTAACTAGCTCTTGGGATAATCTATTCAACTAAAGACCACACTAAAAGGACTGACTACAAGAGCCAAATGAAAAAGCAATCTATCCCATAAGCTATTTTTAGCGTACTTTCTTTCTTTCTTCTTTCTTAATTTAAAACCAGCATAGATCCATCTAAAACATGGATCTAACATGAGCCGAAAGGGATCAAATTCCTTTTGTTGCAAACTTATTTTAGAATACAAAAATTTGTTATTGTTTAAATTTCACTTTTGATTGTTATAGAGATTACATAACACCTGTATTGAAACATTTTATATTAATTCATATTAAATTATTTTATTCTTAACTCACATTGGATATTTGATTCTATCATACATTAAAATATTTTTTTTTAACATTTTTTTCTATATATAGATTTATATAAAGTTGATATCATTTATTAAAATATTTTTTAAAAACATAAGGTTTAGACATCTTACTCACATATTTTTTTTACTTCTAATTACTCTACATGATATTAGGTCATATGGACAACTAATTAAAAATACATAGCATTTTTTTTTTTTCATTTTTATTATAGCCGACATTGTTTTTCTATTTAGAGAATATTTTATTTTTATTTTAGGAGGAATGAACATACTTAATGTAGCCTTCACACTGGGATGTAGAAAAATATAGATGCAGTTTAACCACATATCTACCAAAGGCCTTGAGAGATCCAATATCAAACTTTTTTAAGAAATTACATGTCAATTAATACATTTTACTGCTTCGTAAATTTGTGATTAATATAGTTTTATGTGGTAATTTTTCATTGTTTAAATTGTATAATTTTATATTTTATCATTATTAATATTTTATATTAAAAATTGAATTAGTCACACATTTTCCTCTTATTAAAAAGTAACTACTCTACATTACCTTCAATTAAGTTTTTCTTTCAAGCTAAGGTTTACACACACACACACATATATATACACACTTTCTGTAGAGAGAGAAAATCCATGCTGAAATATATTAGTTAATATGGATATTCAAACACTTTCTTTAAGTTCTATATATATTTCTATTTCTATAAAGTTGTATAAAATTATAATATCAACCCTTAATTGTTGTGTTAATAGATTTTTAATTGTTTAAATTATTTTTATTATTTTTTGAGGACGTGACATACTTACACATCTCCCTTGTACTGGATTCTAGAAAGATCCATCTAAAACATGGATCTAACATGAGTCGAAAGGGATCAATTTCCTTTTGTTGCAAACTTATTTTAGAATACAAAAATTTGTTATTGTTTAAATTTCACTTTTGATTGTTATAGAGATTACATAACACGTATATTGAAACATTTTATATTAATTCATATTAAATTATTTTATTCATAACTCATATTGGATATTTGATTCTATCATACATTAAAATATTTTCATTTAACATTTTTTCTATATATATATTTATATAAAGTTGATATCACTTATTAAAATATTTTTTAAAAACATAAGGTTTAAACATCTTACACACATATTTTTTTTACTTCTAATTACTCTACATGATATTAGGTCATATGGACAACTAATTAAAAATGCATGGCATATATATATTTTTTTCATTTTTATTATAGCTGACATTGTTTTTCTATTTAGAGAATATTTTATTTTTATTTTACGAGGAATGAACATACTTAATGTAGCCTTCACACTGGGATGTAGAAACAATATAGATGCAGTTTAACCACATATCTACCAAGGGCCTTGAGAGATCCAAAATCAAACTTTTTAAAAAAATTACATGTCAATTAATACATTTTACTGCTTCGTAAATTTGTGATTAATATAGTTTTATGTGGTAATTTTTCATTGTTTAAATTGTATAATTTTATATTTTATCATTATTAATATTTTATATTAAAAATTGAATTAGTCACACATTTTCCTCTTATTAAAAAGTAACTACTCTACATTACCTTCAATTAAGTTTTCCTTTCAAGCTAAGGTTAACACACACACACACATATATATACACACATTTTCTGTAGAGAGAGAAAATCCATGCTGAAATATATTAATTAATATGGATATTCAAACACTTTCTTTAAGTTATATATATATATATATATATATTATTTCTATAAAGTTGTATAAAATTATAATATCAACCCTTAATTGTTGTGTTAATAGATTTTTAATTGTTTAAATTATTTTTATTATTTTTTGAGGACGTGACATACTTACACATCTCCCTTGTACTGGATTCTAGAATGAGCCTTTTGGCTCAATTATAATATCAACACTTAATTGTTGGGTTAATAGATTTTTAATTGTTTAAATTATTTTTATTATTTTTTTGAGGGCGTGACATACTTAACATCTCCCTCATATTGGATTGTAGAATGAGCCTTTTGGCTCAATTATAATATCAACACTTAATTATTGGGTTAATAGATTTTTAATTGTTTAAATTATTTTTCTTATTTTTTGAGAACGTGACATACTTAACATCTCCCTCATATTGGATTGTAGAATGAGCCTTTCGGCTCAATAAAATAAAACCTTTAAAAACAATAAAACTTTTGAATTATGCATAATTCAAACTATTTCTAAAATCTTAAGAATTTCAATTTTTTTTTTTCGTTTTCCCATTAAAAAAAAATGCATGTGATCGGTGGGTAGAAAAAGTGAGGAATATTTAATTGTAAAATAATAAAGTCATTGCATGTGGTGTCTGCTCTTTTCGGTGAGTAATAAAAGCAAAATTGGTGGAGTAAAAGTAGTCGGTGATATTTGGGGATGTAGAACGTGACCGGCAGCGGTATCTCGTCGAAGAAAATAAAAGAAATTTTAGAATTCGTTGTCACCCTTCGGATCACGAGTCACATAACTAGAAAATTGTGCGCACTATATATCATATTCATTAATTTTGAAAAAGACACTTTAATGAATACTTTAATGCGCGTTGTGGGTCACCAACAAAACAGAAAGACTCTCTAGCAAGTTTGGAATTTGACGTTATACACACTTAACATTTTTAATTCCTCAAAAGTCGTCAGTAAAAAAAAGGGTTTGAAGTTGTAAATTTAACATTTTAATATTTAAGATGAGCAGTTTGAAATTTAATTAGTCATAATGGTTTTTGAATGATTTAGATAAAAGTAAAGTTAGACAATATGCTTAGTTGCATTGTAATTATATTTTAGTCGATTAATTAAGGAGATTTTCATTAAAAAAAGGAATACAAAGAAATATTTGAGTATTAGCAGGACATCATTGATATACGTTTCCTATTTAATTTTTGGAGATAGATTTAGAATGAATTATTACGCTTTCCTATATTAGCTATAACTATCTTCACCTTTTTCTTCTAAACGAACAACATTATAAATTTTCACACTCACAAATCTATAATTTATATGACACATTTAAAATCATCTAATGTTTAACTACTAATCCATGATCTAACTATCAATATTGAGTAATAATGGTTTGTAAAATTTTTGAAGAATATTATACCCAACGCCATATAATCCAAGGGAACATTATATTGCATATTCCAATTCACATACTCTGAACCTTTAAGCACACGTTTTAGTCATCTATACCGCACCTTTAAACACGCGTTTTGGTCATCTGTACCGCCTCTTTGGCTGTAATATCCCAAAATTGGGATTGCACAGCAAGCCTGCTGAAATAACACACTCTTGAGAATTTAGTGCATTGAAACGAGTTTGCAGCTCCTAGATCCCTTAGATTAGCTCATCTAAGATCTAAATCCAAAAGGAGAGCAAAAACAAACCAAACTAGGTGGGTTAAACAGATCTCCCACAACCTAGTCTAGTTGAAAAGCACCCAAAGAGAGGGGTTGCAGCTATGTGCAAAGACTGCTACAGAAAATAATGCAGATCCACTGAAGCAAAGCAATAGGTTGATATGGAGGATCAAAGATCAGATGTATAACAGCAAATCAGATGTACATTACAGCCCATACATTTTACAAGAGAAAGAATGAGACTATACAGGGAAAATCCTCAGAAATGAGGTGCTATAGCCATGGAAAAAGACTGCATAAACCCAACAACGTTATTTTATTGGGCTGAAGTAGCAATTTATTAATACTCAGATCTAGAGAAGAACTGTACATAAAAAGATAGATCTAATTCAGATCCGTGTACAAGAAAAGCTCATCTATACATTCCCCTTGGGGTTTTGTGCAGAACATGAGATCTAGAGTTGCATATCTGCAGAAATATTTAGAAAATTACTGAATCATATAATACAACAACAGGTCAGATCTGAAACAACATGGATTGGATGGCCAATCCACAGATCACCATAGTGAGAGGAAGAATCTTAACACCGGAGATCTCTCCTCCAAAATGTAGACAAAACACCCTGCAACTTCTCCTTTGCAAATAACGCAGTCCAGGGAGAGAAACTGCGCTGTAGGCTCTGAGAATGAGTTGGCTTGATGCCAAGGTCTAGATCTGAAGCTCAATCAGCTAATGCACTCTTCCAGGAGGTTAAAAGACACACTCACTGAGAAGAGGCACTAGTATCATTTAGATCTGAGAAGATCTAGAACTTCCACTTGCTGCAACTCACAAGGAAAACCCAACCCTCAACAGGATTAGCACTGTAGGTGTAAGGTGAAGCTTGGCCCAAGCCTGATAGTGGACAAAATGGAACAAGTCTCCTCCAAGAGCTGCTCAAGGAAGGAGGTGGGAATCCTAAACAGAAAAACCCAAAGAGGAGTGTCTCAACAGATAATACCTTCATAAAATAATATCTTCAACAACCTTTTCCTGTTGTCCTCCTCCTCCTTTTATAGGGTGAAAGCCTTGTCAAACCCTAAACCACCTCAATGAGTTAGCCCCTTTCACATGTGAAGCCTCCATCTAGAACTGCGCTCTGTATCCATAAGGTTCATTGCACCTAGACTGCGTTGTTGACTTGGTCAAGGTTGACCCCATCTTATGATTTAAACCCATTCACACCTGCAAGAGTTTATTTACATGGCCCAGATATGTCTCTATTTACATAGGCATTGATTTATTCATGGTTTTTAGGAGTTTTACATGTCCTCCAAATTTTATTCATAAACATGAAATGCAAGATAAAACAAGGAAAAACAAGATATTCCCATTAGCTTGGGCTAAATGGGAATATTACAGTCCTCCCCTCCAAAATGTTGCTTGTTCTCAAGCAACTGATAAGGTGAGTGCTGCAAGACTTCTCCTCCATTGGTGACATCATCAAAGATCAAGCTCCCATCATAAGCTAGATGCTCACCAATCCAAACCCCCATGAATTGTTTCCCCAAAGTCCATATGAGATGTGCAAAATCCATCCCACAAGGAGACAAGATCTCATGTGAAACACCCATGGGTTGCATAATGTCCCCTATGAAATATATAACACAAGGTACATGGAGAATTTCCAGCTCATTAGGCACATGCATACCTCCCATCCTCCTTCCATGAATTCCCATAAAAAGTACAAGCATGTCATCAATGTATGGGAGCAAAACAATGTACAAACAAATAACAAGGTGCACATATGGAGGTGGGTCATAGTCCCACATGTGGAACCAGCATAATGCATCTCCTGCCTGCATTAAACCAAGATGTGGTAAGTGGTTTTCTCACCACTTACTTGCAGCCCATGCCATCTCACTGTAGTTGAATGTGTGAGATATGTTTGGTGCTTTAGGAAAGCACCCATCATGAAACAAGACCTCCCTTTGTCCACCAAGAGAGTGGCCAAGTACAACAATTGTTGTGGCCCCATATTTGCCATGAGATTGGCAAGATAAAACTCTCCTCCTTGGAGTCATGGCCTGCATAAACATGGTGAAAGAATGCATATAATCAGAAAAATAAACTTGTTTTACATGAGCATATTCTTCACCAATAGTCCTCCCCATAAAATTGGAGTGGTGCATAGATCTATCTCCTCCCTCAAGAGGGGAAAGAGAAGGCTGAATTAACTCTCCAACAGAGTTATGTTGCTGCCCCATCTCCACAAAGTTCATGCATCTTTGACAATGCTGATATAGTTCTCCTTCAAAGACCTCCCAATAGTAGCTCCTTAAGATGGTGTTGTTGAGCTTGATAAAATACTCTTGGCTGAAACATAACTCCTCATAGGCCCATTTTAGTAACTTCTCCTTGAGCTTGGAGGCTCTAGATAAGAAGATCCTACCATGATTATAGATGACTCCATCAAGGATTGAATAGCTTCCTTCATGCAACCAGTCATCAAGAATCATGCAAGTATGAAGATCCTTGGAATATTCCACCAACAGTTGGGATTTCCAATAGGGATCTAAGGTGCCCAACAATGACAACGCTGGTAAGATGTCATCTGAAGTATCTGCCATGTTGTTGCCCTCCCCCTTGACATCTCCCATGCCAAAGGTACAAAGTGGAAGGTTTCCAAACCCCCCTTGCTACCCTCCTTGCTCATGCACATGCTTCAAAGAAAAAGGAAGCTCTTGGAAGTTAGTCTCCCATGGGAGGCTATCATCTGTCCAAGGCCTTTCTGTTTTTGCCAAAGCATGCATGTGAGACCACCATCTCTCTTCCAGTAGGGAAGAGTGTTCTTCAAACAAGTTTGTCTTCTAATTCAAGGCTTGCCTCCCATGTTTCATGATGGTGTCATTTCCTCTTCTTGCAGCATGTCTTCTCAACATAATTTGAGAGGTGAGGATAGATAGTGAAGTCAAAGGAAAAATTCTCTCCCTTTCTTTGTACCTCCCCCATACTCTCACCGTTGTAGCATGATCTTCTAATGCTCTCTTCCTTCTTGGATCTATAGAAGGAGCATCAATGCATGAAACATCTCTCATCAAATCTGAATCAGGTGGTCTCCCCGGGGGTACACCACAAGATAAATATGTCTCATGGATCATTCCCATGTGAACTACAAATGGGAACATAATATGACTACTTCCACTGCGCAAATCCATCTCTAATTGATGTGTGGAAGTATCATGGTAGGGAGAAGTTGGAGCAACTCCCCCATCTTCTTCTTCATCACCCACCTTCTGCAAGATCTCACAGTCTAAGGTGCTCCCTCTAGATGCAGTTAACTCATGAGCACCCATCATCTCCTTGGTGTCAAGAGTCCTGATCACAAAGGACTGATCCATCATATAGTGTTCCAAGATTTGGATGCAGTGTTTGAACACATCTCCTCCACTATTTTGTCTCTTTGTCTATCATCATAGACACATACTGCTCATCCTCTCCATGTATAGGATCCCTGGGGCCTTCTTTCCAAGATACAAGAGCCCTCATAGTGGAAGCAATAGCTTCAGCTCCATCTCTCAATAAAATTAGATTCCCTCTTGCTGTCACAGCGCTGGAGGAACCTTTTAGTTCTACTTCTTTCTCCTCCTCATCAATGGAGTATGCCCCATCAATAAGAGATCATGTTCCTTGATTTCTCATTGAGGAAAGGACACTCATGTCTTCTTCTTGAGAAGAATGATCTTGCTGAAGTAAGACCTTTGCCCTTGGAAAATCAGGTAGCAGATCCTTAACCCTTCCAGCAATGTTCTGAAATGGAGTTATCTTCATGGATCTTCTTTCTTCTTTGAGTTGAAAAAATTTAGGGAAGCCTAGATGCTCTTTGAATCTTTTAGACTGAGATTCATATTCTCGGAGGTATTTACCAAAAGTCTCCTCCTCTGGTGTCTCGCCATCTTCTTCTCCTCTTGCAAGGAATGCAGGCATGTTGCAACATTGTAAATCAGATTGTGTGGCTGCATGCTCACACACATCAACTGAAGTAGTGGGGCTTCCCTCATGTGAAAACCTCCTCAAGAGATCTGCTGGTCTTTCATTCCTCACTCCCTTGATTTCTTCCTTTAGCTCATGCAAAGCTTGAGAAGGAATGTTAGAGAACTCTACTCCTTTTATTCTTCCATACAAAGGGGTTTCAATGGCGTAATCATTCTTCTTTTGTATTCTTCTATGATACCTCTGCTCTTTTTCAGTGAGAGGTTCTCCTCCCCCTGAAGACATATTGGCTCAAAGAATGCATAGGCTGTGCCAAGAAAGTTGCTTTGATACCACTATAATATCCCAAAATTGGGATTGCACAGCACTGAAATAACGCACTCCTAAGAATTCAGTGCACTGAAATGAGTTTGTAGCTCTTGGATCCCTTATATTAGCTCATCTAAGATCTAAATCCAAAAGGAGAGCAAAAACAAATCAAACTAGGCGGGTTAAACAGATCTCCCACAACCTAGTCTAGCTGAAAAACACCCAAAGAGAGGGTCTGTAGCTATGTGCAAATACTGCTACAGAAAATAACGCAGATCCACTGAAGCAAAGTAGTAGGCTGATATGGAGGATCAAATATCAGATGTATAACAACAAATCAGATGTACATTACAGCCCATACATTGTACAAGAGAAAGAATGAGACTATACAGGAAAAATCCTCAGAAATAAGGTGCTACAGCCATGGAAAAAGTCTGCATAAACTCAACAACGTTATTTTATTGGGCTGAAGCAGTAGTTTATTAATACTCAAATCTAGAGCAGATTTGTACATAAAAAGATAGATCTAATTCAGATTTGTGTACAAGAAAAGCTCATCTATACATTCCCATTGGGGTTTTGTGCAGAACATGAAACACAGAGAGTAGATCTGAGATCTAGAGTTGCAGATCTGAAGAAATATTCAGAAAATTACTGAATCATATAATACAACAGCAGATCAGATCTGAAACAACATGGATTGGATGGCCAATCCACGAATCACCACAATGAGATGAAGAATCCTAACACCGGAGATATCTCCTCCAAAATGCAGACAAAACACCCCGCAACTTCTCCTTTGCAAATAACGTTGTCCAGGGAGAGAAACTGCACTGTAGGCTCTGAGAATGAGTTGGCCTGATGCCAAGGTCTAGATCTGAAGCTCAATCAGCTAATGCACTCTTCCAGGAGGTTAAAAGACACACTCACTGAGAAGAGGCACTAGTATCATCTAGATTTGAGCAGATCTAGAACTTCCACTTGCTGCAACTCACAAGGACAACCCAACCCTCAACAGGATCAATGATGTAGGTGTAAGGTGAAGCTTGGCCCAAGCCTGATAGTGGACAAGATGGAACAAGTCTCCTCCAAGAGCTACTCAAGGAAGGAGATGGAAATCCTAAACAGGAAAACCCAAAGAGGAGTGTCTCAACAAACAATACCTTCAGAAAATAATATCTTCAACAACCTTTTCCTGTTGTCCTCCTCCTTCTTTTATAGGGTGAAAGCCTTGTCAAACCCTAAACCACCTCAATGAGTTAGCCCCTTTCACATGTGGAGCCTCCATCTAGAACTACATTGTGTATCCATGAGGTTCATTGCACCTAGACTGCGCTGTTGACTTGGTCAAGGTTGACCCCATCTTGTGATTTAAACCCATTCACACCTGCAAGAGTTTATTTACATGGCCTAGATATGTCTCTGTTTACATAGAAATTGATTTATTCATGGTTTTTAGGAGTTTTACATGTCCTCCTTCACATTTTATTCATAAACATGAAATGCAAGATAAAGCAAGGCAAAATAAGATATTCCCATTAGCTTGGGCTAAATAGGAATATTACATTGGCACCCAAAGCACGTCGACTGCATTTTGAAATGGAAGTGTCTTTTTTTCGACGAATCGGGGGTTGATGGGACAGCTCCCGGATAGCCCCCTCTAGCAACCCTCACACTTCTCCGGCCTTCAGGTGGACCCCGCCCATGACACCGATAGCAAGACCTCCCAGCGGATGGCGACGGAAACAACTCCCCCGGTGGACCCCGCACCCCTACCTCCGCCACCTGTCTCCCTCCGCGCTGCTCCTCCGCCATCCGCCACCCCCACGATGCCACCCCACGACTAGGAGCCACATACCTCCATCAATGCTGCACTGCTCAGGTTGAAACTTCCGCGCGCGAATGTTTTTTCCATGTTTTCAGCTTCAGTCGCTCAGTTCGGTCTGGTATCAAGCTATGCAGTGCAGAAGGAGTTTCGTCGTCACTTTCATATAAGAATCCACTGCTTCTCCCTTCTCCAATGGTTTTTTCATGCTTCTCCCTTCTTCAATGGTTGCTTCATAACTGAATCCACTGCGTTATTTGCAGAAAAACCTGAAACATGCCCTAACTGCATTCCACTACTTGCCATGTGATCCCCATTGAGAAACAAACCAGAGAGTTGTCACATACGAATGCCCAATCCTAGTATGTAGTTACTTTAAATCATGTTCAAATTTCTTCACAGATTTAAAGGCTTGTGCATTATTTTACAGTTGATGAAACAAGCCTCACATACTAAAAGACACTTCCCTTTCTATTATCTCTTAATACAAATTTGTTCATTCAAGCATAAAACCAGGCAGGATTTGTAACTGTGAACAATTTATTCATAGTCGAGGATCAAAATTAATAAAAACCATTTTAGTTTTCTGCTGGAGAATCACACAGCTCAAAAGGGCATAAGCAGTTTCTATTGTAGACGAACAAGCCACTAACTCCAGTGTGAAGATTCCTATTAGATGACAATAGTCTGAACATTTGGTTATCGGGTACTCTCTGGTTGTCAATACACACATAAAATAGATCAATAGAAATGAAAATATCTAACCTTGCACAAAATACCGAATAGGTCCCTACTTGAGGGATTTTCTCTCAAAGAGAGCCACTCAGTTGGCCAGGTTTGAGTTTCATACTTTTCAGTGCCAATTTTTTTTTTATCATTTTGTAATGAAGACAAAACGACAAGAGACAATGTAATCAATTATCAAATGTTGGTACCACGAAGTGGAAACATGCAAATTTCTAACAATAGTGACTTTGAAAGCTATTAAAAACCAAACCACATAACATGGCAGGCAACACTGACTTTGAAAGCTATTAAAAACCACAAAACATGGCAGACAACATTTACTCTTGCATAACCATGATAACAGAAAATATCATTGAAAACCACTAGCAAACCAAAACAACTTCACCAAAAATCTAGCATTTACTCCCACCATAACATTTAAAACCACTAGCAAACCAAAACAACTTTACCAAAATCCCAGAATTTACTCCAACCATATGCATGAGAGCAGAGAAAAAAAGAAAAATGGTAAACAAAGGAACCATCACCAAAAATTCTCACATGTTATCTAAATCAAATACCAAAACCCAGAACTACATCATCCTTATATTTCAGAGTTCATGCATTTTATTATTCTCTACTGCCAAATGTACTTCAGTGTATTCAACAAATTGCATCGTTTTAAATTTGGAACAATTGCATTCTCTATTAAAAGATAGCTTTGTTGCAATACTTCAATGTTGGAAAAATGCTCCTGAGACATTAATTCAATTGCAATCTACCATAGAAGTTATCAAGAGCCAAACAAAAGCAGAGCATTTATGTTTTAAACCATTCAGACCAAACTAAGCGAATCATAAAAATCAACAAAATATGATATCAAGAAAACATCAACAGTGCAATTTGTTTTTCCTGTAGGCGCTGGAAAATCATTTTCCAGCGCCTATAGGAAATAAATTTCATGCTTCCATTAAAGCATTTTCTATGGGTTTTTTGATTTCATAGGATTGATCAAAGGCAAGGGTCAAATTTCAGTCCAAATTCTCAGATACAACTATGGCCAATTTTAATAAGGATAGATCTATTCTATCCACCCACACAGCTAAAATGAATTAATTACTTTCCATATGGATCTATGTGATATATATATATATATATATATATATATATATATATATATATATATATATATATATATATATATAATCTATGTAATTATTTTCCCTTCTTAATTATTTAAATGATTTTTCTTTTTAATAAGAAATGAGTGGTCAATTTGTTTTTCTATTTTATGTGACACATCTATTTCACTTCGCTGGAAAGTGTACCTAGTTTCTCTTGGTACAACCTCGGAGAGGGATCTCTTGGGTTGTTTGCAAAGGATATGTGCTTGTTTGATTTTAAGGATTGATTTTAGGCTAGTTATTAAGTGTGAGGTTTTGTTGTTTGTTTTGTTTGGACATAATGGTCAAAGAGCATAGATGGAATGAGCAGATATCTAAGTCATTGGGCAATGGAGTCAAGTGAAAGTCATGATAAGTTCATAAAATGATCGGGGAGTATCATAGAAAAAATATAACTTGGCTAGTGGATCTTCAAAGTTTTTAGGATAATGGGATGAACATTAAGGATAAGAATGAAAAGTAAGACAAAGGGCCACTAAGAATCCTTTATCATGCACTTTAAACAAGAGAAATCTTTCAAGGTAACTATTTGAAACAAGCCAAAGGATAGGGAAAACCATAGACTTCTTTGGACAAATTTTAAATAAGCAAACCTTTTAGACAACAATCTAGCAATCAAAAGACTACTTTCAGATAAAGAAAGCATATAAGATAATAGTGAGAGTAGCCTAAGGTCAAACCGAAATAATCTAATATGCTTTTGAGTAACTATTTAGGGATATTTCAAAGCAACCTTTAAAGGCAGACTAGAGGACAGGTCACACCATAGAATTCCTTGGTTTAGACTCTACTAAGCATACTTTAAAGAAGTTTCAGAAACAATTCTCAAGTTGTACTCCAAGGAGCATGGAATCACCACTAATTTTCCTGGTTTCACTTATTGAAATCTTTCCTTAAAAATAACCTATCAAGCTGTAATCAAAGGAACATGGATTTACCAAAAGAGAAACTCCTTGGTTATACTCTATTGAATTATTTCTAAAATAACAAGCTATATGGAACTGGAGGGCAATTAAGGATCCTCCAATCAGACCTTGCAGAAGAAAACATTAAGACAGTGAAGAGAAAACAGAAATAAGGTGCTTTCAAAAGACATTTCTTAACCTAAAACTTTTACTCTACTGTAAAAAAGAAAGATGAAAACATAATGAAAATAGTAAATAACAATAACAGATAGAAGCACTTCACCAAAAACCAAGCTCAGGGATCCAGTGATCTAGCCTCCTCCATCAACAAACAAATTAGGGCATCCACAAGATCCAAGACATCAATTTTCCTTCAACTTCCAAGAGACTATGTATTACTTCAAAGAGTCATCAAATGCCAACAATAAAATGAGTTCAGATGCAGTATTTATGCTGCAAATGAGGAGGTGAAGCTCAAGATAGGGTTTAAGTATCATTTATTACAGAGTAAGTGCATTCCTAACCTTGAAAACCATGTAAGGCTTAAGGCAGGAATATCTACAACTACTTCTCTATTTTAATAAGTCTATCTTAAGTTCCTAAGGAAAAATAGGTGAAATGTTTGACTTTAAGGCCTATTCTTAACTTTTACAATAACTGCCTTGACAGATAAAAAATATCTCTGACTGTGCAATAACTGCCAAATGATTTTTATGAGAAGAAATCATGCTGTAGGTGCCAGTTTGGTTTTTGAAGAAGTGAATGCTTCTTTGTTGAGTCATTTGGAATTGTCATTGGATTAATCTGTCTTTGTTTAATCATAAAGCTTTGTATTAGGCCTTTGAACCTTGATTTAGCCTTATAATATGTCTTACTAACTTTAGTCTTTATTCTTCCTGTCTTCACTTTCTTTCTTTAATCTCTGTATTATGGATTAATCTCCTTGATTTTCTTTTTGATAGGAGATTATCCCTTTAATCTTTCTTTTCTTCCTTGTTTGCTTATGTGTATGTAGGGATGCGACTTTTATGTGTTGGGGGGTTTTATAACCCATCGATGATCATGATTCATCAAGGGTTAACCTTTATGCAGACCCCTTGGCTCTTTCATATGAATTTACCTCTGGATCGTCATCTAGAGGTTATTTTGACCCTTGGAATGCCCCTTTGGGCATCACCGCCATTAAAACCTGCAAAAACACAAACAACGTTAGTTTAAAACCTGTGAGGATTGGAGAAACTGTATTTTCAGGGTTTTCGAAGCGTCGGGGCTTGCTTTCAGAGGAGGAGAAGGTGCAGAGGGAAGGGTTCCAGAGGTGGAACATGGCGGATTTTGAGCAGAGGCAAAGAAATTCAAATTTTGGCGCGAGGGGGAAGAAAGCGGTTTTGGAATACCATGGCGGTTTATCGCGTGCATTGAGTGCAGTAAGTGGTATTGGATTTATCGGACGCGATTCCACTAGGCGATCGCTGCGTGTCTAGGGCGAAAGTTCCCATTTCGCATGGGTTGGAGGCTTTAAAATTCGGCGCCATTTTCTGCGCGATATTCATTGTTGGCTGTCAGATCTCATGGACAAAGATTGATGGTGCGGGATGACTGGGGGATTGGGCGTAAGTTTGTAGGGTGGAGCCCGCGGACAGGTGTCGGGATATGAATGGATGGCAAGGGATAGTGGAAAGTGGGACCGGGCATGATGACATGGGGGATTTTATCGTGTAGCATGGGTTTGTATAATGAATGGGTGGAGTGCTGGGGTGCGACCACCGTTGGATCAGGGCCTAGGGTTTAAGATCAATGGTGTAGATGATCCGAAAGAAAACAAAGAGGCAGGGTAAGGTAAAGGGGCCCAATTTAATTTTTTGAAGGTTTGAGCGGGTTTTTCTCAAGGTTCATGGGGGCTTAAATAATATGAAAGGGCAGAGCTTATTCAAAAATGGGGAAGGGGCTATAAACAAGGTGGAGGAAACGGTCCTGTGGGAGTAAAGGGGACCGAGGGTTGAGACGAGAAGGGGCTAAAGGCCTAATTTATGCAAAGGGCGGGATTAACACAAAATAGGGTTTTGGTTAGGTTTTTAAGGGGTTCGATAGGCAAAAAAATAAATTTAAACAATGTAAAAAGGGATTTTTACATTGTTTAAGGCTTTTTAGAGGAAAAATGATAAATGAGAGAGGATTTTTGAGGGTTTGGGAAAGGGGAAAGAATGGGTTTTTTGAGAGGAAAATAGGGAGTGAGTGAGAGTTAGGGGAGGAAAAAATGAGGCCAGTAAGCCCATAAAATGGAGTTTTCTTAGAGCAGTAGGAAAAAAATTGAGAAGGCAAAAGACGAAGTTTTTAATGAACCAATTAGGTTTAGGATAATGAAGGCAGTGATACTTCTAGAACTCACAATGTTTCTCAAATATTGTTTCTAGAAATCTAGGATTATAACTTAGTCATCTTTGGATATCAGCAAAATTTACTGATGACTAACAGTGGCTCCACTTGGGGAGGGCAGATTTCCTTTTAAGGTGTCCAGAACCTCAGTTTATAAAATCTCTGAGTTTCAGCAGATCAGTGCCTTGTCCATTGGGAAGATTTCCCTTCTTTTTCTCTTGCTGATATTTATTTGAAATGAAAATTTTTAACAATCTGCAACATATGATTTCTTTCAAACAACATCTCTACCTACCCAACCCTACTTGTCCTTACATTTTTTCTTCTTCTTTGAGTGCACTTGAGCTGGAAAACACTTTTGAATTTTTATTTTTGAAAACAAAAATAAATTATCTACTTCAATACTTATTTATTCCAAGAGTTCAGATTAAACTAGTGAACTCTTTTTATTCTCTACCTAAAACTATTTTACTGCCAAGATTAGGCTGTTTGGCAGTCTTGATTCTATAGCTAGTGACATGAAATTTAAAGCATGGTTCAAATCAGGTCTAGACAGTCTGATGTACCATGGTTGTGGCATTGGAACAAGCTGCACACAAACATTATTTGCATAAAAGTAGATTTATAAAGATAAGGCTGTGATTTGTCATTAGTAATGCATCCTTATCTATCTCTTTGGTTCTGTTTTGAGCATGTGGAACCAGGATCCTTATATTTCCCTAATCTATCCTTCTTGATAAGTCAAGTCTGAAATAATATTAACAATCATTGTTTCTACTAACTTATCAGCATAAATTTAAAGGATGTTCATCCATGATCAAGGTAGATGACTGAACAAGATATCTTTTGAATTAGTAGTGGCATTTAGACTTGCACACTTTCAGTAGTACTACTTTTTGGATATGGGGTTGTACCTCTTTTGAATTTTTCCCTCTTTTTCTTTCTTTTCATTGTTTTTGTATTTTGTATTTTCAATATTTTCCCATGCAATGTTTATATACAATGAATGAAATCTTTGAATCTATGAATCTTGACAGAAATAGTGTTTAAGCATCCTGCCATTGATAGGACCTCCAAATAAATCTTCTCCATTTATTCCTTGCAAAAATAAATCATTATGACCCCTAATTGAGTGAATGATATAAGGCCCTTTCCACAAATTTTCAAACTTGCCATGTTTACCTTTATCTTCTCTCCTTGAATCCCATTTTAGGACTATATCTCCAACTTGAAAATTATTAGCTTTCGTTCTTTTGTCAAATATTTTCTTGATGCCTTCTTGTATTGCTTGTGTCCTTTTGTACACTTCCTCTCTTGTTTGTTGTAAATGAATGGTTTGATTCAGTCTTCTCTGCATGTCATTTTCTTCTGTTTGTACTTCTTGGAGACGTTTCATGACTGGAACTCCCAAAGATGTGGGGAACACTGCATCTATGCCCTATACCAGTTGATAGGGGGAAATATTTATTGATTTCTTGGTGGTTAGCCTATCAACCCATAATGCATGAACCAGCTTACTATGCCATGATTTCTGATTTTGATCCAACAATTTTTTGATAATGTTGACTAGACTTTTGTTGGAGGATTCAGCTAATCCATTACCCTGGGGGTAGTAAGCTGTGGAATGGCCTAATGTGATACGATATTTGTAGTAGAAATCAACCATTCTTTTAGATTTAAAAGCAGCAGCATTGTCTGTGATAATTTTCCTAGGATAACCAAATCTGGATAGTATGTTAGTTTCGAGGAACTTGATAATGACAGAGTCAATAGCATTCCTAGAAGGGATAGCTTCTATCCATTTGGTAAAATAATCTGTGGCAGTAAAGATCCACTTGTGTTGGGCAGATGAGGTTGGGTGAATTTCTCTAATAAAGTCTAAACCCCATTGCTGAAAGGGAGCCTCAACACTGATGGGATGCAAAGGTAAAATTAGGAGTTTTCTTTTGCCATAAAAAATTGACACTTATGGCAAGTCATGACTAGTTTCTGAGTGTCAGGGAAAATGGTGGGCCAATAATAGCCAACTCTAAGAATCTTGTTTGCTGTGGTCTTCCAGTAAAGGTGGCCTCCACATTCTCCCTCATGTAGCTCATGCATGATTTTTCCTGCATCATCCTCAAGTAAACATTTAAGCAATATGCCAACAACATTTTTCCAATATAACACTCAATCTAAAATGCAGTAATTTAAAGCTTTTTGTTTCAAGAATCTAGCTTTAGTTTTTGATAGAGAGGGAGGAGTATTAAGATAGAGAAGCACATAAATGATATCAACATACCAAGGTGAATTCAAAAATGTTTCTTCAATGTATGGAGTTGTGAATTCTTCTTGTTCTTCTAAAAATTCAACCATATTTATATCTAACACTTGGAAATTTGATTCTGCCATGAGTTTTGCTAATCCTTGTCCTTTAATAAACTTGGTAGGCCTGATTTCTAAATCATATTCTAAGATAATAGCAATCCATTTTCCCCTTTTACCATCAGGGTCTTGATTTAGAATTTCCTTAACAACGGTATGTGGGACAAAAGCAATGATATGTGAGTGTAAAATGTAGACTTGGAAATTTTTCAATGCTTTTATCAAGGCTAAGGCTTGTTTATCCATGATATTATATTTGAGTGGAGCATCTCTTAAGGCTCTACTGAAGAAGGATATTGTTCTTGGCCCATGTTATTCTTTTGCAACAACACTGCAGCAATGGTGTGTTTAGATGCAAATGAAAAAATGTAGAAATCCTTGGTGAAATCAGGACTGATAAGAACTGGTGTTTGTGTGAGAGCTTGTTTAACCAGCTCAAATGGTAGTTTGGATTATAAGGTCCATTTTACTCATGTTTCCTTTTTGAGCATATTTATGATATTCCTCAAAAGTTCAGCAAGGTTGGGGATGAACTGATCCAGGTGGATATCGGTGGCCTCCCACCTATTCCATTTGGACCCGCAGCATCAATTCTTTCAGTTTTTCAGCTTCAGCACAACTTACTATTTATAGCAGGTTTTCGGGTCCTGCACACCCGGAGCCGTTTTGGGGCATTAATAATCCATGTGGATATTGATGGCCACCCATCGAGTCCATTTGAACCCCCACCATCAGTTATTTCAGTTTGTAAGTTGTGCTGAAGCTGAAAAACTGAAAGAATTGATGCTGCGGGTCCAAATGGAATAGATGGGAGGCCACCGATATCCACCTGGATCATGAACCTCCTCAAAAATTTATTTCCCAATGAAAGATTGCAATTATTTGAGGTTTCTAGGATAGCTTATTTTCAATATGCCTTCAATCCTTTTGGGATCTACTTTGATTCCTTCTTCAGAGATTATGTGGCCTAAAAGCTTTCCTTCTTGGAGTCCAAAGAGTGTTTTCTTGGGATTCAAAGAGAAACCATATTTCCTACATTTCTCAAAAACTTTTCTTAAATGGACTAAGTGTTCTTTGTGAGTTTTGGATAAAATAGTGATGTCATCAAGGTAAATGATTATGAAATAGCCTATGTCTTCTGAAAAAGCTATGTTCATGGCCCTTTGTAATTTGGCCCCTGCATTCATCAAACCAAATGGAATTTTAACATACATGAATGTACCCCAAGGTGTGGTGAAACCAATTTTTTGTTGATCATTTGGGAGTACTAGCACTTGGTTGTAGCCTGAAAAAACCATCCAAAAGTGATACTCTCTTAGATCCAACTAACTTTTGAAGTATGTGATCCATTTTAGGCAAGGGATAACTATCTTTCAGGGAGGCTTTGTTCAGATTTCGAAAGTCAATGCAAAGGCTAATTTCCCCAGTCTTTTTCCTAACGGATACAAGGTTGGAAACCCATTAGGAATATCTAATAGGGACTATAATTCCAGCATCATACATCTTTTTGATATCTTTCTCAGCCAAAGGTAATAAAACATGGTTTATTCTTCTTAGTTTTTGCTTGAAAGGTTTCTGATTTTCCTTAAGAGGAATTTTGTGTTGAATGATGCTAGTATCATATGATTTCAGATCTTTGTACCTCCATGCAAACACATCTCCAAACTATTTGAAAAGTTCAATATATTCTTGTTTGATATGAGTAGGGAGAGTGCTAGAAAACTTGTTCATTTTGGGTTCTTCTATGTTGCCTATGTTATGTTCTTCTACATTGGTTTCTGTAGGCTCCATCTTTGGGTTCTTAGCTACGGCATTGAAATAAAAAACCTGCTCTAATGGTGTAAGACCCCTTGGTATTGAATCATTTTTACATTGTAAAACTTCAAGGTCCTTTTGGTCTGTTTTGTTTAGTGATTTTGCTGTATAAAGATATTCAAATTGGTTTATATCAGCAGCAGAGGACAACTCTATTTCACGGGCTTGTTTTTCATCAAGATAGTCTTTTTCATGGCTTGAGCTGGGTGTTAATTCAGAAAAATCATTTTCAGATTGCAAAAAATCATCAATGTGTTTATCTCCTTCAAACATGTGCCAATAGTCTTCATTATCAGGGATTGTAGGCCTATTTTTTATTTTGACATTGAATTTTTCATTTCCCTGGAGTATTTGGCAATTGCTAGCAGCAAAGGCAAGTTCATTTGCAAGGTTGTTTTGAGCTCTAGGGATGAAAGTGAGTTCATATTTTTCGAAGGATTTTAGGAGCTATAGGGAAACATTTCTGTACTCTCTTAATCTTGGGTTTTTGGCTGAATACTCCCCTTTTATTTGCCTAATAATCAACTATGAATCTCCTTGGACTGATATTTTCTTGGCTCCTAAATATTTGAGCAAATGTAGGCCAAGGAGGAGAGCTTCATATTCTGCAATGTTATTGGTGCATTGGAAATCCAGTTTGTAAGAATGTCCTTGGTTTGTATTGTGTATCCATACACTAGCTCCAGAACTTGTTTTTCTACAAGTGCCATCGAAGCTCATTTCCCACAACGTTTCTATCTCATGCTCATTTTCATTTTGTTGTTCAAGGCTGCTAAGGTTAGGGCTGTTATATTCTTATTTTGGGGACTGATTTAACTGTTTAGGTGGACTTAACTTTGTCTCATTTTCCTTTTCTGGTTGGCTAATTTTATCTTCATTGTACAAGATAAAGGAGTCTAGATCTGAATGAATAGAATAAACAGGAGAGTTGTTTGGCCTATCTATGTTTCTTACCATAAATTTCATATGAGATTCTCTGTATAATCTTTTGGTCTGGTTAAAAAATGGAATGGTAGCATAAGACATTTCCATTTGAAGGCTTCCTTGAAGTTTGGCTCCCCATGATCTAGATAGAAGCATGCCATATTTTGGGGGGATGTCAGCAACAACTATGTCCATAACTAGACCCTTAGCAAGAATTTGTTCCAGATTGACACATAAATCCTTCATTAGGCCTAAACACTTGACTTTGCTTGAATCAAAGGAATACAAGTCCTTGTAAGGTTTAGTAATTTCTATGCCTAATCTCTCCATCACCACTTTTGGCATAAGGTTGTGAGAGGCACCAGAGTCTAGCATGGCATTGTGTAAAATCTTATCATGTATATTTAAGCTGACATAAAATGGAGGAATGGTTCCTTCTTGGTATTTTACTTCTACTTTAGGACCAAATAAAAACTCTAGTTTATCATCTGTCAAGTTCAAAGTATCAGTATCATTGCCTATTTTCAAAGCTTTCAAAACTTGATTTTTATATACATCCTGGGTTACTAGTTTAGCTAAGGGTATGCTAATTTTGATCTTGGAAATCTCACCCTCAAGGCTGAAAGGGACTAATGTTTTTGACATATTTACATTTGTTTTTTCAATCATAGTCTTTTCAACAATTCTGATTTGTTGAGTTTTATTAGGACTATTATTTAGGACAGATTTCTCAGGGCCACTCGCAGAAGTACGAGGGTAGCTTGGGTCAACGCTTTGATGATTGGTTTTGTCCCTTTTTAAGACAGTTTTCTTAGTCAAAGTGTTATTTCTGTTTGCCGTCTTTTTGGGAAGGTTTTCTGAATTTTCCTTAACAACAGTATCCGTGTTTTTATCATTGGAAATTTTTGGGTTCCTTTTGCTTCTAAGATCATATTGTTTGTGCACCTCAATTATTGCATTTTCAAACCCCAATTGGTAATATTCATAATCCTCATGATTGTTTTCAATTTTTTATGAGGAGAAGAAACCTTTTTCTTCTTCAGTGAGGAAAACATTTGTCTCACTGTCAGATCCTATCAGATTTACATGATTTTATTCTAACCTTTCAGTTTCCCTTTATTCTTCTTGATCTACATAGTTTTTTTGAAAGGGAGGCCTAATTTGTTGGTCATTATCTCTTTGTCTATTTTGAATGGGATCTCTTATGAAATTAGGATTTTTATTTCTGTTTTGGGGATTGATTTGGTTTTCCCTAGGAGGCACTCTATCATTTAAGTTTATCTTCTTAAGCATTATTTCCATTACCCTCACTAAGTTTTCAATTTTGGCATCAGATGATGAGGTTGATGCCATTGTTTCATCTTTATATGTAACTCTTTTCTCCGATTTCAACCTAGCTCTTTTCTCAATTAGATTTTCCTCTACACTTATGGCTCCCCTCTGCATATCTTCTAAAGTTAAGGGGTCTCTTTCTCTTAGCTAGTAGGCCATGTCTGGATCAAAGCCTTCAGGAAATTTAGCTAAGGCTAGGCCTAGTGGAGGTTTCATGTTTGGGGGAAGTGCATTGTAAACACTATTAAATCTAGTGCAATAATCTTGGGCACTTTCCCCAGTGTTTATTTTGAGGTTTCTATATTCAGAAAGGATTTGGAGAGGGTTCTTTTTAATTTCCCATTTGTTTATGAATGTTTGGTATAAAGAAGGGAGATCATTTATGCTATTAGGAGTTAAGATTTTAAACCATTTCTTGGATTCTCCTCCTAAACTTTGGGCAAAGATTCTTATATTAATGGTCTCTTCTTCTATTTCCATGTAATCAAAGGCATCATCCATTTTATCTACATGTTTTTGGGCAGTAGTAGATTCAGTTCCAATGAAATGGGGGATTCTAGATTGATAGTCATTTGGTAAAGGAATTAGAGGTTGTGGTAACACTAATGGAGCATACCATGCTGCCATGGTGGAAGCAAATGGGGGATTTACAAGAGGTGGATTTGTGGGAGTGGAAGTGGGACGGAATGGAGTGTTTTGAATAATGGATGTGTGGATGGGAGTGGTGGAAGTGCTTGGACCAGCAAGCAGATTATGAGCAAATTTTCTGTGGAAAGAACTAAAGTGGTGGAGAAGCTGAAAATCAGGAGGAGTTGAAGGAGATACTTCTCTGCTAAATTTCTGCTGCAAATCTGTGGGCTCAAGGTCATATTGGTCAATATCACTATGTGACTTGGTTCTAAATAAGTTCTTTGAATGGTACAAGTCAAAGTGAGGATCTTTCAAGACTATAAGGTTTTCAGGAACTGACCTTGTTCTTCGAATAGTCCTATCATTAGTTAAATTCCCAACTCTAGAAGTTTGCCACAAAATATTTTATGGATTATCAACTATTGCAGGAGGATTAGGGTCTGGATGAGATCTGGTATTGATCCTATGTGAAGCCAAATTTCAAGTTCAAAAAATTAGAGAGGCTGAAAGTTTAAGGACTGTTTTTCAAATGTTTTGACCTCTCCTAATGTTTAGTACCTTTCTAAAATATGGGACTAGGCTTCTAAACTTCTTGGGACTATTTTACACAATCCTAAGGGAATCTGGAAGTGTTAGTAGATTAATAGACCTACTAGGCCTAGTGGACTCGCCAGGCGGAAATTTTAAGTTTTTTTTAAGGTGAAATGTGTTATGGTCCACCACCAAATAAATAATACAAACCAAGCTAAGAATGTTTTTGGGGTTTTCTAAGTTTTCTGTGATTGATAATGGTTTTGGAGTCCTAAGGTGTACTTAGTTTGTCACTGACTCAGAAGGTCCCACCGTGATTGCCAGAATGTTGTGGTCCTGTGATTTGGCAGATTGGCATACCATATGACAAGGCAACATGAAACCAGTCTTTAGAGTTCTAGGACCTAGCCTTCCTAGACTAAGAGAGGGATCTCTCGGGTTGTTTACAAAGGATATGTGCTTGTTTTCTTTTAAGGATTGATTTTAGGCTACTTATTAAGTGTGAGGTTTTGTTGTTTGTTTTGGTTGGACATAATGATCAAAGAGCATAGATAGAATGAGGAGATCTCTAAGTCATTGGGCAATGGAGTCAAGTGGAAGTCATGATAAGTTCATAAAAGTGTTAGGGAGTATCATAGGGAAAATCTAACTTGGCCAGTGGATCTTCAAAGTTTTTAGGATAATGGGATGAACATTAAGGATAAGAATGAAAAGTAGGACAAAGGGACACTAAGAATCCTTTATCATGTATTTTAAACAAGATAAATATTTCAAGGTAACTGTTTGAAACAAGCCAAAGGATAGGGAAAACCACAAACTTCTTTGGAAAATTTTAAATAAGTAAACCTTTCAGAAAACAATCCATCAATCAAAAGACTACTTTCAGATAAAGAAAACATATAAGATAACAGTGAGAGAAGCCTAAGATCAAACAAAAATAATCTAATCTTCTTTTGAGTAACTCTCTAGGGATCTTTCAAAGCAACCTTTAAAAGTAGACCAGAGGACATGGCACACCATAGAATTCCCTGGTTTAGACTCTACTAAGCATACTTTAAGAAGTTTTAGAAAAAATTCTCAAGTTGTACTCAAAGGAGCATGGACTCACCACTAATTTTCCTGGTTTCACTCTATTGAAATCATTCCTTAAAAATAACCTCTCAAGTCGTACTCAAAGGAACATGGAATTACCAAAAGATAAACTCCTTGGTTATAATCTATTGAATTATTTCTAAAATAACAAGCTAGATGGAACTGGAGGGAAATTAAGGATCCTCCAATCAGACCTTGCAGAAGAAAACATTAAGATAGTGAAGAGCAAACATAACTAAGGTGCTTTCAAAAGAAATTTCTTAGCCTAAAACTTTTACTCTACTATAACAAAGAAGAAACGTAATGAAAATAGGAAATACCAATAATAGAT
Source organism: Pinus albicaulis (assembly GCA_034641835.2). Lineage (NCBI taxonomy): Eukaryota > Viridiplantae > Streptophyta > Pinopsida > Pinales > Pinaceae > Pinus > Pinus albicaulis. The sequence continues at coordinate 988,686,487 of CM076570.1, forward strand.
AGTAGCACTTCACCAACATCCAAGCTCAGGGATCCAGTGATCTAGCCTCGTCCATCAACAAACAAATAAGGGCATCCACAAGATCCAAGACATCAATTTTCCTTCAACTTCCAAGAGACTATGTATTACTTCAAAGAGTCATCAAATGCCAACAATACAATGAGTTCAGATGCAGTATTTATTCTACAAATAAGGAGGTGAAGCTCAAGATAGGGTTATAGTATCATTTATTACAGAGTAATTGCATTCCTAACCTTGAAAACCATGCAAGGCTTAAGGCAGGAATATCTGCAGCTACTTCTCTGTTTTAATAACTCTATCTTAACTTCCTAAGGAAAAATAGGTGAAATGTTTGACTTTAAGGCCTATTCTTAACTTTTACAATAACTGCCTTGATAGATAAAAAATATCTCTGACTGTGCAATAACTGCCAAATGCTTTTTATGAGAAGAAATCATGCGCTAGGTGGCAGTTTGGTTTTTGAAGAAGTGAATGCTTCTTTGTTGAGTCATTCGGAACTGTCATTGGGTTAATCTATCTTTGTTTAATCATAAAGCTCTATATTAGGCCTTTGAACCTTGATTTAGCCTTATAATCTGTCTTACTAACTTTAGTCTTTATTCTGCCTGTATTCACTTTCTTTCTTTAATATCTATATTATGGATTAATCTCCTTGATTTTCTTTTTGATAGGAGATTATCCCTTTAATATTTCTTTTCTTCCTTGTTTGCTTATGTGTATGCAGGGATATGGCTTTTATGCGTTGGAGGGTTTTATAACCCATCGATGATCATGATTTATCAAGTGTTAACCTTTATGCAAACCCCTTGGCTCTTTCATATGAATTTACCTTTGGATCGTCATCCAGAGGTTATTTTGACCCTTGGAATGCCCCTTTGGGAATCACCACCATTAAAACCTACAAAAACAAAAACAATGTTAGTTTAAAACCTGCAAGGATTGGAGAAATTGAATTTTCGGGGTTTGTTTTCAGAGGAGGAGAAGGTGCAGAGGGAAGGGTTCCAGAGGTGGAACATGGCCAATTTTGAGTAGAGGCGAAGAAATTTGAATTTTGGTGTGAGGGGGAAGAAAGTGCTTTTGGAAAACCATGACGATTTATCGCATGCTTTGAGGTCGGTAAGTGGTATTGGGTTTATCAGACACGATTCCACTAGGCAATTGCCGCGTGTCAAGGGCGAAACCACCCATTTCGCATGGGTTGGAGGCTTTAAACCTCAGCGCCATTTTATGCGCGATATTCATTGTTGGTTGTTAGATATCATGGATAGAGATCGACAGTGGGGGATGAATCGGGGAGCGGGTGTAAGTTTGTGGGGTTGAGCTCGCAGACAGGTGTCGGGATATGAATGGATGGCAAGGGATAGTGGAAAGTGGGACCAGGCGCGATGATGTGGGGGGTTTTGTCATGTAGCGCGAGTTTGTATAATGAATGGGTGGAGTGATGGGGTGCGACCGCCATTGGATCATGGCCTAGGGTTCAAGATCAACGGTGTAGATGGTCCGGAAGAAAACAAAGAGGCATGGTAAGGTAAAGGGGCCCACTTTAATTTTTTAAAGGTTTGAGCGGGTTTTTCTCAAGGTTCGTGGGGGCTTAAATAATATGAAAGGGTGGATTTTATTCGAAAATGGGGAAGGGGCTAGAAACAAACCGGAGGAAACGATCCTGTGGGAGTAGAGGGGATCGGGGGTTGAGACGAGAAGGGGCTAAAGGCCTAATTTATGCAAAGGGCGGGTTTAACACAAAACAAGGGTTTGGTTAGGTTTTTAAAGGGTCCGATAAGCAAAAAAATAAATTTAAACAATGTAAAAAGGGATTTTTACATTGTTTAAGGCTTTTTAGAGGAAAAATGATAAATGAGAGAGGATTTTTGAGGGTTTGGGAAAGGGGAAAGAATGGGTTTTTTTAGAGGAAAATAGGGAGTGAGTGAGAGTTAGGGGAGGAAAAAATGAGGTCAGTGAGCCCATAAAATGGAATTTTCTTAGAGCAGTAGGAAAAACCTTGAGAAGGCAAAAGAAGAAGTTTTTAATGAACCAATTAGGTTTAGGATAATGAAGGTAGTGAGACTTCTAGAACTCACAATGTTTCTCAAATATTGTTTCTAGAAATCTAGGATTATAACTTAGTCATCTTTGGATATCAAAAAAATTTACTGATGACTAACACTGCCATAAGTATATGGGGTTTAGTAGGATTTCAAAATATACATAACAAGTGTCTCTTAGAAGTGTCCATAGAAATGGCTGTGGACACAGGAGAAACTAGAATAAATTTTTTTGATCCAGACAGTTTATGAAGCAAAATAAAAATGCAATATCACATTCGGGATCTGGGAAGACATATTTCACACAGAGGAGAAATGCCCCTTCAGCTTTGGCATTCAACGACCAACGAAATTGAGGATTTGTTGGAGCGATCGTCACACGTAAGTTTTTCGATCATTCAAACAATCTGCGTAATCTATAATTCAATATTTAAAGTTTCTTTAATTGCAAGAAATATATTGTTTATTAGAAAGAAAGATCAAGATGTGTGATTTGGATTTTTTTCTTATACGAACAGGAAATAACCGAGGTTCAAGGGATTACTTCCCGAAGGAGGTCAGGAGTGGTATGGTACAAAATATGGAGGGGTGAAGTGTTTAGGGACAGTCTTAGTCATTGCCTCAAATATTCTCGTTTTTTTTGTTGGAAATAGGAAATAAAACATCAAACAAAGGGATGTGTTTCCCCCACAACACAAAGAATGCAATTGTGAAAACTAACATTACACACAGACAAAGCAAGAACACATGAGAGGAACTCTATTTCATTTATTCAACTCTTCTCTATTCATTCATCTATCTCACTGAACATATGAGAAATACATTTCTTTAATACAAAATGGCCGAAGCCTGAAAATTCAAGGCAATTCAATACAGGACGAGACTATTAACAACCAAAACGTCCTTTTTCATGTTTTGTTGTTTCTACTTGAAAACAACGTACAAAACACAAATGTCCTTCTTCATGTTTTGTTGTTTCATAGGTTTCGACTATGAAACCAATTCACATCTGCGCCCTCCATCGCAAATCGCAAATCGGCGATATTAACATTTAACTGACGCTTATGGGAAAACCTTAAATCCTTGCGATTGCGATGTGTTATGGTACGTGGCATCGCAACTTAAAACATTTAGTTTGTGGGCACTATCCTCCCGAGCTTGCGGTATACAATATGCGCTAAACTCCTGAGCTTGTGATATGCGATTGCAGGCGCATCGCATCGCAAATATAATAACATAACTTGCGGGCGGATAAAAGGTAAGTCTTAAAATATGCGAAGTGCGAACTTGTGGGTGACATAAAAGGTAAACGTAAAACAGGCGAAGTGTTGTGCACTAAAAGATAAATGGAAAATCGTGCAAAGTGTGAAATCTATTACTTGCGATGTGCGATGACGATGTTGCATCGCAACATCGCAAGTTTTGGTGCGGGAGCTTAAATTTAAACCATAAAAGTCGCGAAGTGCGGGCTGTGGGCGGTTAAGTAGTGGTAAGTGTGAAATGGCCGAAAGGTAAGGAATGAGCGGAAAAAAAAGGTTTGTAGTGGTTTGGTAATGTGGCAATGGTTGGTGGGTCCCGCCAAACTGCATCGGCAGGGAAATAATTTTCGGCGAAAGGCTTAAGAATTAAACCTTAAATCTTGCGGGCTGCGATCTGTGAGCAAGAGGTAAGTCAATGACGGTGGTTAAGAAATTAAACGAAGAGTGGGCTTGGGTACTCTGTTTTCGGATTTTGCGTAAAAACACCTTCGGATTTGAAACCTTCTCCTTGTCCTTCCTGTAAAAAAATTCAATTCAGTGGTTGGCTGCTGCCACTTTATTCATGGCGGTGGATGGGAGTATTTCCAACACTCCCCAATCACAACTGCCACCATCAATCATTCCCAGACTCTGTCTGAGATAAACAAAGCTTTTCTATCCCAATGGCTTTGTGAGGATATCTGCAAATTGTTCCTCTGACCTGCAATGTTGCAAAAAAAATTCACCATTATTAACTAATTCCCTTATGAAATGGTATTTAGCATCAATATGCTTTTTTGTATTGTGGAAAACATAATTCTTTGACAATTAATTTTTGAGCTGTTATCACAAAAAATTGTGGTTCCTTTGTCTTGCTCATGACATAAATCTCTTAGCATCCTTCTCATCCAAACTGCTTGGCATGTTGCTGTTGTTGCTACTACATATTTAGCTTCTGCTGTTGAGAATGAAACTATTGGCTTCTTCTTGGAAGCCCATGAAATGGATCCCGATCCCAAATGAAAAAAATGCCCTGATGTGCTCTTTCTGTCATCAATAATTCCAGCCCAATCACTGTCAGTGTAACCAATAAGCCTAAAATCATTATTTTTGGAGTATAGAACACCATACTCCTTTGTTCCAGTTACATACCTTAAAATTCTCTTGGCTACTTGCCAATGTGTCTCCTTGGGTGTCTCCATGAATCTGGATATCAAGCTTATTGCATACATTATATCAGGCCTAGTTGCAGTCAAATACATTAGACTGCCAACCATGCTTTTGTACAATGTTGGATTGAAATTATTGCTGCAATATTCCTTGCTCAACTTCAACCCCATGACAGTTGGAGTTGATAATGGCTTGATGTTCTGCATATTGAACCTCTTTAAAACTTCTGTAACATACTTTGCTTGGGAGATAAAAATTCATTTTTTTGTTTGTTTTAATTCTATGCCCAAAAAGTATCTTAACAAACCCAAGTCAGTCATTTCAATCTCACTTTTCATGACTGCTTTGAAATCAGCAATGAGAGAAACATCACTGCCAGTAAAAATCAAATCATCTACATACAAAAGAACAAGAAGAATCTTACCGTCATTTTCTTTGATGTAGAGTGTGGGTTCACCATCACACTTGTCGAACCAATTGTTTATTAGGTAAGCATCAGTCCTGCTGTACCATGATCCTGGTGCTTGCTTCAACCCATAAAGAGCTTTCCTCAACTTACAAAATTTGTGTTCTTGGCCTTCTATCTCATAGCCAGGAGGTTGTTCCACATATACCTCCTCTTTCATCACTCCATTCAAGAATGCTGACTTCACATCCATTTGATAAAATTTCCATTTTTGTTGTGCTACTATGGACAACACTCTCCACACTGTATCCATCCTTGAAACTGGTGCAAAGGTTTCCTCATAGTCTCTTCCTTGCTGCTGCATGTAGCATTTGACAACTAGCCTTGCTTTGTGCCTTTCTATCTTGCCTTCAATGTTTCTTTTGGTCATATAGACCCATTTCACTCCAATAACTTCTTTTCCTTGTGGGAGATTCACTAACTCCCATGTGTCATTCTTTTCTATTGCTCCTATCTCTTCTGTCATTGCTTCAACCCATTTCTCTTCTTTGACTGCATCTTCAAAATGGATTGGGTCATCAACATGAAAAAATAATGCAAATAAAGAATTCAGACCAACATTATTATCAACTTCTTCTTGCTCATAAATTTCACTTAAATTTATGAATCTTGGTCTTCTTGTCTTTGTTGAAGATGTGCTTGGAGAAGCACTTCCTTGGTTCCTCAATGCTGTTCTATTGCTTGCTTGTGGTGTGCTCTATTGAGCTTGTGTAGGTGAAGGAGGAGCCACTGTGGAGGAGTTTCTTTCTGCAGTCCATTCCTCTTTCCCTTCATGAGACATACATGTCTTCACATTTACTGTCTTCTCTAAACTTCCATCCCAAGCTTCTTCTTCAATGAACTGGACATCTTTTCCGATGATTACTTTCTTGGTTGATGGATTATAGAGCGTGTAAGCCTTGGATTCATCATTGTATCCAAGAAATATACATTTCTCCCCCTTGCTGTCCAATTTCTTCCTTAATTGATCCGGGACATGTGCATATGCCACACATCCAAAAACTCTCTTGTGAGTGATGAATTTCTTTGTTCCACTCCATGCTTCTTCTGGAAATTTGTTCATCACACTTTTGGTTGGACATCTATTAATAATATAACTTGCACAAGAGACAGATTTTGCCCAATACTCATTTGGCAAATTATTTTCCTTCAACATACTTCTTACCATGTCTATGATGGTCCTATTCTTTCTTTCTGCAACACCATTTTGTTGAGGTGTATACCTTGTGGTAAATTGCTTATGTATTCCATGCTCCCTGCAGAAACATAGGAAGTATTTAAAGTATATTCTCCACCTTTTTCAGTTCTCAACACTTTTATGTAGTGTCCACTTTGCTTCTAAACAAGAGCTTTGTAGTGGTAGAACTGTTCAAACACTTCACTTTTCTGTTTTAGGAAATAAACCCATGTCTTCCTTGTGTAATAATTTATAAATGTCAAAATATAATTACTGCTAGCTAATGATGGCATTTGCATTGGTCCACATAAATCTGAGTGGAAAATCTCAAAAGGTGCCTTTTCCGTTATACTCTTTCCCACTGGAATTGATTCTATGTGTTTTTTGCCCAAGATGCAGCCTTCACATAGGTTGTCTGGTTTCTCTATGAGTGGTAATCCCTTTACCATGCCTTTTCTATGCAACAAGTTCAAACCTCTGAAATTGAGATGACCAAATCTCAAATTCCATAACCAGTTCTCATCTTTCACTTCTTCTTGAAATATTTCTTGTGTGACAACTACTAAAACACCTCCTTCCTTCAAGTATGATCTGATCTTGAGAGGAAGCATTATATTTATTGCCATATGCACTTTTACAATGAGCTGTCTACTTGGAGGTTTATCCATGATTGTGCACACATAATTTAAAAAAAAACACATTTTAGCCCTTTTGCATGAGCTATCTAATGCTTAGAAGGTTACATTTCAGGCCAGGGATATAATAGACATCTGTCACGAACTTATTCTCTCCCTTCTTTGTCAGTATGTTTACTCTTCCTTTTCCCATGATAGAGACCTTGCTATCAGTCGTCGTTGCCACTTCATATTTTACACTTTCATCTAGATAGGAAAAAAATTGCTATGTTTCCAGTCATGTGGTTACTACAACCTGAATCTAAGAACCATACATCTTCTTGTTTTCCTTGTGCTACATTACAAGCTAAAAGCACGCTACCATGGTTCTGATTTTCTTTTGTGAAATTTACACTAGGTTTACTACCCATGTCATTTTGCTTCTTTCTACATTCATTTGCATAATGACCATAACTTTTGCAATAATAACATTGGACATGAGATTTATCATACCTCTGTCCTTGTTCTTGATTCTGGCTTGAGCCTTGGCTTGGATTCTGAGTGCTTCCCCTTCCACTTGTGCTTGCAGGGCTGCTTCTTCCACCTCTATGTGGGCTTCTTTTTCTTCCTCAGTAGTTTGATCTTCCTCAACCTCTACCTTGACCAAAATACATTTGTGTCTTAAATGCATGCTATAATGAGGAGTTTGTTGCTCTGTTCAGTCTGTGCTCATGAGCCATCAGTGATGCATGAAGCTCATCCACTAAAAATTGTGAGAGATCCTTTGTCTCTTCTATGGCCACTACTATGGCATCAAACCTTGATGGTAGACTTCTTAATACTTTTTCAACTATTATCATTTATTCAAATGTCTCTCCATGAGACCTGATTTGGGTAACCAACCCAATCACATGTGTAAATAATGAGTCTATGTTACCAGATTCTTTCATATAAAGAGTTTCAAAATCTCTTCTCAGCATTTGAAGTTTTGTTGTCTTCACCTTTGCCATGCCTTGATAGGCTGTCTGGAGGGTATCCCATGCCTCCTTGGACTTCGTTGCTGCTACAACCCTTGGGAAAATACTCTCATGTACTACTTGGAAAATATAGAAGAGGGCTTTGGAATCCTTCTTCTTATTGTCCCTCAACAACTCTCTTTCCGCTTGTGTCAAAGCATTATATGTTGCTGCATCTGCTAGTTCTTGGAAACCATTTTCCACCAGCTCCCAAATATCTTGTGAGGAGAACATGGCCTTCATTGTAATATCCCAATAATAATAATTCTTCCCATTGAACTATGGTAGTTGGGGATTAGTAAGGCTTGTGCCTGCAACTGCCATCTTGACTGTGTAAACAAAACCTTGTCACTGTTAGGTCCCTATATTACTAGTATAGTCCCTAATTGTTGTTAGTGTAACCCCCTTATTGTTATTATTGTACCCCTGTAACCCCCATATTGTTATTATTGTGCCCTTAAATTATTATTGTTAGGTCGGCTAGGATTACATTGTGGCCCCACTAGGATTACATTGTGGCCCCATGGACTCCTATATATAGAAAGGAGGTTTTGTAATTTGTATCATTCAAGAATTTTTCATTCATGTAATGTATTGGAGGTTGCCCCCTCGAAGTGGCTTATTTATAAGGCGTTGATATCTCTTTTATTCTATTTTTTGAGCTGGTTTCACAACATTTGGTATGAGAGCTTTGGATTCTAGGTTTTCGTTGCTCCAAATAGGTCATCGTGGAATTTTTGCTATAACTTTTTTTCTACGACATTTCAGAAGCTGAAATTTTTAGGGTGCGAAGCTAAAATCCTGAGAAACATCTTCAAACAATTTCAGAGCTTGGTTCACAATATTTTTGGAGATATGATCTGTGGAAGTTAGGTCTTTTTGCAGGCTCCTCAATTTAATCTAAACATGTCATCGTGGCATTTTCGCTATAACGTTTTTTCTACGAAGGTTCAGAATCTGAAATTTTTAGGGCGCAAAGCTGAAATCCTAAGGAAACTCATCAAAAATGTTTAGAGCTTGGTTCGTAATATTTTCGGAGATATGATCTTTGGAAGGTAGTGTGTTTTCAGGCTCCTGAATTTCATATCAAAGAGGTGATCGTGGGAAAATCTTCATAACTCTCTCTCTGAGCATCAAATTGGAGTGCCGTAAAAATTGGTCGCAAGTACATAGACTGTAGTTTCTTTTCTATCAATTTCAGAGCTAAAAGACGAAACAATGACACGTGGCAAGTCGTACAATTTTTCTCTACTGGACCAGTCCATAATTAGGTCATTGTGGGAGATTGGACATAACTTTGCCTTGGGGAATCAAAATCAAGTCAGACCTATGGCATTCAAAAGATAATTGATAAGGCTACCTCAGTGAAACATTTCAGATATTGAAGAGCCACAATCACAAAGATAATCCAATTTCAATATCGAGCTCCTCAAATGCAAGAAAAAGGTGTGTATTTTTTTTTCCGAATTGCATAAGTCTTATTTGAAGAATCAATTTGAATTGATTCCAAGGGAATATTGCAGAATATATATCAGTATTGGGTTCTAAAAAATGCCACGTAAAAATAATTCAACACCCATTAAGCCTTCAGAAGGCTCTACTATGACTCATGAAGATGAAGAATTGCAACATGATCTATCAAAATTACAAGAGCAAGTGCACCAAATTTCGCTGTCGCAAAGAGCAACAAAAAATGAAATGGAAGTTTTGAAGAAAGGCGTGGAAGCGAAGATGGAAGGTTTGAAGAATAATATGGATGGTTTGAAGAAAGGCGTGGAATCTAAGATAGATGGCATGGAATCTAAGATGGATGACATGGAAGCTAAGATCGATGAAAAAAATGAAAGACAACATGGAAAACATGAAGAATGATCTAAAAGAAAACATGGAAGGTTTGACAAAGTTGATACAATAAATGTTTCCTAATGGTGAAAAGATAGTAGAGGAAACTCATGATGAGAACAAAATAAATGTTAATTGTGACTTCATAAACTCTAATGTTGGCGGGAAGAACCACCATATTCCAAAAATGGATATGAGGAAGTTTGATGGAAAGGATCATGTAACATGGATACTATAGATGGAGCAATATTTTGATCTCGATAATGTGCAAAACACACAAAAGGTATGCATTGCAACTTTACATTTAGAACAAAATACATTTGTATAGTATTGATGGCTTTACTCCCGTAAAAAAATTGTCACTTGGTCAATTTTTACGGAGGAAATGATAGCACATTATGAGGATACAAAGAGAAACACCTTCTTTAGCCAATTGATAAATATAAAACAAAAGGGTTTAGTGGGGGAGCACATTGAGGACTTCCAAAAATTGAATATAAGGGTAACTGATATTCCAGAGGAACACAAGATTAATCTCTTCATAGGTACTTTAAAGGATAACATCCAACATGAAGTTCATGTTTTGGAACCTGATTCATTGGAGAAGGAATTCAGGTTGGCAAGAAAAATTAAATGTAAAATTATAGCGACAAGGAAGCCTACCACTCACTTCTATAAAGAAGGAAGTGTTGCTACACCTATATTTCCACAACCTACAAGGTTGACACCACAACAATTGGAAGAAAAAAGAGCAAAAGGGCTTTGCTACAGTTGTGATAGCAAATACACTAAAGGTCATCAGTGTGCTGAGAAGAAATTATTTTACATAGATTGTGAAGAGGAAGAAGAAAATGAACAAGAAGAGGATATACACCAGGAACCAGCCCTAGAAGAGGAAGAAATGAATCTGACCATATCGTGTAATGCACTGGCAGGAATTACCACTCCTCAAACTCTCAAGATAGAAGGACATATCAAGAAGAAAAAGGTAATAGTGTCGATTGATTCAGGTAGCACCCATAATTTTATTCATTGTAAGATAGCCAAGGAATTGAATTGTTTCCTATACCCAGCACCAGAATGTCAAGTGATGGTTGCAAATGGAGGAACTATAAATTTCTCTGGAAAATGCCATAATATCAAGCTAACCATGGGGGAATATGTATTGACTAGTCCAATGCTTGCCATTCCTATGGGAGGTGCCGATGTTGTACTAGGAGTACAATGGTTACAATCTTTGGGGACGGTAGCTTTTAATTTTCAAGAACTTTTCTTGAAATTTTTTTCAGAAGGAAAGGAAGTCGAATTACGGGGTATTGAAGGGAAGCCAGGAAGGATAATAATCTCTAATGTCATGAAAAAGCTTCTAAAGAAAGAACAACGAGGCGTAATTGCACAATTATGCTCACTAGAAGTTCCGACATCAAAATCATCTATTTCTGCAGATCTCCAACAAGTCTTGGACAATCATTCCAAGGTGTTTGAAACTCCCAAAGGACTCCCACCCATTCGTGATCATGATCATGCTATTCATTTGATTCCAGGAAGTGTTCCTCCAAACATCAGGCCTTATAGATATCCTTACTTCCAAAAGAGCGAAATTGAACGTATGATTGCAGAAATGTTAGAGGCGGTATAATTCAACCTAGTCAAAGTTCTTTCTCTGCTCCTGTAGTATTGGTACACAAGAAGGATGGATCATGGCGAATGTGTCCGGATTATAGGGAGCTCAATAAGCTCACCATTAAAGACAAATTTTCCATTCCTATGATTGATGAATTATCGGATGAATTACATGGAGCAATTTATTTTACCAAGTTGGATCTTCATTCAGGATATCATCAAATTAGAATGAAGACTGAAGATATTCCAAAAACAGCATTTCGAACTCATGAGGGTCATTATGAATTTTTGGTCATGCCTTTGGCCTTACCAATGCACCTTCTACATTTCAAGGGTTGATGAATTCCATTTTCAAACCCTTCCTTAGAAAATTTGTGCTAGTATTTTTTGATAATATACTAATCTACAACAGGTCTTGGAAGGATCATGTTCAACATGTTGACAGGGTGCTCAAACTATTGGAGGAGAAACAATTATATGCAAAAACATCCAAATGTTTCTTTGGAGTACAAGAGGTGGAATATCCGGGTCATATTGTATCTCACGAGGGTGTTAAGGTAGACCCTAACAAAATTAAAGCCATTAAGGAATGGAAAGTCCCCACGACCATAAAGCAGTTGCGCATATTTCTCGTGTTAACAGGGTATTATCGCAAGTTTGTTAAGAATTATGGGAGAATAGCAGCACCTCTAACAACATTATTGAAGAAAGATGCATTTTCATGGACTCCTGAAGCAACTAAGGCCTTTGAACATCTTAAAGAGGCAATGTGCCTAACACCGGTCTTAGCTATGCCAGACTTCACAAAAACCTTTATTGTGGAATGTGATGCCTCAGGAAATGGAATTGGTGCAGTTTTAATGCAGGAAGGAAGACCCATTGCTTATGAAAGTCGTCCAATCAAAGGAAAGTATTTACAGAAACCTATTTATGAGAAGGAAATGTTAGCAATACTACATGCACTAAAGAAATGGCGAACTTACCTAATGGGAAGACACTTCAAGGTAAAACTGATCATGATAGTCTTAAACACTTTTTGGAACAAAGAATATCTTCAGAAGAGCAGCAAAAATGGGTCACAAAGATGTTGGGTTATGACTTTGAAATAATCTACAAAAAAGGAAAGCTTAATTTTGTTGTAGATGCACTCTCAAGAAAGAATGAAGAGGTGGAAGCATTGCTTTGTGCCATTTCTATTATCCAACCAGATTGGATAACCGAAGCAAGAGATGAATGGAAGAAGGACAAAGATGTATGGACACTCATTCAAAAGTTGCAGCAAGATCCTAGTACATCCGATACATTTAGTTGGAAAAATGATTCCTTATGGTACAAAGATCGCTTATATCTTTGTAAGAATTCCCAACTAAAACAAAAGATTCTTCTGGAATTGCACACTTCTCCTTTAGGAGGACACTCAGGATTTTTAAAAACTTACCACAGGGTGAAGAAAGAATTTTTTTGGGATGGCCTTAAATCTGATATTCAAAAGTTTGTGGCGGAATGTTTTGTTTTCCAGCAGAATAAAGTGGAAACAATTAAGACCCCGGGACTTCTATAACCTTTATCCATTCCAAGTCAACGTTGGGAGGAGATTTCAATGGATTTTATCACAGGTTTACCTAAGTCCGAAGGAAAGAGTGTCATCATGGTGGTAGTTGATAGACTTACAAAGTATGCACACTTTTGTGCTTTATCTCATCCATTTAAAGCAAGTACAGTTGCTACTACATTTATGGACAGAATTCAAAAGCTACATGGAAGCCCAAGGGTTATTGTGAGCGACAGAGATCCCATTTTTACTGGAAATTTTTGGACCGAGTTATTTTCTTGTTTGGGTACTCAATTAGCTCATAGCTCATCTTATCATCCTCAATCTGATGGTCAAACTGAGATAGTAAATAAATGTTTGGAAGGATATCTTCATTGTTTTTTATCTGATAAACAAACACAATGGGTCAAGTGGTTACCTCTTGCTGAATGGTGGTATAACACTTCCTTCCATACTGCAGCAAAAATGACCCCATTTATGGCACTTTATGGATATCATCCAACATCCATCACATCATCTTTAAGGGAAAATTCGAAGGTTCAAGCAGTGGAAGATCACATCGAGCATCAGCAAGAAGTTCTCCAACTCTTAAAGGATAACCCGAATTTGGCACAAAATCGAATGAAACAACAGGCAGATCAACATCGTAGCGAGAGAAGTTTTGATGTAGGAGATTGGGTATTTTTACGGCTACAACCATACAAACAAATGTCCCTCAAGCAAGCAAAGAAGGATAATAAATTATCGCCAAAGTACTATGGTACTTAAAAGGTGTTGCAAAAGACTGGTACTATGGCATACAAATTGGAGCTTCCTGCTTCTTCGCGAGTACATCCAATTTTCCATGTTTCATGCTTAAAGAAGGTTATAGGTGAAAATCTTCCAGTTCAAACAATATTGCAAGAACTTGATGAGGAAGGAAAAAACATATTGAAACCTGAAGCGGTCACGGAAACAAGAACTCGACAACTACGGAATCGATCAATTTCAAAGTATCTCATTAAGTGGAAGAACTTACCCACTGAAGATTCTACATGGGAGAATGATAATTTTATACAGAAGCACCCAGAGCTACTCAAGCGTTGAGGACAACACTTTTTTGAAGGAGAGGGGCATGTTAGGTCCCTATATTACTAGTATAGTCCCTTATTGTTGTTGGTGTAACCCTCTTATTGTTATTATTGTACCCTTGTAAACCCCATTTTGTTATTATTGTGCCCTTAAATTATTATTGTTAGGTCGGCTAGGATTACATTGTGGCCCACTAGGATTACATCATGGCCCCATGGACTCCTATATATAGAAAGGAGGTTTTGTAAATTGTATCATCCAAGAATTGTTCATTTATGTAATGTATTGGAGGTTGCCCCCTCGAAGTGGCTTATTTCTAAGGTGTTGATATCTCTTTTCTTCTATTTTTGGAGCTGGTTTCACAACAGTCATTGCTAGAGAATCAAATTCTCAAAAAAATCTTGCATCTTCTTCAGTAAAGAACACTTTCTTTCATTGAGAGCCTAGACCTACTCTGATACCATGTTGGAAATTGGAAATAAAACAATAAACAGAGGGATTTGTTTCCACCGCAACACAAAGAATGCAATTGTGGAAAATAACATTACACACAGATAGAGCAAGAACACAGGAGAGGAACTATTTTTCTTTTATTCAAATCTTCTCTATTCATTCATCTCTCTCACTGAACATATGAGAAATAAATTGCTTTAATACAAAATGGCCAAAGCCTGAAAATTTAGGGCAATTCAATATAGGATGGGACCGTTAACAACCAAAACATCCTTTTGTCTTTTCTGTTGTTTCTACATGAAAAAAACGTACAAAACAAAAAACAACGGAATTGAAATTTCATAGGTTTCGGATGCGAAACCACATCACATCTGCACCCTCCATCGCAAATCGCAAATCGAAGATCTTAACATTTAACTAGAGCTTATGGGAAAACCTTAAATCCTTGTGATTGCGATGTGCGATGGAACGTGGCATCACAACTTAAAACATTTATTTTTTGGGCGCTATCCTCCTGAGCTTACGGTATGCGGTATGCACTAAAATCCTAAGCTTGCGATATGCGATTTCGGGCACATCACATCTCAAATCAAATAACATAACTTGCGGACGGCTAAAAGGTAAGTCTTAAAATATGTGAAGTGAGAAATTGTGGGTGGCAGAAAAGGTAAAACGTAAAACATGTGAAGTTAGGGCACGCTAAAAGGTAAATGGAAAGTCATGCGAAGTGCGAAACCTATGACTTGCGATGTGCGATGACGATGTCGCATTGCAACATTGCAAGTTTTGGTGCAGACACTTAAAGTTAAACCATAAAAGTTTCTAAGTGCGGGTTGCGGGCGGTTAAGTCATGGTAATTGTGAAATGGCCAAAAGGTAAGGAATGAACGGAAAACAAAGGTTTGCAGTGATTCGGTAATGCGACAATGGTTGGTGGGTCTCGTCAGATCGCATCGGTGGGGAAATAAGTTTCAGCGAAAGGATTAAGAGTTAAACCTTAAATCTTGAGGGCTGCGATATGCGGGCAAGAGGTAAGTCAATGACGGTGGTTAAGAAATTAAACGCAGAGTGGGCTTGGGTACTCTGTTTTAGGATTTTGCGTGAAAATGCCTTCGGACTTGAAACCTGCTCCTTGTCTTTCCAGCACAATAATTCAATTCAGTTGTGGCCTGCTGCCACTTTATTCATGGCAGTGGTTGGGAGTATTTCAAACATTTTTGTGGTATTTCGAATTTGCAACTTTGTAATATTGAAGATGGTCGGTATTTAAAACACATATTGAAAAAGGTGCGGTCATCACATCTCAAATGGCTCTGCTGCTATAAGTAGCCATACAATTTCCTACCTTCCTGGATACCGATGGAGAGCCTAACTATTCTACACGTGGCAGGGGAGAGGTTGAAAACACTGTGGTAGCATGAATCTCAAGTATGTTTCTTTTCCTTCTTTTGTAATTTAATTTGATTCCATTTGGGACATGAAAATAATTATTTGAGTCTTCCTGATAACTGAAACGAAAACAATGCAAACATTGCAGGCTCCTCTTGAGTTAAGAGAGCTAACAATTTGGGCTCCCTCCTTTTCAAAATTTCCCAACTCCATAGGGCAGCTCAAGCACCTTCAAAAGATTTCCATAATCAAAGCTTCATCCCGCGAAAGAGTCGCGCTAAAACTTTTGCTGGAAAAATTTTCCAATCTGAGCTCCTTGAAATACTCGACTTTATATCGTTGCTGCCACATGAGATCACTGCCAGAAATTTTTGGAATGATCACAAACCTCCAACACATTAACTTGTTTTGTGCTTCCAACTTGCAGATGCTTCCAAAATCTTTGGGAATTTAATTCGACTCAAAAATCTAAATTTGGAAGGTTACAGAAATTTGACGATCTCTAGTACCACACTTGGAAATATTATGACCCTTGAGTTGTTAGACATTCGATATTGTAATAATGTGAGAGAAGTGCCTCCCCAGGTGGCACATCAACGAACCTTGAAATACTTATATTTGGATGGAGCAAACATAAAAGAATTGCCCAGCTGGATCGGAAACCTATGAAATTTAGAAGCTCTGTCAATAGGCAATGGTTCGCTGAAAGTGCTGCGAGATAAATTTGCACAATTGGCTAAAATGGAAGAGTTGGTCTTCATCAACTGTTGGGTAGAATACTTACCACAAGAATTTCTGAATATGAACAATCTTTGAAGGTTAGAGGTATGGAATCGTCCATTGTGGGAAGTTCCATTTAAAAGGATTGAAGGAGAAAGAGAAATGGGTAGAGGGTTGAATAAGACGTTGGAGTCCCTCCATGACAATGACAACTGTGTGTTTTAGCTACATGAGTGACAACTTAGGAACACAGAGATATCAGAGGTATTCTTTGGGGAGGAGTGTGTATGCCCAAACGTTCAGAGCCTTGACTTGAGGTTGTGTGATAAATTGAAACAAATAGGAGGGCTTTGTGGTGTGTCAAAACTTCAAAGGATGGACATCAGTGAGTGTGTAAGATTAGAGGAGCGACCAAATATTGGAATGTTGATATATTTGGAGTATTTGGACATTTCTGAATGCATAAAGCTCAAGAGAATTCCAGGATTGGCACAGCTCTCGAAGCTAACGCAACTATATGTTAATGGATGCCATGAGATTGTGGAGCTATCCGGCTCAAAACATTTAATTTTTTTTGTTGTGGTGTATTTGTCACACGGGTGTACGAAATCGCACCAACTTAAAGAGTGTGGTCTACTCTTTAAACTATTGGTCACAAGCAGAAAGTGGGGGAGCTCAAAAGCATAAAATTTAATGAAAAACAGTATGATAAAGTATGATCTGGTTAAACTAAAACTAAAACACAAATATACAGAAGCTATAAAGAGAGTCAAAACGATAATAATGCAAACGATGGCTCGATGGCCTCTTCTTATTAAACGTTTGAAATGGAGAAGAAATTTTACCCACTTGCCTAGGCAATGGCTCTAGGTCCCGATGCAAGGATGTTGCCTTCCAAGCTCTGCCTCTGATGCAGTCTCCCTCTCTCTCTCTGCTGTGGTGGACTAGGATGTTGGGTGGCCAACGATCGACCCAACATCCTAGTCTTCTTTAGCTCCAGCTCCGGGTCACACACTGCTGGTGTTGCTTGGGCAACTTTGGCCAACATAGCAATGTGATCACCATTTATTCATTTCTTGGTGGCTTTATATAGGTGAGTTTCAAATCCTCCTTCCCTCCCTTGGTACATGATGGATAGTGACCCAAGGGAGAGGTATGATTCCATTGTGTGCTCACATAGTGTCTAAGGAGGCGCTGGTGGCTGTCCTTAGGTGGCTTTCACACAAGGAGTAACTGTCCTTTGCTTGGTGTGGTCCTGGAAAGCAAATTTTTTCCATTTCTAGGAATGTGCGCTTATCGGGAAAACAAGCGCGTAGAAGGTGCTCTTCTCGAAGGATAAAGCGCACAATTCAACATTTATGACTAGTTCAAATCTAATTTTCTCAAAACCTTAGAGATTTTAAGTACTTCTTGATTCCATAATGTGTTCCTACCCTGTAAATCCTTAGGCTTGACATTAATTGATGTCGTCTTCTGCTGTACGATTTTCCAATGTTAACAGTTTCCCCCTAATGTGTGAGGTCTAGGAAGAACTGTATAGCCAAAATACATTATAGTTTCTTTTCTGTATCGTACACAGAGAGAGAAAGAGAGAGAGAGAGAGACTTGCGTGGATTTTGGAATTGACAACACCTTGCACCGTTCCCGAGATAACTATGGCCTAAGGGACCCCCTGCAAGCAGACAAAGTACACAACATATTTACAAAATTTCAATGAGGCAGGCATGTCCCATGCTCGTGATGTTATGGCTAGTTAAACAAAATTGATAGATACATGTGCTGTCTATGCCACTATTGTGGTAGTGATGTTGGTGGTTGTTGACAACGATTGTTGATGCCCTCCAGGGCATTTTTTATTTGACGATAGGTGGAAAGTGGTACCCATATGCATAATCTTGGTATGGTGTATCACTGCACAATGTACGCATATGTACTGGTTGGGACCTTCCCATGTAAGAATTGTTGTTAGAGACGTTTATGGAGGCACGGGTCTTCGACGGATCTGATCAAAGTGCAATGGTTGTAAGGTACGGTACCATCATGACATGAAAGCTTTTGCTGTAGTCAAATGTCAGGAGGATCGATGAAATCTGTGGACAATGATGTCTCCCACAGTTCCACCTGAGGATACCCCTTTATATGGGGAGGGGTAATCCAAGGTACTGCTTCCTTTTTGGAAAAGAGGTGTCGAGGTCGACAAAAAGGAAGCCTTTACCGAACCGCGGGTCGCCGACCTGAGGGGTCAAGGAACTAGATGTGATGGGTTTAACATAGGCATGTTGGTGAGAGGTGACTTAAAATGGATGATGGGGATTCAGTGGCCCGAGGTCGAAGTATACTTTAGCAGCTTAGTGGTAGTCATAGTTATTTCTGAAGGGAAAATCCCTAGAGTTTGTAGGACTTCCAGTGCGAGTGTGGACTGGCTATGAATGTCGTGATGGTGCGTGCATGGGGGTGAAATACTCTGACCAAGGGGAAAGAGGGGTTGCTGCCATGGGGGAAAAGGTGAAATATGAGGGTGAAGTGTCGAAGGGCGTCATTTGCAGTCTTTGTACACTTACCAAAAGAATAAAATAATGGGGTTTGGTTTGTACAAAACACAGAGATGGGTACCCCAAAACATAAAAAGGGGGTCGCTCACTATAGGTGTGAGGACGATGTTTTTCTGGGGGTAGGGGTCCCATTGGTTGGTCTCATGTGCGGGGTTGATGAAGAGGAAAATGTCGTAGATGGGATTGTGCTGATGGAGGTATGGTGGGCCAAATGCGATGCACAGAGGTGCGCTTTCAATCTTCTTGTACAACTTGGTCGTCTGGGAAGGGGGTTTGAGTTTGAATGGTAAACTTGACCTTATGCATGATAGATGGATGGGCATGAGGTGCTTCCCACACTGAAATGCTATGGCCATGGCATCACTTGTGTGGTGATATATGGTCTACTTTGGGTGATGAGCGCCATGGAGGGGAGGCTCTACCGACCAACACGGATGTTTATCATGTGTAGGGTGAGGTGGTGATAAACGTGGTCTGGTATGAGGACCCTATGGTTTATTTCTGATGGAGAAATGATGTCAGGATATGCAAAGCTTTGTGGGACTCTATCATGCTGGGGGTAGGATGATACCTGCTCCGGAACTTTCAGTGTATGTTGTTGTGAACGGTTTGTGGGTTCTTCCTACAAAAAAAACTACCTCAAGTGAAAGCATCTTATTTTCATCAAATATCATTGAAAAACATGAACTTTAGAAAGGAAGATGGGAGGGTGCATACCTCCCGGCGCTGAATTTTATTTTTTTTTATTTTTATTTTTATTTTTATTTTTTTATTTATTTTTTATTTTTTTATTTTTATTTATTTTTATTTTTTTTTTATTTTTTTTATTTTTTTGGAAAGCGAATGTGTGGCATCACTTTCGTTTGTCATGGCATAATGATGATGGTGCAACTTACGGTTTGCGGAATGGACCTTCTGATCTCTTGCTATGGAATTATGAAGTTCTGGAAAAAGGCGATAAATATGGGGTTAGGCCCTAATCCTATTCATTTATACTTGCTGAGTTTTGGGAGATCAAAGGTGATTGTAGAGCCTTTCTTGCCGAGGTAACTTTCATGACGTCCTGCATTTCAATTTTTCAGTTTGATAGTGCTGGGGGCTGTACAGATTGGGTTTGTACGGCCTCACAGGGACTTTTTGCCTTGGATTGCACGGGCGATCTAGGCAAAGCAGCACCCTCCTTGCGTGCATTTCTGAGGGATAGGCGTGCGAGGGTGCGTTGTTCCCTCTTTTTTGTGTGCAAGGGCACACCTGTGAAGGAAACATGCGTGCAAAGGGCAGGGTGACAGAAAAAATTGGGTTTTTTGTCTGCTTTGATGTTTCTCTCTATACTAATGGGTGCCTGTGTTGCTTGGTAGGTTGCTGTGGAGAGAGCGAGATTGGCCTGAGATTCAGACCACTATAGCTGCTGATGCTGGGGTGCGTCGTCAGTTGGCCGCAAGTGTCCTTCTGAATTTTGTTGAGAACGAGCTCCTTCGGTCTCAGGACCGACTGCTACATTATATTATATAGCATTGGCACAGGAGGCGCAATATGTTCGTACAGAGGGGGAAGAACTTGATTATCCATTCAGAGATGGATATATACTTCATGACCGGGTTATTGCCTCAGGGTGAGGCTCTAAGGTATCCACTCCCTGCTGGGAAAGTGAACCTAGACAGATTCCAACGACGTCATTGCGGTGGTGCACCTCTGACTAAGGGGTGCATCAATATTGCATCAGTGACAGATATGGCCGACTGGTGTGCTCTGGCTATTTTTGTACGACTGGCGGGGTCGTTTGCTCCACATCGGGCCTCGGGCCCGCAGGTGGGAGTTTTACGCCGCTTGAGGGGTGGGCATTTTTTCGATTTCGCCCACTTTTGTTTTGATGGTATGGTGTCGCAACTGAACAAGGTCCAACGTGGATCCAAATCATTTGTGTACGCTAGCAACCTGTGCAACATTATGTATGAAAGGGTGGTGCTGCTGAGGCCCGTTGTGTCGGTGCCTATTAGGGGGCCGCAGGAGCCACGCATGAGGAGGTGGGCTCCGGTGATGCCGCGCGGCGGTGGTGGCATGGTGGGTCGTTATTGGAACGACACGATAGAGGCCTGGTTTGAGTCCAACCCACAAATGTTATTGCCATACCCGTATGCGGGGATGGACTTTCAGGGTGATCCAGATATTGGTCTCCTTTTTTGTTATGTTTGGGTCCTGCAGGTATATGCTATATTTTTCTACATTTGTTCGAGTTTTTATGTATTTGTGTGTTTTTTTATTGACACTAACATTCTTCTGGTTACTCCTGCAGATGTTGGCGAGGTAGGTCACCCAATGGCCCGACTGGTGGGGGTAGCAGCTCGGCTGCAGCTGGGGTTGCGGCCGAGCGAGCTCGTGCAGATGCGGCTGAGGCGCGCATTGCAGTACTTATGGCTTAGGTGGCCGCTCTAGAGGACTTCCGGGGTTGAGTGGACCACTTGAACTAGGGGATTCCTGCTTGAGGTTTCATGGACGACTTCGAGGAGGTGTGGCTAGAGACGATGATGGCCCGAGAGAGGGATTATCGGCCCACTCTATGATGAGTAGCTATTGCAGTGGAGACAACAGCTCCGGTGGTGGCACTAGGAGTAGTGGTGGGTCCAGGTGCTCCTCTTGAGGGGGCACCCCCCTAGAGTAGTTTTGTACACAGGGAAAGCACCCTTTATGAGGATTCTTCCCTTATTTTTGACGACCTTTGTATCTTCGGGTTGGCCAGTGGGTCAGCGACTCTATTTTTTGTACTCAGATACACATATTTTTTGGTATATATATGAGAGATATTTTTGCGGCTCTATATGTGTGCTATATATTTCAGTTTATATATTTTGTGTTATGCTGATGGATGTCTATGTTTTTGGTTTTTTAAGTATGATGGTTTATTCACGATGCATTCCAGTCTAGGATATTGTTAGCTATGCGATTAGCTGCTTGGTTTTGATTCCTTGATACATGTGAAAATGTAATGTAATCAAATTGGCTGCTTAATCTTTTGGCACGCAAATATTTTCTAAACAGGTGTATGTCTCTAGTCTCAAATGTTTGGTTCAACTGCAATACTACTAACTGGGAATCGTGGTAGACATGCATATGGCGGATGCCCTGATGGAGGGCCTCGCACATAAGTTCGATGACGACATCATATTCTTCCTGATTGTTTGTTGCTGATCCGATGCACACAGCGTTTGAACACAGTGGTGATCAGTCAGGGTGGTAGATGACCTAGGTGGTTGCAGCTAAATTTTGAGACCATCGCGATGCCCCATCAGCAAATCCGAAATAGGGTTCGAGTTGGTGATCCATGGTGGCACTTTGAGCGTGCTTTTTACATAAGTCCTTGGGTCAAAAATATTTTTGTGAAGGGGGTTTTTGTGTACTCTAAATCTAGGGGACAAGGGCTGTTGGGGCCCTTATGGGTAGAACTTCTTGAGGTAAAGGCCGTTGATGGGGTTAGCGAGGTAGGTCCGGTCTAGTTCCTTCAAGATGTATGCCCCCTGTCGGAGGCAATG
Organism: Pinus albicaulis; assembly: GCA_034641835.2. Taxonomy (NCBI): domain Eukaryota; kingdom Viridiplantae; phylum Streptophyta; class Pinopsida; order Pinales; family Pinaceae; genus Pinus; species Pinus albicaulis. The sequence goes on from CM076570.1 coordinate 988,708,959, forward strand.
TTTGAAGATATAGGGTCCTTTCCACAAGGTTTCAAATTTTCCTGGCCCTAAGGCTTCTTTTACGACATCGTAGTGAAGGACTAACTCTCCCTCGGTAAATGAGCAAGGGGTGTTGTGGCGGTCGAATGATGCTTTCACCTTTTTCTTATGGGCCTAATTGTGTTGCAGTGATTATCGCCGACTTTCGTCAACTAGCTCTAGTTGTATTAGGCAATGTTCTAGAGGCTGGGTGTCATCAAGGAGTTCGATGGCGACATACAAGTTTGGGATCTTGCAGAAATAAATGCAAAAGTGTAAGGTACCTTGGTATTTTGCTACAGGAATAACGTGGAAATCCTGGGACGAGGGGGCGGTTGGAGTCCTGCCTAGGGCGTGTGATGATATGATTCGTATATGGTGAATTGTGTCACTGGCATGCAACGGGGGAAGGATCTCGGTGATGGAGTCCTGGTTGAGCATAAAGTTGGGTCTCCTGCCCGAGTAGTCAATTTCCAGTGGGTGGAATTTTTTCTTATGACAGAGTTACCTGAATGCTTTCAACAGCGGGCATACCTCTGGCGTGTGATCTTGACCAGTAAAAACGGTGCATGGTGCCACAGTTCTGACAGAGTAGATAGTGTGAGATTCTACGCTACTCGATGTCCTTGATGTGGATGCTTGGAAAGGGTCGGTTGTAGAAGAGGTCGTCTTCTGCTTCCATTTCTGCATCGTTGGTTTAGACTTTTCTTCCTCTTTGGTGATTGGTAGGCTTAATTCCGCTCGAGCTGCTCTCAACTTTGGGAGATCTGCACACTTAGACGTATGATGAAAGTTTTAGCAAATTCGGCAATAAGTGCATGTGATATTCTCTTGATTGGAGAGAAGTTTTTGAGGGAGCGAAGAGACTATGCGAAGACTGTTTGCAAGGGGCTTGAGTTCTCTGCATTGGTTGACTCGGAGATCGTTCAGATCACATAGGCTGCATGTTATCCTAGGCTTTGCCTGGGATACACGTGGTTGGTGTGTGGTCTTATCAGGCTTGACACACCATTGCGGTGGCGGGGATGTTGAGCCGACGATGTATCTTTTATGCCATTCCTGGAGATTGTCCTGTCTCTTTTCTATGGCATTAATCATGTCGATAGTGGGACGGATCTGCGAGGCATAAGTACAATGTCGCTCGTAATGATTACCCTAACATATCAGGCAAAATATCCTTGATATAAAGGTTCCATCTGGTTCAGTTCGAGGTCTGATGGGGAACCGAAGGCTACTAAATCAGGGCAATGGACGACTATATGGTCTGTCTTTTTTCATAACGTGCATGCGGGTGTGTTTTGTGAAGTGCCATTAGGGGCAACTGTGAATTGAGTGATCCTACCAAGAACATGATAGACAAGAAATGTTCCCTGCTAGGTCGTTCTTCGGCTGACAAGAACATGATAGACCCGCTCATCTCCTCTACTTGGGTCATAGAGCTTCCTATGGACTCGACATCCATATCATCTTCTTGGGAAAGGCGAACTATGGCTGAGTGGAGGCTAGCCGGAAGTGAGGTATGTAGTGACAATCCTCTAAAAGGTGATTGTCAACATATAACGGGCATGTGAATTGAGCTGCCCGTAGCCCCAGATAGTAAACCCTTTCGATTGGATACCATCTGTGAATGAGTTCCAATGTTTCACACTCTTCGAGGTAGTGGCCACGTTCATCGCATAGCGTACAACGTATAATGGACATTACTGGGGGTCTTTCTACAACTCTATGTTCCTCCTGTACGTATAGGATGGTACGCGGCTCTTTGTTGATAAACTGGAGGGAGGGATCTTCTTGGTAGGATCGCTCGATCGCGTGTAAGGCGTCCCTATACCATGGTATTTCCAAACAATGGTGATTATAGTGCCCATAGGTGTCACATAGAGTGCATGCGTGATTGGTACGTAGCAGTTGGATTTTAATTTTTGTGGCAGGTTCCTTTTTGCATGAACGTGGCGTCGAGACGTCTGCTTCAAAGCCGAGGAGTGGTTTTAACTCGTCCAACTCTGGACATATGTGGGTAGGGTGTCCTATGATATCACATATAGCGCAGGGCGATGAATCCCTTTGCATGGGGGGGTCACCACTTTCTTTCCTCTTTTTGAGGTTTTCTTGGCCGTGATAACTAGTTTGGTAATGGGAACTTCCCTTGTGGGGCCGGTTGTGGCCATTTCTTGGGTGGGTGGGGGCTCCTCTGGACTAAGGGGCTTTAACCCTTCGACAGTAACATTGGTGGCTCCTGTTCCCAAAGGGGGAACAAGGTACCAAACTGGGAACGCCAACGATATGTTGGGTAACACCAGTGTTGCCAAAACCTGCTGGGAGACGAAGCCAGCTGGAGGGTAGAGGAAAGGGGTTTGGGAGGCAGTGTAGGCTAGAGAGGCTACCGTGGCTGATGCCTCAGTGTCGTTACTGCTTGATTCCATGTCCTAACTAACCTTGGTGCTTGATGTGGACATCATGCACACCGGGGCCCTTGTGGCATCGGGCGATACCTCAGGGATAATGGGAGGATCTCCTAGGAATGACCCTAGGATGGACGACGGTTTGAATTGGCCAGGGCCATATTCTTGGTACCGTGAAACACCGTCTGCGGCTGTATCTACATAGGGTAGAATTACATCCGTGTTGGTTAGGGGACGATTTTCACTGTGCGTCAGCTGGTCTACTGTAATGATTCGATCCTCGTGGGGAAACATCATAATGCGAAAGACGGAGGATGCTATGGCAAACATGGCATACATGTAACTCTGCCCTAGGAGTATGTTGTAATCCAAGTGAGCATCCAAGACTTCGATGTCTATGTGGACCATCTTGTTAGCTAAGCAGACCGATACATTTTGGTAGAGGTCGACGGGAGTCGAGGGACGACCGTCGTATGCTCTGAGTGTGATGACGAAAGGTTTGAGTTCGGGGGATCCTAACTTCTGCCACACTTTTTTTGACATGATACATGTCGATGCACCCTCGTCAATGACACATCGGTGAACAGTGATATTCTGTACCGATACTGGTATCTGGAAGGCAACCATGGAAGGAAGCCTAGGTGTGGCTTTGTCTAAGTCAAAATCCATCATGCGTGTATCGGTGGGGTCGATAACGCTTAAAGAGAAAAGTAGGGCTTTCCGTTTCTTGGGGCATGACTGCAGTACTTCCAATGCAGACATAGCAACAGGTGATTGAGCTAAATCGTCCACGATGCTATAATTATGGGTCGCTTTGGAGTAGTAACCTGCTTGCCTATTAGGTCCCTTTTCCATCTTTGGAAATGGTTCTATAGGGATCTTTGGAATGGTCAAAGGTGCAGTCGGCATGCTAGTACTAGCCCCAGACGTATTGGTGTCTGGTGGGAGTACTAGCATGTACTAGCCCTCCTTGTCCTTGGTTACTCTGTAGCTTTTTAAGCTTAGGGAGTTCGGGATAGTGGTGAGTATAGTGCCCATACTCACCACACATTGAACAAGAATGGTTTGTTCATAGAGGTGGCCTTCTGCCTTGCCTTGGGGCAGTGCTTGGCTCCTGGTTCTGGTTTTGGTTAGAGTTACCTCCAGCCTGGGATCGCGGTGGGCGTTGTTGGTTGCTGCCCCCCTGTCCAGGGTTCCCTTTGGGCTTATTTTTTGTCTTTTTCTTAACCACGTTAGGAGGCTAGTTCTCCTGATCATACTGGTGTGGTTGATTTTGGGACGGTTGCACAAAGTTCACCTATGGAATGTTTTGCGTAGGTGGGTTGTGTGCTTGGGACTGAGCATAATGTTGTCCCATGTTTGCACCTGGCCATTGGGGGGGAGCTCTTCCATCAGTTTTTCTTCCTACGTACTGGGTCCCCTCAGTCAGAGGATAAGGTCCTCCATGGTGATACGCTTGCGCCCTATTAGTCAAATTTTGCTGCAACATATGATGACTTTGAAATTCAGGTTGAGACACATTCTGGGTAGAACTATGTGTGTAATCGGGATTTTGACTGTTGCTGCCTAGTTATCCTTGGGTCATTGACCCAATTAGTCCATCTGCAGAGTTAGATACGCCTGGAAATTCTTGATAAGTTTGCATGCATGGGGCGTTAGGAAGGATATTGTAGATGTATCCTGGCTGTGTATAGATCAGTTCAAGCTGCTAGGCTTTACTGATTGAGTCCTCTTCGTATGAGGGGTTGTGTTGTGCCACATCCTTTGAAATATCCACTGTCAGAGTTTTCAAGAATAAATCTAAAAGGACTCGGTCGTCGAGTTTAGATTTGCATAAACTGCGACGCCGCCTCCATTCATGGAGATGCTCTGAGATATGGATGGAGGGGGATTGTCTGAAATGAGTCAGTAATTCCATTCCTGAATCGTGGTGAAAGGTAAATTGAAAGTATGTGAGGAATGAGGTAGCGAGGGCACTAAAGGTTCCATGTGAAGTTGGTTGTTGCTCCACGTACCATTTCGCGGCCACTCCCGTAAGAGTGCGTTGAAATAGCCTCAATCAAATAGTATCGTCAATGATGCTAATCGATGAGCACCACAGGTGAAAGGTAATTACATGATTACCTGAGTCTTCCACTTTCTTACCTTTGAAATTTGGTATATCTGAAGGGAGCTTCGTGGGCATGGGAGGCCAATTTGGGTCGTGTGCGATGGGGTCATTTGTGAGCTTGGTTAAATTGGGTAGATTCAATGTGGCTAAGAAGGGTGACTGAGAGGTTGACGCCATGGAAACGTGTGAATAAATGAAGTTTTGGTTAGAACGAGGGTTATTCTATGACGTACCCTGATGTGAATTCAACTGGCTTCCCGTATGGGATGCGCTCCTCTACCCCCTAGGGGATGAGGGGGGAGTGGTGTGCGGTTTGGTGTTGGGAGACTGAATAGGGTTCCCAACTAAGGTTTCTCCAAGAAAAGATGAACCAATGACTGTGGCAATGTTCCGTCTTTGATGCCTAAATGGCGAAAGACCTGGAACCCCTCCCAGTAATGGGGGGAGGTCGAAAAGACGTCTGGACCGAAGAGGTTTCATTGGGACTGTTTTAGTGTCGACCAGGTTAGGTTTTGGATAAATTTGAGGGGATCGAGTCTGTGATCACGACAAATTTATGGCCACATACACAAAACAAAATGAAAATTAAATGAATTTTCCCTTTAACTTAATCTATGTGATCAATCAAGCAAAAAATGGTTTTGTTTGTTTGCGTGTGATACTCAAAATCCTATAAGACCTATTACATCCTCACGCACTCCAAAGTAATTGGGCCTTGAGAATATTTATTTCGAGTGATGGCACAGCGTCTTGTAAGAGATGGTGACGCCCCCAGTCAGCCGAAGAGAATCCACTAAGGTAAGGGTAGAGGGTCTGGTGCTTGCCTGCACCATCACCTATAGGGTAAAGGATGCCCTAGTTTTGGCCACTAAGAACCGCTGTCCCATGTGAGCGTTCAAGTCTTGGGCTTCTTGGTAGTCAGCTAATAGTACCAAGTATCAGTCGGGTCAGGTAGCCCCAATTGATACCACACGCACTACGCCTAAGCCTAACCCCTCTGAATCAAGTCTCTGCCACGCTCGGGTTTTCTTTTATTTGGGCTAATATGTGGATTTTACAGCTCCCTAAATACACAACTTATATGTTTCAATATGAAGTGTGATCAAGGTGGCTTATTGGATGTCTACCCCCTTAATCCTAACTTAATCTATAAATTATTTTGTGCCCCTGTGGGGATAATTTAGCGAGTTTTTTTAAGTTAGTTTTAGGTGGATTTCTTTGCTTATTGGGTGAGTGTGTGTGAGCGTATGGTTAACAATCTCATAGTTTGAACATATGGATATCGATGATCCTTTACAAAAGTCCCCTAGTTAAACTATGTGACGTTGTTCCTTTCTCAAATGGAAAACATTTGCAGATGATGGGCCGCTTCCAAATATTCCTAGTTAATCTATGTGAGTAACTAAAGCGAGATGGTGAATCGAAAATTTAGAGCATTCATATTCTTGCCTAGGGTCACCAAATGGCGCAAAGGAAACATATATTACTTGCTCTAATTGGCGATTCAATCCTAGTCCCGCAATTTCCTAAATGCAAAAATTGAATTTAAACTAAACAATTTCTACACTAGCTTATACATGTGTGGTCTTGGGCCACTTACTTGAACTAGTTAAACTAAGTGTGCATACCAGAATTTGCAAAAAACATAAATTGTTTGGAAAGAAATGGTTAATTCGCTCCCTACTTAAACTATGTGAATTTTTTTTGCAAAAAACCAACTTAAATGAAAACTAACTCTATGCCTATAGAAAGCAACCAAAAGTGAGTTCTCAGAAGCTGTGGGGTATCAACACAAGTGCTGGCAGATACATTAGGGGCTGCCCAACACACTTACAAGTAGAAAAAATGCAGAATATAGGGAGAAAAGTCTCAGTCTGCAATTTGTGCGCAAAAATCCTTGACAGGTGCGCCCTCCTACGTGCAGGTCAGTCCTGAACGTGCGCAATGTGCCTCTGTGAGGAAAAACTGCACACAAAAATCCTGCAAGTAGAAATATTAGGAGCTGCCTTCTTCAGTCTGTCACTTTAGTGAGTCTAGGGACTGTAATATTGATCAGAGGACTGTCAGCTCCACTCCAACATAGACAAAGGGTCTCCTGCAAAAGATGGCACAACCACATAAACTTGGAACACGTCAATGTATTCGCCAATCCTGTTGTGGTGTATTTGTCACACGGGTGCATGAAATCGCACCAGCTTAAAGAGTGTGGTCTACTCTTTAAACTATTGGTAATAGGCAGAAAGTGGGGGAGCTCAAAAGCATAACATTTAATGAAAAATAGTATGTTAAAGTATGCTCTGGTTAAACTAAAACTTAAACACAAATATACAGAAGCTATAAAGAGAGTCAAAATGATAATAATGTAAACGATGGCTTGATGGCCTCTTCTTATTAAACGTTTGAAATGGAGAAGAAATTTTACCCACTTGCCAAAGGGACCCTAGGCAATGGCTCTAGGTTCCGATGCAAGGATGTTTCCTTCCAAGCTCTGCCTCTGATGCACGCCGTGGTGGACTAGGATGTTGGGTGGCCAACGATCAAGTCCTCTTTAGCTCTAGTTCCGGGTCACACACTGCTGGTGTTTCTTGGGAAACTTTGGCCAGCATAACAATGTGATCACCATTTATTCATCTATTGGTGGCTTTATATAGGTGAGTTTCAAATCCTCCTTCCCTCCCTTGGTACATGATGGATAGTGACCCAAGGGACAGGTATGATTCCATTGTGTGGTAAAATATTCTTTTGTGTGCTCACATAGTGTCTAAGGAGGCGTTGGTGGCTGTCCTTAGGTAGCTTTCACACAAGGAGTAACCGTCATTTTCTTGATGTGGTCCTGGAAAGTGACTTTTTTCCATTTCCAGGAATGTGCATTTATTGGGCAAAAAGGCGCGCAGAAGGCGCTCTTCTCGAAGGATAAATTGCGCAATTCAACATTTATGACTAGTTTAAATCTGATTTTCTGAAAACCTTAGAGATTTTAAATACTTCTTGATTCCATAATGTGTTCCTGCCCTGTAAATCCTTAGGCTGGACATTAATTGATGTCGTCTTCTGCTGTATGATTTTCCAGTGTTAACATTGTTAAAGTGTCTTGACGCTACAGTGGGAAGAGGGGCTGCTCGAAGAACTGCGCAAACGACAGGTCCGCTTGCTAGTATGATGAATGTAATGTTTATTAAAATGTAATGGACATAATGTTTAAAGACACGTTGCCTGTAACACAGGGCAAGGAGGTTTTCATAGTTCATGTTTGATTAATAAATTATGTATCAGTATGGTACGCGAAGAGGGTCTGGTTCAGACCTACGACGTGATTACATTTTTTTGATTTATATATATTAATTATGTAGAATAATTTATTTATAAATAATTAACAATTGCATCGACATGTACAAAGAAAGGAGAATGTGGATGGGTGGAGTAGAGTAACGTGGAAGACAATAATGAATCCACTTATCAGAATAATGAAATACAATCAAAATTTGAGTTTTTAAATATCTTCTAAAAAAATGTAAAAATAAAGTTACATTAATATAATTGTATGGCAATATTTGCAAGCACAAGGTACATAGCCGAGGTTTTCAATTTATTTGGGATTTTTTAAATGGAATAAAATAAATTCTTGGAAGGAGGGAAAGCATAAATTAATGAGGTTTGAGGGATTGTTGTTAAATATTAAAGAATAAGCATTTGAATGAGAGACTTCCAATAATGGCTTATCTTGTATCCATCTTTATGATTAAAGTTATCTAGTTTTTGACGGTTTAGTGGATGATCTCAGTGGAATGAAAGAGAGCAAAGGGGCAAGGGTTTAAGGGTTTTAGATTTAACAAAGAATATGAGGTGGAAAAATTTGAGGTGAAATCTTGATAGGCAATAATCAATCTAAATATCAGAACAATGAAATACAATCAAAATTTGAGTTTTTATATATCTTCTAAAATATGTAAAAAGAAAGTTATAGTAACATAAATGTCCCATAGTAATGGAAATATTTGCAGGCACAAGGTACATAGTTGAGGAGTTCAATTTCTTTGGGTTTTTTTAAAATGACATAAAATAAATTCTTGGAAGGAGGGATAACAAAAATTAATGAGGGCGGAGGGTTTGTTGTTAAAGATTAAAGATTGAGCATTTGAATGAGAATTCCAATAATGGCTAAAATTGTATCCATCTTTATGATGACTGCTTAGTGGATGATTTGGGTGGAATGAAAGAGAGAAAGGGGCAAGGGTTTAAGGGTTTTATCTTTGCCAAAGAATATGAGGTGGAAAAATTTGAGGTGAAATCTTGATTTGTGTTGTTTAAACTAGTTTTTTACTGTTATATATGGATTCAACACCCAGAAAAACCCTTTGAGTGCGGGGGTTATCCATCAAGCTTGTGTATTCAATGAATAATCAAGCTTGTGTATTCAATGAATTCCTGTTGGATTTTAGAGAACATGAAAAGCTTCCAAAAAGTCGCATTAAAGACAACTACATTTTGAAAATCTGTTGGATTTTAGAGAACAGGAAAAGCTTCCAAAAAGTTGCATTAAAGATAACTCTATTTTGAAAATGATAAGTATTGGTTTTCTTTTTCTTTTTCTTAGCTTGGGGATCTACCAATTTGGGAAATATAAAAATATCCACAAAAGCATGGAATGTAATAAACCCCAAGACCCACCAATGAATCCAAATGATGATTGGGAAATATGTGTTTTTCTAGGTTAACAAATCTACCAATTTGGGAAATATAAAAATATCCATAAGAGCATGGAATTTTATAAATCCCAAGGCCCACCAATGAATCAAAATGATCATAGGAAAATTTGAATAATTATTTTAAGATCTTGTAAAGTTTGAAACGAACATGTATACTTTTTAAAGATTTTTTTTGGGCTAAAATTTAGAAATATGACCCATGTTCCTTTAAATTAATATGTTCAAATCTAAATTATAAATAAAATAAAAATTACATTTTAAATTATATATAATATCTTATTTAATATACTTAAATAAATCTTAAACTATAAGATATAAAATGTTTGAATAAATTGTAAATATTAAATAAAAATTATATATATATATATATATATATATATATATATATATAATGTTTCATATGTTATAAATTGTTTGAATACAATTTAAATATTAAATTATTATTTGTTTATATATGGATAGAATAAAAGCTTTAAAATGTTTAGATTTATTAAATATGTAAAAAATATTAAAAGATGTTTTTTTCTCGAAAAAAAAAACTAGAAAGCACTGAGAAGAGAAAACGTGCACACATGTTTTTTTTCCATAAAATATCAATTATTTATATATATATATATATATATATATATATATATATATATATATATATATATATATATATATATATATATATAAAATTCAATCTTAAAATTAATCATCGGTCCTAATTAATATTTAATAGTTTCAATTTCTATAAATATTCAATCCTTCACCTTTTTTAATATAATTTATAAATAATAAATATAATAAATGATCAAACTTATTTAATAATTAATACGTTTACACTATTTTTATTTTGTGGTATAAGAAAATATATTTACACTACATATTTATAAAATTATAAGTAGTGCCTACCAAATTTAACATATATTTGAAATTTTTACATAAAATCTTATAAATAAATAAAAAAAAAAAAAAAAAAAAAAATTAAAATACACATACATATTTTCACCATTAAGAGTAGAAAGTTCCCTTATCTATAAATAAGTTAAAAAAAAAAGAAAAAAAAAAAGAGGCTCATTCATGTTTTTCTGCACCTCCTATTTTACCAATCCATTTTGGCATTGGTAATGAAGACCTAAATGTTTTCCAAATGGCAAAAATGTGACTTTTTGTTCATTATCATTGGTATGAACCTTGTTGGATCTGAAATTTGTTCATTATTATTAGTATGAACCTTCTAGGATATGATTGAGCCATGGATTTACTCGCTTGTATGATATCATTCCCTTCTCAGTGCATATTTTTTGGTGTAACTCACATCAAATCAATACTTTACATATCCTTATTTCTCTTAAGTTATGGTGAAGTATATGTATTGTTGTTATAGTCTGACATTCATCTAGAAAGTAGTAATTATCACACCTAACTATAAGGCGTCAATAATCATTAGTGCATATAAGCTTGTATCTGTGGATCAACTATTTTCTTATTTGGTCTTATACAGGTTTACCGCTAAGATTTTAATTATATTTGAATTCTTGTAGGACATTGGTAGTGTTTATTTTTCCCTCTGATCTATGCATACATGACTTCACAAAATTTCCATTACCTTTTTTACATGTTAGGTCTACAATCATTTGAAGACCTTCAAATTTTCATATGTGATACGATTTAAATGAAAGTTCATATAGGTGTTAATAATATAATTTGGTTGTTTTTGTTTCTGAACGATGTAAGGTGTCAATCAATTTCATCATCCTACTATTGTTGTATGAAGTGTAAGGCTTCCACTAGAGGCGTCTTGTTGTTTCTATGACTTCTTGAAAAACTGACGGTGTTCCTGTTGGAAATGATCGTGTATGATCATGTAAGTGGTGTTGTAAAATACCCAGTTTATCTTGTGGTTAATGTTCTTGTTTGGAATGTTCTCATTTTAAACATGTGAAAGTGATATTGTCCATGTAAAGAGAAATGATGGGCGGTGACAATATTTCAGTCCTAATTTTATGGAGTCAGCTTGTGATATAATTTTTCGATAATAAAACTTTGTGGTCAATGCAACAATTCTGTGATTTGCACCATTATTTTATGGAATGCAGATAATGATAAATAGTAAGTATTCATTAATCCTTACATCTTTCTTCAAGAAGATGAATTTAAATGTAAAACATGAATTTTTTACATTGTATTAATTTGCAAATGCTTGTTAATGCCCATGTTGGAATCCCAAATTGGAACATGGGGCTTCCAAAGTGAAAGGGATAGGGCCCAAATTCCATTTCCCTAAATTCTCAGTAAGCAAATTCTTTCTTTTTTACTTAAATTAGATTAACTCTTGTAGTTTAGGGTTCTAGAACATTGCACCTACAGAGTAGAGATTGTGTAAAACTCAGTTCTTCACCTTATATCAGGGCATTAGTAATGCTATGTTGTCTAGGGATTCACAAATGTACTTTGCAACCTTGTTACATCACAGTTTTGGAAGTCTTACAACACTTAATAATTTTTAGAAGGCATCCAATGGTCATTTGCATTCATGAATGACCAGTTAATTTTGGAATGAGTATTTTCCTATTCCTGTATTTAGGAGTGTTGATTCTAAAGGATATCTTCCAAGTATTTATAAGACCCTTTATAGCTAAACTGGGAGATTTTATACATTTCCAAAGTTGGATGCAAGGATGTTTTAGACCTACACTAAAATTTCAAAGTCCCGGAATCAATAATAAAATTTGTATAAAATCTCTTGTAGATGATGTTTCTTATTTAATCAACACTTATTTTTCTCCATTGTCAATTTCTAGCTGCAGGCTATGTTAATTTTCTAAATTTGTTTAACATACTGCAGTTTTTCCTAGGCCTTGTATCACATGGCTATTCCTAAACAACCTCTGAAATGCTTGATTATGTATCGTGATATAGAAAACATGTCTAAAGTTTATTTGAAAGCTAAATATTTCTAATTTCGAACATCCTGAGTTTTAGTAACCACAAATTTTAAAATTCCTCGACTTTGTGTTTTGTTCACCCTTTTGGAAAGCATTAAAGCACGTTCTTGAGATAAATTATTTATGTAATTGCACTCCATTGGTTGATTGAAAAATTGGCATCAAATCTAATGTGGGCAAGAGTAATATATGTGGAGGGGATGGCATAGAAGGGAAAGAAAATATTTTGAAAATGTTATAGGCTCAAATTACTGTGAAGTTGGTTTTAATATGTAAATGTTGATGGCATATATGTATGCATTGCGAGTAAATAAATGCAAGTGATAATCCTCAAATATTAAAATAGTTGCACACCAAGAAAGATTCAGGGTTATCCACTTTGGGTTGTTCCCAGCTAAATGTATGGTCATCCCTTTTTAGCTAAGTCAAGAAACATTACATATTTCAAATTATTACCCAAATCGTTTCCAATTAGCTTAGAATGAGGCTTCTTGCAATTTTTTGGAAGAAACCAAAGGGAATGATACAGTGTCATTCGTCTATGAAACATGAATTGATTGTACCTTGCATGTTTATTTCATGCTCTCTTATGTTCATATTGTTATCCGGTAAAGGTTAATAAAATTGTGAATATGTATTGTAAATACAACCTTGTGTGCAACCATTCAACCATTCATTACTTTTCCTTTGCACAATTATACACATCGACAATACTGTTATGACCACGAGAGTCGCTCCAAAGAGACCAAGTAAGAAAAATGATTTATTAGTAATCAATAAAGCCACCCACACATACCTTCAACAAATGTTCAATGCAAATACTTGTGAGCATATATTTACCTATTTCCATGTCAAATTTTATGTTCCTCCCAACTTCAAAAAAAGAAAAGGAAATCAGGTTAATGGTATATATTTATTAAATGTATAGATACTTAACCAAAACATTAAGAGAAATAATTCATTTCTTCAAAAAAATAAGTGAATTAAGAGTTAGTATGGGTCATTAGGAGAATTTTGAGATCTAAAATGGGCCTCCTAAGAAAAATGTACAACCAAAATAAAATTTATAAGAACCAATAGGATTCAAGATGATGATGTCAACCATGGGGGATGATTCACCATTTTTGGAGTAAAAAAGTAAAAAGATTAAAAAATAATAAAATAATAAACTGCTTTTTTAACTCGTGTTTTCAACTTATCTCCCTAAGTTTTTATTCAAATTTCGAGTGGGAGTACTCATTGGATGCAAAATTTAATTCTTCATCCAAGGAGTACCCATGTTGCATACTTTCGATGGACACGAAAAATGAGAAATACATGAAAAATGTGATTTTTCATGTATTTCTCATTTTTCGTATAGCAGGGTCCATCGAAAGTATGCAACATGGGTACTCCTTGGGTGAAGAATCAAATTCTTCATCTAACGAGTGTTTCCATTGGAAATTTGACTAAACCCATAAGGAGAAAAGTTGAAAAACGAGTTGAAAAAATAGTTGTTTTCTTTTTTCCCTCCAAAATTTGATTATGTAATCTAATCTTATTTTATTATTTCCACTTTTATTTTATAATTTCCTTAGGAGGCCCATTTTATACCTCAAAATTCCCCTAATGAAAATTCTTTACATGGGGTCCATTCTTGCAATAATAGATGAAAGGCGATGTTCAATCTGAAATGTTATAACCACATATTCCACCATTTTTTTTTGGAGCTGAACAATTGAAAGACTACTTTCATATATTCGAAGACAAGACAACAATTTTAGAGCTAAAAATTTGAAATATTGCTTTCATATATTCAAAAATGGGACAAGGGAATAAAAAAAGAGACTTATGATTCACACCCAACATGTTATGAGCTGCCTTTCTTAAATCAAATCTTCCCAACAAACCCAAAAAAATACACAATAATGATATTAGACATATTTGATGGTCGTATCCCAGTAAAAATATTGTGCATACCATGGAAATCTAACTATTTACTTCAAACATTTTAAAAAACTTAGTTCTAAAAAATGGCACTATGTCGTGCATCTTGAAATCATCAACAATGACAGTTGTACTGTTACTAAAAGAGATGACATTTTGAATGTTGTAATATGGGTGCCTTAATAACATCTTCACTATGTATTCTAAATTTTCTAATGCATGCCTCCCTCGCCTGATCTGATGCACGTCATGTAACAAATAAAATTTCATCCCCAAACCAATGCTTGGCTCCTTATAACGGTTGGGCTACCATAACTAGGGTTTGAATGTCCCTGGGTACAAAATTTTGAATGGCCTCAATAACTTCTTCTCCGGAAGGAATGCACTCCATCAACATTGTGGGGAATAATTCGTTCAATTATGCTCCTAAAAGATACACAGACACAAATGATGCACGAATCCAATTTCTCTCTTTTTATTTGTGTTGAAGTTCCGTTAGAAGCTCCGTCAAAACCTCCGTTACCAAAAACAAATGTTGTAGAAAATGTTTTTTTGACAATTTTGGCCAATTTTATGACACTAAAAACCTCCTTTATCACCTCCACTAGAGGGTCTTTTCCTTGTATTTTTTTTTGGAAAGGGATATCTTAACATGAAAGGTTCAATGGATGCAACTTTCAAAAAGTAATTGATCTTTGCTCGATGCAGACAATCCTTAGTACAATGCTTGTCATTAAAGATAAGATAAGGGTAATGAGTCTTACGCTTCTCGTCAGGAGACTAATTCTTCTGCCATATGATTGATCCAATTTTCAAGCTAAGATGTGACAAAATGACCTATAACATATTTCCCCCTAAAGTATAAATTTAGAAGCAATGGTTGAGGATTGAAGTGATTTATCATGTGACAAGTCCAGATCAGGAATATATGGTTGAGATCATCATCTGTTACAATACATTATCATCATAATATCATTGCTAAGGTAGGAATACCCATACTCATCATATAAGCCAATTTACATGTACAATAATCAAAGGCACATTCATTGATGACAAATGGTGGACCCATGCTTGAATGAATTTCTGAATGATCATATCCATCATACTTTGTGATCTTGTATGAATCCTAAAATTGTAATCTAGATGAATGAAACTAGATCTGAGGTCTTCTAACTTATCACTCGATAATATGTGTTTAACCACACGAATAAATGAGTTGGAGTCGAACATGGTAGACACCATTTGATTACCGACCAATGATGTAAGCTATTAACACACACGAGAGGAACCACCAATAATGATAATGACTCTCAAGGTATTACAGTACAATCTATGTAGTGTGAATAAATGAGTTGAATATCGAACACCAAAAAACTCTTTTGGTCAAAGGCCAATGATGAGAACCTATCACCGAAAGTGAGGAAAATTTCCATTGAGGTATGAAAGCTCCAAGGCACGGAAGGGAATTTCTAAGTCAACTTCCTGGATAATGTGATGATGCCAACAAGAAGTGACACATTATATGAGGTCCTTGATGTATGCCCCATCAACAACATGAAACAGGCATCAAGATTGGAGACAAAATGTAATGATTCAGAGCTGGTTCAAGAGTATAAAAGATGAAGTAAGACTTAAGGTATTGTAGCATATGTAAACTAAGGGTGGAATTTCTCTTGAACATATCTGCAACACTGACATGGAGTTGGAAACATTGACTCAAAGACCCATCATGAAGGCTTTCATTAAGGTGTGATCAAGAAAGAGGTAAGTGGATTCCCCAACCCAAAGGAGTCATGAAGTTGAAGTGAAAGAGTGTCATCTTCAAGGGAGACTCACTGCCATTAATAGGTATTATGCCCTATTTTCCCAATTTTCCAGCCATTTTTTGCCAATACCTCTTTATTTTTGACAAGCTTGAGGAGGATAACATATGCTTGATCTATAAGTTCATCCTTCAAATGAATCCTTAAGATGAGAATTTGATCCATTGCTTCAATGCAATGCGAGATATAAAATTCAATAACATGTTAATTTTTAGATGACAACACCATTGAATGTGTTGAAGCTTATTATTCTAGAGAAGGAGGATTCAATCTCTAAAATTTATTATTGATTCATTTTACAAATAGTTTCTAATTTTTTTTCCTTACTCAGGTTGATTTTTTTTTTTCATCTTTGGATGAATGCTCACTTAGTAATTAATATAAAATATGTCAAAATTAATCAAAAAACAACTATTTTTAATATATTATAAGTCTTATATACGGTGAAATGTGTCTTATATTTAACCAATTAATTTGGCATATTAAACAATTTTATTTTAGATTTAATTGTTCATTAATACTTTTCTTTTATGAGCAAAGTCATTATTATAAAAATTTCATTTCATATATTCAAGAATTACTCAATTTACTAATATAACTTAATAAAAATAAACATACTTAATCCTATAATTATTTTTTACAAAAATCTGGAAAAGGTTTCAAACTATATCCTTAGAAAACCTACCTATATATATATATATATATATATATATATATATATATATATATATATATATATATATATATATATATATATATATATATTACTTTACTCATTTATATTTATAAATTTATATTTTTATCTTAAATTTATATTATTAACATATTATTCTTATTATCACAACTATATTTAATTATATGTTAAATAGAGGTTAATATGATGATCTCTCTTTCTCTTTAATAAACCAACATAAATCCATCTTAAGTACGAAGCTAACATGATTCGAGAGATATCAAATTTCTTCACATACAGACTTTTTTGGAGTGTAAAATACAATGTGTTATTTTTGATTATTTAAATTGTATTTTTGAATGCTAAATAGAGTATATATAGGACTAAATAAACATTTTAACCACAAAAATTAAATTCTTCATGATATATACATAATCTTTTAAAAATGATATATAATATATGTGCAATTTGCATTTAAACATTTTACATAACATGTACATCAAAACATTTTATGATTCGAATTAAAATGGTTTTTTATTATTAACATATTTTAAAGTATATGTCAAAGTTAGTTTGTATAAAATTATTTTATCAATAACTAAATTATAAGATTTAAACATCTTACTCACAATTTTTTTTTTCTTTCAATTTTTTTAATTATAGTGGACATTATTTTTCTATTTAGAGTATAATTTTTAACTTTTATTTTATATTTTAAAGTAACGCGTGGACGGACTAACTTACACATCCCTTCATACTGGGTTATAGGATAAGTCTCTCCGCACAATAAGCCTTTCACATCCATTCATACTGGGCTGTAGGATGAGCTTCTCAAGTCAATGAACCTTTTGACTCAATAATTTTTTTATTAATTTAAAACATTTATCCATATTCCAAACATTTATATTAATTTAAAACTAGATAAAACTCTTAAACATACAATAAAACTTCAATTATGCATAACTTAAACTACCCTTAAATAGAACATGCCATCCGTGGTGCGTCTCTGCACATTGCAATTTTTTCACCAAAGTATGCCGAATCTAGTTGGTGCTTGCAAGAACTTGTCTGTTGGAAATACTGAGAGGGTGAATCAATAGTCCTTTCAATTAGAGCATTAGTTAATCTTCAATTATTATTAGTGTTTGTACAATGATAGCAATAAACAAAAGGAACACAAATGCATACAGTTTTTAAGGTGGAAACCCACTCCGGGACAAAAAACACCTAATGGTTTTCTAATAATTCTTTAATGTTCAACTCCAATTGAAAATAAAGCTCCAACTTCCTAGAATATAGAAAAGCAATCTTCTCCAGCTCCCACTGGATGGACGCTCCAACACCTGATATTCTTCAGTAGTCAATTGAATGGATGCCCCAACACCCAATGAGCTACAACTCACCCTAGCACCACCCTAGCACCCTATAGAAGAATAAAACAAGAATGGACTCCCATACTAGGGAAAATGTTCCACTTTACAATGATATAGAATGATGTAGAAGAAGAAGACAGACTATACCATAACCCCAACTATGACACAACCACCTAATGATGATCCTAGAACTCCTGACACTGCCTCTTCAACTCTTGGCAGATAGACACTTGTACAATTTTTACAATGATCCATTTACAATGACTTAGTACAAAGATACCTTTACAATGACTATATGCTGTGTTTCCCTCTTGAAGAATTCATGCGGTGAAATTCTTGCTGTTGTTATGCACCTTGGTTGCTCTTCTTTTCATGCTACCCTTTGCTACACCTTGCTTTGCTTTGTTGTCCTAGAAAGTCTGGTCTTTTGCAGCCCTTGACAACACATGATCTAGATTTTTCTTGCCTTCTAGGAGCTCGATATTGAATCTGGTGTATCTCTGTTATTTCAGATCCCCAATATGTGATTTTTGGCCCTGTAGTATACCTTTAAGTCTTCTTTATAATGCCATAGGTCTGACCCAATTTGGATTCTTCAAGAGAGAGTTATGCCCAATCTCTCACAATGGCCTAATTATGGACTAGTTCAGTAGAGTGAACTTGTACGGCCTGCCACGTGTCACTGTTTCTTCATTAGGCTCTGAAATTGATACAGAAAAGAATAAAGTCCGTGAAATATCTACCACTTTTACATAATTCCAATTCGATACTCAGAGAGAGATTTATGACGATTTTCCCAAGGTCAATTCTTTGAGATGAATTTCAGGGGCCTGAAAAAACACTGACTTCCACAGATCATATCTCTGAAAATATTGCGCACCTTGATCTGAAATTTTCACAGGAGATTCCTTAGGATTTTTAATTTGCCTCATAAAATTTTTATCTTCTAAACCTCCGTAGAACAAAAGTTAGAGCGCAATTTCCACGATGACCTGTTTCAGATGGCGAAATCCCTACATAAAGAGGATACAAGGATCACAATTTATATAAATGCTTAGGTTGAGAGGGGCTTCAACAAGTGAATATGGGAGGGATTATAGGAGCTTAAAAATTATTAATCATTGAATTTTCAATGACCCATGCCACAACCCCATGGGGTTTTAGCCCACTAATTGGGGTTACAAACTTCAAACATGAATAACTCTCAAACCGTGAAGAATTACGTGGCGTGCCATATATCAATGGAAACATCTTGACAAGAAGAAACCATATAAAGCATTATTGACCCAGAATATAGTAATGTGGTAGGTCAAAATTCCCATGCAATATTGGGGTAGCCCCTGGTGCTGCTTGGGTTGACATCAATGACAACCGCTGATCAACACTTGTCCTCATGCTAAAATAAGGAGCTACCCTTCTTCCAGTGTTCTACAAGGTTGACCCTTCTGTCATCCGCTGGATGTTGAAAAGAGAAGATTACTTTGGACATTAGAAGTTGACCCTTCTATTTTCAGCTGGACGTTGGACGTTGTCGCCCTGCGGAAACTGGAACAGAAAACTACACAGGATTGTGATTGTAAAACCGGTGAATTGAATTCATGCTACAGCTCCGACACTATTCAGAAATGGAGAGACGCACTTTTTGCTATGACGGATATAAGCGGTTTCGTGCTGCATGGGTGAGCTACATCTCCTACTTACTGTCCCTTTCAATCCATGTTAGTTTTTCATTTGTTGGATTAATATGCGCTGCATGATATACTTTATAAGTAGGTGTTTCTCACTATATCTTTTGTTATTCTATTTAGGGACAAGGACGATGAAAGTGAGCTCCTGGATGATGTGGTGAAAAGAGTTTTGAAAAAGGTTCCAAAGCCACCGTTGGATGTGGTCGAACATCCAACTGGGATGAACCTGAAATTAGAAGAGTTTGAGAAGACAATGTTTTCCAAGAAAGAGGCGGAGCGTGTGGGGGCCAAGTTTGTGGGAATTGTTGGCATGGGTGGTATTTGGAAAACCACCCTCGCCAAAGCATTCTTCAACCTTAGGAAATCAGATTACAGTAATTCCTCGTTTTTATTTGAAGTAAGAGAAAATACACGTAAACATGGGATAAATTATTTGCAGAGTAAGCTCATAATAGATTTAATAGGTGTATATGTGAGAATTGAGAGTCGTGATGAAGGGATAGGGATGCTTGAAAGGAATCTTTCATTTTGCAGTCATGCTCTTGTAGTTTTGGATGATGTAGATGATAGCTGTCAAGTAAAAACACTTTTGCCAAATGGTAATATCCTTAGCTATGATAGCTTGATTTTGTATACCTCTCGGGACAAGCATGTCCTCACAAGCTTAGGAGTGTCAGAGTCCTCAATATATTACATAAAGGGGCTGAATACATCACACTCTGGAGATCTCTTTTGCTCCTATGCCTTCAATCAGCCACTAATTCCATTACCATAATTTGCAGATATGTCACATCGATTTTTTAGAGCCTCTGGATTCCCATTGTCCCTGAAAGTATTAGGGGTGCTTTTCCGGGGACAAAATGAATCTTATTGGGAAGAGATATTGAATCAACTAGTTGAAAAAATACTGCCTACTACTGAGATACATGATATATTAAAAATACGGTATGACTCGCTAAGTCCAAATGAAAAGAAAATATTTTTAGAAATAACTTGTTTTTTCATCGGAGAAAGAGAAGATACTACCATAAGTATATGGGGTTTAGTAGGATTTAAAAATCTACATAACAAGTGTCTCTTAGAAGTGTCCACAGAAGTGGATGTGGACAGACAAGAAAGTCGAATTGAATTTCTTGATCTGCCAGAAATGGACAGTGGAGGAAGCAGAATAAAAATGCATTATCAAATTCGGGATCTGGGAAGAAATATTTTGGAGGGAGAAGAAATACCCCTTCGGATTTGGCATTCAACGACCAACAACATGAAAGATTTGTTGCAGCGATCATCACATGGAAGTGCTTGATCATTCAAACCATCTGCTTAATCAAAATTTCAATTTTTTGTGGGAAATTGATAATAAACAAATAGAGGGATGTGTTTCCCCCACAATACATAGAATGAAAATATGCGGACAATTTACACAGAGACAGATAGAGCAAAAACAAGAGAGGAAAACTTTTTCATTTATTCAAATCTTCTCTCTAAAAACATATGAAATTACATTCTACTTAATACAAAATGGCTGAAGCCTGTAACTTAATGAAATTCAATGCTGGACGGGACGGATATCCACAAAATCATCCTTTTGCGGCAAAAACCTGATTCTTCAGTTTCTACACGAAACTGCGTACAAAACACAAACTGTTAGACTTGAAATTTTATGGGTTTCAGCTTCGAAACCACATTGCATCCATGCCCTCCATCACAAATCGGCGATTTTAACTTTTAACATTGCACGATATGGGAAAACCTTAAGTTCTTGTGATTGTGATGTGTGATGGCACTTATCGCATCGCAATTTAAATCATTTACTTTGCTAGGGCTATCCTCCTAAGCTTGTGGGTGCTTATGTGTGCTATCCTCCTGAGCTTGCCACGTGCGATTGCGATTGCATCGCAACTCAAATAACATAACTTGCGGGCGGCTAAAAGGTAAGTCTTAAAATATGCGAAGTGCGAACTATGGGCGGATTAAAAAGGTAAAACGTAAAAATTACAAAGTGCGGGGTGCAGGCGGTTAAGCAGGGGGACGTGCGAAAAGTGAAAAGGTAAGGAATAAAGCAAAATGCAAAAGTTTGTGGGTGGTCAGTAATGCAGTAAGGAATAGTGGGTCCCGCCGATATCACATCGGCGGAAATATAACTTTCGGCGAAGGTGTTAAGTGGTAAAACTTAAATCTTGCAGGCTGCGACATGTAGGCAAGAGGTAAGTCAACAACAGGTAAATAATTAAACGCAGAGTGTGGGCCCGGGTACTTTGTTTTTTATTTTGCGTGAAATGCCTCCAGATTTGAAAACCTGGGCTTTGTCCTTCCGTGCAAAAAAAATTCAATGAAGTGTGGGTTGCTACCACTTTTATTCATGGCACTGGTTAGGAGTATTTCCAATCATTCCCAGACAGTTTCTAAGATAAACAAAACTTTTCTATCCCAATGGCTTTGTGAGGATATCTGCAAATTGTTCCTCTGACCTGCAATGCTGCAACACAATTTCACCATTGTTAACTAATTCTCTTATGAAATGGTATTTGGCATAATTATGCTTTGTTCTCTTGTGGAAAACAAAATTCTTTGACAATTCAATTGCTGAGTTGTTATCATAGAAAATTGTAGTTCCTTTGTCTTGTTCATGACATAAATCTCTCAACATCCTTCTCATTCAAACTGCTTGACAGGTTGTTGATGTTGCTACTACATATTCAGATTCTGCTGTTGATAATTAAACTATTGGTTGCTTCTTGGAAGCCTATGAAATGGCTCTCGATCCCAAATGAAAAACATACCCTGATTTCCCAATCACTGTTAGTGTAACCAATTAGCTTAAAATCATCATTTTTGGAGTATAGAACACCATACTCCTTTGTTCCAATTACATACCTTAAAATTCTCTTGGTTGCTTGCTAATGTGTCTCCTTGGGTGTCTCCGTGAATCTGGATATCAACCTTACTGCATACATTATATCAGGCCTAGTTACATTCAAATACATTAGACTGCCAACCATCTTTTGTACAATGTCGGATTGACATTCTTGCTACAATATTCCTTGCTCAATTTCAACCCCATGACAGTTGGAGTTAATGATGGCTTTCTGTTCTGCATATTGAACCTCTTTAAAACTTTTGCAACATACTTTCCTTGGGAGATAAAAATTCCCTTTTCAGTTTGTTTTACTTCTATGCTCAAAAAACATCTTAACAAACCCCAAGTCAGTCATCTCAAACTCACTTTTCATGACTTCTTTGAAATCATCAATGAGAGAAACATCACTTTCTGTAAAAATCAAATCATCTACATACAAAACAACAATAAGGATCTTCCCGTCATTTTCTTTGATGTAGAGTGTGGTTTCACCATCACACTTGTCGAAACCATTGTCTATAAGGTAAGCATCAATCCTGTTGTACCATGCTCATGGTGCTTTCTTCAACCCATAAAGAGCTTTCTGCAGCTTACACACCTTGTGTTCTTGGCCTTCTATCTCATAGGCAGGAGGTTTTTCAACATACACCTCCTCTTTCAGTACTCCATTCAAGAATTCTGACTTCACATCCATTTGATAAAATTTCCATTTTTGTTGTGCTGTTATAGACAACACTATCCGCAATGTCTCCATCATTGCAACTGGTGAAAATATTTCGCCATAGTCTCTTCCTTGCTGCTACTTGTAGCCTTTGACAACTAGCCTTGCTTTGTGCCTTTCTATCTTGCCTTCAATGTTACTTTTGGTCTTATAGACCCATTTCACTCCAATAACTTCTTTTCCTTGTGGGAGGTCCACTAACTCCCATGTGCCATTCTTTTCTATTGTTCCTATCTCTTCAGTAATTGCTTCAACCCATTTCTCTTCTTTGACTGCATCTTCAAAATGGATTGGGTCATCAACATGACAAAATAATGAAAATAAAGAATTTATACCAACATTATTATCAACTTCTTCTTGCTCATAAATTTCACTTAAATTTATGAATCTTGGTCTTCTTGTCTTTGCTAAAGATGTGCTTGGAGTTGCGCTTGAACTCGAGGGAGTTGCTAATCCCTATGGTGTTCTTGGAGAAGCACTTCCTTGGTTCCTCAATGTTGTTCTATTTCTTGCTTGTGATGTGCTCTATTGAGCTTGTGTAGGTGAAGGAGGAGCCACCATTGAGGAGTTGCTTTCTGTAGTCCATTCCTCTTTCTCTTCATGAGACATACATGTCTTCACATTTACTGTCTTCTCTAAACTTCCATCCAAAGCTTCTTCTTCTATGAACTGAACATCTCTGTTGATTATTACTTTCTTGGTTGATGGATTATAGAGCTTGTAAGCCTTGGATTCATCATTGTATCTAAGAAATACACATTTCTCCCACTTTCTATCCAACTTCTTCCTTAACTGATCCAGGACATGTGCATATGCCACACATCCAAACACTCTCATGTGAGTGACAAATTTCTTTGTTCCACTCCATGCTTCTTCTGGAACTCTGTTCATTACACTTTTGGTTGGACATCTATTAATAATATAAGTTGCACAAGAGACAACTTCTGCCCAATACTCATTTGGAAAATGCTTTGCCTTCAACATACTTCTTACCATGTCCATGATGGTCCTATTCTTTCTTTCTGCAACATTTTTTTGCTGAGGTGTATACCTTGTGGTAAATTTCTTGTGTATTCCATGCTCCCTGTAGAAACGTAGGAAGTCTTTGGAGATATATTCTCCAGCTCTATTAGTTCTCAAAAATTTTATGTAGTGTCCACTTTGCTTTGCAAAAAGAGCTTTGAAGTGGTAGAACCGTTCAAACACTTCAATTTTATGTTTTAGGAAATAGACCCATGTCTTCCTTGTGTAATCATCTATAAATGTCAAAATATTATTACTGCCAGCTAATGATGGTGTTTGTATTGGTCTACATAAGTCTGAGTGGACAATCTCCAAAGGTGCCTTTTCCCTTATACGCTCTCCTGCTAGAAATGATTCTCTGTGTTATTTTCCGAAGATGTAGCCTTCACATAAGCTGTCTGGTTTCTCTATGAGTGGTAATCCCTTTACCATGCCTTTTCTATCAACAAATTCAAACCTTCGAAATTGTGACGTCCAAATCTCAAATGCCATAACTAGTTCTCATCTTTCACTTCTTCTTGAAATATTTCTTGTGTGACAACTACTACAACACCTTCTTCCTTCATGTCTGATCTAGTCTTGAGTGGAAACATTCTATTGCTTTTCATATGCACTTTTGCAATGAATTGTCTACTTGGAGGTTTATCCATGATTGTGCACATATCATTTTTAAAAAATACATTGTAGCCCTTTTCCACGAGCTGTCCAATTCTTATAAGGTTACATTTCAGGCCAAGGACATAATAGACATCTGACACGAACTTCTTCTCTCCCTTCTTTGTCAATATGTTTACTCTTCATTTTCCCATGACAGAGACCTTGCTATCAGTCCCCGTTGTCACTTCATATTTTACACTTTCATCTAGATAGGAAAACATTGCTAATTTTTCACTTATATGGTTACTACATGCTGAATCTAAGAACCATACATCTTCTTGTTTTCCTTGTGCTACATTACAAGCTAAAAGCACACTACCATGGTTCTGATTTTCTTTTGTAAAATTTACACTTGGTTTACTACCCATGTCATTTTTCTTCTTTCTACATTCATTTTCATAATGACCATACTTTTTACAATAATGACATTAGACGTGAGATTTATCATACCTTTGTCCTTGTGCTTGATTATGGCTTGAGCCTTGGCTTGTATTATGATTGCTTCCCCTTCCACTTGTGCTTGCAGGGCTGCTTCTTCCACCTATGTGTGGGCTTCTTCCTCTTCCTTGGTAGTTTGATCTTCCTCGACCTCTACCTTGACCAAAAGACATTTTTGTATTAAATTCATGATCCAATGAGGATTTTGTTGCTCTATTTAGTTTGTGCTCATGAGACATCAGTGATGCATGAAGCCCATCCACTGAAAATTGTGAGAGGTCCTTTGTCTCTTCTATGGCCACAGTTATGGCATCAAACCTTGATGGTAGACTTCTTAAGACTTTCTCAACTATTCTCCTTTCTTCAA
Organism: Pinus albicaulis; assembly: GCA_034641835.2. NCBI lineage: Eukaryota > Viridiplantae > Streptophyta > Pinopsida > Pinales > Pinaceae > Pinus > Pinus albicaulis. Next base: position 988,734,671 of record CM076570.1, read on the forward strand.
GTGTCTCTCCATGAGACCTAATTTGGTTAACCAACCCAATCACATGTGTAAATAATGAGTCTATATTATCAGACTCTTTCATACAAAGAGTTTCAAAATATCTTCTTAGCATTTGAATTTTTGTTGTCTTCACCTTTGCCATGCCTTGGTAGGTTGTCTGGAGGGTATCCCATGCCTCCTTAGACTTTGTTGCTGCTACAACCCTTGGGAAAATACTCTCATGTACTGCTTGGAAAATATAGAAGAGGGATTTGGAGTCGTCCTTCTTATTTTCCCTCAAAAAATCTCTTTTTGCTTGTGTCAAGGCATTATATGTTGCTGCATCTGCTGGTTCTTGGAAACCATTTTCCACCAGCTCCCAAATATCTTGTGAGGAGAACAGGGCCTTCATTTTAATAGCCCAATAATCATAATTCTTCCCATTGAACTTTGGTAGTTGGGGATTAGTCAGGCTTGTGCTTGCTGCTGCCATCATGACTGTGTAAACAAAACCTTCTCACTGCTGGAGAGTCTGCTTCTCAAACAACCTTTATTCAGTAAAGAGTGAGCTCGTTCTTTCACTGAGAGCCTAGACCTGCTCTGATACCATGAGGTAAATTGATAATAAAAAAACATAGGGATGTGTTTCCCCCACAACACAGAGAATGCAAATACGCGGAAATAAATGATTTACACACAGACATACAGAACGAAAACAAGAGAGGAAATTTATGTTCATTTATTCAACTCTTCTCTCTAAAAACATGTGAAATTAGGTTCTACTTAATACAAAATGGCTGAAACCTATAACTTAATGCAATTCAATGCTGGACAGGACGGATATCCACAAAATCGTCCTTCTACAATGAAAACTTGATTCTTCAGTTTCTACACGAAACTGCATACAAAACACAAACTGCCAGACTTGAAATGTTATGGGTTTCGGCTTCGAAACCACATCGCATCCATGCCCTCCATCGAAAATCGATGATTTTAACTTTTAACATTGCATGATACAGGAAAACCTTAAGTTCTTGCGATTGCGATGTGCAATGGAACTTATCGCATCACAACTTAAATCGTTTACTTTGTGGGCGTTATCGTCTTGAGCTTGCAGGCGCTATCCTACTGAGCTTGTGGGCACTTATGTGTGCTATCCTCCTGAGATTTCCACGTGCGATTACGATCGCATCACAACTAAAATAACATAACTTGCGGGTGGCTAAAAGGCAAGTCTTAAAATATGCGAAGTGAAAAATGTGGGCAGCTTAAAAAGGTAAAACGTAAGAAGTGCGAAGTGTGGTGTGCGGGCAGTTAAGCGGTGGGACGTGTGAAAAGCGAAAAGGTAAGGAATAAAGAAAAATGCAAATGTTTTTGGGTGGTTGGTAATGTGGTAAGGTATAGTGGGTTCCACTGATATCGCATCGGCAGAAATATAACTTTCGGTGAAGGCATTAAGTGGTAAACCTTAAATATTGTGGGCTGCGACATACGGGCAAGAGGTAAGTCAACGACGGGTAAAGAATTAAACACAGAGTGTGGGCTCGGGTACTTTGTTTTTTATTTTGCATGAAACACCTATGGATTTGAAAACCTGGGCTTTTTCCTTCCATGCAACAAAAATTCAATGAAGTGTGGGTTGCTGCCACTTTTATTCATGGCGGTGGTTGGGAGTATTTCCAACATTTTTAAGGTTTCTTTAATTGCAAGAAACATATTGTTTATTAGAAAGAAATATCTAGATGTGTGATTTGGATTTTTTTTCTTATATGAACAGGAAATAACCGAGGTTTGAGGGATTACTTCCCGAACAAGTTTAGGAATGGTATGGTACAAAATATGGAGGGGTGAAGTGTTTGGGGATTGTATGAGTCATTGCATCAAATATTCCCATGATTGCGGTATTTAGAATTTGAAACTTATTGATATTTCAAATGGTCGGTATTTAGAATGCATATTGAAAAAGGTTTGGTCATCACATCTCAAATGGCTCCACTGCTATACGTATCCATACACTTGCCTGCCTTCTTGGATACCAATGGAGAACCTAACTGTTCTACACGTGGAAGGGGAGAGATTGAAAACACTGTGGCAACATGAATGAATCTCAAGTATGTATATTTTCCTTCTTTTGTAATTTAATTTGACTCCATTTGGGACATGAAAATAATTATTTGAGTCTTCCTTATAACTAAAACACAAACATTGCAGGCCCCTCTTAAGTTGTGAGAGCTAACAATAATGGCTTCCTCCTTTTAAAAATTTCCCAATTCCATAGGGCAGCTCAAGCACTCGCAAAAGATTTCCTTATACACTGGTTCACACCCCGAAGGAGTCGTGCTCAAAATTTTGCCAGAAGAATTTTCCAATCTGAGCTCCTTGAAATAATTGACTTTAAATTGGTGCCCCCACATGAGATCTCTGCTAGAAAATTTTGGAATTCTCACAAACCTCCAGCACGTTAACTTGAGTTATGCTTTCAGCTTGCAGATGCTTCCAAAATATTTTGGGAATTTAATTCGACTTAAAACTCTAAATTTGGGCGGTTGCATAAATTTTACGATCTCCAACACCACACTTGGAAATATTACGACTCTTGATTTGTTAGAAATATAATATTGTATAAATGTGAGAGAAGTGCCTCCCCAGGTGGCACGTCAATGCTGCTTGAAATACTTAAAATTTAAGGGAGCAAACATACAAAATTTCCCAGCTAGATTGTAAACCTATGCAGTTTAGAAGCTCTATCAATAGGCAACGATTCATTGGAAGTGCTGCCAGATCACTTTGGCACAATTGGATAAACTGGAAGATTTGAGTGTTGAAAACTATGGGATAGAATACTTACCACAAGAATTTCTGAAGATGAACTATCTTCAAAGGTTAGAGGTGTGGAATTGTCCGTTGCGGTAAGTGCCATTTAAAAGGACTAAAGGAGAAAGAGAAAGGTACAGAGAGTTGAATAAGTTGAATGACAATGACAACTACTTGTTTTAGCTACATGAGTTACAACTGAGGATCATAGACATATCACAGGTATTCTTTGGGGAGTGTGTATGCCCAAACCTTCAGATCCTAGACTTGAAGTCTTGAGATAATTTTTTTGGAAAGGTAGAGGATATACTTTCCACTTGTTCTGAGCTGATGTCACTAGAACTGCTCTTACCGTATCAAATCTGGCTACCAAAGAAAATGTTTCTCCAAAGTCTATTCCCTGTTGCTACGAGAATCCTTTTGCTACATGTCTTGCTTTAAATCTGTCAATTTCATCTTTCTCATTCAAATTTGTCTTGTACACCCACTTCACACCAATGAGGTTTTTATCCTTTGGAAAATTAACCAAATCCCATGTATCATTATTTTCAATAGAATCAATCTCTGCATCCATGGCTTGCACCCAATTTTCATCTCTGATTGCTTCTTCAAACAAAGAGGGTTGGAATGACAACAATGCAAAATTTGAACTAACATCCAAATCATCATAAATATCTTTCAGACTTCTCATCTTTCTGTTATCATTGCTTGATTCATTACCTGATTGGTTGCTTGGATAATTTTTGCCTGTTGATCTGCTTGAAGATCCATGCTGCTCTCAAAATCTTGGAGTCCTTGCTAGTGTGACTCTGTTTGGTGTCTGCTCTTTTGATTCTTGTTGCTCCTTTTTTGCTACATCATCTCCTTCCATCAATGGTGCTTGTGCATCAATTGTCTTGTATACAGTCCTATTCCATGACTTTTGTTCTTTGAACACAACATCTTTGCTAATTATTTCCTTCTTGGTGACAGGGTTATACAATTTGTAAGCTTTTGACTGCTCACTATAACCAGTAAATATGCATTTGCACTTTGAGCATCTATTTTTCCTCTTATCTACTTAGGCACATGTGTATAGGCGACACATCCAAAAACTATGAATTGAGATACACTGCATGACATACCTGACCATGCTCCTTTTGGAACTCTGTTCATAACACTCTTAGTAGGAGATCTGTTTATCACATGAACAACACATGCAACTGCTTCTTCCCAATATTCATTAGTGTTATAGGTCAATTTGGGTACTATTCCCAATGACTTGGTTAACTGGGCATCATCTCCAGGACCGATGATCAAAGGGTCTATCATTCCCTATCATCTCAGTTTCTATATGCCCTAAGACATGAAACAACATGAATCAAACAATGACTTTCATCAAGTAAGGTTTTTCCATGGTTTGAAGCTTATTATTAAACATATGACAGCTCACCAACGCAGGCTCTAAGGGGCCTAAGTGTGTTGCATATGTAGGTAGCCCCATTCAAGGCTGCTCTGCAAAGCACTTCCCGACATTCAAAGGTGTGTTGGTCACATTGGGAGCGAAATTCTCATTGTTCCGGAATCTCCACTTGTCCGGTGTCTTCTAGAAGGGTTCACATGTGTTAGGCTTCGGATCCAAGTGTCCATTTGACATCTACATGAATGGAAACATGTCTTGCCTATTTTTGGAATGAAATTTATTGCAAAACAACCTACAGTTCATCTATAAATTGAACACAGATCTAAGTGTTTGGAGAGGAAGAATTTTAGTAGAGAAATGCTGGAGAATTTTCAATAGAGAGTTTGATTTGTGGAGCTGCTGTTGGAGAGACTTATGCTGTGATGAGACTTGGGAACATTGCTGGAAGGTCACTTTAAATCAGTCACTAGGTTGTAACCTCTCCTTCTATCATCAATAAAGAGTACTTCTTATTTTTCCATACATGCATCTATGTTAAATTTGATTTTCCATGTTGTAAGATCTTGGTTGATGAATGTAGTTTATGCTTAACTGATTTAGCTAACTAGCTTGAATAGATATCTATATTATTGCATCTTTTTCCGTTTTAGTGTTCTTTCTTGCAGGAAGCATTCAACCATCAAACCGCTTGAATTTGAAGCTGTAGTGGAAGCGATAGAAAGGAGCCATTTGGAAGCGATTGAAACAAGTAAGCATCCAATCCTCTTTGTGTATCTGTTCTAAGTTAGGAGAAATGGTAGTATAGTCTTTCACCTGTTTTTCTAGACTAGACACCAGTCTAGGGAAGCGTAGTTTATCCATAGATTAAAATTCTGGCCCAACAAACTGGCGAATCCACTGGGGATAATTTCTCTTATTTCTTGGTGTTTTAGTCTCTGATCTACTTTCTAAATCCACCCAGTAGCTTTTTCACATAAATATTAGACTTTTTTAGAGCTTAATTTGAAAAGTTAGTGAGCCAAACAGTAGCTTTTTCTTTTTTTACTATGTCCAACGCACCTTTAGTCAGGGCACAGTGCTTTGCAGAGCACTGTCTCCCTTCCAAGCCTGCGTTGCAGAGCACTATCTCCCTTTGGAGATTGTGTTGGCTCCTGAAAGGGACCAAATCCCCTTGAATCTGACTTTGTTCTTTGCTTCAGTTTTGTTTGTTGATTTGTTCTGAAAGGTTTAATGCTCAATTGACCAGTAACTCTATATATTTCTTCTCCTTTGACTGAAAATTTGTTCAATGTTGTTTTAAAAAGTTTTTCATTATCATTGACAAGTTGATTTCAAAGTAATTTTTATGGTCGCATTAAGAATCATTTGCTTTCGAAATAGGAAATTGTTGTGAAATATTCATTTCCTTGATAGGAGAAATTGTTGTTGAAATCCTCGTTTTTTCTTCAAAAGAGAAATTGTCGTTTGTATTCTTCGTTTCTCGAAGGTAAAAATCATTTCGATTATTGATCTAGTGCACCTAGTTTCTTTTCTACATTCATAACATTAAGGAGACTGAAAAGAAAAACTTGCATTTGCATGTAGGATTCTGTTTTTTTTGCAAAAGGAACATTAGGAAATATGCATTTAGTTTGAGATTCATTGATTTGTTTTGTTCATTGATTTGTTTGCTCTCAAATTATTTGCTCTCTTCTCTTATTAGCTAGGTTATTCATTGAAAAAGCTAAAAGTGAAAGTTTGTTTATCATTCTTAGCTCGCATTTTCGGAATTTCATATACATCATCGTGGTGAACCTGAAAGGCAAACTGTTAAGCAAGATCAACATAAAATAAATGTCAATTTACTTAACAATGCTTTGGAACATTAACGATAAGATTTAGAAGTTCTAGGCTAGAGACGTGCTCCAGCGTCATAAAACATAACAACTGTCGTTAACTTGTTTGCGATACATTCCGAGTGTGATACCTCACTCCACATACGTAAGTATATCGTGGCTAGTCCATGTACTCTTGGGTATATCGGGCGGTGTTACAGTACGATAAGTATAAAGGGGTGCTCTCACTGTGCGGTTTCGCATCAAACAGCGCTAATACAGACTTGGGCCTCCACGTACCTTCGGGTATATTTTGGTGGACAACTTTTAGGTGTTATCCATCCATAGTGAATCGAGTCGACTGCCCTAAAATTGTGATACACCGAACACAGCATTCGGGGAGATTACCTGCCTGTACTTCTTGGTTCGCCAGGAGGTATTATGAAGTTCACAGTTTCTTGGTAAACCCTTTTGCCTAGCATTAACCTCTTTTTTTTATTTGTTTTTGGATAAAATAAATCAGTAATCATGGAAGAACACAATCCTACCCCCCGTTGTTCGTGTAGATTAGCTTTAAAACCACTTTTACCACCGAAAGTTATTTCTAGTAGGCGAAGGCGATCAGGATCTGCCGAATCAAGTATAATTCGTACCTCTGGCAAAACATCATATTTTAACCCAGAGTTAGCTCAAATTGTTTCCACACATCTCGGTTCGTCTACTGTTGTTGAAACAGAGTCTTCACAGCGACTCATGGTCATGATCCATTCAATCGCTGAGACCATACCTCCTGGACCTGAAGTTATTCAATAAAAAATTGATCCAGATCCTGTCTCTTCTTTGCCAAAACATCTGAATCCTGAAACTGAACAGCCAGAAGTTGTTCCTACCTTTGTCATCCCACAAATTTCTGTAGCCATTGAAACTCCTATATCGCACAGTTAACCTTCTGAAATATATTTTGGGCCTAACGGTGAAGTTCTTCCTCCTGGTTTAGTCGCGATTGAAGAAATCCCACAACCTGATACACCTTTAAGTCAAACTCACTTTGGGGGAGACCTTTACCTGTAGCAGTCTTTTCCTCAATCATTTCCATTTGCTTTTGTTGATCCTATTTCTATTTAGTCTCCTGTTGATTTTCGAGGGTATACATTTGGTCAAACAACCATGTCTGAACCAACATCTTTGGTTGGGTCTACTGTTCCAATTACGTCAGCTCCTACCCTCGCTACTACGTCAATGTTCACAACATCACTAGAGTCATATTTGCACGGTGGCCCTTCAGTCCCAATAGGTTACAAATCATTATCTGGCACTTTCTCTGGTGCACCTTTATGTTCATGGTATTTGCCAATGTCATCATCTGGTGTTTTAACTGGTAGTCCTATAGTTAGTACTAAACGACTTGATTCATTAAATCCATCATCAGGGCAATATCAAGCTGGTACACCCACTGTCCAATCGTATCAACTGGTTCAACTTGTTACACCCACTTCATTACCACTTTTTAATGCATCTATACCCTTGTTATAGAATCAAAACATTGTACATCAACCTTATCAGGCGATTTCTTCAACTCAATTTCAAAATACTTTGGTTAATTTACAACAACCTGTATCAGGAATTATTTATTGACAAGCTGGTGTACCATTTTATGGGGTGTCACAAACGCAACCTACTTATACATATCAACCGAATCCAACTTATAAAAAATTGGGTTATAATCTTGGTGGACAGACCCCTTGGTAGCCATAGGCACAAATTCTGCAAACTTCATTTTAACAAGTAACATATCCAGGTTTTGGTCAACAACACTCTCAAGCGTTTTCCATGCAAAACAACCCCTATCTGGGTTACCAACATCAAATCCCATATGCTGGTTCTCAAAGACATGTTGCTCAAGCACTTCCATCTTATCCTGGCTATGCTCAACCTTACCTTAATAGACAATTGCCTTTTGTTGCAACCTTGGAATTACCAGATTTAAACTGGTTAACCAATGATCCTATCAATTATGCTCCTTGGTGGCTGGTGATACCACATAAATTAGCCTCCAACATTCCTAAATTCAATGGAAACCCTGGAGAAGACCCATCAACTCATGTTATGACTTATCATTTATGGTGTTCATCAAATTCCCTAAATGATGATTCTGTTCGATTACGTCTTTTCCAGCGAATGCTCACAGTTCCGACAGCTAAATGGTACATTGAATTACCTAGAGCTTCTTTCGACAATTTCACTGCCTTAGCTACTATCTTTTTGACCCATTTCCAGTTACTGACCAGATATGAAACTGGAACGGAACTCTTGACCAATTTCAAACAGACAAATGCTACTCACATTTCAGATCATATTCATGAGTGGCGTCGCCGTCAACGAATGGTTAAGACATTTGTTCCCGATCAACTCCTTGCTGAATGGTTCATCAAATCCTTGTTACCATCTATAACAGAGGATGTGGCTAAAGGTGGCATCATCACAGAAGAGCAATTCATCGCTCGTGCCTAGTATTTAGACTTGATTTACACTCAGTCTGGCATGCTCTATGAGAAAATACCAAATGCACCGCGATATAATTTCAATGTTACTCCTCAAATAAAGGACTCTCATGCTAGAGACGGCTTGATAGGCACTGTAAACACACACAACACTACTGCATCTGATCCTTCTCTTACTTCTGAAATTAATTCTGTGTCATTTGACAAAGGCAAAAGTGACAAGCAACCAGGAAGTAAGAAAAAGGGGAAATAAAAGAAAAATCAAACTTCTAACCTGCAGGAACGGTCATCTAATCAACCGTCAGGACCACAGAAACCTCGTTATCCATGCATAATCTGTAACGAGGAACAATTTTTTAGGGATTTTCCTCACCATGCTGAAGTCTCAAAAATCATCAAGACTTCAAATGCATCAGCTGTGTTGACAGACCCATTTCCAAATCCAGACACAAGTTTGGTTGCTACGGATCTAGCTCCTAGTTCCCAAGTGTTAATTTTATCCACTAAAAAACCTTCACAAGATATTTTGGTGTCGACACAGAATAAAGACTATGGTAGTCCGGCCACTGATCAACCTACTACCTCGACAACAAATCCATCTACTGAATCAGTACCACCTACTGTTATTCTTGAATTGACAATTAAGCCACCGAAGGGAGTAATTCATAAATCGACATATAATCCTCGAGCAAGAGCTGCAAAAAATTATAATATAGTTGAATATTTGGCTCAAGCCCCTTCAGCTATGTCTGCTCTTGAGGTATTACAAAATTTTCCCTCCCAGAAGCAGGCTTTATTTTCGGCCATTGGTGGAATTGATCTGACTGATTCTAATCTTGTCGTCTTTAATCATACGAGCTATGTACTACAGCTACCAGCAGAATTGGCATTGTCCATCCAAGTAAATGTTCTCAATCACCTTTTTCATCTCACTATTATTGATCAGGGAGCATCTACGTGCATAATGTCTCTAAACTGTTGGAAGTCACTTGGCTCGCCGCGATTATCACAATCATCAACGACGTTGAAGGATTTTGATGGAAGAAAATATAAACCTTGTGGTATTATTAATAACCTCCATGTCGAATTAGGGGGAAAAATAGTAAGTATTTATGTTGAGGTTGTTGACAGACCCCTTGACTATAATATTTTACTTGGAAGACCATGGGTATATGCGATGACTGCCATTGTTTGTACATACTTTAGAATGATTTCCTTTCCACATAAAGGTTCAATCACAGTCATTAATCAATTATCCTTCTTTGCCTCCGCTTCGCAGGTAACTAGAAGCGTTATGTTTGTTCACTTACCCCAACTAGAAATCCAGAACATTGGTGTAGGAATCTTAAATGATTCCACTCTTATGGGAACCTTTGCATTACCACTTCCCGCGACGTCGGAAAAAATTGCAAGTATAGAGACCTGCTACATGATCTCTTCCACTCTATCTGGCTTAAGGGAGAGTATGCGTGTTTCTAATATTTCTACGTTGGATGATGTTTTACCGCCCAGCCCTATTGAGCTGGCATAACAATCAATCTATTTGGCTTGGGCAGAAAATCCGAAATCAGCATCGCTGAGTGTTTGGGTTGATCGTTCATTAGATTTTGGTACTCCATCTGATCCATTTTCCTCAAAATTTTTGACAAATGAAAATATTTTGGAAGCTATGATGTCAGACGGAGAACCATGGGCAGATTATCATCATCATTCCCATCTTCCAAATTATGAAGAAAACAATCTCAGTGAACTATATCACCCATCCATTCAAAATTCCTTTTCAAATTCTTTTCCAATTAATGCAATCGATTCTAAGCGAAACTTATCAAATATTGAAGAAACAATTTCTATCGATATTTCGACCAAACCTGGAATTGTAGAAAATATTCATGTTAGTGTATCTTGTTCTCCATCAGAACTTGATTCATATCGCTCTCTTTTTCGTGAATTTCGTGACATATTTGCTTGGTCTTACGAGGAAATGCCAGGCATAGATACTACTATAGTTGAACACACTATTAATATGTATCCCAATGTCAAACCGGTGCGTCAACAGCTTCGTCCTGTTCATCCGAAGAAAGCCGCTGCCATCAAAGCAGAAGTTGAAAAACTTTTGCATGCTGGTTTCATTTACCCTGTTCCGCTAACTGAGTGGGTTTCCAATATCAGTCCTGTTATGAAAAAACAAGGAACCATTAGAGTGTGTGTCGATTATCGGGATGTTAATCAAGCTTGTCCAAAAGACAACTATCCTACTCCCTTTATCGACCAGATTATTGATGATTGTGCTGGATGCGAAATATTTTCTTTCATGGATGGATTTTCCAGCTACAATCAAATCAATATCCGCCCAGATGACCAACATAAGACAACATTCATCTGTCCTTGGGGCACATTCGCATATCGAAAACTTTTGTTTGGTTTAAAGAATGTTGGGGCAACTTTTCAGAGAGGAATGGATTATGCTTTCAACGACATCAAGCATATTGTTCAACCATATCTAGATGATTTACCAGCGCATTCACAAAATCGGACTGATCACTCGATGCATTTGAGAGCCATTTTCTTACGCTGCCGACACTAAAAGATACGCCTCAATCCGCACAAATGTGTGTTTTGTGTTGGTTTTGGTTGATTTCTCGGATTCGTCGTCTCAAAAGAAGGAATTCGAATAGACCCACTAAAGGTTCAAGCCATTCTTGATTTGCCTGCGTCCTCAAACTTACTTCAGATATACAAACTTCAAGGAAAGGCTAACTTCCTAAGAAGGTTCATTCCAAACTACGCCAAAATGGCTAAAGGATTTACTCAATTATTGAAAAAGGGGGTTCCCTTCCACTGGGACCAAGTTGCGCAAGATTCTTTTGATGTTGTCAAGGACCATCTTGTCCGAGCGTCATTAATGTATCCTCCAAATTTTCAAAACGATTATTTCCTATATATTGTCGCGGCTGAAATGACCATCGCTATGGTTTTGGTCCAAGTAGAAGATGGAATTGAACATCTGATCTGTCATTTGCATCGTAATCTCAATGATACAGAAGTTAAGTACTCATACGTGGAAAAGCTTTCCTTGGAAGCTGTTCAAGCTGTCCAAAGATTTCGCCATTATATCCTGCTCCGAAAAATAACAATAGTTTCGGATTGCAACCCCATGACTTACATCTTATCACGTCAATTGCTGGGGGGGAAATATTCAAAATGGATCGTCATTTTGCAGGAATTTGATTTGGAATTCATCAAATCCAAGTCAAATAAGTCTTTAGTTTTGGCTGAGCTTCTCTGTGACCTTCCCTCTGATAGTAATCCTTCTACGTCGGAACCATATATTCCAGACGAGTCTCTATTTCTGATCGGATCATCTGATCCTTGGTATGGAGATTTCATCATTTATCTCCAAACCCAAAATTTTCTACATAATACCTCTCGCTCTGATCAGCGACGTATTCGATACCAAGCCAAAGGTTATCTGATCGTCAGCGATACACTCTATCGTCGTGGTGTCGATACCATTTTAAGGAGGTGCCTCACTCATGAGGAGGCCGAAAAAGTGTTAAATGATTGTCATGCTGGGGCTTATGGTGGACATTTATCTGGATATGCTACCACGCAGAAGATACTCCGCTCTGGTTACTTTTGGCCTACTATTTTTCGAGATTTCATCCTCGCAGTCAGAAGTTGTCATGCATGCCAGATTTTTTATCGTAAAATCCACAAACCGCCAGCGCCAATGCATCTTGTTGTCTCTGCTAAATCATTTACGAAATGGGGTATCGATTTCATGACCTGTAACCCTCCTTCATCTGGGGGGCATGGTTATATTATTGTCGCAGTCGACTATTTTACCAAATGGGCTGAAGCGATGCCTACATTTAATAACACAGGACAAACATCAGCATTGTTTTTCTTCAACCATGTTATTGCACAGTTTGGAGTCCCACAGGCTATAGTTATGGATCATGGGTAGCATTTTCGCAACCATATGATGTCTGAATTGACAGCCAAGTTAGGATTTTCGCATGATAATTCTACTCCTTATTATCCACAATCAAATGGACAAGTTGAGGCTATTAACAAAATTCTTAAACGAATGCTTCAACGAATGATAGGAGTTCGTAAAAGGAACTGGCACTTGATCCTGTACTCCACCTTGTGGGCATATCGAACCTCGGTGAGAAACGCAACTGGATTTACTCCTTTTCAATTGGTGTATGGTCTGGAAGCTATCTTACCAATCCAATGCGAAATATCATCGTCAAAACTCGAGATAGACTTGTTACCTGACACCTCAGAAGAAGAAGCGTGCCTCGTTAACCTCATCCATCTTGATGAAACGTGTCGTGAAGCCAAATTGGCCAACGAAGCACATAAGAGATGTACAAAGGCGCAATACGACAAAAATGTCCAACCTCGCATCTTCTTAGAGGGCGACCTAGTCCTTCTTTACGACCAAGAAGCTGATGTAATAGGTATAGGAAAATTCGAGCCATTATGGCACGACCCCTATATTGTCAAAAGAGTTCTTGCTAAGGGTGCCTACGAGTTAGTTGATTATGATGGGATTCCATTGGCACAGCCTAGAAATGGGTTGTATCTTTAACTTTACTATGCTTAATCATGAGTGTAGTAATTTTTTGTATTATATTGTTTATATGTTGTTGATTTGCATTCACTATCTTAAATTGTTTTTTAAAGTTTTCTTGACGTTAGTAATCCGCTTTACATTTTATGGCAGATGTTTGAATCTTCGGAACCATTTATTGGATATGCTGATGGTGCTAGTCGTAGTACGCAGAATCTATCCTCTGCAGCGTGGGCCATTTTCGCTCCGAACGGCGAGTTAGTGAGTTTTCGAGGGATTTGTATTGGTATATCGACGAACAATATCACTGAGTATAGCGCATTGATCGAAATTCTCTCTGATGCCATTTCATTTGGTATTAACCGCATAATCATAAGGTTAGACTCACAACTCGTGGTATTACAACTTACTAGTGTATATACTGTTAGAAATCCAACACTTCTTAGATTGTTCCTAAGAGTTCGAATTTTGGAAAGACATTTTGATTTTGTTCAATATCAACACATTTCTAGAAATTTGAACACTTTAACTGATTCATTAGCTAATCAAGTTTTAGACAGACATTTGCGACATAGGTAAAGAAAACATTCACATATTGAATAGGATTGCACATTAAACATAGGAAAAACTTTAAAAACATATAGATAGATAGTTATAGGTTTTTACAAAATTTGTGCCCAAGACACATTGGTCATCTGACCTCAAAATGTATGCAAATTTCATAAGTAAACTAGTGGTGCTCATGGAAACATGCTATAGATCTAGTGATCTTATGAAGCAACCACATCCAACGGTTAGGAACCCCAATTGTGTGTCACTGCAGTCACATAGGAAGCTCTTTGATCCAGCGCTCTGAAATTTCAAAGGTCAATCCCTCTACGTGTTGCTGGAGCTCAGTAAGAGTCTCAGCCATATCAAGGTCCTGAAGGACTGCTCTCCCGACAGCCCTCTCTGCTGGCGCATCCGCTTCATGCTCTAGTTCCTCTACTGGTTGAATGCGACCGATATCTGCATTACATCAAACATTTAGTTTAGTCTTGGAAAGAAATAAAAACAAAAAAACATTGTATAAACCTTAGAAAAATCAAAAAACATGGTCAAATCATTCTTACCTATTGCACCCCACTGAGCGCCTTCTGGTAAAACTAGATCTGGATCTCCTCGGAAGTCGACGCCTACGTATACATACTCATCGATGGCGACAATTTATCGCCGGAACCAGGCAAAGAATGCAGTTGAGAACACAATGGTCGATTGGCCTGCATGTCGACCCATGAGTTCTACCCATATCTGCATTCAAGGATCTCTAGGACTAGATATATCCAATGTTACATGTTGTGGCTGCATCAGTGGAATCCATTCCAAAGCGAAGGAGATGAGGATGGAACCATAAGTGAAATATTTCTTCCTTCCTCCCTTTGCTTTATTCAGTTGTTCCTTTATCTGAGATAGAACAACTTCAGACCAGTTGAAGACTATTGGCTCTAAGCATTCCAACGCATACTACATATACGATCTATTTGCTACATGGAGTGTAACTGTGCCGGAAAGTTTAGAGATCATGAAAAGGATGGTTCTCAAAGGCAAATCCCTGACATCACAGATGTTTATTTTTCCATCTTTGCTAGGTTCTAACCTCGGATAGCAACACTGCATAACATAATCCCTCACTGTTTCTCCTCCAACAGTAGATCCTGTGAGTGAAATGGGCAAACCTCTCCTCGACAAACCTGTGAGAAAATACACATCCTCGACTGTTATGGACAACACTTGATTTTTTATGTGAAATGCCTCTATCGCTGGATCCCATGCTCGAACAAGGAACTCCAAGAGTTATGTTTATTGCCTCATTCATGACAATTTGAAGTACTTAAGTAGCCCACAATTTCTTAAAGCTCTTACAATACCCAGATCATTTAAGGCAATCATATCTTGTTCTTCATGTTCTCCTTCTCTCCATTTAATCATCATTATTATCCGATGGAAACCTGAAAATCAACCATAAGATGCATTAGATACCATTCATTGCAAAAAACTAGGCAAATTTTGAGCACATCATGAAAATAAAAAAACTTGAATTGCGCCCAACGCACTCCCTAGGTTGAGATAGTGCGTTGCATATGCAGGTACCCTTCACTTTACCTGCTATGCAATGTAAGTTTCGATGTACAAGGGTGCGTTGCCCTCATTTTGGGCAGAATTTACCCTAGGGGCCTTAAAACCCTAAAAACTTGTAAAGAATGTGAATGAAATAAATACTGAAAGGAGGAGGAGGTTCATGCTATTAACCTGGATCAAACGGTGATGAAATCCATCCATAGAAATGACCACAATCAACGACTGAAGTTCAGGGGAAAAATCAGGTTCAGAGCTCCAAAATGCAAATGGTAACTATGGAATGGTAAAAATGAATAGTGAAACTGCTTTATATAGTCATTTAATTACTTGCAAGTTAAATTTATTGCTATGACTATGGTTTTATTATGTTTTTTATCATGAAACAGGTATTTTTAATCCATTTGATGTTGTTCTGAACATGAAATACAACTGATGAACAGGTTAGTCGTGTAGATTTATTTCAAAGAAAGTCTTGACCACAAAGCATACTTTTTCTCCTTATTTTTCAAGCTTTGATAAAAATGAAAAAGGATTTGAAGCGCACTTTTATCTTTTTTTCGAGCTTTTATAACAGCGAATAAGGAACCTCTGGAGTCTTCTTTCAGCTCTTTTCAGACTCCGATAATGTGAAAATATTACCGAGCACTTGTCATTTCGAGCTTGTTAAATTAAATGAATTGATATCTACTCAGTATAAGTTTAACCGTTTTCCGGACTAAGATGGATTATTTACGAAAAAGGAATACCTTGGTTAAACATGAACAAAGTGGTTCTTTCATATATTATTTTACACTTTTTCGGATTTGAGAGACAAATTTACGAAAAAGTACTTTTGGAGTCCTCTTTCGTCCTCTTTTTCAGACTCTCTAAACATGAAAAAGGACCGGGTTTCACTGTCGTTAAGCTTGTTAAAACATAAAATAGCGACGGGCTTGTCAATCATGGCAAGAATCGAGTTTCATTCATTGCTAGACTCGTTAAATTATTAAATATCGATACTTTATTCGCCTGAAGGGTTGAATTATAGATCAAGAAAATGTTATCCTCCTCAAGCTTGTTAAAAAATAAATAAGTACTGGTCGACAAATGACCGAGGAAAATTTGGGAAAAGTAAGCAAAGTTTCTTTTTGGTAGCAAGTCGCTCTTGAACATGACACTTCTTTCACTCCATGTTCGTGACAGCTTGGGTTGGGTAATCATCTTGACAGTTCATTCACACCTATGGTTCATCATACCTTCACTTCGGTTTTGGGTCAATGCTGCCAACTCATCATAGTGTCACCATTATGTTCAAGAGAAGTCATCCAGTGATTAAGAACTCATCCATCTGCAATACTCGTAAACCTTCATTTTCATGACCGTCATCCCTGAAAATATCTATATCAAGTCATACCATTGTCTCCGAAATCAGTAACTCCAATTTTGCAATAAGATGACTTCCTGTCAACGACAAATCAATATCCAGGAAGTTCACTTAGAAACATCAGATTCCAGTACCATGAGGCTTGTTACAGCATCGACAAGATCCTCGCTTCTGGACTTTTGACCGAAAGATTTTGTTTGGCGTTCAACATCAAATCATCTATTCACGCCTTACGAAATGTATTGCAATACCTCGAGGGCCATTTTCATTAATGGTGGTTCTCTCGCGTTTGTTAGTAGCTTACATTATTGGTTGGTAATCAAACAATGTATTTCCATGTTCAACGACAAATCATATATTCGCATGGCTAGAATTGTACCCAAATGATTGAGTGAATGAGATAAGAAGACCCCGGATCTAGTTTCAGCCATTCGGGCTGCGATTTCAGGATTTTTGTACACATCATCTGTACGTTGACCTTACATATAGATTGTCATCCAAACATGTGCCTATATTTGTAGGCATGTCTGCATCTGAGCAAAATTTCAATGTAGACGACTTTCTGAATTATGCACATGTTATTAGATTGTTTATGTGCTGACTATGGGAATGTCTACCCTCAGCAATTATGATCAATAGAGGATATATCATGATGTAATGTATTGTAAGATTGATGCAGGTGATTGTTCCGCTTTGTTTCTAGGCTCATCACAGTGTAAAGCATCTCAATCAAATGTTCTTATTATTTGGATCTCATGCTTTAGGGGGCAATTATTATAGGTCAATTTGGGCACTATTCCCAACGACTTGGTTAACTGGGCATCATCTCTAGGACCGATGATCAAAGGATCTATCATTCCCTATCATCTCAGTTGCTATATGCCCTAAGATAGGAAACAACATGAATCAAACAGTGACTTTCATCAAGCAAGGGTTTTCCATAGTTTGAAGCTTATTATTAAACATATGAGAGCTCACCAACGCGGGCTCTAAAGGGCCTAAGTGCATTGCATATGTAGTTAGCCCAATTCAAATTTGCTCTGCAGAGCACTTCCCGACATTCAAAGGTGCGTTGGTCACATTGGGAGCGAAATTCTCATTGTTCCAAAATCTCCACTTGGTTAGTGTCTTCTAGAAGGGTTCACATGTGTCAGGCTTCAGATCCAAGTGTCCATTTGACATCTCCATGAATGGAAACATGTCTTGCCTATTTTTGGAATGCAAATTATTGCAAAACAACCTACAGTTCATCTATAAATTGAACACAGATCTAAGTGTTTGGAGAGGAAGAATTTTAGTAGAGAAATGCTGGAGAATTTTCAATAGAGAGTTTGATTTGTGGAGCTTCCGCTGGAGAGACTTATGCTGTGATGAGACTTGGGAACATTGCTGGAGGGTCACTTCAAATCAGTCACTAGGTTGTATCCTCTCCTTCTATCATCAATAAAGAGTACTTCTTATTTTTCCCTACATGCATCTATGTTAACTTTGATTTTCCATCTTATAAGATCTTGGTTGATGAATGTAGTTTATGCTTAAATGATTTAGCTAACTAGCTTGAATAGATATCTCTATTATTGCATCTTTTGTTGTTTCAGTGCTCTTTCTTGCAGGAAGCATTCAGCCATCAAACCGCTTGAATTTGAAGCTGTAGTGGAAGTGACAGAAAGGAGCCATTTGGAAGCGACTGAAACAAGTAAGCGTTCAATCCTCTCTGTGTATCTGTTATGAGTTAGGAGAAATGGTAGTATAGTCTTTCACCTGTTGTTCTAGACTAGACATCGATCTAGGGAAGCGTAGTTTATCCGTAGATTACAATTCTGGCCTAACAATTGGAAAATTTTCTTGCTTTCAACATGCTCCTTGTCATGTTCATGATTGTTTTGTTCTCTCTCTGCTACACCATTCTGTTGCGGTGTGTATATGGTTGTAAATTGTCTTCTGATTCCATGTTGTTTGCAGCATTCATGGAAAGTTTTCGAATCATATTCTCCACCATGATCTGATCTCAATACCATGATATTCCGATCACTTTGGTTCTCTGCTAAGGCTTTGAACTCTTTGAACTTTGCAAAAGTTTCAGACTTCTTCTTCAAGAAGTAAACCCAAGAATTTTTGCTATAGTCATCAATAAAAGTGAGGAAGTAACAACTTTCACCAATCGACTGTGTCCTCATAGGTCCACACAAGTCTGTATGCACCAAGTCAAGTGGTTTCTTTGCTCTGTATGAAACTCCCTTAAAAAAAAATTCACGGTCTTTCTTTCCCAAGCTGCAACACTCACAAGTTGTAGAAGGTTCTTTGATGGGAGGTAATCCTCTGACCATCTATTTCTACTACAACAGTCTTAAACCGGAAAAATGCAAGTGTCCAAATTGAAAGTGCCATAATGAGTGATCATTAGAACATGCAACTGTAAAAGAACTAACCTGATCGTTGTAGTTCATAATTAGAGGAAAGAGTCTATTCCTTGTCATCTTCACCTTTGCTATCAGCTGCTTTCTCGGGGGTTTTTCATAAATAACACATTCTTTCCCCCGAAAGATAACTATGTATCCTTTTTGTGTCAATTAACCAACACTTATCAAATTATGTTTGAGACCAGGAACATAATATACCTCTGATATTGTCTTTAGCTCCCCTTGCTTGGTTAGAATGTTGACCACTCCTTTGTCATCTACATCCATAGTCTTGTCCGTCCCCAACTTTACCTTTGTCGTCATAGATTGATCCAAATTTGCAACCAAATTGTTGTTGCCTATCACGTAGTTACTACAACCATTGTCTAATAGCCACACCTTATCAGATGATTCATGCATGTTGTTGCATACTAGGAACATGGAGTTAGTATTCTCTGTACTAACATTGGCTCTCTAGTTTCCTTGATCAACTATATTATTCCTACAATCATGAGCATAGTGACCAAATTTATTGCAATAATAACATTTCACCTTTGATTTGTCAAAACTTTGATTATTTTTGAAGCTTCTACTATTGTTAATTCCACTTTGATATTCATGCTCTTCTCGGCCATCTCTGTGACCACCATAGCTTCTGCCCCATCCTCTGCCTCTTGATCAACCTCTGCCTCGACCTCTAGAAATAGAAACTTGACTTTTGAAAGAAGTTTCTAAAGTGGAATCTTTATTTATGTCTATCCTTGCCTCATGCGATAGAAGTGATCCCATCAACTCATCACCTGTCAGTTTTTCCAAATCCTTGGCTTCTTTTATGGCTGCTACCACAACATCAAACTTGGTAGACAAAGATATAAGGACCTTCTCAATCATTGTTCAATTTTTAATTTCTTCACCATAGTTTTTTAACTGATTTACTACAAACATGACCTAATTTATGAAACAATCGATGTCTTTTGTCTCCTTCATCTGCAGACTTTCAAAATCTCTCCTAGTATTCTGCAATTGAACTATATTGACTTTGGCCATGCCTTGATATCTCGTCGCTAAAGTTTCCCATGCTTCCTTTGCTGAAGACGTGATCATAATCTTCTAGAACACTGCTCGGTCCACTCCCTGCAGGATAACAAGAATTGCTTGTGCATTCTTCCTTTTGACTTTCTTCCATTGTTCCCTCTCTGCATTACTGAGAGCTCATTCTTCTGCTTCAATCTCAAGTTCTGCAAACCCAAACTTGACATGATCCCAGACATCATGTACTTTTAACTGGTTTCCATTTTAATGATCCACACATCATAATTTTTCCTAGTGAAAGAAAGAAGTTGTGGCTGGAAACTCGACATGGCCATTTTGCTTCAAAAAAAATATTCTCTGATAAAACCTTGAAATTTTCTTTTTATGAACTTTGCTAAGCTCCTTTTCTTTTTCAAACCCATATATATATATATATATATATATTCTTTTATAAAAAAATTATTTATATATATATAAAACTTTTACAATAATCCTCTCTTTAAAAAAACAACCTTTAAATTATTACTAAACTCAAAAACTTTTAAAATCCCTTAATGCATTCGTATATATGACTCAACTCAAAAATCGAATGGCCTTTAAAAAATTTTATGGGCTTAATATTATATATTAACTCACCCTTTTAAATCTCCCTCGTATAATCCAAAGTCTCTTTTAAATAGCTTTTAAAAAATGAATCCCATCATATTGACTGTTATATTGCTCATGATTGTCGATCGTTAAGGTAAAACCCGATTGCGCACCCGATGAGTACAAAAAACTGTGGAATAAACTCGATTTTCACAAAATCGTAAGTTTCATGACTGTTGCGTAGTTTTTCAACCAAAAAGGTGCGGACCTGCGCACTTTTTGCACTAAAAATGTGTGGACCTGCCTACTCTTTATGTGTTAAACTATTTTGTAAATTAAAAAAAAAAATTGCTGGCCTTTTTCTCTTGGCCTTCTTCTCTGGCTTTGCTCGCCCATGGATCTTGTGATTTCTCCTTAGCTCTTATACCAATTTGTTGGAAAACCAGAGGATATAGAACACAAAATAACACAAATACTTCACACACGAAACACACATGCGCTGTGACTATTCTATTAATCAAACAAACTTCAATCTTGCTCTGAATACAATGAACTCGATGAAAGGTATTTATCCTGACTCGCTTGACATGTACACACTTACATAACTCGACTTGATCATCACTCACTAAACTGAATCTCTAACTCACTTACCAAAATCATCTATCACACAACTTGACTCGACTTGATCATCACTCACTAAACTGAATCTCTAACTCACTTACCAAAATCATCTATCACACAACTTGACTTACTTAACGCTTACTTAAATGATTGTGTAACCCAAACCTTCAGAGCCTCGACTTGAGGTTGTGTGATAAATTGACACAAATAGGAGGGCTTTGTGGTCTGTCAAAACTTCAAAGATTGCACAATCTCTGAGTGTTTAAGATTAGAGGAGTTACTGAATATTGGAATGTTGATATCTTTGGATTATTTGTACGTTTCTGGATGCATAAAGCTCAAGAGCATTCCAAGGTTGGTGCAGCTCACGAAGCTAACACAACGATATTTTAATGGATACCATGAGATGATGGAGCTATCCGGCTCAAAACATTTAATGTTGTTAAAGTATCTTGATGCTCGTGACTGTTTGAAGCTACGGTGGGAAGAGGGGCTGCTCGAAGAACTGTGCCAACGACAGGTCCAACTGTTTCAACGATGAATGTAATGTTTATTAAAAATGTGTAAATACACATTTCTTTTAACATATAATGTTTAAAGACGTGTTTCTTGTAACACATGGCAAGGAGAGTTTCACAGTTCATGTTTGACTAATACATTATGTAGCAGTATGGTACGCGAAGAACGTATCGTTCAGACCTACGACGTGACTACATTTTAATTCATATGTATTAGTTATGGAGACAAATTCATTTATAAATAACCAGCATAGATCCATCTAAAACATGGATCTAACATGAGCCGAAAGGGATCAAATTCCTTTTGTTGCAAACTTATTTTAGAATACAAAAATTTGTTATTGTTTAAATTTCACTTTTGATTGTTATAGAGATTACATAACACCTGTATTGAAACATTTTATATTAATTCATATTAAATTATTTTATTCTTAACTCACATTGGATATTTGATTCTATCATACATTAAAATATTTTTTTTTAACATTTTTTTCTATATATAGATTTATATAAAGTTGATATCATTTATTAAAATATTTTTTAAAAACATAAGGTTTAGACATCTTACTCACATATTTTTTTTACTTCTAATTACTCTACATGATATTAGGTCATATGGACAACTAATTAAAAATACATAGCATTTTTTTTTTTCATTTTTATTATAGCCGACATTGTTTTTCTATTTAGAGAGTATTTTATTTTTATTTTAGGAGGAATGAACATACTTAATGTAGCCTTCACACTGGGATGTAGAAAAATATAGATGCAGTTTAACCACATATCTACCAAAGGCCTTGAGAGATCCAATATCAAACTTTTTTAAGAAATTACATGTCAATTAATACATTTTACTGCTTCGTAAATTTGTGATTAATATAGTTTTATGTGGTAATTTTTCATTGTTTAAATTGTATAATTTTATATTTTATCATTATTAATATTTTATATTAAAAATTGAATTAGTCACACATTTTCCTCTTATTAAAAAGTAACTACTCTACATTACCTTCAATTAAGTTTTCCTTTCAAGCTAAGGTTTACACACACACACACATATATATACACACTTTCTGTAGAGAGAGAAAATCCATGCTGAAATATATTAGTTAATATGGATATTCAAACACTTTCTTTAAGTTCTATATATATTTCTATTTCTATAAAGTTGTATAAAATTATAATATCAACCCTTAATTGTTGTGTTAATAGATTTTTAATTGTTTAAATTATTTTTATTATTTTTTGAGGACGTGACATACTTACACATCTCCCTTGTACTGGATTCTAGAAAGATCCATCTAAAACATGGATCTAACATGAGTCGAAAGGGATCAAATTCCTTTTGTTGCAAACTTATTTTAGAATACAAAAATTTGTTATTGTTTAAATTTCACTTTTGATTGTTATAGAGATTACATAACACGTATATTGAAACATTTTATATTAATTCATATTAAATTATTTTATTCATAACTCATATTGGATATTTGATTCTATCATACATTAAAATATTTTCATTTAACATTTTTTCTATATATAGATTTATATAAAGTTGATATCACTTATTAAAATATTTTTTAAAAACATAAGGTTTAAACATCTTACACACATATTTTTTTTACTTCTAATTACTCTACATGATATTAGGTCATATGGACAACTAATTAAAAATGCATAGCATATATATATTTTTTTCATTTTTATTATAGCTGACATTGTTTTTCTATTTAGAGAATATTTTATTTTTATTTTACGAGGAATGAACATACTTAATGTAGCCTTCACACTGGGATGTAGAAACAATATAGATGCAGTTTAACCACATATCTACCAAGGGCCTTGAGAGATCCAAAATCAAACTTTTTAAAAAAATTACATGTCAATTAATACATTTTACTGCTTCGTAAATTTGTGATTAATATAGTTTTATGTGGTAATTTTTCATTGTTTAAATTGTATAATTTTATGTTTTATCATTATTAATATTTTATATTAAAAATTGAATTAGTCAGACATTTTCCTCTTATTAAAATGTAACTACTCTACATTACCTTCAATTAATTTTTCCTTTCAAGCTAAGGTTAACACACACACACATATATATACACACTTTCTGTAGAGAGAGAAAATCCATGCTAAAATATATTAGTTAAAATGGATATTCAAACACTTTCTTTAAGTTCTATATATATATATATATATATATATATATATTATTTCTATAAAGTTGTATAAAATTATAATATCAACCCTTAATTGTTGTGTTAATAGATTTTTAATTGTTTAAATTATTTTCATTATTTTTTGAGGACGTGACATACTTACACATCTCCCTTGTACTGGATTCTAGAATGAGCCTTTTGGCTCAATTATAATATCAACACTTAATTGTTGGGTTAATAGATTTTTAATTGTTTAAATTATTTTTATTATTTTTTGAGGGCGTGACATACTTAACATCTCCCTCATATTGGATTGTAGAATGAGCCTTTTGGCTCAATGAGCCTTTTGGCTCAATTATAATATCAACACTTAATTATTGGGTTAATAGATTTTTAATTGTTTAAATTATTTTTCTTATTTTTTGAGGATGTGACATACTTAACATCTCCCTCATATTGGATTGTAGAATGAGCCTTTCGGCTCAACTAGCAATTTCACGATAGGTACAAAGGAGCGTGGATGTGCGAAGTAGAGAAATGTGGAAGGTTGTAATCAATATTATTAGAACAATGAAATACAATTAAAATCTGAGCAATCAATTCAAATATCAGAACAATGAAATATAATCAAAAATTGAGTTTTTATATATCTTCTAAAAAATGTAACATAAATGTTTCATAATAATGACAATCTTTGCAAACACAAGGTATATAGCAAAGGATTTCAATTTCTTTGGGCTTTTTAAAAATGCCATGAAATAAATTTTTGGAAGGAGGGAAAACAAAAATTAATTTGAGAAATTAATGAGGGGGAGGATTTGAGGTTAAAGATTAAAGATTAAGCATTTTAATGAAATACTTCCAAGAATGGCTTAACTTGTATCCATATTCTATATTTTGAAAGTTTAGTGGATGACCTGGGTGGAATGGAAGAGAACAAGGGGGCAAGGGTTTAAGGGTTTTAGCTTGGCCAAATAATATGAGGTGTAAAAATTTGAGGTGAAATTTTGATTTGTGATGTTTAAACTGGTTTTGGTTTTTGACTGTTATATATGGGTTCAACACCCTCTAAAACCCCTAGGGAACTCGAGCTTGTATATTCAATGAATTCTTGTTGGATTTTAGATAAATTAGACCGGAAAAAATCACCAAAAAATCTTTCAAAAAGTCATATTAAAGACAACTCAATTTTGAAAATGATAAGTATTGGTTGTGTTTTTTTTTCAACCTGGGGATCTATCAATTGGGCCAATATAAAAATATCCAGAAAAACATGGAATATAATAAACCCCAAGACCCACCAATGAATCCAAATGATCATTGGGAAATATGTTTTTTTCCAGCTTAAAGAATCTACCAATTTGGGTAGTACAAAAATATACATAAAAGCATGGAATTTTATAAATCCCAAGGCCCACCAATGAATCCAAATAATCATTGAGAAATTTGAATATTTGTTTTAAGGAGTTTGAAACGAACTTATCATGTTTTTTTATATTTTATTGGCTAAAATTTAGAAATATAATCCATGTTCCCTTAAATTAGCATGTTCAAATCTAAATTATAAATAAAATAAAATTCACATTTTAAATTGTCTATAAGTAAATATCATGTTTAATATGTTATAAAATGTTTGAATACAATTTAAATATTAAATTATTATTTGTTTATATATAGATTGAATATAAGCTTTAAAATGTTTGTATTTATTAAAAATGTAAAAAATATTTAAAAAAATATAATTATAAATATTAAAAGATAGTTGTTTTTTTCCAGGATGGTAAAAAAAAATATATAGAGCACTCACAAGAACGAACACGCACACATGTTTTTCTTTTCTCCAATCATATAAGATAAAACATCAATTTTAATATATATATATATATATATATATATATATATATATATATAATCTTAAAATTAATCATCACCGTAATCAATATTTAATAGTTTCAATTTTTTAGATATTCAATCTTTCATCTTTTTTAATACAATTTATAAATAATAAATATAATAAATGGTCAAACTTATTTAATAATGAATACTTTTACACCATTGTTATTTTGTGGTATACGAAAAATATATTTACATTACATATTTATAAAACTAGTAATTGCGTCTTGATGTTGCAAAAAAAACGCGGTAAGAATTGAATTGAAAAAGAATCATGACATAAAAATCCATTATACAAATGCATACTCTTTTTTTTTCCATACAGCAACTAAATCTCAAATCATGAAAAGAGACGCAACTAATACCTCTCTAGAAATTCAAATACATCCCATATAATCAAAAACCCTGCTAGCAAATTACATCCCATATAATCAAAAACCCAGCCAGCAATCAAAGCCCGGCTGAAGAAACAGTTTTAAACACACTGGAGCGAACCGAATAAAAGATCATAACAGAGATATGTTCCAGCAAGGCACCCAGCCTTAACCTCAAAAACTACACGGTACCGAAAATTTGAAACGATAATCTCTACAGACAGTAAAAAAAAAAACACAATTTTGAAATAGCTCCGAGAACCCCGATAAAATTTATCCTGAACAAAGCTGGGCCAAAAAACCAGACTTAGTCAATAACAAATGAACCAAAAAAGTATCAATGAAATACCACAAAACCAGCTGCACCCTCTCCCTCCTCACCCACAAATTCGTACTGCATCGTACCAAACACCCCGGTCAGGGCTTTCTTAGAGAGTCTATCAGCCTGATCATTCTTCTCCCCGAAAATATGCTTAAAATTGATGGAAGAAAAAGAGGGCCTCAGAATGTTGATACGATCCAACCAGGTCATTAGATAGCCAGGGGCCAGATACGATACAAGTGCATACTCTGCCATTAACTTTTCCTCTGTAAGACTGTACGTACCGTTTCACTCGGCGAGCCTTATTTCAGCTGCTATCCGCCCATTAATGCGCCCAGGGGTGGAATGGGCGTCCTCAAATTAAAACCATAGATCATCTGACCATGGCCATTCCACCCCTGGACGCATTAATGGGCGGATAGCCGCTGAAATAAGGCTCGCCGTTTCACAAGCCAGAATTGCACGATTTGTATTAAAATTCTTAAAAAGCCAAAAGGCAAAAATATTTACAAACCATGCCGTAATTGAAGGGTCACCCACAGTCTCCCATAACGACTGATAGCCACCCGATGTGAATGGCGGCATCGACTCCGTGGATGGTTGGATTGGGCAGGTGGCAAAGGATTGAGCTTCGTAGAAAGCAAAAAAAAATTGAACATTATATCAATTGGTAATATTTATTGGTTTATACAGTTTTGTTATATGTAAATGTTTTAATAATATAAATTAATAAAAATATATGAATTAGTTTTGAAATTTGAAACCGTCGTGGGAAGAATAAACGGGTGAGTCGTGCATTTCGATGTTGTGGTTGATGTCGGAGTTGTTGTTCATTTTCTTCGTATCTACAACCCGGGATGGGAAATGAACCCGCCCGTAGAACTCTATTCATTTGATGCGGACAGAAGACGAAACCCGCACCATATTTTAGTAATCGTCTACAAATTGTCAAAGTGGCAGAGCATCTTGACAGGGAGAACCACTATCTCAAAGGATAATAACTAGATAAATTTTCACAAAAAAAATACAATTTAGCCATAAATTATATAAGTAAATTTATCAAAACATAAAATAAAATGTGGTCTTGGAGTATGTACAAATTGTTGCTATTTCTTTAAGAGCTCATTTTCTTTAGATATAAAAAATAAATAGATTAATCTCTAAGACTCATTTCAAGTTTAGGGATTTTTCTTGAATAAAATAATGAATTAGACTCATTCACACATAGCAATCAATAATAATTGTCTTCACTACTTATTTAACAAACAAATTATAATATATTTTCTCAAAATAATAATTAAAATAAAAATAAAATAATTTAATTGACTTATTATTAAAAATAAAATAATTTAATTAACTGGAAAATTATTATATTATTATATTTTACTAAAAATTAAATTATATGAATATTTCTATATTATTTAATCGGAAATTTTATTTCACTGAAAAATAAATCATATAAAAATTTACTAGATTTATGCCTAATTAGAAAAATCCTTTTCCGCTGAGTGAGAAAATTTTCCATTATACATATTGATAAGGAAAACAACCACCGACCAACTGGTTAAAATTTTGCAGATCCAGTCCACCAATACCACAATTGTGCCATTTCACTCGGACAATCAACTTCTTCGAATGTATACATCAAATATTTAGAGGTTCTGTACCACAAAGTCCCAATCCATGAAGAAATTCCAAAGGCTGTGCTTGAGCCACGACTGTGTTGTTATAGAAATTTTCTGGACATATTTTCCACATGAAGATGGAGATAAGCACGAGCGTTCTGCAACAGTTGTTTTTTCTCTCTCGAAGCTTAGTCTACAACTCTCCTTTGTTTTCTCCTTCGAACATAAGAAGAAATTGAGGGAACCTAGGTCCTTAATTTTATCAGTTGGATTTAAACTTGCAATCAAAGTCCAATTAATACAAAGTTAAAAGAGGCTAGTTCAGTCAAAGGGTAACCTAAATTAGTTGAACCATCAATTGATCACAGGTTTAAATGTAGTAAAATTCGGAATATTAGGAAATACAATGGATCAAAGTTTAAAGTTCTTGAAAATATTTTGTATCACAGGTTTATATGCAGTTAAATTCCGAATATTAGAAAAACATTGTGGATCAAAGTTTAAAATTCTTGAAAATATTTTGTATCACAGGTTTAAATGCAATTAAATTTCAAATATTAGAAAATACAAGAGATCAAATTTTAAATTTCTTGAAAATATCTTGTATCATAGGTTTAAATACAATTAAATTCCGAACATCAGAAAATATAGGGAATCAAAATTTATAGTTCTTGAAAATATATTGTAAAAAAATGTAATACAGTTTTACAAAACAAAACAAAATCAAGTACTAACAGATCAAAGTACTTACAGTAGATGATGAACTGTGAGTAATGTAGGCGAAAGGATGTTGGATCACTGCTGAGAAGTGGCTTACGCCCTCCCTTGGCCTAAAGAAACGAGCTACATTAATCCCATCTGTTAGCCACCTATAAATTTTTGACAAGCAAACAGGTGGCTAAATTTTTTTTTTTCTGAGCCTTCAAGAGATAAATTTCCTCTGAAAATCTCTCATTCTTGAAGCCTATGTGTGTCCTTTGCCTTTGAAAAGATCTTCACTGCTGTTTTCATCAAAAAATCCCATTGTTTGTTAAGAAATTATGCTCAAGAAAGCCTCCATTTGCTCCCTTGTATCCCTGCAAATTCCCCATTTTAAACCCCTTTCTTCCCTTCTCAAATTTCCATAAAAACCCTCAAAATCCCTTCCTAAGTCATCTAAATCACCCAATTCCCCTTTAAAAAACCATGTAAATTCTTTCATTTGATTCTAAAACCCCTCTTTCCCCCTACCGGAACCACTGTTTAGCCTTAAAAAACGTTTTTTTTAGGCCTAAAATCCACTTTCTATCATGTCACAATAGCAAATCCGTCAAAACATGTCACATATAGCGACTTGATATAAAACCCAGTAACGGTCCACATGGAGATTATCGACAATCTGAGAAAGCATCCAAATATGCCCAAGGCATCTATAAGAAAGTGAAATAGCAGTATGTAGAATAGTAAAGCAACAGATAGAGTACGTACCGACGTCCATTGTTCCAAATTCAAATTAAAGTACCCAAAATCCTTGAACAGAGAAAAACGCTAATCATGTGAGGAGTGTGATATGTCCAAAATATAAAAAGACCATCAGATCATATCAATAAACCAACAACATAGACAAGCATCGCTAGTTTCGAAGGCAGAATGATAAACATTAATCATTTTTTTCAGAAGAGAAAAAACACTATTTTGAATATATTATATGAAGTAAAACAGTCCATGAAGTCATTACATTTTCACATCTGAAGATTGGAACCCAAATATCCATCTAGAAAAGTGGAAGTCCCACCCCAGACAATGATAGAAAAATACCCCATGTCACATACGGGGACATGATATAAAATCCAGTAACGGTCCACATGGAGATTATCGACAATCTGAGAAAGCATTCAAATATGCCCGAGGCATCTATAAGAAAGTGAAATAGTAGTATGTAGAACAGTAAAGCAACAGATAGAGTACTGACGTCCATTGTTCTAAATACAAATTAAATTACCCAAAATCCTTGAACAGATCAAGAAAAACGCTAATCATGTGAGAATTCTAAGTAAAGTTAATCTATTAACATTGCGAATAAAATTACACCGAAGTCAAAAACATTGCCTGGCCATACTCATGGCAAATTTGTCATCAAAAGATCAAAAAATTAAGAAGACTGCCCTCATACGGGGAAACCAGTCTTGAACGTTTAATTTACAGAATTCAAAAATATTACAAAGGTCCAGCACAATAAAATAAACTAAAAGCAGCCCAATTAAGTGGGCCTGCTAAGCAAGAAAAACAAATTAACCAAAATACTCCTCCAGTGGTTCCTCCACGATTCGGCACCATCCTTCGGAAGGTCCAGGATCACTAGGTGCTACCTCCACATGCATGCCACGGCTCCCCTCCTCACGGGAAGGCAGAGATCTTGGCGGCTTTCAACCCGGGCCAGCCCGGCCAGGTGCATTCTTCCTCAGTTTAGGCCTCCTCGCGAAGACCACGGTGGCTAAAGCAGTGATTCTTGGGTGGTTGAGAGAGCAATTAAAGGAAAATTGCGCAGTGCGCGTCGTGGGAGAAGGTGAACTAACGGTGGGGAAGCCAGGAGCAGAGGAATCCATACGGTGGCCAGATGCTACAAGCCGACCCCGCCCACTCCTAGTATTTGGATATCGACCTAAGTAATAATCACTGGACTGGCCGGAAGTCGACTCTGTTGAGGGGCTGGAGGGAGCGCGCCGGGGTTGACGTCTAGTGCTCCCCACAAATAGCATCCTATAACAGCATGAGCATGGAATGCAATCTCAGTATGATGCCTGAGAGAGAGCCTGACAGTGCCGATTAACGAGAGGAAGGCGGTGACGAGCGAAATGAAAATATGCGGCCGCGTCTGGCGAAGTTTAATTTGGCCACTTCTCCTTATCATCGCAGTTACCAGACAGTGTAATCCAGCAACCGGCTTGTCTGAAAAACCATGGCTAAGCGCCATTTTTTATGTCGACCCGTCTGCAATGCAATCAAAGGACGGCCGTCATAATGAATCTCTGATCATTAATAATGAGAGCCGAAGGCCGGATCAAATTGGAGCGTGCGGAATCGCTCAGAGGAGTGGAGGTCCGATCTTGAACAGTGTTAAAATTAATTAATGTAGATTTGATGTGAAAACTTAATTGAACAGCGTTAAATGTTAATGCGAATGATATGAAATCGCCATATCCATGTCCCATCACCTTAAACGCCGCCAGATACACCTTGGATAAACGAAGCGGGGAACGGATTTTATTGAGACCACATTAAGCCCGAGATTGGGCGGATCTTTGTTTAGGCGGCTCTTGTACGGTAAATCCGGACGCGTAAATATTAGGCGAATTTGATAAAGAAATTCGCACATCTAAAATGGCCGGCGATCAATGACGGTTATTTTGGGCAACGAATTTGGTTGAATTATGGTTTATCGCCGTTTAGTCGGCAGACTCGACAGAACAATTTTGTTTGATCCCATCTTATAAAATTTGTGTTGGTTTTCTTTGATAATACATATTTATAATAAATCATAGAATACCACACTAAACATGGAAAAGTTATATAAATAATTGTGAGAACAATCATTTTTATGTAAAAATATCAAAGGCGAGGTCTGTGTAGAGAACCGGGGTCGTGAAAACTGTTCAAATATAAAAATCTCGCTTAATAAAAGAGACAAAATTGTTTTGCTTTTGGAACCTGACCCAAGGATTGGACATGAGTTAACAAACAAAAGGATAGCGGAACCAGACTTGCACCCGTGGTCAAGCCCTGTACCAAAACCACAAGCGGAATCACAAAAGCGGGTTGCCCATATCGCACCGCTTTTGCGGAGTAGGCGGTATTTCCTATTCGTGAGCGATTCCATAGGGAATGCAACACGTGGCGAAGTGACCCCCGGAAAACCACCGTTTAACCCGCGCCATCGCACGTTAAAGCCCGACGTTGGAAGCCGAGCGAAATTTCCAAGAGTCGTTGATTTGGAGAAGGGCCATCGGACGATGGTCGCACGTTGAACTTGCCCGGAGGTTAACTAAGGTGTGCGGAGGATAGCCAGGTACGATACGAGTGTTTGATTGGTTATTGATATATATAGGTGGGGGCGGAGTATAATGAAATTGTTTAATTAAATAATTGGCGGATAATTAGCATAAGTCTGGAGCGTGATTTTTGTAAGGCTGGGTGGTGAAATATAGAGCCGAAAGTTCATTACAAGTTATTTATTTAAAAAGAAACGTGGAGTATAAATACAAAGTGTTGAAAGTTAAACATTGGTTATAAGGATTGGAGATAATATAAAGTGGGGAATATAAATTAAAGTCCATCCATTGTGGATAGTATTTATTTATCAAATTCTACGAATTTGATAAATAAACCCGAAGAAAGAAGAAGTCAATTAAGACTCAGGCTGGAGGAAAAGAACGGGATACACCAAGGGAAAATGCTGACAGAGCGATTGTAGACACACCAGCTCTCCTTGGGGGTCCAATTTCAGTTTTTTTGCGTCACACGATGATCTCTCTTCTCTGGCATTTACTTGTATAGAAGATCACTATTCTAGGAATAAGGAGTTATTTTCTCCAAAAATAACCCTAGCCAAACATTGACAATGCATCAAGGATATCTTTCTATGCTTCATAAGCACATTTGTTCTACTTCTAAATCATGTCTTGGAAGTGGTTGTTGTGCTGGAAATTATTCACCAGTTGGTTTCATACGAAAGTCTTTTTCACATTTTCAGCATCCAATACATGAAAAAGATAATGGTTTAAAACAACCTAAATATTTGAAATTTTGCAAGAATTGTCTGGCACACTTTGAATATGAATTTTGAATTCAAGTGCATGATGCTGTATAGGATCAAGTGTCATTTTGAATATCAAATGTTTCACAAAAAACTTCTCAACATGCTACCCTGCAGTAAGGATTAAATGACAATATTGCATCGACTATTTCCATAATAAAAGTGCACCTCGGCCATAAGACTAAACAACTACAAATGTTGTAGATCTAACAAGACCACACAATCAAATGTATTCCACAAGGCCAATACTGTATGAAAAATGAAAAGAGTTTGCAACCAAAAATACCTTAGGCAACTAATTCAATTAGATACACCAAACCATCAGCAAAAAGGAAAACCAGCCTACTCAAAAGGCAAGCGTTTACCTCCTTTGACAAAATTTTGAGTTCCGAAACAGGGGCCTTTATTGTCTTGTCAATGCCCCTAGTAATTTGAATGGGGTTTGCACCTGCTGCAACAACCTAAACAAAAAGGTTTCATTTCAAATTATTTTCCACAAATTTAAGATACAACCATTGTCGGTTTTGTATTTCCTAACAAGCTCATAAATTTTGACAAAAGAACCAAAATTTTTTAATACCTGATAGCAATTTTTTCACTCAAAAACTATCTTAGACTCAATAAGCCCAACCCAAAACTAAAAACCAAACACCATAAGACCCTACAAAAATGAATAGATGATCTTAATCCAGTACTATCGACAAAAAGTTACCTTTACACCCTCACTTATTAAACCCTGTGCTGTTGAATTTTAACTTCAACTGCTGCAGCAGAAGGACGGATGCAGCAGCAACATTTTTTTTGGGAGGTTGCTTGCATGCCATCCAGAAATTTAATTCAGCATTTAAAATTCCTGCAAGTTTTTTTTGTAGACGGCCACAGCCATATTTCTGTACAGGATTGTATTTAAACACAACAGCCAGCATTAACGCAATTCACCAACCAGAAATTAAACAAACAGAAATTTACCCGACAGTTTTGTAAATTCAAAAGGACACGTGGAGCATTAATATTGGATCGCATGAAATTGAAGGGAATCTGAAAACCTGAAAACCGGACCCGAATTTTTTATAGGGCACATTGGATTGAGAATTCGAGTTAAAATTAGGCAGACGTCAGCATCCCATTTTGGAACGCGAATTTGGATTGAAATTCAATCTATTCAGACTTTTGAAGTCCGACGGAAAGGGTTATTTAATGTTTTGATAGTTTAATATATACATATGCTTTAAACATATGTTATATATATATATATCATATGCGAAATGAAAGGTGGGCCATAGAATTTAGTTTTAATTTTATTTTTTTTAAAAGAGGGTTTATTATAATATGTTTTATATGTTACGGCATATAAAAATAAAAAAGTCGAAAAAGCTTGGTAGTTTTTTTTATAGACAGTACGTAAATTTTTTATTACACAGCAGTGTGTAAAAAGTGAAAGACTGAGTGTAACTTTTTAAGTGTGTATGCACAGCAGTGCGAAAGGGAAAAACACAGCAGAGTGTTTTAGAGACGGAGTATGTTTGTTTTGAACAGACAGTGAGTTGGTTTTATGCACTGCGTTTTGTAGCAGTCATAATTTTGTAATCCCTCTCAGTGAGGAATAAGTGTAATAGTTTTTTTTTGAGTTATTGAAGGGAATAGAAGTTTGTTTTCAAAGTATTGAAACTTTGTCTCCTGTCAAAGAAATTTTTATTTTCTCTGTGTTAGAGGAAGGGATATTTATTCTCCATTCATTGTTCTGGAATTTTTCAATATTCCAACATGTGCAAGAACAACAGATGTTGTGGTTCCATCCCAGCTAAATCATTTGTCTTTGCCGCAGCTTGCCTTACCAACTTGGCCCCAATATTTTCAACTGGGTCCTCTAATTCAACCAATAAAAAGGCCAAAACCATAGCATTGAGATACATTTCATTACACTGTCAATAAAAATAAAATTTGACTTAGCCATAACCCTTTCCTTTTATTGATGTGAAAAGCTTTATGCATTACTCTAATGTGGCTAGTCCATAGGCCAAGTAGACCACTGGGTAACAAATATGTTTCCTTTCACCTTTGAGTTTTCAAATTATGCCTACCAAATCTAAGACATTTAAGAGGGGGAACTAATACAACGTTAAAAAGAAAACCAGAGCACACATCTACAAATTACCTCCTTAGCTATTGTCACACCATCATTAACTATTTTCGGAGAACCGTGCTTGCTCTCCAAGACAACATTTTTCCCTTTGCCTCAAGGGTGACTCCAACAAGATCAGCAAGTTTGTTCACACCGCCTGCAAGACAAATTGACAATGCTTTCAGTAAGTGTGCAATTGAATTCCAGACCATATGCCAAAACAAACCTCCATGAAAAATTAAAATAACACATTAAAATCGAATATAAGTGGACAAGGAAAGATCCACCGCAGTGAAGTTTCACGTGCAGGTGACCTTCCTTTAAACATAATTTTTTCTCTGACCTGCAATTTTTTTGTCACTGAGCCATCCTTATTGAAGTACAACTCCTTTTCCATAGCTCTTGTATTAACTACCTTCTCTCTGTCACGTAATCTCAGAGTCCCTCTTCTGCTTGAGCGATTAAAGGAAATGGGTGAAAAAACTGAAAGAGAAGACAATTGTCTGCCATAATTATCGAACATTGCACCCAACTTCTTCCCCTTTCCATTGTTACCCAATGAGGTAGATGTGGCAATTGTTGTCATACTGCCCAAAGCAGAGGCCATCTTCTCTTATCCTGAATATAGAATTACAAGATCTTCATATTATTATGAACCTTAAAAAACATGACTCCCATTGCTAAAAACCACTTTTAAGTTGTAATAGGCAAACTAAACAACTATCGCAACTTTTGGCAACTTCTGGAGCATTAAGAGAGAAACAACCAAAGAGAAATACAACCACAATACTCATTTTAATGAGACCGGACTATATATTTTCATTAAGATAATAGAAAGAAATCACGACTATATTAAGGCCAGCACAAAACAATCTTTAACCAGTGTCTCTCGCGGCCTTCAGGTTGCCATGCTAGAGGTTGCATATTTTTAATTTAAATTCTTGACCTCTTGTTTGGTCAATTTAGTGTGTCTTAAATTGCTAACATAAATTATCAACCAGGGATTCGTAAGCTGACGAAGTGTGGTGCACTATATGTGCAAGATAACCTATCTCTTACTTTTTGTCGTTTTTGGATTTTTATGAAATTCTAAAAGACAAGTATGGTTATGGATATTCAAGGCAATGATTTCCTTTATAATGATTTACCAACTTGAAACTGAAAAAGGAATTTGAAACATACAATGACAAAACTTGAAAGGAAATGAAAATGTGCTACTAAAATGAAAAAGGTGTTGCTAATCTAATAAATCAAAACAGTGAACTAGTGAGCATGAAACCAAACTATTCTTGCTGCTGTCTAAACACAAAAGAAACTATGCTGAAAGAAATCCAAAAGTTGCAATCAAGTAAATCTAAATCAAATTACATCAACTTGTCTTCTGATCCCTCATCATTAGTCCAGCTATGATTTTCGGAAGTAACCATAAACAACTTGAGTAACTGATATCTAACTTGCAGAAAGTAAACTAATATCAAACCACACATTCATAATTCAATCCCTCACCATCAGTCCAGCTGTGGCTTTCGGAGGTAACTAAAGATGTCATGCACAATTTGATATTTCTAACTTGCAGAAAGGAAACTAATATCAAACTACACATCCATAATTCAATCCCTCACCATCAGTCCAGCATTGGCTTTCGGAGGCAACTGAAGATGTTATGAGCAATTTAATATATCTAACTTGCAGAAAGGAAACTAATATCAAACTACACATTTCATAATACAATCCCTCACCATCAGTCCAGCTGTGGCTTTCGGAGGTAACTGAAAATGACATGAGCAATTTAATATATCTAAATCTAACTATTGAAGCAAATGTGCAAGACTGAAATAAACAAAGCAGTACTGGAATTAAACAAAAACTAAGAAAAATAAATTAGCAGCAGAACAATATTGATTCCATGTCATTAGTCAAAAGATATGCAAATGCCCGGGCTGCCATGTAAAATTATGCTAAAAGCTATGATTTCAAAAAGCAATCTAAGTAAAGAAATATGACAAAACAGAATTGAAAGCAACTTATCTAGAAAACATGTAAAAGCCTCCTTGGATAGCAGGGGCCCTCTACTACCAATTTGGTGAAGTCCTTCAGCTCCTTAAAGTTGTAATCAAAACAACATCAAAGAACTGAATTTCTCTATTAAAAAGAACTCAGAAATCTACATCCCATTCCATCTTGAACTTTGTTACAAATCTATTTCCTCATTACTTTCTCATTACTTATGATAGGAAAAAGCTTCTCCTATTTATACAAAATATGAGGAGTCATCTCATTAATGGGAGTCCATGAATCTCTCCCTCCATCTCTAGAGTTACAATCAAAATAGGAAATGATAAGACACATGTCTTTCTAGAGTTTCAACACAACTTGAGGAATGAGACACATATCCTCTTAGAGTTTCAATACAACAAGGAAGTGAGACACATATCCTCTTAGAGTTTCAATACAACAAGGAAGTGAGACACATATCCTCTTGATCCCATAATCTTCTCCAACCAAATTCGGGTGGCTTTAGAGTGCCACATAAGGGTCTTAGAAGTCTCCTTTTGACCTACACATGTCACAAAACTCATAACACATATATAGATATATGAAACTATGTTAATTTTCTAGTTTCTAATCATAAATTCACTTAAAATACATAAAATAAATAACTTTGGAAAACAAGGATCCTAACCCATATATTTATGAAAATGGTTACTTGATGTAGGGTTTTAGGTCAAATGGTTATGAAATAAGAGCTAAATGGTTATGACATAATGGAAATATGTATGAATATGGAGAAGACTTTTGAGACTCAACACCTCTCGTGCCCATCTATGAATGCATCCAATGGGATATCTACATCAAATGTTCCTTTATATCCCCAAAAACAAATTCCCTACTACAAGAGCACCAGTATTGATGGATCACCCCACACCATCCCACCCACTAGAAACGGTGAAAAAGGAAACCCGAGAAAACTTTTGAAATATCTCAAGATGACTATATGGGTGGTTCTTATGAATCAACCAACCATTTAGAACATGCTCATCAATCCAAACCATGAGTATTATGTGACAATATTCAAGCAGGCACTGAATCGGATTTCTGAAGCTATGTTAGAGAAACCTTAAACTCTCACTGAAAATAGGTGAAATGTGGCACCACTCAGAGATTGACATGTGCCAATTGGTACAAGTGGTAGACAATTGGCATGCTCAAACAACGAGGTGATGCGGGAATGACATGAGGGAGAAAATATCAGAAAAGCCCCAAATCTGGAGAACTAAAGCTCATCACCAACCTGAGATTGACAACTTTACATGATGTAACCTATGAAATCGTAAATGGAGAAATCATAGTAACAATAAAGTAACCTATGTAACAATAAGTCGGATTCATCCTGGGAGTGGTAATGGGAGAAATCATAGTGAACAACAGGAAACATGCAGAGTTGCTTACAATCAAATAGATGAAAAAACACATACAGAAAACCTAGATAATAATCATGAACAAGCTTAATATTGAATTATGAACTGTAAAGGAACTTACAAAATGTGACATTACGAACCTGGTCAAGCACACAAGCAAAAATATCCTGGACATGACCATGGTTGACAAGTTGTATTGCTCATGATGCAAGAGGATTTGTACCTGCACTGCCAAGTCAATCAAAATCCATCATTATCTATACAATAAATACAAGTAATTGATGTAGTATTTTTTACTCTAAGATGTATTCTTATGATAATGTTAGAACATATGTTGAAAATGTCAAAACATACCTGAATAAGCTCCTCTTCGTTTCAAGAACAATTTATTGGAGTCGCATGAACTTGGAACAAGCCTCCCACGATCTGAAAGAGTAGCAACTAAGTCAACAGTGACTTTGTTGTTGCTACACTGGATCGAGGGTGGTTTGCTCCAAGATTAAATCGCTCCAATAAATTATTCTCTACTAAACAGGGCCAACCACGTGAAGGTGGAAGCTCTTATGGCCCCTCCCCCGCCCCCCCCTCACATCACTCTCAATTCCCCAATACCCAATCTATATTTCATTTTTTACTTTCATGAGCATAAAAAAAAATATTCAATAACTAATAAAAAAACAATTCAACAAAAAGTACGCAAGGAAACATTGCAATTAATACTTGACATAAAAATAGTATGATAAATGAGTTTTTTATATAACGCAAAAAACGTTCCAAGTATGGTAACGTTTGTCTTATAATAATACAATATTTTACATTGTTAAATTTTCTTTTTCTTCTTCCTATTTTTAAAGCTCCTAATTACATCATCAATATCATCGTGCTCTGCTCCTATTTCTTGCCTTTCAACCCACACTGCTGACCTAGTTGCATATTCATGATGTCTGGGCTCATCCAGTGACGGGGCATCGCCTACAAAAACAGATAATATTAAATTTTAATTGTCAGTTTTTAAATATCATTGAACTAGTTCGGTAATATTAATAAAAAAAATTGCAATGAGATTATTTACCTGGTGCACCAATTGTCGCCGCTGACCTAGTTGCATTGTCACGATGTCTGGTCTCATCCAGTGACGGGGCATCACCTCCAAAAACAGATAATATTAAATTTTAATTATCAGTTTTTAAATATCATTGAACTAGTTCGGTAGTATTAATAAAAAAAATTGCAATGAGATTATTTACCTGGTGCACCAGTTGTCGCCGTTGGGACTGTTGCCCTGTCTTCCTCTCTGGTGGTAAGATCCTCAAGGGAAACATTCTCTGTCATATAAACAAAAAACGTTATAAGGACAACCATCGAGGTATAATTAGAAAAAATTATAAGTGGAAATTAATTACCGTCACGGCCCTCACTGATAGCAGCATTGTCGGCCTGGTCCCCACTACAATGATCAGGTTGCACGAGAGGATCATCTACGTCTGGCTCTAAAACTGGGTTATTTACCTCGTCGGTAGTGTTGCTCCCCTGATTTAAACAAAGTTGTTAGACATTAAATTTATGGACGAAAACAAAAATATTGAAAGGTTAATGTTTTACCTTATCGGGCATTGTAGATCTTGGGACCTGCCCCAAGCTTCTGCGACGTTCAACTACAGCTTGATAGCCAAAACGGAAAGCGATATTTTTATCTTCCTCTGTAGTTATTGTTCCGAAGTCATCACCCTACATTATATATGATTGTGTATTTTTAATCATATCTGATAGGATTACAAAAACGTTGGAAGGCGATACAATTAATTATAATATGTTTAGCTACTTAATTACAATTCTTGCAGCTAATTTCAAGTAGCCACCCTGGCCTAGCTTGTGATGGCCCTTTTTCTCAATCCTAGCTTTGGTTGCCTTTGAGGTGTCAGGAAACCTAGCATCAAAATATTGAAGTCAAATATGATGTAGCACACTTTTATTTTAGACATAAAGAAAATTAAAGCTATTGAATTAAAGTTGTAATTTACCTTGCGGGTCCAGTTGGCATTTTTCCTTCTTTCTTTGCCCTTTTCTCTTTCCATCATGGATGAGTGCTCTCCACTCACTCTCTGAAACTGCGAGAGGACGCTCATATCTAGGGTTAAATTGCAATTGCGTCCTATAGGTGTCCCTGGTATATTTAAAATATTTGCCGGCTACCTGAGCCACCGCTTTTCTGTCAAATGTGCCGACCCCAAAAAGGGCTTCTAGATAATCTAGAAGTTCTTTTTTCAGGTTGGAATTCTGGGAATTCCACCCTGTACGTATGGTTGGGCCAAAATTACCAACGCATGGCTCTCCAGAATCCTGTAGAACTCATTGTTTCCTACACAGAATAAAACCAAAAGAAAAAGAAGATATTATCATTAATTTAAAAATAAAAATCATGATAAATATGTTTTAGATAAAGTACATGAAATAGTTAAAATATTAAAATTTACCCGGGAGTTGTACATGCTTTATAGGGACACCCTCATCGTTCACCAACAACGTGCCATTAATGGTCCCTGTGGAGCTGACACGTGTAGCTCCAGGAAACGCAATAATGTAGTTGGCCATATCGGCCTCATCATTGCCAACACGTTCAGCGGTTGGCTGGGTGTCTGCTTGGGCAGGGTGTGTTTCTTGGCTAGCACCTAAAGGAGTAGAAGGTGTACGAGAGGGTTGTTGGGCAATCTCTTGCCCTTGTGTCCCACTACCACCAACACCGGGTTCAGCAAATGCCAGAAGACGCTACATACAAAAGAACTTTTTGTTAGTTTAGTCAATGTAAAAATTAAAAATCAAACTATCACGATTCATCTCATGCAGAACAAAAAAAGTATCCTTTTGACTTTTTATTATTACCTGATATCTATTTAGCTGCCTCATAAGATGTTGTATCCTCTCTTCTGTTTTAGGTGTTTGAGGCGCGTCTATCAAAGCATTAAATTCTGACCTTGCATCTCGTGCCTTTTTTTGCAACAAGAACACTGGAGATAGGGATGAAGAAAGCTCTTCCTCAAAGAGGGAATCATCAGGCGTACCATGGCTAGGTGTCTGCATATTTGAACAAAATTAATATTATTTCAATTATGTAAATAACTAAAATACCTAAAGATATAGCAATGCTAGCACTTTACATGTTCTTCCGCTGGCCTCTTTCCACGATCATCCCGTCTCGGGGTTGTTCCTGCACTGCTCTGATCAGTCTGCCACATTGCAATAAAATTATAAATGTAAAAACTTGAAAACAATATCTAACTTGAAAACACAAAATGAAAACTGAAATAATTTCCAATAAGACACCGGAAGACAGAGTTAGAGTTTCAAATATGCCTTGCATTGAATTCAGTCCTGGAAACATGTCATTGCACATTAAGGCACCCAAACATTCAATCCACGAATGATATATTTAAGTAGGCTTCTCATATTCTGGGAAAACACCATACCTATAATGCATTCACTTGCATGTATAAAGGGAAAGGAAAACATGTTTTCATACAACGGTGACAAAGGCATCTTGGGGAAAGGTATCTTCACTTTTTATTTATGTTGTTCACCCACACCACTCTCGTGTTATCACTAATCCTGTTTTGTCATTTTTGGATTCAAATTAAGTTAAGGCCTTAAGTATTTTTTGACCTTTCGGTGTAGTTTTTATAAGTGGCGTGTATGGATTTTCCATTAATTCTGCACTTTTTCTCTTCATGCGCATGTTTCCCTGGAAATCAAATGCATGATTTAGTCCCATACATTTAAAAAGTTGTTGGATCAACTCCATAGGAAATATCATGTTTCCTATTCAATCAAAATTTATCTCAGTTAGGGTAGGTAGGAAGGTTTTCCCTTTGTATTAATAGGGCACGTCTAGCTTGCATTTTTATTATATCTTTCAAATTTAGTGTCGTTTCAATTAGGACATGATTTTTTGCAACTTTCAAGGTGAGAATGAACAAAGACAAATTTTTGTGATGGATGAATGTATATGACTCCATGGCTAGAGGAAAAGGCACTAATCTACTTCTTCAAATATCTATAGTTCTCATTCACCTCATACGAAGATGGTCCCTGATTTTGAGCCAAATGTTGCGGCAAAAAGTTCCCCCCCTCCATAATTTGATAGTCAATGGAAATTTCTTAAATTGATGATGGGGCAAGATTATGGAACATTGGCACATACATATGTAATGGAATTCCAAGATCATGATATATGTTTGCATATGTTTATGGCAATGTTCCACCAAGTCCCATGGAGGTGGGAGCGAGGGGACGAGGGAGCGCGGGAGCGGCCTATGCAAAAGCTCCCTACCAATTTTCAGGAAACGTGGGGGGACGTCGGGGTCATAAAAATTATAAAATTTAATATTTAAAATGTAACTATATTTTTGCAAGGAATGTATATACAGTCATCATACACTTTCATCATGAAATATAAATCATAAATGATAAAATTACAAATCGATGAATGATGAATCATATAATTGAAACAAATTTAAAAGTTAAAAGTTAAAACATACATCATACAATCATGCATGTAAGTTTGTAAGTTTGTAA
The DNA here is from genome assembly GCA_034641835.2 of Pinus albicaulis. Classification (NCBI taxonomy): domain Eukaryota; kingdom Viridiplantae; phylum Streptophyta; class Pinopsida; order Pinales; family Pinaceae; genus Pinus; species Pinus albicaulis. The sequence goes on from CM076570.1 coordinate 988,777,683, forward strand.
GTTTGTAATCATTAATGTAACTACAAACAATGTACAATGAAAATAAATTTTAAGATATCATATGACATATTATATCAAGATTCAAAATAGAGTTTAAACTGAAGTTTACAACTCAAGTCTGAAACATAAAACTTAAACGCAAATAAGTTATGTCTGAAACATAAAACATAAAACATAACATATGAATATCAAATGATATCATCATATTGATAAATGAGCATAAATTCTCAAGTTAATGCCCCACTAGTCTCTGCATCCAACTTCTGCACGAATATATCAAGATCAACCATGTCACCATCTGAATCAGAATCACTTGGATTCTCAAATATGCTAAGTGGCACATCAAATTTTAACACGAAACCATAAACTAAAAGGGGCGGTGAGGGGACATGAGGGGGCGTGAGGGAAACATCCCCTAGAAGTCCCCAAGACCCCGGAGCGCGAGGGGATGAGGAATCTAGACCCCTAGGTATGGGGGCGAGACCCCGTGTAACACTGGTTTATGGAGGTGGTGGAGCAAAAAAGAGCTCAAATAGAGCTGAAATTTTTCACATAAAAAGGACTATGGGCTTGACTAATGGTTCCATTTAAAAAATGATATCTAGACAGAGAATAAGTGTAGCATGCAAACATGCATTGAAAATCCATCTGAGTTTGCATTGTATTACTTATGATGGATTCAAATTTGGGTTTCAAAATGCCCGGTTATGGCATGATTTTGTCGAGAAACCCTTAGTTGGATTCTCATGTTGGTTTAATTTATATTTTAAGTTTGTTTTGCAATCTTTGGGTGATAGTAACTCATGAACTAGGTTACCGATGTGTAACAATCATATTTCAAGAATAAAGTTGTGATTTTTTTATATTATTATTATTATCTATTAGCTACGAGTATTGACACCTAATGCCTGGAATTTTGACATCTTGATAGCATGGATAATTTCGAAAATGTTTCTAGTAATGTTAACATAATAACTATCATTACATGTCTTCACTTTTGTCACCATAATAGACCTGTGATATGGACTCATCACACAACTTCATATACTATGTCCCAACAAGTTCAAACTGGTTGAACCTACCTCATAGTGTGGTTATTAAGGACAAGTTGCTTGATATATAACTCGATAGCATAGACCACGTTGCAGTTCTAAAAAGAATCCTCAAGTGTCAAAAAAACTTCACAATATGTTCTACTATAAAGCCTTTTTGGATAGTTGAAATGTATTGGGTGATGAAGATAATAGAGGGTATTGAATCTTGACTCTTGACATCTACAGAGAACCCTACAGCCTAACACAATCCAATGGAATTGACCAAAAAAACCCAAATAGAGTCAACCCTACTATAGGAGGAAGGGCCTGCAGTAAGAACTTACCATTTTGCAAGAGCTAAGGGCGAATGATGTTCTGCAAGAGCTGAGGGCGAACGCTGAGGGCGAATGCTGAGGGAAAATTCTGTTCTGCAAGAGCTAAGCGCGAATGCTGAGGGCAAATGCTGTTCTGCAAGAGCAGAGGGCGAATGCGCGCGTGATATCAATTGTTAATGTAGCTATTGCGACAAATATGAAACAATAAAATCATTTTTATGTAGCGCGCATATAAGTTTCGAATTTTTTTGTAGCGCGCATATAAGTTTGGTATTTTTATGTAGCACGAAAATAACTGTCGTTATACCGACGGCGGAAAAGGCGTCGCTATTACGACGGGTGCCTCCAAACATCGCAATGGCGACACCTAGACATTGTGTCGCAGTTGCAACGTTTAGAGTCGTCTCAATAGGGACGCTTTGGGCCATGGTGTCGCAATTGCGACGTCTTCCTCTAAACGTCACAATTGCGACACGTTTTTAAGTGTCGGTATTGCGACACTTTTCTATAGACATCGGTATAGCGACGGTTTCAGGAGGGATGGAAAAAATTTGGGAAAATTTCCGACATTTGGTCAAAAGCGTCGGAAACAAGTGTCGGAATTTCCGCCAAATGTAGTAGTGCCACCCTCCACCGTCAGATCTCATCGCTCCATATCCAACGGTTAGGAAGCATATTGCATAAGTCTCGTGTCCAATCTTTAACGTCTCAAAATCACGCAATATAAGTGGTTTTGGAAGGACGCCTGGCAAGCGGTGACATATATCGCGCTTTTTTTGGAAATTAGCTTACCGCCCTCGACCCCACGCGAATACCACCAGCTTTTTTCCCTTTACCGCCCTCCGGGTCCCACCACCTAAGCCTCTGCTTTCAATGATTTAATCATTTTTATTTGTATTTCGCCCAAAGGATTAACTTTGGTGTTTTGCACTAAAGCTAATTTATTTTGCCTAACACCTCTACAACAGCTCCACCAGTGAATCTCGACCGTAGATCTCCTCCATCAGATCTAATCCAATGGTCTAGAACCATTTCTCCACCAGACCTTCATCAGATCATGTTATCACCGTTTCACAGCATTTTTTGGCCATCTTCCACTGCATCCACTGTATCCATCACTGCTGCAATTGTTGTTCCCACAATCTTCCATAGCATCCATCCTCCCTTTCGCATGGATTTCTTAACATGTTCTTATGTTTTTTCGGGGTTTATAGAGTGATGAGTTCACTCTGTCTCATAGTCACCGCCACTGTGACTGAGAGCGCAGAGAGGCCATCATAGCAGCGGCAAAGCATACTAGAGACAGATTAAAGGATTAAAGAGCTTTATTGAAGATTAATAATCATAATCCGATGTTCAGAAAGGACAAAGACAGCATGAAGACCTTAAAACGATAGCAGAGGTCTAATTAAGCCTAAAACACAGATTGGAAGGAAAATTAACGATGTTTTAGGAAAAGACACGACATCTGTCAATCCAAGAAAGCCTCCACCGCCACAGCAGAGGCCAATTGAACCCTCTCCAACACCAAAATCCAACCTCTCCAGCTACCAAAAGATACCTGCAGCCTCACAGAAATCAAAGAAGGGCTATTTATTGATAGAGCAAAGGATATTTGCCTGAAGATAATTGAACAGTTATTTCTAACTATCAACAGAGTTATGTTAAAGATAAGAAGCAACCCAGAATTCAATCCTTTCGTCCATTCAGCCTCGAGAAGCAGAAACAGCAGTTATGAAAGTATGTCAACCTGCAGACTTTATACCCCTTTACTTGTTCCAAAGGTCAAAGACAGATAGCCGGAGTACAATACAGGACAAATCCCATTAAATGAAGCATGGAGCATGACATTTCTTACCCATCAAGCCTCTCAAAGGCCAAGAAACATTAAGTTCTTCATTTAATTGGGCCAACTATCTCTTCTACTACTTCACTTCCTCATTCACCTATAAATTCATCGAAAATACATTGTGTGGTGGTTGTTAGTTGTAGGGATTCATTCGACTGTTAGAACTGTTATTGAGGGAAGTAGCTGAGTAGTTTGTAATTTAGTAGGCTGGGAGGAGAAGTTTTGACTGTAATAAGCCATTGAGCTCAGAGTATGTGACTGGTTTCGCACATCAATTGAACAAGAAAATTTCACAGGATCTTGGTCTATATTACGGGTGATGTTTTCCTTACTTATTTCATGTTTAATCATATTGTCCACTATTCTCTGATAAGAATCAGTAATCTGGCTTAGGATATACCCCTGCATGGTACGCTAATGTTTTCCTGCTCTTCTTATCTTTGATGTTTTCTGCTGATTGTGTATCTAAGAGCAAATTCACATAATTTAACCAGTCAAAGATGTTGGTATTACCCATGCTTACTAATGTTTGAATTTGGGGTTTGTTGCTTAGATGTTCTTGTTGGGTTTAAGATGGAAGAATTGGGATACCGGGGATTTAGAGTTAGCCCTGTCCACTGGGGTCCTTTTCCAACAGATTGGCCTCTCTAAGATCTCTTGAGCTGGTGTCAAAAGCATTCAAGGTTAAAGGCCCTTCTTTGATCTTAGGCCTAGTTCTGTGTTAAATCTTAACTCTGTTTTTCTCTTGGAGTATGCTGAAAGCAGGCCTAGAGTTAAATGACCTCTGACATGATCTTAAGCTACTCTTAGTGTCTTTATTGAGAGTTTCCTTTGAGTATGTCAAAGTAGGTCTGGATTTAAATGATGTCTGACCTGATCTCCAGACAGAAATTGGGTTTCTTTCTTTCTTTCACTTTCACTCCTTAATGTCCCATTCCACCATCTATCTAAAAGATCCTTTAGTATAGATGACTTTCCCTATGGAAACCCTTGGTTGGTTGTTATGCAAATAATCTCGTTTCATGACTCCATAGCCCAATGGATTGACACTTTCTCGACCTATCTTCTTTTGCCGAAACATCCTGCTTCTTTTTTCCTTTCATTCCATAACCTTCTCAGTTAATGATCTCCAACCCAACAACCAAATCATTCAAAAACCCCTTGTGCTTCATACCTAGCCTAATACCTCATTTTGAGCTTCAAAGATATATATCATTCTTTGTTTTCATGGAGAGATCCCTCTTCGGATCCAGGAGGGCTAGATCCTAGGATCCCAAAGTGGTTTTGATGTTGTCTAGTCTTTTGGTCTTGCCAATCTGGCCAAAACACTAGAACCCTAACATAATGGCGACTCCACTGGGGACTTTTTGAGTGCATTTTATCTTAGACACCCTTAAGCACTTTGAAGACCCAAGATCTCTGGTTATATTGGTATTTAATTGCTAATGGTGGACAGCAGCCTGGTTTAAAAGGTCAAATTCATCCACCTGGCGACTCCACACTCCATAACTCTCAAAAGACTCCACTGGAGGAAGAACCTGAAATATGGCCAAACCTCATAGAAGGATAGAACATTTGGGTTGGATTTGGTTTAAGGAATTCATTGTTTTTGTCTACCATTATGTTCTTTCCTTATTTAAGCCTAATCAAGTGTACAAAGATGAAACTCACAATGATTATGGGAAAGATCTCAAGCCTTAGTCTTCATACCATGAACAGACCCATACACCTGTGAAAAGCCTAGTGGGACAAGAGCCTCATGCTGTATCTCCTACCCCTGATGAAACTTCAAGCAGTCATAGGCCTCTTGTTGCACTACCTACACCTACAAAGGTCATAGAAAGATATAAGCCTCTGGTTTTGCCTCTTATTTTCCAACCCCTTCCTACAGGACTTACAAACAAGCTGCCTCTTTTTGATGGAGAGAATACAAAGATCATTGCTGAGCAGCATGTTCAAAATCTTGAGGATCTACTTGACTTGTATGAAGTAGAATAAGGTGATGTGCGTATTAGAATGTTTGCCTTGTCATTACAAGAAAATGTTAAGAGTTGGTTTAAAAGCATTCCAGTTGCAAGCATCATCAATTTTCAGCAGTTTGTTCAAGTTTTCCTTGATAAATGGGTAGCCCCGGTAAATATCTTCCTCATCCTAGAAGAATATTAGAATTTGAGAAGGTAGCCAGGAGAGAAAATACAAGAGTTTTCAACCAAGTTCAATAAGGTATACAATGCAATACCTTCTAACATAAAACCACCCTTGGGATGGGCCCTATTGCACTATCCAAGTTCTTTTAACCCCGAGCTGGAATTCCATATAAGAGAAAGAGAGCCTTCGAGCCTGGAGGAAATGCAGAACATAGCAAGTACTGTCGAATACAACCTATGGTGTAGGGAGGAAAGATTAAAAGAAATAAAGAAGGACCAAGCAGAGCAAAAAAGGCAGATCTCTTTAGAAAACAAGCTGGAAAGATTGATAGAGACAGCCAACACCTTGCTAAATATAGAGGAGGAAGAATATGTGGTTGAAACTAGAAACGATGATTGGAAAAGAACTTCACCTTGTCCTTAAGGAAAAAAAATCAGATCACTGTAAGACACAAGCAGCATTCAGAGCATGTATGATGAACGAGATTTCAAATCAGAAGATGAACTTGCGAATTATTTGAAAGAAAAACTTGCTGAGGATCCGATGGATTCAGCTGGTGGCATTGATTATAATTATGATTTCTCTAACATTGGTCTGCCTGATGATAACTTTTTCCAAAGGGAAGCCGAGCTTGCAAGACCATCATCAGTAGATCCAAGAGAGGAAGATCAGGACCAGCAACTTCAGGGAAGCAATGAGCCAATGCAGGATATCTATAATAATGATGAGGAAAGTATTGAAAACCTGGGAGCAGGTGAAGATTCAATGAATCTTCACTCTATTATATATCAGATCATCAGTAATGATTGCCATGAAGATGGAAGTCAGCAGCTTTCCAGTTCTGAGGATGAGGAGGAAAGCAATGAAGAATCTCTTGATCAAGATGAATATACTGAACCTTCTCCTGAAAGGGATGAGGTAATCAAGGGAAACCCTGCTCAAGAATGTGTTAGTTTTTTCACAGAGTTCAGTCCACTCCAGTAGAACCAACCTGTGTTACTAGAGGATAGCACTATCAAATATAATGAGCCCTCTAGCTCAAAAAGTGATGAAGACAAGGAAGAGGTTCTTTCCCACAAACATCTTTGTCTTGATCTAGTGGAAGAAGAGGTATTCCTGGTTGATGCTTATCTGCCAAATACTCCCAACCAGGAAAGGGATGAGTGTGATTACAGAGGCCACACTGTAGATGCAATGAGTGAAACTGCCCGGGATGAAAACAGCCTACCAGCCTTGGAAGGCCTTAAGGAAGAAAGTTTATATCATGTTCTTGTTGATCCTGTGGCAGAATATATGGAGGCCCTGGTTGGCTCAGCTCCTCAAGCATCGATCCTTTGCATGAGCCAGATACATCAGAAGTGGTCACCACTGGTGGTGGCCTCGGTTTTGAAGACCCACATGCAGAGTACCCTATGGTTATCTCTGACAAGAAATCAGTATTTCTACCCTTTTTTATTACTGCTTGACTGGCTTCACTGGCATTATTGTATCACCTAAAACATCAGAGATTTCCAAGTAGAATAAAGTAGGTAGGAATCTCAATAAAGCTCAACTTGTGAGCATTTAGTCTGTCGTTTTTTATTTATGCAAAGTTTCAGTCCATGAGCAGTTTTGTCTTTATGCCATGGGCCCACAGCAAGCCAGACAGTCTAATCCTAGTTTGACTGTTTTTCAATTTCTGTCTTAGAATGTAGAGAAGAAATCTGCTAGACAGTTTAATCCTAGCAGATATTAGTGTAGGTAGAGAAGCTATGAGATCAACAGTTTAATCTGGTCTCATGGAGAAATAAGGATAGCAATAGAATAGGTTTATTTTCCTGTTTGTAAAAATTGATGATGTAAAGGGTCTACAAGTCCAAATGCACCTAGAAGAAAAAATGTTAGGACAATAGTATGGGTAGGTAGTTGTTTGGGAGAATATTACTGCTGATATAATGTCTTCATGATTGTGGTAGCTGATACAAGAAAAGAAAAATATGTGTCAAGCACCAGGCATCTGGCCTACTCCAAAGATTATTTTCTGAATTCTTGACACCTTCAAGAAGATGCCATCCCCATGTGGAGCCACTGTTAGCCACCTATAAATTTTTGACAAGAAAACAGGTGGCTAAATTTTTTTTCTGAGCCTTCAAGAGATACATTTCCTCTAAAAATCTCTCATTCTTGAAGCCTCTGTGTGTCCTTTTCCTTTGAAAAGATCTTCACTGCTGTTTTCATCAAAAAATCCCACTATTTGTGAAGAAATTATGCTCAAGAAAGCCTCCATTTGCTCCCTTGTATCCCTGCAAATTCCCCATTTTAAACCCCATTCTTCCCTTCTCAAATTTCCCTAAAAACCCTCAAAATCTCTTCCTAAGTCATCTAAATCACCCAATTCCCCTTTAAAAAACCATTTAAATCCTTTCATTTGATTTTAAAACCCCTCTTTCCCCCTACCGGAACCACTGTTTAGCCTTAAAAAATGATGTTTTTAGGCCTAAAACCCATTTTCTATCATATATCAGGCTAAGCCCCTTTCGCCTAGCCCTTGGCCCCTTTCTCTGCATATAACCCGTGCCCAGGACCAGGCGCTAAAGCCTCGGGCGCTAATCGCATTCGGGAATTTGGGGCGAGCCCTTTTCCTTTGTTACTTAAGAATTTTCCGATGCGAGGTCTTCTGTTCTGTAAACCCGCGAATGCAATATTAGTCGTTGATCTATATGGATCTAACGTCCAGCGCTTACACCATGCATCGCGCCCATCGCCCCCCTCTACATTACCCTCCGATTATATTTAGACCGTTGATCTATCGTTATGATCCAATGGCTCTCGCATAATCGCATTGTCGCAAGGCACAATCCCATTGCATTTGATCCCCGCCAATTGGCAAGCCCCTATTGGATCCTAACCGTTCATCCATTCGAATCCAACGGTCTAGATTACTCCTCACTCCACTCATTTTCCCCCATATTTTCCCCTCGGGTCAAATCTCCATTGTTGATTCCTCGCCGATCCAACGGCCCTAGTGTAATTGCAAGATCAAAATTCATAGTTTCGACACCCTACCATTTCTCCAGTGCGATTAGATCTCCACCGTTGATCTCCTTAGATCCAACGGCTCTCGTCGTCCCTGCCCTTTCACTTCGCCCTTTTTGCCTCCACTTTCTCCTTAAATCTCCACCGTCCATCATCAGATCGGACGGTCCATAGCAAATTCGCCTGGGCCATTCCCCGCCATTACTGACTGCGCATCTTTCCATATCGCACTCCACCCTCCACCATTAGATCTCATCACTCCATATCCAACGGTCAGGAAGCATATCGTGTAAATCTCATGTTCGATATTTAATGTCTCAAAATCACGCGATATAAGCAGTTTTGGAATGACACGTGGCAAGCGGCAACATATATCGTGTTTTTTTTGGAAATCAGCTTACCGCCCTCGACCTTGCGCGAATACCGCCAGCTGTTTTCCCTTTACCGCCCTCCGGGTCCCACCACCTAAGCCTCCGCTTTCAATGATTTTAATCATTTTTCTTTGTATTTCACCCAAAGGATTAACTTTGGTGTTTTGCACTAAAGCTAATTTATTTCGCCTAACACATCTACAACAGCTCCACCAGTGAATCTCGACTGTAGATCTCCTCCATCAGATCTAATCCAACAGTCCAGAACCATTTCTCCACCAGACCTTCATCAGATCATGTTTTCACCGTTTCACAGCATTTTCCGACCGTCTTCCACTGTATCCATCACCGTTGTGATTGCCGTTCCCACAATCTTCCACAGCATCCATCCTCCCTCCCGCGTGATTTCTTAACATGTTCTTGTGTTTCTGCAGGGTTTACAGAGTGATGCGTTCACTCTGTCTCACAGTCACCGCCACTATGACTGAGAGCGCAGAGAGACCATCACAGCAGCTACAAAGCATACCAGAGACAGATTAAAGGATTAAAGAGCTTTATTGAAGATTAATAATCATAATCCGATGTTCAGAAAGGACAAAGACAGCATGAAGACCTTAAAACGATATCAGAGGTCTAATTAAGCCTAAAACACAGATCAGAAGGAAAATTAACGATTTTTTAGGAAAAGACAAGACATATGTCAATCCGAGAAAGCCTCCACCGCCACAGTAGAGGCCAATTGAACCCTCTACAGCACCAAAATCCAACCTCTCCAGCTACCAAAAGACACCTGCAGCCTCACAGAAATCAAAGAAGGCCTATTTATTGTCAGAGCAGAGGAAATTTGCCTGAAGACAGCTGAACAGTTATTTTTGACTGTCAGCAAAGTTATGTTAAAGATAAGAAGCAACCTAGAAGTCAATCCTTTCGTCCATTCAGCCTCGAGAAGCAGAAACAACAGTTATGAAAGTATGGGAACCTGCAGACTTTCTACCCCTTTACTTGTTCCAAAGGTCAAAGACAAACAGTAAGAGTACAATATAGGCCAAAGCCCATTAAATGAAGCATGGAGCATGAAATTTCTTACCCATCAAGCCTCTCAGAGGCCAAGAAACGTTAAGTTCTTCATTTAATTGGGCCAACTATCTCTTCTACTACTTCACTTCCTCATTCACCTATAAATTCATCGAAAATACATTGTGTGGTGGTTGTTAGTTGTAGGGATTCATTCGACTGTTAGAACTGTTATTGAGGGAAGTAGCTGAGTAGTTTGTAATTTAGTAGGCTGGGAGGAGAAGTTTGGACTGTAATAATCCATTGAGCTCAGAGTATGTGACTGGTTTCGCACATCAATTGAACAAGCAAATTTCACAGGATCCTGGTCTATATTACGGGTGATGTTTTCCTTACTTATTTCATGTTTAATCATATTGTCCACTATTCTCTGATAAGAATCAGTAATTTGGCTTAGGATATACCCCTGCATGGTACCCTAATTCTTTCCTGCTCTTCTTATCTTTGATGTTTTCTTCTAATTGTGTATCTAAGAGCAAATTCACATAATTTAACCAGTCAAAGATGTTGGTATTATCCATGCTTACTGATGTTTGAATTCGTGGTTTGTTGCTTAGATGTTCTTGTTGGGTTTAAGATGGAAGAATTGGGATACCGGGGATTTAGAGTTAGCCCTGTCCACTGGGGTCCTTTTCCAACAGATTGGCCTCTCTAAGATCTCTTGAGCTCGTGTCAAAAGCATTCAAGGTTAAAGGCCCTTCTCTGATCTTAGGCCTAGTTTTGTGTTAAATCTTAACTCTGTTTTTCTCTTGAAGTATTCTGAAAGAAGGCCTGTAGTTAAATGACCTTTGACCTGATCTTAAGCTACCCTTAGTTTCTTTATTAAGAGTTTCCTTTAAGTATGTCAAAGAAAATCTGGATTTAAATGATGTCTGACCTGATCTCCAGACAGAAATTGGGTTTCTTTATTTCTTTCACTTTCACTCCTTAATGTCCCATTCCACCATCTATCTAAAAGATCTTTTAGTATAGATGACTTGCCCTGTGGAAACCCTTGGTTGGTTGTTATGCAAGTAATCCCCTTTCATGATTCCATAGCCCAATGGATTGACACTTTCTCGACCTATCTTCTTTTGCCGAAACATCTTGCTGCTTTGTTCCTTTCATTCCATAACATTCTCAGTTAATGATCTCCAACCCAACAACCAAATCATTCAAAAACCCCTTGTGCTTCATACCTAGCCTAATACCTCATTTTGAGCTTCAAAGATATATATCATTCTTTGTTTTCATGGAGAGATCCCTCTCCGGATCCAGGAGGGCTAGATCCTAGGATCCCAAAGTGGTTTTGATGTTGTCTAGTCTTTTGATCTTGCCAATCTGGCCAAAACACTGGAACCCCAACACCATCTTCCATTGTTGCATCTTTGGAGAGTAATAAACGCAAAGGACCAATGTCGTGCGCAACTTTGACGCTAACCAGTGACTTATTAGCGCTTAATGCCTTGAGTGGAGGATTCATTTTCTTGCTTTTCATTAAAATAGGGCTTCCATTGCCAGGGTATTATTAATATATGTATTAGACGTTGTTGTGTATCATGTGGAGATGAACAGAGATTGGTAGAGGTTATAGAGTTAGTTATGTAGTTAGGTTGAAGAAAGTTGTAGATGAATGGCCTAAAACATTTCAATCGTCTAACATACATTTCATCTGATGGTGCAAAAAATTACATTATGGCAGTTAGGAGAGCTTTTTTCATATAAAGACGCCTTACGGCGTAATTATGAGAAGTCCCTACCAATTTTAACATAAATTTGAAATTTTCACATAAAATAATATAGATTGAAAAAAAACTTAAAATACACATACATATTTTCAACATATTTTATATATATATATATTCAATCTTAAAATTAATCATCGCCGTAATCAATATTTAATAGTTTCAATTTCACCTTTTTTAATACAATTTATAAATAATATATATAATAAATGGTCAAACTTATTTAATAATTAATACTTTTACACCAATTTTATTTTGTGGTATAAGAAGAATATATTTACACTACATATTTATAAAATTATGAGAAGTCCTTACAAAATTTTAACATAAATTTGAAATTTTCACATAAAATAATATAGATTAAAAAAAAACTTAAAATACACATACATATTTTCACGACTAAGAGTAGAAAGTTCCCTTATCTATAAATCAGTTAAATAAAAAAGAAAGGAAAAAAAAAACATCATTCTTTTTTTTCATCTCCCTAGCTCTTTATTTTACGAATCCATTTTGAAATTGGTAATGAAGACCTAAATGTTTTACAAATGGCATTCAACTCACAATAGAAGGTTCAACTCACAATAGAAGGGACTTGGTATCAGCAGTGTGCCTTTCTCTTCATTATCATTGGTATGAACCTTCTAGGATCTGAAATTTGTTCATTATCATTAGTATGAACCTTCTAGGATATGATTGACCCATGTATTTACTCACTTGTACGAGAGCATTCCCTTCTTAGTGCATATATGTTGGTGTAAATCGCATCAAAGCAATACTTTACATAGCTTTATTTCTCTTAAGTTATGGTGAAGTATATGTATTGTTGTTGTAGTTTGTCATTCATGTTAGAAAGTTGTAATTCTAACACCTCACTGTAAGGTGTCAACAATCATTAGTGCATATAGGATTGTATGCATGGATCAACTATTTTATGATTTGGTCTTATACAGGTTCACCAATAAGCTTTTGATTATATTTGAATTCTTGTAGGACATTGAGGATGTTTATTTTTCCCTCTTATCTATGCATACATGACTTCACAAAATTACCATTCCCTTTTTTACGTGTTAGGTCTACAATTATTTGAAGACCTTCAAATTTTCATATGTGATACGATTTAGATGAAAGTTCATATAGGTGTTAATAATATAATTTGGTTGTTATTGTTTCTGAACTATGTAAGGTGTCAATCAATTTCATCATCCTACTGTTGTTATATGAAGTGTAAGGCTTCCACCATAGGTGTCTTGTTGTTTCTCTGACTCCTTCAAAAACTCACAGTGTTCCTATTGCAAATTATCATGTAAGTAATGATGTAAAATACATGGTTTATCTTGTGGTTAATGTTCTTGTTTGGAATTTTCTCGTTTCAAACATGTGAAAGTGATGTTTTCCATGTAAAGAGAAATGACGGGCGGTGACAATATTTCAATCCTAATTTTATGGAGTCAACTTGTGATATAATTTTTCGATAATAAAACTTTGTGGTCAATTCAAGAATTTTGTGATTTGCACCATTATTTTATGGAATGTAGATCATGATAAATAGTAATTATTCATTAATCTTTACATAGTTCTTCAAGAAGATGAATTTAAATGTAAAACATTACTTTTTTACATTGTAGTAATTTGTAAATGGTTGTTAATGCTCATGTTGGAATCCCAAATTGGAACATGGGGCTTACAAAGTGAAAGGGATAGCGCCGAAATTCCATTTCCATAAATTCTCAATAAGCACATCCTTTCTTTTTTACTTATATTAAATTAACTCTTGTATTTTAGGGTTCTAGAACATTTCACCTACGAAGTAGAGATTATGCAAAACTCAGTTCTTCACCTTATGTCGGGGCATTAGTAACGTTATGTTGTCCAGGGATTCACAACTGTATTTTGCAACCTTGTTACATCACAGTTTTGGAAGTTTTACAACACTTAATAATTTTTAAAAGGCATCTAATGATCATTTGCATTCATGAATGACCAGTCAATTTTGGAATGAGTATTTTCCTATTCTTGTATTTAGGAGTGTTGATTATGAGGGATATCTTCCAACTATTTATAAGACCCGTTATAGTTAAACTAAGATATTTTATATATTTCTAAAGTTGGATGCAAGTATGTTTTAGACCTGCACTAAAATGTTAAAGTCCTGGAATATTTAATAGCATTTGAATAAAATATCTTGTAGATGATGTTCTTGATTTTATCAACACTTATTTTTCTCCATTGCCAATTTCTAGTTGCAGGCTATGTTAATTTTCTAAATTTGTTTAACAGACTGCAGTTTTTCATAGGCCAGCTTGTATCACCTTGCTATTCCTAAACAACCTCTTAAATGCTCGAGGATGTGTCATGATATGGAAAACATGTCCAAATTTTATTTGAATGCTAAATATTTCAAATTTTGAACAACCTGATTTTTAGTAACCACGGATTTTATAATTCCTCTACTTAATTTTTTGTTCACCCTTTTGGAAAGTATTAAAGCACATTCTTGATGTGGAAAAGAGTAATATATGTTGAGGGGATGGCATATAAGGGAAATCCAATATTTTGAAAATTATATAAGCTCAAATTACTGTGAAGTTGGGTTTTGCATTGGTGCAGATGGATGTAGACTTGATCAATGTGAAAAACATGAGTACGTAAAATGATGGAAATATGTGTCTCTTAATCCAAAGGGACCTCATCCAATTCTGACATGGAAAAATATTCACATTGAAGAGGTTGTCATTTCACTTTACCATGATCGAGTCTATGATGTTGTAAGGGAAGGTATGTGGCATCCATCATTAATGGTTCCATTTATAAATTGAAATATCGAATTTATAACTAATACACATTTTGTATTTTAGTTATAGGCGATGTCTTTTTTTGTCATTTCCCCCTTAGGAAATGAAGATATCATGTCCTACTATTTGATGTGATGCACAAAAGTAAAAAATAGGTTGGTGAAACTATATGAAGATGGACAATTCACATACCAAACTGGTGACATGGTTATGATGGGTCATTTTTTTGAAAAGGTTAAAAAATAAGGTGATCACATTATTTATATATATTTTAGTCATAGCAGCTCAGATCAGTATCATAGAAATCAAAGCGAAGGTAGGTGAACCAAGGAGATGGAAGATTACATAATCTGACCATGAAAATATAATAGAGACTTTCATTCTTATTACCAATTGGCCATATGAGTAGATGATGCGAATGGAAATCCCTGAAGTCGAGTCTATAACAATAAAGTGTAATCTAATCTAGTTTAAGAGATCAATATATGAATTTTGTAATTTAGAAATGTGACAATTGAATAATTTTGTAACTTTTTAGTTATATAATTTTGAATGTGATTAAAATTCATAGAGAAATGTTTCCCACTAATATTAGCTATTAGGAATAAAATCGTAGATAAATAAAATAAAAATGAATATGGAAATGAAGCAAAGAATGAAGCCATATGGAATTATATATATAGATACCCCATGAAATGACACCATGCACCCATAACCATCTTAGTGCATCATTCATATATATTTGTAGAAAATGAAAGTATATTTACAGATTGGATGGATTCATAATGGTGTTTATGTTATAAGCTTTATGATCCTTTAGGTGCTTAAGTTTCTAAAGTTTTTCAAATTTCAAGGAGGTTTTATTTTTCGGGATAGGGTCCTTATGTGAACCCCATAGATTAAGAATCAAGAGGAATATATATTGTTTTTAAAGTGTTCTCTCTCTCTCTCTCTCACTCTAGACACACACACATACATATAATTTGACTGACATGTACATTAATTATTATTTTTTTAAATGTATCCTATTCATGTTGAGCATGGACTCAAATTATAGATATACATCATAATGGGTTTTAGAAGATACATTTTTGTAGACAATAAAGTTGATATAATGCTATTTTACTTAAAATGGAAATTCAACTATCTAGGTTATTAACAACATTGAAATATTTTTATGTTATTAGTAAATTCCACGTGTCAATTTGATATTAAGCATGGATAGAGTTACATATATGATTCATGTTGGATTGTAAAATGTGCAACAAATAGGGTATATATATATATATATCCAATCTTCAGAGTATAACTTCATTTGTAGAGGGGACCAACGAAGTGACATCACCAAGTGAATTATGATCAACAAACCATCATGTATAGTAAACAAAAATTAGATCATTTCCACTTTTTATATCCCAACCAAAACTTAAGAGCCAAAAAGGTGCTTCATAATGTGTCCACTGTAGATAGAAAAACACCATTTCAACAAGAGATTGTCAACAAATTTGCAGCCCATTACCACATTTACACTCCAAAATTACACCATCCACAATGAATGCCTTAGCATTGAGACCATTATATCCCAAAAACATAACTAACACCATTGTTTACACAGTGGCTGAGAAAACACATTATGAACCAAAAACACAGAATACAAACCATAAAATCCCAGGACAAAGTATCACTGACAAAATGAAAACCAAAGGCACATATCACCATCAATCTAATCATTATCTGAAGAGATCAATGTATGGGTTTGAAAATTATTATCTGGAGGATCAGTAAGACCTCTTGAAACATAATTAGTCACAATATAATTATCTAGTCATGCCAAACAAGATTCTACATTATCCAAATAGAAACACACATTGTGAAGCATTATTTTGATATTTTCTAAGGAGGAGAAAACATTATAAGTTTCTGCCTGCTTTTCCTAGAAGAGAAGACACAAAAGGGTGGTTGTTTGTTGGTTTAAATCCAATGAACTCATGAATTGAAAACTTCATTTCCAAAATTTACCAATGTTTGGGAGTCATTTAAATTCCTTTCCCAGAAATTTGGAGTTAGAGCAGTGGGGGTGGTCCCCTTCCTCCTTTCTTTCCAAATCCAAGATGTCACTTCACAGCTCAAGAGAAAAAAATTCAAACAGAGTAGCCAATAAATCATAACAAAAATGGCGTACCCTTTTAAAACCAATATTACCTCCTCCGCCATGTTTACTACTCATTCTCTACACTGGGGCCATGAGCACAACTATTGATAAGTAATGAGGGCATCCACTATAAATACCTCTACCAATGAAAGAGGATGAAGTATGTTGAACCGAACCCCAAATTCTCGATCTATAAACTATAAGGTCATTAACATAAAACCATATGATGGGCCCAAATCCTAAAAGGTTGTCACGCTCTTTACAATGTAGTGTCATAATCAAATAGTCCAACTTGAAATGCTATTTGTAAATATAACTATATAACAAGAACTCAAAATAAAATAAAATAAAATAAAAATAAATAAATGAGTCACTAGTAACAACTCAAAAAATAGATGAAACCTCCCACAATTATGCAAATGAATGAGGGAGTAAAATTCCAAAGAGATAGATTCTAACAACACCCTCCCAAGAAACCAGAAACTAGTAGCCCAAATAACTTGAAGTAACCACCACAACAGAGCATAAGAAACCTTGGAAAAAAACACCTTCAATAGAGAAGACAACTATAAACTAAGATAATCATGGAAGCTAATTATTGATAAACTCACTCATTAATATGCTTTTGTTATCCCCCACTCCCTTAGCCCTTTACTATGTTATTCTTTTTTATCATCCTTTTTCATCTATTTTTCTCCTAGCTTATTCATTCTTAAAAAGAAATTACTAGCCCTGATTTTTCTCTTTTACATACTTACATATAATTAGCATTCACAAATTTGTAGCTCCCCCTAACCTCATTGCCACTTATATCCTTTTCATCCATGCCCCCTTCACCTCCTCTCATGCACTTCTTTATATTGTTTTATTATTTTTTATATAGATTTAGAAGTTTAATTTCTTCCCCCTCCTTATTACTCCTCCTACTTATGAAAGTTTTTTTTGGTTTTTTATCTCTAATCCCTCTTTACTCTCTTGATATTTAATATTTCCCCCATTTTATCGTTATTTTTTTTTCATTTATCTAACATTTATTTACCCCATTTCGTTTTCAATATTTTTTACCTAATTCCTTAACTTTATTAATTTGATCCTTTAATAAATATTTTATTATTTTAATCCTTCAATACCTACCCTTATTATGTTGTTGGAAACTAGATCACTACTGAGAGAGGGGATTGAATCAGTAATGAATGAACTTATAATTTTTTCTTCAAATTATTTATCTTTAATAATGGATAAATCAAAACATAAAATAGAGATCAGAGCATCAACCATAAACATGAATCATGAAAGTGTTCAACACGAAGGACATATATGTTTCTGGTGGAAAACCCTATATAGGGAAAAAAAAACCACTCGATGTTGTCGCGCTGCTCAAATATTCATTATGTCAAGAAAATTATTTGCATAGAGTTATAACTGACTACTATTAAATGGATATATGTTTCTCATCTAGATCTACGAACTACCATTTATTGGAATCCACCACGACCAACGATCCTCACTTGGTTAATCCTAAACTATCATTCAACTCTACAAACTCCTATCTACTCGAAGCCACTGGTGAGCCTTGGTATTGCACCAGAGTGCTGCAACTCCCAGGGGCTACCCTAATTTACTTTATCAACCCGATTTTCCTAAAAAATTGGAGGTGACAGTACTATATACACAGAAAATGCATTATGTTCATATCATCCTCTTTCGTTCTGAAAAAGAGTGCTACTTCTAGGTGTTCTCAGTTAAGTTTTTCACACTTCAATGAAACTAAAATAAATTGCAGAAAGGAAATGAAAGAAATGAAACTAATTCAATTTTCATAAAGGAAATGGAAGAAATAACACTAATTTAAATTGCAAAAAGGAAACTAATTTAGATCACACTTAACTTGGCCAATTGGCTAAACACACCCTACTTTATCTATCATGCTCCTATCCATGCAGTTATTCATGACCTAATTCTAATTTGAAAAAGTGTGCTTGCGGTTTGGAGGAAAAAGGGCTAAGAGGATAATGGAGGGCTTAACGCATGAAACAAGGCTTAGAAGTGGAAAGAGCGGGGTTAAACCTTATAAAACATTTTTATAGCGCATAAATGGCTTTGGAGCAGAATTTTTTGAAAAGTGCGATGACGGAGAAGTGGGAGTACAATTTGGAAGCGGGAGTGAAGTACGATTTACGAAAAAGGTAAAATATGTGAAGTGTAAAGTGTGACAGGGTAAACATTGTGATTTGAGATGTGGTAAATGTTGTGAAGTGCGATACGAGATATCGCAATATTACAATCGATTGTTGGAAGCGATAAGTGTTAATGAAAACCAATTAAATGGTGTGAAATGAAAAATGTGATGGGTGACGTGGCAGTGGGATCGACGACGGAGCGTGATCGCAATATCGCAATTGACGGATCAGAGCGGTAAGTCTTAAAAGAAAAGGGTAAATTTTGTGAAGTGAGACTGCAATGTATGGTAGCGGGAGAACCGAGAAGAAAAGGTTAGAGTTCAAACTTTGATGGCTTGTCAAGCGTTTTGCGTTAAAATGGCTGCGATAGCCACAGAACGTGAAAATGAAGGAATATAAGGAAGACTTAGTCATTTTGAAGTGTTTTTGGGAATAAAAAGGGTGTGATAGCTAGAAGTAAGTGAAAATAGAAGGGGATAGAAGCATAATAGAAGAGATGGGAAATAAAGCGGGAAGGCGAGGGTGAACTTCTTCGGAACTTTAATACTACTTCCTACAAAAAAAACATGTGGATTCATGCACGAGAAAACAAAAAATAATTCGTGATAAAAACAGTGAACATAAATCAATTTTTTGGCATGTGGGAAAGCGCACCCCCCTCGAGCTCTATTGACAGAGATGAGAAGGGAAGTCTAGATCCATAGCTTTTAGAGTTTTATCCTCCATTCTATTAAGAAAATGAAAACCTACAACAACAATTTGAAACATAAACTTGAAACTATTAGAAGCAAGATTAACTAAATGACAAAAATAAAAAATAACTAATGGAAAGAAACAAACTAGCTAAATGACAGAAAGGAAAGAATGGTAACAGGAAGAGAAGTTGAGGCACATGGCCTAATCCACAAGCCCAACTCTTTGGAACTAGATCAACGAAAATTCATATGAATACCCATTGCATTAAAATGAAATCTTATTACATCCCAAAGGTCTTAAACAACAAAAGCCTAATAGAATGGAAAATGGATGGCATGGGATGGAATGGA
The DNA here is from genome assembly GCA_034641835.2 of Pinus albicaulis. NCBI lineage: Eukaryota > Viridiplantae > Streptophyta > Pinopsida > Pinales > Pinaceae > Pinus > Pinus albicaulis. The sequence continues at coordinate 988,797,403 of CM076570.1, forward strand.
AAGAAAATGGAATGGAATGGACTGTATCGAATGGGCCATAATCGAATGGCCTGACCGAAATGGAATAGAATCGACCCTAATTAGCTCTTTATTAGCTTTATTTATCCTCAAGGGCAGCTACCAACAACTCCCTAAAAAATAGGTAATGAGTCCACTTGACTCTAAGTGAAGTATGGCTTGAGTGCACTTGGTCTCGAGTCGCTTGGCTGCCTCTGGAATTCAAATTGCTGGAGGGGATCTCATGAGGATCCTTTGGCTACCTTTGAGATTTAAGGAGGGTGGACAACCCCCTTGAATCTCTCCAAGATTTCTCCCTAATTTCCTGATATTGTGTTCATTTATTCTCCAATCCTGATCTTCCCGTGGCAGGGAGCAAGTCCCTAAATCACCTCCTTCTCCAAATCTACATAATCTACCAAATATTATCACAATATTATACAAAAATAACCAATATTAGGCACAAATATGCAATTACCTTTAAACCTTCCTAAGAAAATATTGAAGCATAAGAAAACATTAGTAAGTGTAGAAGGAGATATTTAATATATAAATTCATGTGCATAAGGAAGGTAGATGGGCTTAAGAAAGGTTAGATGGGCCTTATTATATGTCTAATTTAGAGGCCCATCATCACCCCCTTATTGAAACAGTTGATCATCCTCTGAGAAACCTATTCATCCTCCCCACCTTATGGTTTTGCCTGCATGCTGGCTTATTTCATTTTCTATTTATTGGCCCATGCGCTGCTCCTCCTGCTAATATTCTTGCTATTATTCTTGCATTTCTTCTTGTACGAAATTCATGGAGGTCCTTAGGTGCCTTAATAAAATATGTTTTGCATGCCAAGAGGTGGTGGATCCACATTTTATTTGATTTTTTTCTTTTTTTGTTCTTTTTTTTTTATTGCATGCAAAGTAAACTCACAATTCTCTTTTCTGTGAAATGAGTTCACCCTTGGTTATCCCTTGGCACTCCTTGTCTTCTATTACACTGAACTGCTTACTGCCCACTTTCTCAAGTCCTTTTTACTTTTGTCTTGTTCCCTTTCTTGGTGGAAAAAGTGAGGCTAGTTGCTAGATAAGGCTGAGGTTGCTCTGCTACTGATTTTGGCTATATAAAAAAACTTTCCTTCTCACACTTTTTAATGTTTTATTAAGCTAAAATAGATTCGAAGAAAGGGTTAGATGATTGCATACCTGAGCCATACCATTGATTTGTTTTTGCAGGTGATATTGAATCTGTTGATATGGCTGTTGAAGCTGTCTTCGGTGGTTCTGAAGCTGCATGTGATAATCTGCTTGAGGTCCTTTTGGTGCCTCTGAGCATAGGAGGAGGAAGTCCAAGTTTGACTACCTTTAACCAAAGGTGTTGACTGAATTTTCTTTTTGTGCCACTTGTTGTTTTCTGGCTTGCAAAGGTTGGAGAGCACCTGCATTCATTAGAGAGAGAAACATGGAGAAATGCAATTATTAGTAATATTATTATTATTATTATTTTAAGGCCTACTAGCTGCCTCTTTGAGTTTTTCCACTAGTAGGTCTTCTTAGGCGCCTCAAAGGAGGTTTTCGCCTAGGATCTTTTATTTTTCTCTTTTTTTTCCCAACCTAATGACTGCCTCATGGAGGTTTTCAATCAGTGGGCCAATCTCAGACGCCTCAAAAGAGGTTTTCACCTCAGATTTTATTCTTTCCCCTTTTTTACTTTTTTTTTTCTTTTTCACTTTCCTACTCTACTTGAAAAAAACAAAACCTTTTTCAAGTATAGGAATACTTCCAATGGAGCCATGTACACATCAAAATGACAGATCAAATCATGTGCACAATTGGAATACATGCTTTGACATGTACCTGAATATGAGAGATGAATTTCTTTGATCGTGATTGTATCAAGTACTATTGGAGAAGAGTTTGTTTCTGCAACTTAATGACTGTTTGGAACCATATTTCAATATAGTTGTGATGCCCCTTATTCACTTGCTGAGTTGTATCACCTTGGATGTCCTCTTCTATTATGGAAGTCAAATCTTCCTCTTTTTGTTGATTGTTCTCTTGAACACATGGAGGAAATGCTGGTAAACATGAGGGAAATTTCTCAACCTCTGATTATGATGTCTGCTCTTCATCAAGTGCAGTCCTCGATCTTTTGATCTCCTCATTTGGATCTTATTCTTCTTCACGTTGTCCTTCAATGACATTAAGAAAATCTCTTCTTTGCAATACCTTTCTTGAACTAAGATGCATGTCATTTAGATCAAGAGGAGATGTTTTGTAGTGTTGTACCTCAACATTGTAAGTGAGCTGAGATAATTCATTGTATGGGTTTGGAAATGGTAGTACAGGTAGTTGAGTGGGGTTAGATATATGAGATGGATGTGGTTGAGGCTGTGGTTGTGGTGGAAGTGGATTGTAGTGATAGCATGGAGTCGAGTATGGAGGATATTGAGGAAATATTGAGGATGTTGAGGATTTTCCCAATAAGGACCTTGCCAACCATGTTTCCAAGAATGGTTTTGGGTTTGAGATGGCCAAGGTTGCCAAGGAGGGAGTGTGTCCCAATTAGTTTGAGATGGATTTGAATAATCTTGAAATTTTGAAGTGGGTCCTTGCATCATATCAAGTTGACTAGGCTGCCAGGGTCTCCTTGGAGCTACATAACATAGCTTCTTTGGTGATTTCCTTACTCAATTTTCTTCCTGGTAAACTTCTTTAAACCTGGGGAATGATGAACAACATTTAGTAGCATATGTTTCTGCATGGATAAAAAAATTATCAGCATCTTATTTTTTCTCATTTTTCATTCTTAACATTTCTACTTGTTCACTTAGATTGCTAAGAATTTATATTTTAAAGTTGTCAAGCAAATTTCCAAGTTCATCTTGCCTTACCAATGTTGATGTTGACTTACTTTCTCTTTCCCTTCCTCTTGATATGCGCTTGCATGTTTCACAGATTTCTTCAAATGACAATTGATATACATCTCCTTTACTCATGAGATTAAGGATATCAATCCACTCATCCCTAATTGTTCTAAGTAAGAGGTTTTTTAGTGTGTCAAAACATAAATGATGAAATTTTTCCCTCTTAACATTATACATGAACCTCTCTATTAGATCCTCAAGGCACTCATCTTCTTCTTGGTTCATTCTAAAAATTTCTTCTCTAAGGTCACGATCTTTTTATTTTTCTAGAAATATATTATGCATATCGTTCCATGATCTTATTGAATTAGTACCTAGACTCATGAACCATTTAAGAGCTCTATCCTTCAACGTTGCAGGAAACGATCTCATTTTTTTAGTGTGTGATAAGTAGCGATAAGACCTAAAAATTATCTCAAATTCAAAGAGAAATGTTTCTGGATCCTCTGTCCTCATACCATGGAAGTTGGGAAGGAAAAATGGAGGGATGTTCTTCATATGTACACTGATGTCCATATCTTAAATGGGAAACACAATAAGATCTTCTTCATTGTCATCATATCCATCCATCTCTTCTACCTTCAAAAGTGTATGGTGATGTGGTTCTTGCTACACCACGTTGTCAAGTGGGGGGGTTGGTATTGGAGAAGTATTAACAAACAAACAAAAAAAATTTGAGTATCCCTACTCCTATGAGGCATGAAAATAATATATTTTTGTAATTTTTTTAATATTTCTGAAATGGCATGAAAATAAAGGAAAGAAGAAAAGACTGCTAAAAAAAAATCAAAGCATCTACTAGACACCTCCCTGGCAATGACGCCAAAAAGTGGTGAGCCTTGGTGCTACAACTCCTAAGGGCTGCCCTACTTTACTTTATCAACCCGGGGTTCGTACAAACTTGGAGGTGGCAATGCTATATACACAATAGATGTATTTTTTTCATGTCATCCTCTTTCGCTCTACGAAAGGGTGCTACTTCGAGGGGTTCTCAGTGAAGTCTGTCACACTCCAATGAAACTAAAATAAATTGCAGAAAAGAAATGACAGAAATGAAACTAATTCAATTTGTAGAAAGGAAATGAAAGAAATGAAACTAATTTAAATTGTAGAAAGGAAACTAATTTAAATTGCAGAAAGGAAGCTAATTTAGACCACACTTAACTTGGCCAATCGGCTAAATACACCATACTCTATCTATCATGCTCCTATCTATGTAGTTATTCATGACCTAATTCTAATTTGAAGAAGTGTGCTTGCAGTTTGGAGGAAAAAGGGCTAAAGAGGCTAACGGAGAGCTTAATGCATGAAATAAGGCTTAGAAGTGGAAAGAGCGACGTTAAACCTTATAAAACCTTATTATAGCGCAGAAATGGATTTGGAGTGGAATTTTTGGAAAAGTGTGATGGCGGAGAAGCGGGAGTATAGTTCAGGAGTGGGAGCGATGTGCGATTTGCAAAAAAGGTAAAATCTACAAACTATGAAGTGTGACAAGGTAAAAATTGTGATTTTCGATGTGGTAAATGTTGCGAGGTGCGATATGCGATATCGTAATATCGCAATTGACTGTTGGAAGCGGTAAGTGTTAACGAAAACCAATTAAACGGTGTGAAGTGTGAAATGTGATGGGTGGCGTGGCGGTAGGACCAGTGGCGGAGCATGATCGCAATATCGCAATCGGTGGATCAGAGCAGTAAGTCTTAGAATAAAAGGGTAAATGTTGCGAAGTGCAATTGCGATGTACGATAGCAGAAGAACCGAGAAGAAAAGGGCAGAGTTCAAAATTTGATGGTTTGTCAAGTGTTTTGTGTTAAAATGGCTGCAATAGGCGCAAAACATGAAAAAAAAGGAATAAAACGCAGACTTAGTCGTTTTGAAGTGTTTTTGGGAATAAAAAGGGTGTGATAGCTACAAATAAGTGAAAATAGAAGGGGATAGAAGCGTAACAACAGAGATGGAAAATGAAGCAAGAAGGCGAGGGTGAACTTCTCCAGAACTTTAATATTGATTCCTGCAAGAAAACCTATGGATTCATGCACGGGAAAACGGAAAAGAATGCGTGATAAAAACAGTGAACATAAATCAAATTTTTTTGCCTATGGGAAAGCCTACCCCCCTCGAGCTCTATTGACAGAGATAAGAAGGGAAGTCTAGATCCATATCTTTTAGAGTTTTATCCTCCATTCTATTAAGAAAATGAAAACCTACATCAACAATTCGAAACATCAACTTGAAACTATTAGAAGCAAGATTAACTAAATGACAGAAACAAAAAATAACTATTGGACATAAATAAACTAGCTAAATGACAGAAAAGAAAGAATGGTAACAGGAAGAGAAGTTGAGGCACATGGATTGGGCCCTAATCCACAAGCCTAGCTCTTTGGAACTAGATCAACAAAAAGTTATCTGAATACTCATTGCATTAAAATGAAATCTTATTACATCCCGAAGGTCTTAAACAACAAAAGCCTAATTGTAATATTCCTAAATTAGCATGCATCTAATAGGAATATAAATTTTTTCTTTTGACATCTAGTAGATGAATAAATGGGTAAGGAAGCCCATAAATATCTAAAATAGGAATAAAATTCCTCATGATGTGAAAAAGGATCATAATAATAGCTATATCTTACACCCTCATGTGTGAACAGGGGCAATTACATGTGGACGAGGTCAAGTTTGACCAAGTCAACAGCGTTGGAATGAATGGTGGAGATCATCAATGGAGACAGCACAGTGATAGTGGGAGGAAGATTCCTTGGCGGAGGAAACCCTAATGAGTGGGACCCAAGGTGAGAAGGCTTACACTTGTTTATAAGGAGGGCAAGGCAGCCATAGTAAGACATGTTATTTATTATTGATTTTGTGGTCTGTATGACTATTGTGCATTCTTCAGCTGTTTAGTTGAGATTGTTGTGTTGCTTAGCACAAGGTATTCCTGTTTAGGAATTCCATTTCCTTTAATGAGAGGCCTCTTGGGGGAGCTTTTCACTTCATTTCTCCACATTCATGCTTGAGCCCAAGCTACCTCCTTTAGCGACAGCGCAGTTTCTGTTTAGAGCTGGGTTGTGTTGTAGGGTGTTGCAGTGGAGGGTTAATAACACCACTTCCGAAGCTAGTTTTTCAGAGGAAGAAGAATTCCTCTCTTTAGGAGATCAGTGAGGAATATTCTGGAGCATATTTCACATCTTAGCACTTGGCCAACATATTTTCCATATCCTACAGCGCAGTGTCCCTCTTGGACTGTGTTATTTCAATGAGAATTTGCAGTGAGGGGTTGTAGTGTTTGATTGGAAGGTGAGATCTTTAGTGTTAGGATCAGCCTTTCACTTGGAAGATCCATTGGAGGAGGTCTATTCATATTATGCATCATCTTTATTCATCTCCATCCAATTATTGAGTTGCAGCTGCTACTCAGCCCTAGGGCTGCACTCCGGCATTTTTGCATCTTTGGATATTTCAGGAAATCCTTTCCGAACTGCCTTGAAGTTGTGTTTGGGATTCTAGATCTTCACTCCCAATATTGTATGAGCCCTGTATTTGTATATCTATGTATTTAAATTCCCCAGCAGAAATTTCACCTAATAAAACTACATTGTCATAGCCTTGGCATTTGTTATGTAGCAGTGTTCTTTATATTTCATGTACATTTTCTCTTGAGGCTGGTTTTGCCTATCTTGAGTGACTATTTCCTAAAGGTCTTGTATACATTTTATTGTTATGATCTCAATTTTATGGCTATATGATCTTCTTACATTACATGTGTTGATTTGTCACTGCTATTTCCAGTTTTATGTTCATATATTGTTGCTTCCCCATTTGGGGATATTACAGTGGTATCAGAGCATAATCTTGGCTCAGCCTATGGATCTCAGCCATTATGCTATCATAAGAAGAAGAATAAAATATTTACAGAAAAGAAAAAAATAAAACTCGATTATTTGGAGGAGGGAAGGAAGAGAGGCTCTCAAAGCTTCTTTCTCAAACTATGTAGAGCATTAAGGGAGATCTCAAGAAGATGAGAAGGGAGATGTGTAGAGGGTATCCAGGAGAGTTTGAATCTGAAGCAAACTCTAGATTTTCACATGATGAGTGTGAGCATGCAGCCACACATGATGATGTACAGCGCAGTCATATGCCCAGATCTGCTGTGAGGGAGACGGAAGAAGAATAAATGCCTAAGAAGGAGATTCTTAGGGATTATCTACAAGAATATGAATCTCAAACTAAGAGGTTCAAAGATCACATCACCTTCCAAGAGTTTTGCAAGATCAAGGTGGAGAGGAGAAAGCAGCATGATATGGGTGGATTTTTTCTATCTATTTTTTTTGGTTCACCAAAATGTTCAGCTAGAGCTTGGGTGGAGGAGCTAGACACCTATCTGTAGTAGCACCAAGTTTCTGAAGATGAAGTCATCAAAGTTTTAGTGCCGCATTTTGGAGGTAAGGCCTATGCTTGGTGGATATTTGATTCCTTTTCATTAAAAAATGAAAATACTTCTTCTTATGCAAAGTTCACTAAGATATTAGTGGAAGGGGCTAACACCTTGCATAATACCTTGCTAGAGGCAAGATCTCTATCTCTTATTATTGGAAAAGAGGGCATGGAGATCCCTTTTTCAAAAGAGGATCCACTTATTGAAAAGTTTCCCATTCATATTGAATATGAAGAGAAGGTTGGGGGCAACAGCACTGTCATAACTAGAGTATATCTAGCACCTCATGCAGAGGTATATGGAGCACTTGCTCCAATAGGAGGGATTATTGTATCATTGCAAGGAATTCCCCAGGATCTCATATGTGGAGGTCAAGGCATAACCCATGAGCAGCATGTGCCATTATTGATAGATTGTGAAACCATGCAGATAAAAGGAGAAGGTAGGGAGGATTACCAACATCATATGATGAGGAGCACACACCATTATCTATTTCAGAGAGTTGATGCATAGAAGAGGCTGACTGATTTGTGTAGTGAGGGCAGGGATAAGGCTATCCATTCATATATGCATTCTATTCTTGATATTGATGTCTCATTTCATGGAGGCATTTCACCAGGGAGACCACTAGATCAGCAGATGATGAGGGATGCTTCACATTTGGATGCACCACTCATTGATTCCAGAGGGGTGAGGACCTTGGGAGAACTTGGTGCAACGTTTAGAGTCTTGGGTAGACTCAAGGAGGAGAGAGGCATTCTCCCAAAATCATCATTACCCACTCTCATATCAGATTCTACGTTGTGGCAGGAGCGGCATGGGAAGGATAGCAGCCTTTTAACTTGCATCTTTGGCACGGGAGATGTCAAAGAGGAGGACAGCAATACGACATATGTTCTTTGTGATAGATCATCAGCGCTGTCACTATGGAGGATAGATCCACATTGGAAATCCCAACTTTTGGTGGATTATTCCAAGGATCTTTCTACTTGTATGATATTGGATGACCAACTGCATGAGGAGGGATATTCAGTCAGAGATGAGGTCATCTACTATCATGGTAGGATATTCTTATCTAGAGCTTCCAAGCTCAAGGAGAAGTTACTACAAGCAGCTCATGAAGATTTCATTTTCAGTCACACTTATTCTATGAGAGCATACCACACCATTATGGAGGGGTACACTTGGGAAGGCTTTGAGAAGGAGATATATCAGCATTTGAGGAGATGCATAGATCATGTGGAAATGGAGGAGATACATAACTCTTTGGGGGAGCTAAGAGAACCACCTCTTTTATCTTTGAGAATGAGAGGAGATTTATCTATGATGGGGAGCTAACAGAACCACCTCTTTTATCTTTGAGAATGAGAGGAGATTTATCTATGATCCACTCCATTTGTAAAGCATATAGTAAGGATACTGTTTGGTTGCATAATGATTTATATGATGAATATATGCATTCCATAACCATATATGTGCAGGAAACTGCTTCAAGAAGGAGCATTATTCCTTCTAGACTTCATGGTCTATTTGAAACCATAAGAAACATTGATGATGGCCACTCCATAGGAGGTCTTGGGGAGATGATATCTTATGCAAGGCATGCTCACTTTGCACCATACACCATACACTTTCTCCAAAAGTTGTGAGGAGACTGGGGCAGCAAGCAAGTGGTTGAGAAGCAACACACCATGTCATTTTCTAATGCAGTTGAGAGTAAAACTGCACTGGTTTCATTTGAGGGACCATTGTCCTTCTTCCTTGTTACATATGGCAGCTAGTATGATTCTCATTATGGCTCCCTATGTTGATGTTGTTCTTATCTTTGTGGGGAGCATGTTGGGAGGAGAGACACATTGGTTATATTTTTCCATGGGGAATGAAAATTCCCACACCTCTTATGTTCCATGCTTCAATAGGAGTATGGGAGATGGCTTGCCATGTTATGTTTGGCAACAGCAGTTAGAAAAATTGCGTTGTGACCACTTGGGAAACTGTTGGTACCTTCCAGCACTACATGAAACCTTCAGTATTCCTCTCATTTGGATTCCATATGGTGGTGATTTCCTATTCATTATATATGGGATGGTTTGGGCCAACATGATTCATAACATTGGATAGAAGATCTTTGGAGATCCAGTCTTCTTCATGCCACTTGAGGGCAACATTATTGCAGCCCAAGATCAGCAACTACTCTATACTTATCATAAGTGGAGAGAGGGACAGCGTGGGGTAGGCTATTTTATCTACCATGTTCAATTATTCAGCCCACCTACATTGCAGGAGCCAAAGGTGGAGGAGAATTTTCAGGAGTTACCATTTTGGAGGGTGGCTCATTTTGTATGTATGATAGCTTGGGGATGGAGGATCCACATGGGAATGATGGTTCCCAATGCATTTCAGATCCCATGACTCAAAGAGACCTCTAGACAACACATTTTTTCCTCCATGGACTTTTTTCTTTTACATGATGATAGCTATTTGGGATGCTCACCAAAAGCTAGCTTGCATACTGGGGAGGGGAAACTTGGAGATGTATTGATGAGACATCATCTTGTTCCTTGGAGGATTTTATCATATGTGGATGCTACAGGAGGAGGAGGGGAGACTTCTCATTTCTATCCTTGCAATTACTTGAGGACAAGCAACATTTGGGAGGGGAGGACTGTAATATTCCTAAATTAGCATGCAGCTACTAGGAATATAAATTTTTTCTTTTGACATCTAGTAGATGAATAAATGGGTAAGGAGGCCCATACATATCTAAAACAAGAAAAAAATCCCTCATGATGTGAAAAGGGATCATAATAATAGCTGGATCTTACACCCTCATGTGTGAACAGGGGAAATTACATGTGGACAAGGTCAAGTTTGACCAAGTCAACAACACTAGAATGAATGGTGGAGATCATCAATGGAGACAGCGCAATGATAGTGGGAGGAAGATTCCTTGGTGGAGGAAACCCTAATGAGTGGGACCCAAGGTGAGAAGGCTTACACTTTTTTATAGGAGGGCAAGGCAGCCGTAGTAAGACATGTTATTGATTATTGATTTTGTGGTTTGTATGACTATTGTGCATTCTTCAGTTGTTTAGTTGAGATTGTTGTGCTGCTTAGCACAAGGTATTCTTGTTTAGGAATTCCATCTCCTTTCTTGAAAGGCCTCTTGTGGTAGCTTTGCACTTCATTTCTCCACATTAAGGCCTGATCCCAAGCTACCTCCTTCAGCTACAGCGCAGTTTCTTTTTAGAGCTCGGTTGTGTTGTAGAGTGTTGCAGTGGAGGGTTGATAACACCATTTCCGTAGCTAGTTTTTCAGAGGAGGAAGAATTCCTCTCTTTTGAAGATCATCGAGGAAGATTCTGGATAAAATTTCACATCTTGGTACTTGGCCAACATATTTTCCATCTCCTACAGCGCAGTGTCCCTCTTGGACTGCGTTATTTCAGTGAGCATTTGCAGTGAGGGGTTGCAGTGTTTGATTGGAGGGTGAGATCTTCAGTGTTAGGATCAGCCTTTCACTTGGAAGATCCATTGGAGGAGGTATATTCATATTATGCATCATCTTCAGTCATCTCCATCCATTTATTGAGTTACAGCTGCTACTCAGCCCTAGGGCTGCACTCCGGCATTTTTGCATCTTTGGATATTTTAGTAAATCCTTTCCAGATTGTCTAGAAGTTGTGTTTGGGAGTCTAGATCTTCACTCCAAACATTGTATGAGTCCTATATTTGTAGATCTATGTATTGAAATTCCCCATCAACAGTTGTACCTAATAAAACTGCGATGTCATAGCCTTGGAATTTGTTATGTAGCAGTGTTCTTTATATTTCATGTACATGTTCTCTTGAGGCTGGTTTTGTTATCTTGAGTGACTATTTCCTCAAGTTCTTGTATAAATTTTGTTGTTATGATCTCAATGTGATGGCTATATGATCTTCTTACAGTACATGTGTTGATTTTTCACTACAATTTCCAATTTTATGTTCGTATATTGTTGCTTCCCCATTTTGGGATATTACACTAATAGAATGGAAAATGGATGGCATGGGATGGAATGGATTGGATTGTATCGAATGGACCATAATAGAATTTCCAGACCGGGATGGAATAGAATCAAACCTAATTAGCTCTTGATTTGCTTTATTTATCCTCAAGGGCAGCTACCAACAACTCCCTAAAAAATAGGTAATGAGTCCACTTGACTCCAAGTGAAGTATGGCTTGAGTGCACTTGGTCTCGAGTCACTTGGCTGCCTCTATAATTCTAATTTCTGGAGGGGATCTCATGAGGATCCTTTGGATACCTTCGAGAGTTAAGGAGGGTGGAAAACCCCCTTGAATCTCTCCAAGATTTCTCCCTAATTTCCTGATATTGTGCTCATTTATTCTCCAACCTTGATCTTCCAGTGGCAGGGAGCAAGTCCCTAAATCACCTCCTTCTCCAAATTTTCATAATTTGTCAAATATTCTCACAATATTCTACAAAAATAACCAATATTAGGCACACATATGCAATTTCCTTTAAACCTTCCTAAGAAAATATTGAAGCATAAGAAAACATTATTAAGTGTAAAAGGAGAGATTTAATATATATATATTCATGTGCATAAGGAAGGTAGATGGGCTTAAGAAAGGTTAGATGGGCCTTATTTTATGTCTAATTTAGAGGCCCATCATCACCCCCCTATTGAAACCGTTTCTCATCCTCTGAGCAACCTATTCATCCTCCGTGCCTTATTGTTTTTCATGCATGCTGGCCTATTTCATTTTATGTTTGTTGGCCCATGCAGTGCTCCTCCTACTAATCTTCTTGCTATTCTTCTTGCATTTATTCTTGTAGGTGCTTCATGGAGGTCCTCAGATGCCTTAAGCAAATCTGTTTTGCATGCCAAAAGGTGGTGGATGCACCTTTTATTTTATTTTTTTCTTTTTTTGTTCTCTCTCTTTTTTTTTTAAATGCATGCAAAGTAAAATCATAGTTCTTTTTTCTATGAATTGAGTTCACCATTGGTTATCCCTTGGCACTCATTGTCTTCTATTACAATGAAATTCTTACTGCCCACTTTCTCAAGTCCTTTTTACTTTTGTCTTGTTCCTTTTCTTGGTGGAAAAAGTGAGGCTAGTTGCTCGATAAGGCTGAGGTTTCTCTACTACTGATTTTGGCTATATAAAAAAACTTTCCTTCTCACACTTTTTAATGTTTTATTAAGTTAAAATAGATTCGAAGAAAGGGATAGATGAATTCATACCTGAGCCTTACCATTGATTTGTTTTTGCAGGTGATATTGGAGCTACTAATATGGCTATTGAAGCTGCCTTCGGTGGTTCTAAATCTGCATGTGATAATTTTCTTGAGGTCCTTTTGGAGCTTCTGAGCAAAGACAGAAGAAGTCCAAATTTTACTACCTTTAACCAGGGTGTTGACCGAATTTTCTTTTTGTGCCAACTTACTGTTTTCTGGCTTGCAAAGGTTGGAGAGCACCTGCATTCATTAGAGAGAGATACATGGAGAAATACTATTTATTTATTTATTTATTATTATTATTATTATTTAGGCCTACTAGCTGCCTCTTTGAGGTTTTCCACTAGTAGGTCTGCCTAGGCCCCTCAAAGGAGGTTTTCACCTAGGATATTTTATTTTTCTCTTTTTTTTCCCAACCCAATGACCACCTCATGGAGGTTTTCAATCAGTGGGCCAATCTCAGATGCCTCAAAAGAGGTTTTCACTCGATATTTTATTCTTTCCCCTTTTTTCTTTTTTCTTTTCTTTTTCACTTTCCTACTCTACTTGAAAAAAACTAAACCTTTTTCAAGTATAGGAATACTTCCAATGGAGCCATGTACACATCAAGATGACAGATAAAATCATGTGCACACTTGGAATACATGCTTTTAAATGTGCCTGAATATGAGAGATGAATTTATTTGACTGTGATTGTATCAAGTACTGTTGGAGAAGAGTGTGTTGCTGCAACGTAATGACAGTTTAGAACCATATTTCAATATAGTTGTGATACCCCTGGTTCACTTGCTGAGTTGGATCAACTTGGATGTCCTTTTCTATTATGGCAGTCAAATCTTCCTCTTTTTGTTGTTTTTTCTCTTGAACACATGGAGGAAATGTTGGTAAACATGAGGGAACTTTCTCAACATTTGATTCTGATTTCTGCTCTTCATCAAGTGTAGCCCTCGATATTTTGATCTCCTCATTTGGATCTTCTTCTTCTTGATGTTGTCCTTCAATGAAATTAATAAAATATCTTCTTTGCAATACCTTTCTTGAACTAAGATGCAGGCCATTTAGATCAAGAGGATATGTTTGGTAGTGTTGTACCTCAGCATTGTAATTGAGTTGAGATACTTCATTGTATGGCTTTAGAAATGGTGGTACATGTAGTTGAGTGGGGGTGGATATAGGAGATGGATGTGGTTGAGGTTGTGGTTGTGGTGGAGGTGGATGGTAGTGATAGCATGGAGTCGGGTATGGAGGATATTGAGGGAAATATTGAGGATGTTGAGGATTTTCCCAATAAGGACCTCGCCAACCATGTTGCCAAGATTGGTTTTGGGTTTGAGATGGCCAAGGTTTCCAAGGAGGGATTTTGTCCCAATTAGTTTGAGATGGATGTGAATAAGCTTGAAATTTTGAAGTGGTTCCTTGCACCATATCAAGTTGACTATGCTTCAAGGGTCTCCTTGGAGCTACATAGCATAGCTTCTTTGGTGATTACCTTGCTCCATTGTCCTCCTAGTAAAATTATTTAAACCCGGGGAATGATGAACAACATTTAGTAGCATATGATTCTGCATGGATAACAAAAATATCAACATCTTCTTTTTTCCCATTTTGCATTCTTAACATTTCTACTTATTCACTTAGATTGCTAAGGATTTCTATTTTAAAGTTGTCAGGAAAATTTCCAAGTTCATCTTGCCTTAACAATGTTGATGATGACTTACTTACTCTTTCCCTTCGTCTTGATATGTGCTTGCATGTTTCACAGATTTCTTCAAATGAAAATTGATATACATCTCCTTTACTCATGAGATTAAGGAGATCAATCCACTCATCTCTAATTATTCTAAATAAGAGGGTTTTTAGTGTGTCAAATCCTAAATGATGCAAATTTTCCCTCATAAAATTATACATGAACCTCTCTATTAGATCCTCAAGGCTCTCATCTTATTCTTGGTTCATTCTAAAAAAAATTCTCTAAGATCATGATCTTTGTATTTTTCTCGAAATATCTTTTGCATATCATTCCATGATCTTATTAAATTAGTACCTAGACTCATGAACCATTTAAGAGCTCTATCCTTCAATTTTGCAAGAAACAATATCAGTTTTTTAGTGTGTGATAAGTAGCCATAAGACCTACAAAGTATCTCAAATTCAAAGAGAAATGTTTCTGGATCCTCCGTCCTCATACCATGGAAGTTGGGAAGGAAAGATGGAGGGATTTTCTTCATATGTACACTGATGTCCAAATCTTAAATGGGAAACCCAATAAGATCTTCTTCATTGTCATCATATTCATCCATATCTTCGACATTCAAAAGTGTATGGTGATGTGGCTCTTGCTGCACCACATGGTCAAGTGGGGGGGTTGGTAGTGGAGAAGTATTAGAAAAAAAAAATTTCTGAGTATCCCTACTCCTATGAGGCATGAAAATCAAATATTTTTGTAATTTTTTTAATATTTTTGAAATGGCATGAAAAGAAAGGAAAGAAGGAAAGAATGCTAAAACAAAATCAAAGCATATACTAGACACCTCCCTGGAAACGACACCAAAAAGTAGTGAGCCCATGTATTGCACCAAGAGTGCTGCAACTCCTAGGGGCTACCCTACTTTACTTTATCAGCCCAGGGTTCGTACAAAATTGGAGGTGACAATGCTATATACACAGCCAATGTTGTATGTTCATGTCATCCTCTTTCGCTCTACGAAAGGGTGATACTTCTATGGGTTCTCAGTGAAGTCTGTCACACTTCAATGAAACTAAAATAAATTGCAGAAAGGAAATGACAGAAATGAAACTAATTCAATTTGAAAAAAGGAAATGGCAGAAACAAAACTAATTTAAACTACAGAAAGGAAACTACTTAGGCCACACTTAACTTGGCCAATCAGCTAAACACACCCTACTCTATCTATCATGCTTCTATCTGTGTATTTATTCATGAACTAATTCTAATTTGAAGAAGTGTGCTTGCATTTTGGAGGAAAAAGGGCTCAAGAGGCTAATGGAAGGCTTAACACATGAAACAAGGCTTAGAAGTGGAAAGAGCGGGGTTAAACCTTATAAAACATTATTATAGAGCAAAAATGGCTTTGGAGTGGAACGTTTTGAAAAGTGTGATGGCGGAGAAGCGGGAGTATAGTTCGGGAGCGGGAGTGAAGTGTGATTTGCGAAAAGGTAAAATCTGCGAACTGCGAAGTGCGATGGGGTAAACATTGTGATTTGCGATGTGGTAAATGTTGCGAAGTGCGATACGCGATATTACAATATCGCAATCGGCTATTGGAAGTGGTAAGTGTTAACGAAAACTAATTAACAGTGCGAAGTGCGAAATGCGACGGGTGACGTGGCTGTGGGACCAGTGGTGGAGCGCGATCGCAATATCGCAATCAGCGGAACAAAGCGGTAAGTCTTAAAAGAAAAGGGTAAATGTTGCGAATTGCAATTGCGATGTATGGTAGCGGGAGGACCAAGAAGAAAAGGGCGAAGGCCAAACTTTGATGGTTTGTCAAGCGTTTTGCGTTAAAATGGTTGTGATAGCCGCAGAATGTGAAAACGAAGGAATAGAAGGCAGACTTAGTCGTTTTGAAGTGTTTTGGGGAATAAAAAAGGGTGTGGGAGTTGCAGATAAGTGAAAATAGAAGGAGATAGAAGCGTAACAACAGAGATGGAAAATGAAGAGGGAAGGTGAGGATGAAATTCTCCAAAAATTTAATATTTCTTCCTGTAAACAAACCTGTGGATTCATGCATAGGAAAACAGAAAAGAATGCGTGATAAAAACAGTGAACAGAAATCATTTTTTTTGGCATGTGGGAAAGCCTACCCCCTTCGAACTCTATTGACAGAGATGAGAAGAGAAGTATAGATCCACAACTTTTAGAGTTTTATCCTCCATTCTATTAAGTAAATGAAAACCTGCAGAAGTAATTCTAAATAAAAACTTGAAACTGTCAGAAGCAAGATTAACTAAATGACAAAAACAAAAAATAACTAATGGACAAAAACAAAATAGCTAAATGAAAGAAAGGAAAGAATGGTAACAGGTAGAGAAGTTGAGGCACATGGATTGGGCCCTAATCCATGAGCCCAACTCTCTGGAACTAGATCAATGAGAATTCATCTGAATACTCATTGCATTAAAATGAAATCTTATTACATCCTGAAGGTCTTAAACAAAAAAAGCCTAATAGAATGGAAATGGATGGCATGGGATGGAATGGACTGTATCGAATGGACCAAATTCGAATGGCCAGACCGGAATGGAATAGAATCGACCTTAATTATCTCTTGATTAGATTTATTTATCCTCAAGGGAAGCTACCAATAACTCCCTAAAAAATAGGTAATGAGTCCACTTGACTCCAAGTGAAGTATGCCTTGAGTGCACTTGGTCTTGAGTCGCTTGGCTGCCTCTGGAATTCGAATTGTTGGAGGGGATCTCATGAGGATCCTTTGGCTGCCTTTGAGAGTTAAGGAGGGTGGAAAACCCCCTTGAATCTCTCCAAGATTTATCCCTAATTTCCTGATATTGTGCTCATTTATTCTCCAATCTTGATCTTCCAGTGGCAGGGAGCAAGTACCTAAATCATCTCCTTCTCCAAATCTGCATAATTTGTCAAATATTTTCACAATATTCTACAAAAATAACCAATATTAGGCATAAATATGAAATTACCTTTAAATCTTCCTAATAAAATATTGAAGCATAAGAAAACATTATTAAGTGCAGAAGGAGATATTTAATATATATATTCATGTGCATAAGGAAGGTAGATGGGCTTAATAAAGGTTAGATGGGCCTTATATTATGTTTAATTTAGAGGCCCATTAGCCACCCTGACCAATGAGCCTCGCCTAATTTCTTCCCAACTATCCAACTACCATTGGATTGATAAAACTTCTCACTTATATTGAATTAACTAGAGTCCTCCAACTCCACTTCTCTATGTGGTTCTCGTTTCATATATTTTCATATTAGAACCGGGAACTACTCAACATGAGCATTAAAATAACGTATCATCAAGGCTCACAATAAAAAACCAAATCCACACTAAAAACTACAACACAATCTCATCAACATTGCATAATTTAATTTGTAGAATACTAGCAAAACCTTTATGCAATAATAGATCTACTCACAAATAATTGTTGCACACCACCAACAAACTAGTGAAAAAAAATAAGTTGCTACCAAACAACAACAATATCTACAATAAATTTCTACTTCATCTCCTCATTCTTTGCTCAAAATGTTGGTTGAACATGCTTCAACTAACTATTGCAACACCTGCAAAATTCTTTAGAAAATCTGCATTACACAACCCCCACACAACGTGCACACTCTTCTCCAATCTCACACTCACTCAACACATCAAAAGAAATGACCAAGTAGACTCAAAGCCTTCCTCTATTTATCATTATTTTATGATGATTAAATCAGTAAATTCTAAATTTTATGGAGCGCTGAACAATTCTTTTCACACATTTGAATTTTCTCGGATCCAACTCCTTAACTTGATCAAGCCACTTTTTCCACTAAATGATGATAATTTCAATGTTAATCACTTTCTAGAAGCTCCCTGACCTTTACATGAAAATTTATGAACAAGAAAAGCCAGAAAAACCATAAATTAACTTGAGATGTTCAAGGAATGCAGAGAAAAACACTTACAGGATGTATGCGTGACTCTTGTGAAAAAAACCTCTATATATTCCTGGGTGAACTTGACTCTTGTGAAGGAAACCTGTGTATATGCATTAAAACTCAAGTTTCACATCTCTTTAGGCCACCAATTTGAGCTGATCCCCAGGAGTAAGCTAGGGACATCATGACACACCTCCACACATACTTTGATACCATGAAAACATGCATAAAGCTCAAAACAGGGCATCATACTCATAACTGCATGAAATAAATTGAGTGATATCCATCTAGTAGCTCAACTCTTCCAGAGCTTGTCGAACATCTCCAACACTTGCATAAACATCTCTAGTACCTGTAGCAGCGTCTCAAACACCTAAAACAGAAACATCAAGTCATATAACTTCCTCTAATCATCCAACTGACTCCAACACTGGTATAGGCACCTCCAACTCATGTAGTAACATCTCCAATTCTTCCAACACATGTAGAAGCATATGAAACACCTGTAGAAGCAATACAACCACATGAAGCAACAACATCTTCAACATATCTAGCAATATCAACCTATGGCAAGTCATCATAGCATGCCCAACATCATCACTACTCAGCCTCCCATTCCTACACTAGGTCATGTCATAATTATGTTGACATTGATACCAACCAACAAGATCAACAAGGAAAACACTTATTAATCATCGTTAGGTAGATAAAAGGCATATGATGAACATCACCAAGACCATATTGACATCAATTCCAACACTACAATGCCAACATATTTTAAAATTTTAACCACTATATACCTACCTTGATTATTTTAATATTAACCACTATTTTGAATTATTTTTAATATGTTGACGTGACACCTCATTTTTTAATTAATTTAATATTGAATCCTTAACAACTACTGTGGAATTCTTCTCTATTTAAAGCTCCTCGCTACTTGTTTTCTATCATTATGATTTCTAGTCTTTGATGATGGGTGGAGTGTCCAAAAGAAAGTAAGGAATAAGAAACAAAAAGAAATAATTGGCCTGCCATTGGGAATTTAATGCCCCCATAGTGGTCCTTCCACCATACATGCCCATGCCAACACCATCTGGATGTGTAGTCGATATGGGACGCCTGGAGGGACCCACAATCCGTCGAAGGTAACCATTTCACACCACTTCCTTCTAGTAAATACTACACCATATAGTTTACATGCATTCCATGGCTTTATCTTGTTTCATCACACAACTTTTTCTACTCCATGCATCCATAATAGAGCCATGAGGCCATGCATCCATAATAGAGCCCACATTTAATGGTGGACCCTATTCAATTAGATTGACATTAAAATTTATGGCCACAATATATTGCATCCTACTTGTATCAACATCCAAATCAACAATGTGGATTAAAGTTGAATGGTTATATTGTATCTCACTCGGGTCAACAACTAAATCAACAGAGAAAATTGATGTTGAATGGTCGAACTATGTGTTTAGGACCTGCTTAAGCATGTGACAAAGTTTTGGTATACACATTATGTTTAAAACTAGCCGACACAAAAATATTAGAGGTATTCTTTATAGATTGTGTTTGCCCAAACCTTTAGACCCTCTCCATATCGTGGTGTGATAAATTGACACAAATAGAAGGGCTTTCTAATTTGTCAAAAACTTAAACATCTTGACATGTATGGGTGTGTAAGATTAGAGGAGTTGTCGAATATTTGAAATGTTGATATCTTTGGAGGATTTATTAAAGTCTAAAATGATTATAAAAATGTTGTTTCTATAAAATAAAAATAGATATTAAATAATTACAAAATTTTAAGTGAAAAATAAACTCAATATCTAATAATTGTCATCGATATTAAATAATTACAGAATTTAAATTGAATGAAAATTCAATATCAAATACTTGTAAAGCTATATAGAAAAAAAATTATATACATAGAAATTTTTATAATTTTAAAAGGTAGATTTTAAATATTTGGAAAGAAATTTTAATTCATAATTCAATAAAATAATATGATTTTTTTTTAAATTACGGAGAATAATTTTCATTTATAAATAAATAATTAAATTATAAAGAAAAAGAAAATTATGATAAAATTAGGGAGGAAAATTTTAATCCATATAATTACAGAAAATGATAATATATTTTTTTCAAATAATTGAAAATTTATTTTTAAAAGTTTTGTAAATATTTTAAATTTATTAATGTTTTAGAAAAAAATTAAGAATTCATGTCCCGTGAACCCAAATGCAAAATTTATTCTTTACTCCGCCTCAAATTCTAGATACCTTTATCTAATGGGCTTATATTGTAGGAAACTTAGAGAGTACTTAGCTTAAAATCCTTGGGTTAGTTAATCCCTAAGCCCTCGTAGGGAAGCCTGCCTTGTGTTGGATTATGTTATTCAATAAAGAGATAGGAGTTGTTGAAATAACAATGGTAACACTAACATGTGTTGCACATTGCCTAAGTCACTTAATGATACGTTGCATTAAGTGTTGGAATTTGGTGTAACAAGAACCGTTCCAGAATATTAGATCTTGGTATTCCTTTGTTTCTAACAGGAAGACATAAAACCTCGTGCCATAGATAGAATGGGCCATCTGACCTTTGATCAACAAATGACACACCTCTTGAATCCATAAAATCATTGTTCAAGGGGACACTCCATTCTATTAAAGTGGATAATAAGTCCTATACCAACCATATCCATGGCCATGTGCATGGATGATGAAGGGGTTTGCTTCAAGTCAAGGATATTTTTTATCTACATGACAACATCCATCAACATCTAGTTGCATTAGCCTGTTGAGTTGCCCCAATACTGGAATTCTCTTGAGGTTTATGTATACATAAACATATAAATCCTCTAAACATTATCAACATTTCAAATATGTTGGCTCTTTATCAAATATTTACTTTTAGATATTTTTTCACCTATAATTTTCGCTCTTTATCAAATATTTAGTTTTAGATAAATTAGGGAACATCAATTTTTTAAATTGTACATAAATTTCTTATAATAATTAAGAGTTAAATGTAAAAGAACTATTCAAAACAATATTGGACTAAGAGTTCGGATGTAAGAGTTAGTCTAATTCAATCGTACTGAAAATGTAGTGAGGTCAAGAGTGAAGTGATACTTAAAAGTAATGACAATTAATAAAATTTTGAGTGATATTCAAAAGTTACGACAATTGAATAAAATTTAAGAAGATGGACCCTTTTGTATGCGTATAGTAGGTTTGTATATTCATCTCTTACATAGCCGCAATAAGAAAAAAAAATCAATTCTTAAATATGTGATAGTGGCTATTAACCTCTTCCACTTGTAAATGTGTAATTTAATTAATAAAAATATTATAAAATGTATAATTTAATTAATAAAAAAATTATGACATGTAACTTAAAATGCTAGCCACTTGTAAACATGTAATTTAATTAATAAAAAATTATGACAAGTAACTTAAAGTGTTGGGAAGCGAAAACTATTGTTTCACAATTTTTTTATTTGTCATTTGCAATTAAAATCTATGGTCTCGATTTTTTTCTCACCCGTTCCATAAAACATAAAATTCCAAGCTTGGCTTTAACGCTTTGTCAACTAAATTGTAAGATATCAAATGACCTTTAATTTATGTTGTAGGTTAAATTAGTAATGTTTCACAGAACATTTTCTTGGCATTATTATTATCAATATTATTTTTATTAAATACTATTAATATTAATTTTTTCAATAGATGAAAAAATATACTGAAGGAATAGAATATTTGAAAAAATATATATAGTCTTCACGTGTGTGAGCAAAGTTTATATATACACATGTTGTGACCATTCTCACATGTATTTGTGCACTATTGACATTACATGCACATATATAGTGTGCATTGGAATTATCTGGGTACGGTTGACCACTAAATGTACAATCAATATATATGCACAATATATAACGAAAGCATGAGGACAAGGGCCTACTCTCCCTTGGGCATATTCCACACCTTGCCTTGTACAATGTAAAATGTTCCAAGTATATCCTTAATGTATAGATTGTGTGACTCTTAATACAACTTTGTATTCAAATGTATGACTGCACGTATATCTGACGGTGCAACTTGGCATAGCATGTATTGCTTTGAGATAAAGTGGATTCAATGAATGGTAGATATCTTTAGCAGATAATGCTAACCTTATTGCAAAGTGGAAACTAAAGAATCAACCAAGTGTCATAGATGTGTAACGACAACAAATTTAGTGAGGATGATAGATTTTGTTTTCACCCATGCTAAGGATTTTCTTTAGATAGTGTATATTTACTAAAGAATCGACTTAATCTTAGATGTATTATGTTCCACTACTCCCGCACCCCACTCAATTTTGGGATAATCAGATGCATCAAGCCTCTCCAAAAACAATAGATGTTCCATACCTATCTATATTTTCTCTACCACAAGGTGTTGTTGGTCCTAGATTTATACTAGGGCACGAAATCAAGCTCTCTCAATGTCCCAGAGCCCAGTGACTCATTCCCTGGGCCAGACAATGGGTTCTCCTATGAGATTACATTAGTCTAGCCGACACTACTTAAGGAATGAGGCTAATGTTCTTATTACAAGAAAAACATAAAAAATGTTGGATTACGAAGAGCAATCTTTTACTTCATTAATTTCTTACATGCTGATGGAAATTTGTCATTACAACATTTTGGTTGTGATTGAAGTAAGATGACTGATGGAAAACTACATAACTCAATAGCTAAAGGACTACATAATTTATACAATTCCCTATTTTATTCCTTGAGTATTGAGGAAATTGTTGGTCTATTATATTTCCATGTTGGGCATGGAAAATTGTGAAGACAACATGGATCAAATTTCACACCATTTATTTTCTTGGATGTGGAACTTGCTTATCTTCCTAATTCAGAAGTATTGTTTCGGTTGTTTTTGGCTCCCAATCCCCAAATGGGGGTGTGAGGGCCCCCACCCCCACTATTGTTGCCTAGGGGGTCCATGGGGGGGTGGTTGCATGTTTGGAGGCCCCCCTGGCAAGGGTTCAAGACCGGAAGCACCCCCAAAGCTAAAAATATATGAAATTTTGCCTTGTAAAATATTGTAATTTCATAGTTAATATAGGTCGTTCATTAGGCAAATGATCGGAAAATAGAAGTTATGTTAATTTAGGGTTTTTTTTTTAAGGAAACCCTCGGTTTATATGAGGAGATTGTATTGCGGCTGTGTATTATTATTTTAAGGGAGAAAAAGAGAGAAGATTATGTGAGAGAGAAGAATAAATTACATGCTAAAGTTTGATTCGTTGCACAAGAAAAAAAGAATTTATTTGGAAAACTTGATATCTGAACCTGGTTTTTTGGCCAAGGTTAAGTGGATGGATAACTCTATTTTTCGAAAAAAAAATGGCGGTTTGAAAGTATACAATGTTAGATTCAGGAAATATGTCATGTTTAAGCAATTTTTGGAAACTTCCGTGAATTTGGAAGGGCTTTATGCTAACAAAATGAGATCAAGGAAGCCTTGGTAAATATTGAAGCTTATGGATAGAACTCTTCATTTGCAAGAAGACCACGATGAAATAGAGGAAGTTCCAGTAAGTTTCTTCGTGCTGAGGTGTAGATATTTTTTCAACTAGCATTCTTTGATCAATTACTGCCTATCGAGGCTGCTTAAAAGCCTTACTTGGCAGGGTTGTTTTCTAAAAACTAACGAATCTTTTCGTCACAAGTCTATTGATGTTAGTGTTTATGACAATGACGCTAATGGTGAGGTGAGTGAGCTTCACGCCAAATTTGATGCTGCCTCAGGTAATCATACAGACGTCCTGCTAAATTGCATTGTTCAGATTGCGGAAATCTCTTTCATTGGATAGCAAAATCAATCCCTTCTGACTTTTGAATATTTCAAAGTTCGAAAGGACCCGATAAGAAAATGGGTTCCAATCTTCTCTCATCCAGGCTCACTTTAAAGTGTAATTAATTTTCACTGGACAACGTAATAGAAATATCTCTCCATAATTGATGTCTCAAATCACCCCCAAAATACTTGTATTGAAAGTTTCCCTAAAATTCGAATGAAAAAAAAGCCCAAAGAGCGCAAAGAGCCCAAAGTTTCACGGTCACGAGTGGCCTCCTCGTAAATAGTCACAACTGGAAGATTCACCTGTGACTTACGAGTGCGGTAATTGGGAGTGCTAATCTTTCCAGAGGGAGCACTCATCGATGCACTTACATATAGTGGATTATACAGTACTTTACGATTGGAACGGATATTCAAAATTCCACTGGGTTGTTGTTACTCAGATTGACCCTACGTATTCCACGTGAAAACATATGCAAAATCAGTTTTCAAAGATATGAAAACTCACCGCACAAGGAACTTAAAAAGCATTATGGTGGCTGAAAATTCCGTGCATAGCTCACTAGAATGACCCCTACACCGCATAACGTAAACACATCAATTCCATGACGAGGACGGGACGACAGGTCCATTTCTCGGTTCTCGGTTCTGGTGGACACTCCAACCCTGTACTAGGTGGAGAAGCAGTCAACGGGAGAAAAAGGATGATGCAAAAACCTTTCCACGTGTCAATTGTTTATTGGCTAGGAAGTCGAAAATGGATCTCTCCTATTGGCTGGAGCAATCATTCTTTTACCATCCAACTTCCAACTTCATAGAGAGAACAGTGTTTTACCGTCCAACTTCATAGGGAGAACACCTTTGGTGTAAATATCACCAAAAATTATTTTCTTTTTAATAAATAATTATTTTATTTAGTTAAAAATTTCATCTATTTTATAAATATTTATTTTAATTGTGGAAATCAATGAAGGTGGAAGGATTTTGGGGTGAGCCTGCCATCTCATCGACGAGCAGATAATTAATGTAGGGGGTGGTGTCGCTAGCCCCCTGCATGCACAAGAATAAAAGCCCTCGTCATGAATACAAACATGGTTGTTGACCCTTCATTTATTTTTTCTGGCATTATAACCTAATCTCATCACCAAAGTGGAAGTAAAAATGTTGTTTCCTCACCACAAGGGGGATCGCTCAGGGGAATTGCGAGCTATGTAGAGAAAAACCATGACTATCCATAGATTATTTTAGCAAATTCTGTTTCACTCCCTCGTTGTGTGAATTTGGTGGAACTTGGTTTCAGCGATGTGGTATCTTCCGTCTACCTAGATGTGAGCCTAGCTTCGGGAAAATGGAGAACAAGGAGTTTGGTGCATGAGTGGAGAGGTAGTTGTATTGAAAACTATAGTTCTTGGCGATGGAATGTTCTTCCAGATGCTCGATCGTTGGTGTTTCCTCCATTCCTTTACCCTCCAAGGCCCAAATAGTCAGTGGACGCCATGTCTAAGGTAAAAATTGCTTCGTTCACATGTATTGTCAATTTATCTTTTAATAAGTTGGTTGGTCTCTATTTTCTGGGTTTTATTGTTATGGTGTGGTTATGGTCACCTGGTCGGAAGCTTAAAGCCAACAACTTGACGTCACACCTAGTTTGTGGTGAGCCTCTTACCCCACTGTTTGATAGTATAATTATCATGTCTTATGCTAGTATTTTGACATCTACCTATTGCAGCTTGAATTGGTTAATATCTACCTCCATCCCGTTGTAACTGGTAAATTCTATGTGGAACCCTAGTGTGCAAGTCTTATGTGTAGCATGCCATGATAGTGTACGTGAAACTACTGTGGAGGGGGTGGCCATGCCCCCCAAGGATGGAATCACACCTAGAAACAAGCACAATAAGTTGCTGACACTTTATATGAGACTTTACCACTTGAAACCTACAATAGGATCCATTAACTTGAATCCCTTACTACTTTGGAATGCTAATATTTTTCATATTTAGAGATACTAGAGGAATTTTCTCACTAGGTTCCTGGCCCTAGTCACACCAAGAAAAGAAGGAAACAATACCTTAACTCCATATCTCTTCAATGGAAGATGAAGAGCTTGTTGGGTATGGTCTTAAAAGACAAATAAGAGGGAAGTTTCAATACCATTTTTTCTTTGGAAGGCATCAAACATGTTAGAGAAACCAATATGTTTTATTGCAAAGACTAGATACCACACTAGCACATGCAAAGAGCCACCTCTAGTGTGAGTTAGACCCTCCAACTTGTCTATGTTCCAGCACCAAAGACTCTTATTACCTATTTAGACTCTTGACTCTTTGGAATGTCTAATGGAAATTTTTGTATTACAGTATTGTAGTAGATAGGCTAGTTTTGTTGAAGATGTTAGTTTTTCGATAGGTTATTTATTTTGTAGGTGGTCAAAATATATGGTTTCCCTCTGTGTAGATTGAAACCACCTAAACTGAACTTTGATTAAGCTGGCTAATTGATTTATGTATTTTTATTTTATGATATTATGAGGTAATTAAAAAAAAAGACTTTTAAATACAAAATAAAATTTCAATTATGAATAACTTAAACTTTTTAAGGGTCTTTAGTATGCCCTAAAAACTACTTCTACTTTTCTAAGAGTGTGTCTTCCTTTGACATAAGGAAACCTGTTAACAACCCGAGACCCAAAGGCATCTGGCAGGAGTGAAAGTATGCCCACTTACGAAGGTCACAAATGGGTAATTCCAGGTGGCGTGGTTTTCCTTGAATAACAATGATGAGCCAACTTGCATTGATAGATAGCAACCAATGATGGTTGTCCCTTAATGCTGGTTTGACAGCTTAGTTATTATAGGTTTTCCCACTACAAAAAAAAAAAAACACAACTCAAACATTTTAGGAAATTCAACTTATTTTTTTCCCATAAAAATTAGATATATTTGATAGATGGACTTGATTAGTGGATAAATTGAATGAATAATAATGATGTTTTCTAACTATTATGTGTTTTGGAGTTTTTTATTAGAATTA
Organism: Pinus albicaulis; assembly: GCA_034641835.2. NCBI lineage: Eukaryota > Viridiplantae > Streptophyta > Pinopsida > Pinales > Pinaceae > Pinus > Pinus albicaulis. Next base: position 988,824,554 of record CM076570.1, read on the forward strand.
GATAAAATATTTTTACCTAAATTATATTTTTTATTGTTCAAAATTCATTTAGCATCTTAAAAAAACTCTAAAAAAATTCTTAAGTTTTTTTTTTCCAAGGAAAAATCGCAACTTTATTCATAATGAAAAAAATTACATATTGTAGACACTAATAACTATTCTACTCTTCTACTATTAGAATCTCATCAAAGAGCTAATAACTATTCTAATCTTTTCTACTTTTCTTTTTTTCCACTTTTCGCCAACCACCAGTGTTGGGTGTGGATGATACAATAGTCATTTGATTCTCTTTTACATTTACTAGGATTTCTTTATCAGAATCCGAACCTTCTAATGCATGAACTCATTTGGTACCACTTACCTATTTTTAGAGGTAATCTTCACACTCTGCTGTTGTAGAATGAAAAATATTGGAACTAAATTCCTGCATATTGGGGGAAAATATGACCCAAAAATATCATGAGAAAATCTTTACAATGGGAGTAAGCTAACCATTCGATGGAAGGACCTTTGGTTTTTACATCCCCCAGCTGTCGGCGAGGCCCTTCCAAGAGCGCGGGTCCCACAGCCCCCGCCCCCCCTTCCCCCAAACCTCAGTCTCCCACATTTTTGTTAGCTCAAACATCTCAAAACCTCCCGTTGACGTTGACGTTGTCGTTTCCAGACTCCTGTTTTCTCCCACGGTAGATCGGTCACCTACTCTGTTCCAACAATGTATGCTTTTCCCTGCATTCCATTTCCGCATTCCTTTGAATCTGTGGAATCCCTGGTTACAGACCCTTGAGCCAGATGAAAATGGAGTGTAACACTAGTTTAATGCGCCCTGAACATGCAAACCCTTCGGAATGAAACCGCTCACCTTGGTGCCATGAACGAACGCACCCGACCATGCAAACCCAATGGAATTTAACCAACAATAATTCATTCAACATAACTTTTTGGTAAATCGACAGATTTAGGGACTATTTATGCCCTTGACAATGACGATAAGAATACTGAAATGGATTTTTGTTTGTATTCTACCTAAAGACTTTATTTCAAACTTTTTTAATTGAGAATGGTAGAATGCTTTTTTTTTAAATTGAGAATGGTAGCATTGTTTTTATTAGAGAAAATATACTCCCAATTAACATTACATTCTCAGGAAATTTTATTTTTTGACCATGACTAGAACCTAATTTATTCAAACTATTAACCCAATTTATTCAGGCCATTTTATAAAGGAAATGTTGTTCTGGCTTGCACCATAATTAGGAGAGCGCAAAAAATAAGTGAGCACAGGTCAACTTGTTGGACAACCATTACACCAACTCGCTGGTCAACCATTACACCAACTCGCTAGTTAATTGTTGCAACAACTCATTGGGTTAGAAAAATGGTAAATCAAGTCAAATGGTAGTCAATAATTTCCCTTCCGGTGTAAAACCCGAAAGAAAATCTCATCTTCTCTAGAACGGATTTAGATTAGTCTCTTGTACAAGGAAACCACATGGAACCCTTTGATCAGATTGCAAAAATCCCTTCAACAAGAATTGGAGACTTTATTAAAGGAGAGGAAATGAACCCATATGCTCCATGTTCTTTTACCCGGATACAAAATAAACACCCAGGCTCAAGGCCTACTGCTTCCTTGCTATATGAAGTGAGTTTTTTTAGAGATGCGTTGTTTATATGTTGGTGTTAACAGTGCTCCATCAGTTTTCATGGATTCATATGTATGAATTTTCAAAAAAAAGTATGCAGCTATGCTTTTTCATATGGCCCAGATGACAGAATGAGACAAGATGAAATGAAGCGAAGATACTCATTTGTGAAAAAGAGGGGATGCTAATTCCATTTCATTGTAAAAATTATGGTTCAAATCCCTAAGATTGCGATAATAACATATAACATGTATGAGCAGGTAGATAGTTAAGGATGGCCTTTCCATGGCCAACAAGGCCCCTCGGGTCATGCTAGGGTGCTGCATCAACCAAATTTATCAAGGGACATGGTTTCCTATGTAGAGAGTTGTTTATTCTTGGAAGTGACAGTTGGCTCAGTTTTCAAAATGCATGATAAAAATATATTGACATGGATGTTGCAACTCGAGACAAGGATTTCTTTTTGTGTAGGAAAGATGTTGTTAACATATATAATCATCTAATGAAAGGAAATTATGATTTTCATAAGGAAAAAATGAGTGTGAACCTTTGGTATAAGAAACAACCAGATGATTTTTACTTTTATCAAAGGCCCAATGGTGGAGATATCCCTTTTATAGTTGGAATTCAGACGAAGTGGACGTTGGAGACCATGGTGAAGCTATCAAATAATAGCCTAATAGCCATGGACTCAACATTAAGCATGAATAAATATGGGGTGAGTGTATTAAGAATGATTAATCTAGTACAATAATTTTATTAATAATTGTTACACCAATTTTTGGTCATCTAACCTAATGGACTAAAGTACACCATGTAAGACCAATTTTACCATAGTAAAATTGCTTTCACTATGACAAATAATTTAATAACCCATAGTTTATTAAGTTATTTCTGGTCTAAATAGGAAACCCCATAAGGAATAATTAAATAAATCATTATTTGTTTGATTTTCCTCTAGGATAATTAACTAAACCACTATTTAATTAATATTCATGGTCATATTTAAACCAAAACATGAAAATTAATTAGATAAATCATTATTTATCTTATTATTTTCTAGGAATAATTATTTAAATCATTATTTCATAATATTCCTTGTTAAATTTTACTAAATCATTTATAAATAATTGAATAAATCATTATTTATTTAATTATTCCTTAACTATTATATGCATAATTATTTAATATGCATAATTATTTAATTATTTATTATTTCTAAATAAATGGATTTGACCAAATTCAAATTCCTTTTCCCTCCAACAAAAATAATAAAATATTCCATAAAAGTTGGATCTAGATTTGGTTAATAATATTTTAATTATGCACCAATATCTAGACTAACTCAATATTTTGTTATAAATAGAAGGGATTTCCATTCATTCACTACCTTTTGTTGCCTAGAGGTCACTCTTGATCTATACTTTTGGTTCGACCTTGATCCTCCCATCATTGTCATAATTTTCTATTTTTTTCTTGTGAGCTCCCTTTGAGTTCCATTTTGTCTGGGTTTTCTGCACCATCAAGAGAGAGGGATCTTAGATTTGAAGCGCTCGAAACATACAAGAACCCATCCCATTGATGGGCACTGGTAACATCTTTCTATGTTCCCTTCCCAGGTGTCATAATACAAAAAATTCTTTAAAAATTATTATCTTGTTCATTGGATCCATGGAGCAACTCTTGCTTATTTTTACTGCTTAATGTCTTTAACTGCATAGATCTGGATTTTTGTAGCATTTATTCTGATTACTAACTACATATTAAGGAAATTGACAGCCACATTTGATGTTAGGGTTGTTTGTTATGCATAGATAAAGTGTGATTTTTTCGTACACTTGCGATTAGAATTCACACTAACAACTAACAACTCCAAAAGGGTTTATAATTACAACCGCTGTCCTTTTTCAGATCCCTGCATGACTAGTTGCTTTAACCCCTAGGTTTTTTATTCATCTTCTTATTTTTCATTTCTTGATGTTTTTTTAAACCTTCAAAACCCTAAAACAGTAAAAATTTTAACTTCTGTGTATTATGGGCCTATTATGCAGGTAACAGGTATCAGCCACAACAAAGAGTAACACTTTTTTCTGAAATCTGCTCACAAAATAGCTAGAAGTGCATGTTTCACTTTTTGGGCCAAAAAATGCGACCTCAACTCTCAGGTAGTAGAAAACAGCCTGAAAACTACAACCTCAGCGAAAAATAGGTCAAAAACTCCGACATGTACTTTTTGGGGGATTTTTTTTGTGATTTTTTTGGGTTTGTCTAGGCCATTGTTCAGGGCTGTTTGACCTCCCTCTTCACCAGTCTTGGACATGTACTTGCTTATTTTTACTCATCGAATTAGGAACCAATCCCCTTAGGGCTTCAGTACACTTCCACCATTTTAGGAGGAGTTTAGTTGAAGCAGGTCTTTTGAGGTTTCAATGTTTTCAACCATTTTTTCAAATCTGAACTTGTAATTTCAGATCCATTTCAGATCGATTATTTATCCATCCAAAACACCTCTTTTCAATTTTTTTTGGTCTTCCTTTAGGGTCCCCTCCGTTTCCCTTCAGCTTATAGCCTTTCGCCACCTTTTTTGTAGCATTTTTCCCTCTGGTTTTTTGTTGTTCTCTATACCTATTTCCAGCATATCTGACCTTTAGATCCCTGTCCCTCCTGACTTTAGATCCCTTGTCCATTTTGTGTGTTTTGACTAGATTTCACCCACCCATAGACTAGTTGTTGGGAAGCCCTCCTCCTTAGGTTTAATTTATGCATATTTAGCTATTTATTTTACTGTCGCATTTAGTTTCCTTTATGTTGGAAAAATACTAAGAGGGGGGGGGGGGGTGAATCAGTATTTAGAGCTCACTGATAACTTTTAATTTTTCTTTACTGAATTCCATACGCGACTTTAATGAACCCAACTCGCGTATACACGTGAATATACCAACAGAAACTTGCGTATACTGATATAATTTAATTGTTAGATAAACTTTCAAAAACAATCTTTAACTCGGCTTATCAGTTGTGCATCTATTAGTTAAGCAGTAAATATGTTCAGTAACAGTAAAATAAATCATCACACAAGAGCATCACACATGAACACCAATATTTAAGGTGGAAACCCAATTTGGGAGAAAACCACCATTGTTTTCGTCTCTGTCTTCAATATTTATTATATGAAAAACTGCTTACAATATTGTACCGATGCAAACTCATATCAATACACAGGCATCTACTTGCAGAAGGCGGGAACCTTCTCTTGTTCTCCAACTGCTACTGGAAGGGAGCTACAACCCCCTAATCTCGTTTACCAACCACTACTAGAAGGGAGCTTCAAACCACTCATCAGAACACCAGCTTCTACTTGCAAGAAGCTTTTAATTCCACACTAAAGGCTTCAACCCTCAAAACCACTACAGAACACATTTCATCAATTTTCACACTGGATCACACAACTTCAACACAGCTCTTCAAAAGGTCAACAATAATAAACTTCACCCAAAATTCAATCAGAACAGTGAGATCATTGTAACCAGAACATAGTAATAAAAAATATTTCGGAATCAGTATGCAAAATCAATCTCAACCCTGATCATTCATTATCTGAAAATACATATGTTACTTCTCTTCACAAATCCCGCATGTATACGCACTTTCCTTCACGCCAACCTGTGTATAGATATGAGAATATTGTTTTTACAGAATATGATAAGTCTCAGATTGAGATCTGAGGCTTTCAGTTAGATATCTTTTCAATAATGAAGAACCCTTATTCAGTCAGTCATTATTAAAAATATTTACTCCCTCATTGATCATATTTGTACATATTCAACTAAGCAACATATTCAGTATTCAAACAACCCAGATCTACATGAAGACTTCATCGACAGACAATAGATATACAGCAAAAATATAGCAACATTAAATAAATAACTACTTCAACAAGCTTTAGAAAACCCTGACTCTCATACGCACATTTTTTGAGACAAAGCCGCGTATATATGCACTTTCACCAAGAATAAATGGCGTGTAGATCTGTAAATATTAAATTTGCAGAATGTTTCAGATTTATAGACTTACCTAGATTTCTTCACTTCACTTTAGAAACCATGTGCTAGGTCACAAATCCAAAACATCTCATCATTAGATCAAGCAAGTACATAGTCAATTCAGGTCTAGAGATCTTGATCCATCATCGTATCCAAGGGTGCATCATAGATTCAGATCTACCAATAAAATAAATTTATTCCCATGTAGATATACTTCAGAGAGAAGTATTCAGTAACAACCCACATGCACACCTTGCACTATGATCTTCCTCTCCTTATATAGGATTAGCCTTTATCAATACCATGAGTCAAAACCACACAACTGTCGATGGTATTCTTGGACGGAATCAGATAGATGACACAACGCTCAATACTGTGGGCTAATACCATGGTAATGCCCCCAGGTATCATATTTTTAGAGCGCAGAAGGCATACGCGACTTGGATCATTCTTTCTTGCGTGTATACACGACTTGGCCTATACAAACCCGCGTATAGAACCTGCAATATGAATATTAACCAATATTCTGCTGGACATCACACATTTCTTATGATATACCTTCTATAAACTACAGAGCTTCTGCAGAATACATATACTCCATTATTTTCCAGAGTGTTGCCATCAAGGACAACATATTAATACATAAGAATCATATTGCCAATAATCTCCCCCTTTAGACTTGATGGCAACCATGAGGGAGTTTGATCACCACTTTAGAATACTAGAATACTCTCCCCCTTTGACATTAAGGGCAAAGGGTGGATCAATACTGAAACAAGGTTTCTCTTTCCTTATAGAAAGAAGATCTCTACAGATCTAATGCTCCCCCTGAGTTCATGCTGAATCTTTAGACAAAATTTTCAATGTAGTACATGACTCGATAACTCAACCGAGTATGACCTTTCCTATTACCAAGGACTCATACTTACATTAATGATTCAACCAAGTGGAATTACATATTTGACTCAACTACCCAACCAAGTGGGTTTACAAGCTTGAACAAGTCCTTACATGACTGAATATAATAATTTTTACATCATATGACCTTTTCTACAAATTATAGATATTACTTTTTATAATCAGGACCAAAATATCTCAAGAGAGAGATCATGAATCAGAAGCCAATCAGAATGCCAAAAATGCACCCTTTTCCACAAGGCAGGAGCTCCCCCTAAGTTTGTGCTCCTAAACACCTTCAACAATCAATTCGTCAAAGCATCTTCATCAAGGAGATAAATATCAAAGAACGGTACAGTATGATGAATACTAGAACAACAACAGAGATTACCCAACAATATTGTAGACTATTCTGAAAGCTGACCCAGAGAATTTCTGTCAGCAAAATCCATACACGGTTTTATGCACAATGTTAGGGCCTAAATCTACCTCAGGCTGAGAAAGGTAGAATCTAGGGTTACATCATACCACGCTTAACCTGGTAGCTAGCCCTACCAGGTCAAAATAGGGCTCTCTCCTTGTCAATCTCAGCAAAAAATGATCAATGAGGCTTGAGATGACTTGATGTGAAGAATGATTTTAGGCTAGGTATGTGTGCAAAAGAGTTTGATTGAATTTAATGATGTTTTTTTGGCTCAAATGGAAAGGCAGATTTGGGTCTAGGGAATGAGGCTTAGTTTTGCAAAGATCTCAATGGGGCAAGGTAGGAAATGGATTTGACACTTCAATTTGAATGAAATGGAGAGCTTTAGACAGGTGAGGAGTTGAAGAGGGCAAGAAACCTTCATGGATCCTCTTCAAACAACTGAAAACATAGATAACTAAGAAAACCCTAGGTAGAGCACTGCAATTTCAATGGATTCTACCTTTATCCTTGTTTGTTTTAGTTAAGAAGAAATAAGAGAGAGAATGGCATACATAAAACACAAGTAAACTTACATTTATAGAGAGAAACACAATATCAAATCAAGATGCCACATGAATCCCATAGAGTGTTGCAAACCCTAGTCTATTCCTTTGCCAAACTGCAGAGATGAATGTACAATAATGCTCAAAGCATTCCCAAAATTCCAACCATGCTAATGACTGAAAAAACATAAGATATAGGCAAAAAAAAACTCATCCTAGCCTCTAGGGGTCGATCTCATGAGCTTAGGATATTTTCCAACAATTTCTAAACTGAGAACTAAAAAGTAGGCAGTGGAACAGCTTGCCTCTAAAAACTAGGGAACTGATTCATTCAGTTGCAAACTACCTTTTCATGGATGAATCTACTTCTATGAGTGAAAATTTAGCATAATTACATCAAAATCCATCATTTCACATTGAATTACATCATGATTATGATAATTAGAAGGATAAAAGTCAAACTGTGAAGAAACTAGGCGAAAAACAAAGTTTTTTGGCCAAAATGAGCAAAATTCCTCCAATGCGTCGCGCTGATTTCTCTATGCGTAGCGCCTTTTTGAAGCTACTTTTGGAGGCCTTCCCGATATCCAAATTTTCTCCAAGTGGGCTTGTTGGAAATTTATGTCTGTCTACTTTCTAGAACAAGTGGAATTTTTTAATTTTTCCTCCATTTGCCCCTCCAAAACTGAGTTCTCCCAAGACTGCTTCCTGTGTGTCAAAAAAGGGGCAGAAAGGTCATTTTTGGGGTGTTTTTGACCTTTTTGGAAGCCCATAACTTGTCAAAATTTCTTGGCCATCTGTGAGCATGCATATTTTTTAATGAAAATTCCAAATATGTTGATTTTTCCTCAAAATTATGCCCCCATCAAAAGCGAGCACCAAGTGGCACGGCGCATTGGACAGAAAACTCTGTTTTTTAAGGCAAAATTTCCAAAATTCATCTCAATGCATAGCACCTTTTTGCAGGAGAATTTTGGAGGTCTTCCCAGTGTCCAAATTAGGCGCAGGATAGCTCGTTGGAAATCTTATTGAGTCCAATTTCCAACTCGACTTTAATTTTTCAATTTGGAGTTCATTTTCCTTGTCAAAAATCAAATCTCCCAAGACTGGTCAAAATGTGCAAAATGAGGCTGCCTCAAGGCAGAGTGCTGTTGCAGTCAACTTTTGAAGGTCTTCCTCAACTCCAAATTGATCTCATGATAGCTCATTGGAAATATATTTGTGTCTAGTTATCATTGGAATTATCAGGCAAGTCATTAGGTCAACCAAGCTAGGATAAATCTTGATTTTTCCAAGGTCACTTCAGAGGTGCATCAATTCTCCTGAGGCAACGGTATTTTTGACATTTCTCTAAAACCATGACACCTGTGTAAAAAGTGAAGGAGGTTTTTCTTCCTTGGAATATTTTGGACAAAAATCTCTCTCTTTTTTTCCAAATTCATATTTTATTGCTCATAAACATCATTGGAGTAAAATCTATCCCGATGTGTGGAACAAGGGATTTGTCGAAATGAAGTGAAATGAAGGGGATAAGGGGCTTCTAAATTCTTGAGAAAATTTTTGGAAGTAGGGAGGGATTTTAGGAAGTAGGGGAAAGTATAATTTCAAATATTGAGTGAGGGGAAGGGGTGAAAAAGGGCAAAACACAGGCCTAGCCTAGAAAATTGTCAAGTTGTAGCAAGAAACTAGGGTTTGTGCGAAAATGAGGAATTTGAGGAATATCAGTGATGGGAAGTGTTTAATAAGGTACATTAAGGATAGGGGAAGGTTTATGAACATCAGGATACAAGTTTTTCTGATTATTTGACCATCCAAGAGAAATTACCTCCAAAACCCTAGGAGAGGGAAATGAACCTTACCTAGGCACAACTGAAGCATGAACAAGGTGTAAAATGATCCAGTGGAACTTGAAATGATGATGAAAACCCTCTGAATGATGGTACACTCATCTGAATGGTTACATGGACCGACATTTGGACAACTTTGAAAGGAGTGTTAGCAAACCCTAGACCTAAAACCTAGTGACCAAATTTTGCTTGAAGACTCACTGAAATGAAAAAATTTAACCTTGACACCTTAAAATCACATTGTAAGAGCATGCTTGATCACTGGAGGAAGGCTGTAAAGACTGACACTAACATTGGCTTCAATGGGGATGGTAGCTCCTTGGAGGTGCCAAGAACGGCAGATCTTTGGGAGAGCAGACCAGTGCCTTATCCATTGGGCAATGGAGTCAAAAACTTAAGCTGAAATGCATGACTAAAAATTGATGACTTGACGACACAAATTGACTCTCACTCAACTAAAAACTGACTCGATACTTAAACACAACCGAAAAACTGGAAAATATGCTCAATATGAATCTTATTCAATACAACCTACTCTAGTTGTTCCATTCATCACCTGATCAAGTAAAATGAAACAACCAATGCAACCAAGTAAGTATTACGGCTGCTGTTTGAATTCTCTGCAAGTACTCACTTATGAACAACAAGAGAGAACTACTGAAAGGCAACTCCCATGAAAACTTTGAACAGATCCGTTGAATGATATGGATTCTCTATCTGCCTCCAAAAACACTGCATAAGGATCTTGAAGTTCATGCACACTGGGACTTAGCTCATCCAATGGATTACTTCTCTTCTCCTCATACCATGAATGCAAACTTTGTTTTGAGCTTTGTGATGAAACTCCTGCTAAAAATGACAAAGAAACCAGCTATCGGCTCAAGTTTATATCAGCACACGTTTCAAGCTCACATGTAGTCAATGGAGAAAGACTTTGACTGCAGACATCATCCAACACATCAGCTATTGGATCGTGAAAAACTTGAAAATACTGCTGCAACCCATTTTCTATTGGTTCCAATGAGATTACATGATTTCCTACAGGCTGCTCATTTGAAGATATACTATGCAATTTACCCTTCAAAAACTGAAATGATTCAAAACAAAATGGTACAGAATCATCTTGTATCATTTAATCATATGTGCCAGCTTCCATGTCTTCATCTACAATTTGACAATCAATGGCATTCGGGGGCTGCAAATCTGGATATAAGAAGTCTTGAACAAGGTTTTTATTGCCCTCAAGATGGTCCAAATCAAGACTTGTCGACAGTTGATTTCGGATTGCATGAATGTTGTCTCTGATGAACTGAAACGAAGCAAAACAAAAAGGCAAAGATCCTTCACTTACTTCAAAATTTGTTGCATTTTCCTCATCATTTCCATAGCTGATATGTGATGGTTGAACATTGTATTCGAGCTGCTGAAAGTGAACTTCTTCCTCCCAGAAACTAGTTGTTGATTTGTCCGCAAGATTAGCTTCTGTTTGGAGAACATAATCATCATCATATTGATCAAACTGAGGAAAATCATCATTATAAAAAACACATCATCAAGCATACATGTCATATCAACAGCTCTCTCTTCTCCAAGATGATCTATAAAACAATCATTATCAGATCTATGACAACTGGGATAAGAAACAAAATGTTTTGGATCAGCAACTTGTTCTTCTTCAATCAGCGAGCCATGGGCTTGAACATTATACTCATTCCTTGTGATGGTCCTTTGCATCATTTCTTCCACTACACTTACCAAAATGTCAAGCTTTACCTCTAGAGATGTTGATTCCTCTAGATCTATGTTTTCATCTCTTCTTCCTTCAAATTTTCTCTTCGGATCAGAAAATGAGCCTCTACATCTACTGCATTGTTCTGCATCTCTTCAAGTGTTGCAAGATTCCTTTCTCTCAGCTGAAACTCCATTTCCGGATCAAAGGAACCTGGGTAGTGCAAGAGAGCGGATCCAAGAGGAGGTCTTATATTAACTGGCATCGAATAATAAACTTGGTTAAATCTGGCAGAAAAATGTTGTACTGTCTCCCCTGGTAGTATTTTCGGCTGGTTATACTCTTCTATAATCAAGAAAGGGTTCTGTCTGACCATCCACCTGTCAAGGAAAACTTTGACGAAATGCTGGAAATCTGAGATGCTCGCATCAGGCAAGGTTTTGAACCAACTCTTGACTTTGCCTTGCAAAGAAAGAGAAAAAATCCTAATACTAACATCCTCTTCATCAACTTCAAAAAGGTCAAGAAAAGACTCAAAATTTAGAACATGTCTCTCAATAGTGATGTTGTCGCGTTCACCATCAAATCTTGGTAGATATAGGTCATGATTTTTAGGGAAAGCATGGGATATAGCAGGTAAAATCAGAGGCTTGTATCGATCTGGAATTTTACAAGGTATAGGGGTATGTACAAATGCTGCAAAATCAATCTTGGTCTCTTGAGGTTCATGAGTTTGAAGATGGTCATCACAAGATTCGAAAGAAAGGTCTTGATCAAGCTCAAAAGCATGCAAATATTTAGTATTCACAATCTTCAAAGGGAAGGAATCAAATGCAGGCCAAGGATCTTTTCTCAAATACAATATACTTTGCAAAGCCTTCTTGACATTCTCGGGAAAAGAGAAGAAATAATTTATGACAAAGAAAAAAATGTATTGGATGAAATTCCAACTTGAATACATGATCTTTCCATATTGTCTTTTCATGTTTCTGTTGGCCAGGTTCATCCCCCAGTGGAGTCCTTGGATCTGATCTCGAAACTGATTTAGAGTCGCCAGGTGAATAATTTCTGCCTTGCGGTGTCTAATCATTTTCCACCATCAACAATCAAATCTGAACTTGATTACATTTTACTGAGGAAACCAGATGTTTAGTTCATAAACTAAACCGGAGATTGACTGAAGCAGCGTTCATCTACTATGCACTTGCAAAGCAAGAGTAGTTCGAAGGCTACCTGGCTAACTTCAGGCTCCATCTGTAGTTTATAAAGCAAACAACAAACTTTTCATCTCCCCAGTATGGTCACCACTATGTTAGGGCCTAAATCTACCTCAGGCTAAGAAAGGCAGAATCTAGGGTAACATCATACCACGCTTAACCTAGTAGCTAGCCCTACCAGGTCAGAAGAGGGCTTGTCAATCTCAGCAAAAAATGATCAATAAGGCTTGAGATGACTTGATGTGAAGATTGATTTTAGGCTAGGTATGTGTGCAAAATATTTTGATTGAATTTAATGATGTTTTTTTGGCTCAAATGGAAAGGCAGATTTGGGTCTGGGGAATGAGGCTCAGTTTTGCAGAGATCTCAATGGGGCAAGGTAGGAAATTGATTTGACACTTCAATTTGAATGAAATGGAGAGCTTTAGACAGGTGAGGAGTTGAAGAGGGCAAGAAACCTTTAGGGATCCTCTTCAAACAGCTGAAAACATAGATAACTAAGCAAACCCTAGGTAGAGCACTGCAATTTCAATGGATTCTACCTTTATACTTGTTTGTTTTAGTTAAGAAGAAATAAGAGAGATAATGGCATAAATAAAACACAAGTAAACTTACATTTACAAAGAGAAACACAATATCAAAGCAAGATGCCACATGAATCCCATAGAGTGCTGCAAACCCTGGTATATTCATTTGCCAAACTGCAGAGATGAATGTACAATAATGCTCAAAGCATTCCCAAAAGCCCAACCATGCCAATGACTGAAAAAACATAAGATATAGGAAAACAACAACTCATCCTAGCCTCTAGGGGTCGATCTCATGAGTTTAGGAGCTTTTCCAACAATTTCTAAACTGAGAACTAAAAAGTAGGCAATGGAACAGCTTGCCTCTAAAAACTAGGGAACTGATTCATTCAGTTCCAAACTACCTTTTCATGGATGAATCTACCTATATGAGTGAAAATTTAGCATAATTACATCAAAATCCATCATTTCACATTGAATTACATCATGATTTTGATAATTAGAAGGAGAAAAGTCAAACTGTGAAGAAACTAGGCGAAAAACAGAGTTTTTTGGCCAAAATGAGCAAAATTCCTCCAATGCGTCGTGCTGATTTCTCTATGCGTAGTGCCTTTTTGCAGCTGCTTTTGGAGACCTTCCCAATATCAAAATTTTCTCCAAGTGGGCTTGTTGGAAAGGACTGCCTATCTACTTTCTAACATAAGTGGAATTTTTGAATTTGGCCTCCATTTTTCCCTCCAAAACTGAGTTCTCCCAAGATTGCTTCCTGTGTGTCAAAAAAGGGGCAGAAAGGTCATTTTGGGGTGTTTTTGACCTTTTTTGAAGCCCAAAACTTGTCAAAATTTCTTGGCCATTTGTGAGCATGCATATTTTTTAATGAAAAATCCAAATATTTTTAGTTTTCTTCAAAATTATGCCTCCATCAAAAGCGAGCGCCAAGTGGCGTGGCGCATTGGGCAGAAAACTCTAGTTTTTAAGGCAAAATTTCCAAAATTCATCTCAATGCGTAGTGCCTTTTTGCAGGAGAATTTTGGAGGTCTTTCCGGTGTCCAAATTGGGCGTGGGATAGCTTGTTGGAAATATTCTTGAGTCTACTTTCCACCCCAACTTTAATTTTTCAATTTTGAGTTCATTTGCCTTGTCAAAAATCAAATCTCCCAAGACTAGTCAAATGTGCAAAATGAGGCTGCCTCAAGGCAGAGTGCTGTTGCAATCAACTTTTTAAGGTCTTCCTCAACTCCAAATTGATCTCATGATAGCTCATTGGAAAGATATTTGTGTCTAGTTATCATTTGACTTATCACGGAACTCGTTAGGCCAACCAAGCTAGGATAAATCTTGATTTTCCCAAGGTCACTTCAGAGGTGCATCAATTCTCCAGAGGTAACTGTATTTTTGACATTTCTATAAAACCATGAAACCTGTGTAAAAAGTGAAGGATTTTTTTCTTCCTTGGCCTATTTTGGACAAAAACCTTTCTCATTTTTCCCAAATTCATCTTTTATTGCTCAGAAACATCATTGGAGTAAAACTTATCCCGATGTGTGGAACAAGGGATTTGTCGAAATGAAGGGGATAAGGGGCTTCTAAGTTCTTGAGAAAATTTTGGGAAGTAGGGAGGGATGTTAGGAAGTAGGAGAAAGTGGAATTTCAAAGATTGAGTGAGGGGAAGGGGTGAAAAAAAGGGCAAAACACAGGCATAGCCTAGAAAATTGTCAAGTTGTAGCAAGAAACTAGGGTTTGTGCGAAAATGAGGAATTTGAGGGATATCAGTGATGGGAAGTGTTTAATAAGATACATTAAGGATAGGGGAAGGTGTGTGAACATCAGGATACAAGTTTTGCTGATGATTTGACCATCCAAGAGAAATTACCTCCAAAACCCTAGGAGAGGGAAATGAACCTTACCTAGGCACAACTGAAGCATGAACAAGGTGTAAAATGACCCAATGGAACTTGACATGATGATGACAACCCTCTGAATGATGGTACACTCATCTGAATGGTGACATGGATTGACATTTGGACAACTTTGAAAGGAGTGTTAGCAAACCCTAGACCTAATACCTAGTGACCAAATTTTGCTTGAAGGCTCACTGAAATGACAAAATTTGACCTTGACACCTTAAAATCACCTTGTAAGAGCATGTTTGATCACTGGAGGAAGGCTACAAAGACTGACACTAACACACAGAAACTCACGTATATACGTGATTCACCTTTATGAAACCAGCGTACCGAATTTAATCTTCTGAATTTAAGCAGATTTGATAAGAGTGGTAGAGACAACTCCCATCCTCTGTCTAAGATATTCGTATTCTTCCCTAGGAAGAGGTTTAGTAAATATATCTGCAACTTTTTCTTTGTATGTAACATACTCTAATTTAACCTTTTGTTCAAGCACTTGTTCATGTAGGAAGTGATACTTGATAGAAATGTGCTTGGTCTCGGAATGCATAACAGGATTTTTCGAGATACTAATGGCACTTGTATTATCGCATAGAATGGAGATGGGAGGTGAAAATTTGATTTGAATATCTTGTAATGTATGCATCATCCAAAGAAGTTGTGTGCAACATGATGTGGCAGCCACATATTCTACTTCCGTTGTAGATAAGGAAATATAACTTTGTTTCTTGCTGAACCAAGAGACTAATCGGGGCCCCATATAGAATGCACCACCACTGGTGCTTTTTCTATCATCAACATTTCTAGCCCA
Organism: Pinus albicaulis; assembly: GCA_034641835.2. Taxonomy (NCBI): domain Eukaryota; kingdom Viridiplantae; phylum Streptophyta; class Pinopsida; order Pinales; family Pinaceae; genus Pinus; species Pinus albicaulis. The sequence continues at coordinate 988,840,144 of CM076570.1, forward strand.
ATCTGCATCTATGTAAGAATGAAGAGTGAGATCATCATTCTTTGGATACCATAGACCAAAGTCTTGAGTCCCTTGTAGGTATTTGAAAATTCTTTTTACAGCCTGAAGGTGAGACTATTTTGGATTAGCTTGGAATCGTCCAACAATCCCAACTACATGCATAATGTCTGGTCTTGTCCCAGTTAGATAAAGCAGACTTCCAATCATGGATCTATACTCTAGTTGATTCACCATGGAACAATGATCATGAGAACTTAGGTTACATCCAATTATCATTGGAGTACTCACAGGTTTGCAGCCTTCCATCCCATACTTCTTCAGAATTTTCTTGAGATATTTTGCTTGAGATAGAAATATCCCATCTGTTGCTTGTTGCACTTGTAAGCCAAGAAAATATGTTAGTTCCCCAAGTAACAACATTTAAAATTCTTGCTGCATAACAGAAGAAAATTTCTGACTCATGGACTCTTCATTACTTCCAAAAATGATGTCATCAACATAAACAACAATTATCAATAATTTATCATTCTCTATTTTTGTGTATAAGTTACTGTCAGCAGATCCCTTTGTGAAACCTTGTTGTTGGAGATATTTTTCAAGACAATAATACCATGCCCGAGGAACTTGTTTGAGACCATATAATGCCTTTTTAAGTTTGCAAAAAAGTTTTTCATCATTTCGCAGAATGAATCCTTCTGGTTGTTCTATATAAACTTCTTCTTCTATGTCACCATTGAGGAAAGAAGATTTTACATCCATTTGATAAACTTTGAATTGTTGAAAACTTGAAAAAGCAAGAAACATTCTTATGGCTTCAATTCTGGCTACAAGAGCAAATTTTTCTTCAAAATCTATACCTTCTTGTTGAGCATACCCTTTACAAACAAGTCTAGCTTTGTTTCTAATAACATCTCCATTTTCAATTAACTTGTTTTTGAAAATCCATTTTGTTCCAATAAAAATTTTATCATAAGGTCTTGGAACCAATTCCCAAGTATGATTCTTTTAAATTTGATCAAGTTCTTCATTTATGTTTTGAATCCAACATTCATTTTTACTAGCTTTATTTACATTCTGCAGTTCAATAGTGGATAATAATGCCAGATAGCTAGGGGATCCTACAAGAGTTCTTCTTGTTTGGACACCTGATCCCTTTTCTCCCTGAATTTGAGATTCTGGATGATTCTTTTGAACATACCTGGATGGAGCTTTTTCAGATATATCTTCTTCTGGTGCTTCATTGGGTTCTCCTTCTATATTGTTGCTATTTGATGGGGGAAAACATACATCATCATCATCTTCATTTGTTGTTGTTATTTCCCTTTTAGGAGCTGTGAGAGACTCATCAATTACAACATCAATACATTCAAAAATCTTTCGAAGTTTTTTATTGTAACATTTATATGCTTTACTTCTAGAAGAATAATTAAGAAATATTCCTTCATCTGCTCTAGGCTCAAACTTACCAAGTTTTTCATCATTGTTCTTAATAAAACATTTTCTTCCAAAAACAGTAAAATGCTTTACAATGGGAAGATTACCATACCAGAGCTCATAAGGAGTTTTATCACTGTTCACATGAACATGAGCTTTGTAAAGAATATTTACTGTGGTATGTGTTGCTTCTCCCCAAAAGGTATCAGGAGTTCCTGATTCATCAAGCATAGCACGAGCCATTTGTTGAACTGTTCTATTCATTATTTCTTCCACGCCATTTTTTTATGGGGTTCCAGCTACAGAAAACTGTATTTTTATGCCATGATGTTCACAGAAGTCAAATAATTCATCTGATATATATTCTCCTCCTCGGTCAGATCTAAGACATTTTATTTTTAGATCTAATTCATTTTCAACCAGAGCTTTGAAGATCTTAAATTTTTCAAATTCTTCGTCTTTATGTTTTAGTAAACCGATCCAACACATTCTAGAGAAATCATCAAAAAATAGAATATAGAATTGCTCTCCACGAGGTGACTTTTTCCTTACAGGTCCACATAAATCAGTATGTATAAGTTCAATATGCTTACTTTCTGATCCTTCTTTGGTATTGTATTTCACCGTGGTTTTCTTACCGAATTGGCATGATTTTCATATGGTACTTTCAAGCAAAGTGATGTTGGGTAGATCAAGAACAGCTTTGAGTCTGCTAGATTTTCTTATTTGAGAGAAGATCAAATGTCAAAATCTTCTATTCCATAGCCAATTTTTTGAATATTTACGTAAGTAGAATTTCTCTTGGCCCCCTTTCAATATATACATATTTCTTGGTGTTCTAGTTCCTTTTATTACTGATTTTCCTGTGTCAAGTTCACGTACTACACATTCTTTTGAACTAAAGACAATGTCATTTCCTTGATCACACATTTGACTCACACTCAACAGGTTATGCTTTAATCCATCCACATACATAACATTGTTAGCTTTCACCTTTTCTTTAAGAAAAATAGAACCTTTTCCTTTAATGACAGTAGGAGAGTCATTTCCAAAGGTAACATTCTTTTCCCTTTCTAGAGCATTATATGAAAGAAGTTTATTTTTATCACCTGTGTTATAGTGCCATTTATCAGCTTCATGTACTTGATGATTTACACTTTGGCCGTGGGCACCCTGTCCCCTCAGACTTAAACATTTTCACAAAAAACAGTGTCTTAAAACCCATATGCGACTCTGCCCAGAATTTTCTGCATATACACGTGAGTCCATTCATAAAGATCCGCGTATACCTTTTTAATTGCTAAAAAATATATATTTTGCCTATTTTGAGGCGGGTTTGATGGTTATTCAAATAATTCAACCACCCCAGCCCATGGCCTAACTGCACATAACTGCAGAAACTAATTTTAGGGAGTATAAAAGCCTGTCAAAGGAATGGCCTAAGGGAGAGAGAAAAATATAGATATTATACACTGTTGGAGCCCTATTCAAGTCTGATATTCCCATGCCTCCTGCACTTCCCAGGTATATTCAGGAAACCCTTGTTTCCTTGAGATGTTCATCACCCTATATGAAATCTATTGTGCACACATCTTGGAAGAATTCTTGCGAGGCTAGGGATGGATGGATCCAAAGGACGGTATGCTCGAAGGTCGTGGCATGATTCAAGTGATCTCTCCACGTTTTGATTAATGTACGTGTCATTCATAATAAGAAGAGCCATCTTGTTCTCGATGTTTACGTGTTTATGATGCTTTATACATGTGTAATAATGACTAATTGAAATTTTAATATTGTTTTTATGATATTATACATGATCTTCACTGACATCTAGGAACTATATATGATGTACAACTAGGTTTTTGTGTTCGTTCTCTCTAGATTTACAGGTTTCAGAGCACAAAGTGTTGCAGGGGGTTTGCACCCCGCAGGATCTACATCAACCGAGGGAATTTCGGGTAAGTTCTGCAACCAGTAGTATCTAATTTTCAGTATACAAGTTGGTTAAGTGAGTCCTTCTTGAATGGCATGCCCCTGGTCTGTGAAGATTGTCAACCCAAGACCTTTAGGGTATTATTTCCCGAAACAACCTGTCATGTGTTTTGAGCATCTGTTATCAATGTACCATTGATTTTCTTCCCCTTCTGCAAATAAGTTTATGCCACAGATTTCAACCTGTAAGTCCTTCTTTCTCCATACCTTTGAATTTGAAGGTATATGCTCTTTTGGATAAAGTTTGCTCCTGCATTCAGATTCTTCATGTCCAAAGTTATTGCAATAAGAACATTCAATTTCATTTTGAAGAGGAGAAAAGTTGTTATAAGTATTCTTCTTTATTCCAATCTCATTTATTTGCTTTCTTGCTTCTCTGGTCATGATGGTTTTGTATGCAACACATTAAGCAGCTTTATGACCAAATTATGACATGAGAAACATTGTCCATTAAAGAAGAGTTTTATGCGATCATGAAACCTTCTATTTATGTTTACCTGCTGATTGTTATTTATGTTATCGTTCTTCCTTATATTGAAGTGGTCATGCTTTACCTGTGTAGTATCTTTGTTCTTTTGTTGAGTGACAAAAAATTGTTGGTTGGCTTTAGCTGCATTTAGATAGCTTGGTGTTGAAGACTGAGAATATTCTCTGATATGTCCAAGACTTGTATTTACAAGAGGAGAGCGTTGTACCTTGATAATTTCATCTAAGGTTTCAGATCCTTTAGAAAATCTAAGATTTAAAGTTTTCACTTTCTCAATCTCCTTTCTTAGACTTACTATTTCACATTCTAATTTCTCATTGTGCTTCTCCTTTTCTATAAGCTGATTCTTTAGAGTATCTATGGAAATTTTGTTTTCTTCCAAATATATTTTGAGATGATTTATTTCTTCAAGAAAATCATTTTCTTCTAATGTGTCCATAATCTTATCTTTAGCCTCACTAGATTCTTTTTCAAAAACCATGAGTGGTCTAATATCTTGATCAGATTCTCCTTCTTCACTATTTGATAGACCATCACTATCTTCATGAGTATAGTAGCTTTTTCTATCGATAAATCGTTTCTTATTGAATTTTTCCACTTTCTTTCCCTTTTCGTGATTATCTTTATGGGGACATTTAGCAGCATAATGACCAACTCCTCCACAAGAAAAACATTTAAAAGGAAGCTTACCTCTGAACCTTCCAGTGCCAAGTTGTAGCTTCTTTACAAAATTTATCTCATCTTCTTCTAAAAGATACCCTGATCCTTTTTGTTCTTCTACTTCATTTTCTTTTGTAGCAGCTCTAAAGACAACTTATTTGACTTTAGATGGACCTTCTTTCCTCATTTCACATGCAGTCAAAATACCATGAAGTTGAAAAACATTAAGAGTTTGTAGGTCCTATTTCTCTTCAATAGCAGATACTTTTGACTCGAACTTGGGAGTTAGAGATCTCAAAACCTTTTATACTAGAGTAGTTTCAGCTATGGTTTCACCCATATTTCTCATATGATTTACAATATCATCTAGACGTAAAAAGAAACTAGCAATGCTTTCCTCATTATGCATTATGATTTTTTCATATTGAATTCTAAGAGTTTGGAGTTTAGCACTTTTTACCTTAGCATCACCTCCATAGCTCAGAATGATTTTGTCCCATATCTCCTATGTTGTATTCAACTGCATGACTTTGACAAATTCAGATTCATTCAAACTTCCCAATAATGCATTAACTTCTTTTCCATTGGTTTCATAGTTCTTTTTTGTTGTTGAATTTTTTGGAACTGAAGCTGGATATTGATAACCTCCTTCAACTATAGCCCATACATCTACTCCAAGAGACTGAAGATAGGATCTTGTCCTTTTTTTCCAGAAGATTAAAATTGTTGCCATTGAAGAGAGGAGGCCTGATAGATGCTGTCTCATCTTGATTGATCATCTTAGTTGATCTTCCTTCTAGCGATTAAGCTTCTTCAGAAAAAAAATACTGAGAGGGGGGGGGGGGGGGTGAATCAATATTTAGAGCTCATTGATAACTTCTAATTTTTCTTTACTGAATTCCATACGCGACTTTAATGAACCCAACTCGCGTATACATGCGAATATACCAACAGAAACTTGTGTATAATGATATAATTTAATTGTTAGATAAAATTTTAGAAACAATATTTAACTCGGCTTATCAGTTGTGCATCTGTTAGTTAAGCAGTAAATATATGCAGTAACAGCAGAATAAGTCATCACACAAGAGCATCACACATGAACACCAATATTTAAGGTGGAAACCCAATTCAGGAGAAAACCACCGTTGTTGTCATCTCTGTCTTAAATGTTTATTATATGGAAAACTGCTTACAATATTGTATTGATGCAGACTCATGTCAGTACACAGGCATCTACCTGCAGAAGGCTGCAAACTTCTCTCATTCTCCAACTGCTACTGGAAGGGAGCTACAACCCCCTAATCTCGTTTACCAGCCACTATTGGAAAGGAGCTACAACCCCCTAATCTCATTTACCAACCACTACTGGAAGGGAGCTTCAACCCCCTAATCAGAACACCAACTTCTACTTACAGGAAGCTTTTACATTCACACTGATGGCTTCAACCCTCAGAACCACTGCAGACCATGTTTCATCAATTTTCACACTAGATCACATAACTTCAACACAACTCTTTAAAAGGTGAACAATAATAAACTTCACCTAAACTTCAATCAAAACAATGAGATCACTATAACTAGAACACTGTAATAACCTAGATTTCGGAACCAGTATGCAGAATCAATCTCAACCCTAATCATTCATTATCTAAAAATACATATGCTACTTCTATTCATAGATCCCACGTGTATACACGCTTTCCTTCAAACCAACCTGCGTGTAGTTCTGAGAATATTGTTTTTATAGAATATGATAAGTCTCATATTGAGATCTGAGGCTTTTAGTTAGATATATTTTCAGTAATGCAGAACCCTTATTCAGTCATTCATAATTAAACATATTTACTCCCTCATTGATCAGATTTGTACATATTCAAATTAGCATCATATGCAGTATTCAAAAACCCAGATCTACATGAAGACTTCATCGACAGACAAAAGAAATACATTAGAAATGTAGTAGCATTAAATAGATAACTACTTCAGCAAGCTTTAGAAAACCCTGACTTTCATACGCACTTTTTCTGAGACAAATCCGCGTATATACGTGCTTTCACTGAGACTAACTAGCATATATATATGTAAATATTAAATTTGTAGAATGTTTCAGATCTAAAGACTTACCCAAATTTCTTCACTTCACTTCAGCAACAATGCGCCAGGTCACAGATCCAAAACATCTCATCATTAGATCATGCAAGTACATATTCATTTCAAGTCTAGGGATCCTGATCCATCATTGTATCCAAGGGTGCATCATAGATTTATATATACAAATAAAACAGAGTTCTTCCCATGCAAATATACTTCAGAGAGAATTATTCAGTAACAACCCTTACACATGCACACCTTGCACTATGATCTTCCTCTCCTTATATAGGATTAGCCTTTATTAATACCATGAGTCAAAACCACACAATTGCCGATGGTATTCTTGGACGAAATCAAATAGATGACACAACGCTCAATATTGTGGGCTAATACCATGGTAATGCCCCGTAGTATCATATTTTTAGAGTGAAAAAGGCATACGCGACTTGGATCGTTCTTTCCTGCGTGTATACATGACTTGGCCTGTACAAACCCGCGTATAGAACCTGCAATATGAAAATTAACCAGTCTTTTGCTGGAAATCACACATTTCTTATGATATACCTTATGTAAACTATAGAGCTTCTCCATAATACATATACTCCATTATTTGCTAGAGTGTTTCCATCAAGGACAACATATTAATACATAAGAATCATATTGCCAACAATCTCCCCCTTTGGACTTGATGGCAACCATGATGGAGTTTGATCACCACAGCAGAATACTAGAATACTCTCCCCCTTTGACATCAAGGGCAAAGGGCAGATCAATACTGAAACAAGGTTTCTCTTTCCTTATAGAAAGAAGAGCTCTACAGATGTGATGCTCCCCCTGAGTTCATGCTGAATCTTTAGAAAAAAATTTCAATGAAGTACATGACTCGATAACTCAACCGAGTATGACCTTTCCTATTACCAAGGACTCATACTTACATTAATGATCCAACCAAGTGGAATTACATATTTGACTCAACTACCCAACCAAGTGGGTTTACAAGCTTGAAAAAGTCCTTACATGACTGAATATAATAATTTTTACATCATATGACCTTTTCTACAAATTATAGATATGATTTTTTATAATCAGGACCAAACGCTCTCAAGAGAGAGATCATGAATCAGAAGCCAATTAGAATGCCAAAAATGCACCCTTTTCTACAAGGCAGAAGCTCCCCCTAATTTTATGCTTTTGAACACCTTCAACAATCAATTCCTCAAAGCATCTTCATCAATGAGATAAATATCAAAGAAAGGTACAGTATGATGAATACTAGAACAAAAATAGAGATTACCCAACAGTACTATAGACTGTTTTGAAAGTTGACCCAGAGGATTTCTGTCAAAAAAATCCATACGCAGTTTTATGCATAGTAACTCGCTTATATATGCGATTCGCCTTTATGAAACCAACATACCGAATTTAATCCTATGAATTTAAGAATATTTTATAAGAGCAGCAGAGACAACTCCTAGCTTCTGTATGAGATATTCGAATGCTTCCCTGGGAAGAGGTTTAGTAAATATATCTGCAACTTTTTCTTTGGAGGGAACATACTCCAATTTAACCTTTTGTTCAAGCACTTGTTCATGTGGGAACTGATATTTGATAGGAATGTGCTTGGTCTTGGAATGCATAACAAGATTTTTTGAGATACTAATGGCACTTTTATTATCGCATGGAATGGAGATGGGAGGTGAACATTTGATTTGAATATCTTGTAATGTCTTCATCATCCAAAAAATTTGTGTGAAACATGATGCGAAAACCACATATTATGCTTCCACTGTAGATAAGGTAATAGAAATTTTTTTCTTGTTGAACCAAGAGACTAATCGGGGCCCCATATAGAATGCACCACCATTAGTGCTTTTTCTATCATCAACATTTCGAGCCCAATCTACATCTGTATAAGCATGAACAGTGAGATCAGAATTCTTTGGATACCATAGACCAAAATATTGAGTCCCTTGTAGTTATTTGAAAATTCTTTTTACAGCCTGAAGGTGAGACTCTTTTGGATTAGCTTGGAATCGTCCAACAATCCCAACTACATGCATAATTTTTGGTCTTGTCCAACTTAGATAAAGCACACTTCCAATCAAGGATCTATACTGTGGTTGATTTGCCATGCGATAATCATCATGAGAACTCAGGTTACATCCGGTTATCATTGGAGTAATTACAGGTTTGCATTCTTCCATCCCATACTTCTTCAGAATTTTCTTGAGATATTTTACTTGAGATAGAAATATCCCATCTATTGCTTGTTGCACTTATAAGCCAAGAAAATATGTTAGTTCCCCAAGTAATGACATTTAAAATTCTTGTTGCATAACAGAATCAAATTTCTGACTCATGGACTCTTCATTACTTCCAAAAATGATGTCATCAACATACACAAAAATTATCAATAGTTTATCATTCTCTATTTTTGTGTATAAGATACTGTTAGCAAATCCCTTTGTGAAACCTTGCTATTGAAGATATTTGTCAAGATGATAATACCATTCACGAGGAGCTTGTTTGAGACCATATAATTCCTTTTTAAGTTTGCAAACAAGTTTTTCATCATTTCTGAGAATGAATCCTTCTGGTTGTTCTATATAAACTTCTTCTTCTAGATCACCATTGAGGAAAGAATATTTTACATCCATTTGATAAACTTTGAATTGTTGAAAACTTGAAAAAGCAAGAAACATTTTTATGGCTTCAAGTCTGGCTACAAGAGAAAATGTTTCTTCACAATATATACCTTCTTGTTGAGCATACCCTTTACAAACAAGTCTAGCTTTGTTTCTAATAACATCTCCATTTTCATTTAACTTTTTTTGAAACTCCATTTTGTTCCAATAACATTTTTATCATGAGGTCTTGGAACCAATTCCCAAGTATGATTATTTTCAATTTGATCAAGTTCTCCATTCATGGCTTGAATACAATATTCATCTTTACTAGCTTGATTTACATTTGTGGTTAAATAGTGGATAAGAATGCTAGATATCTAGGGCATCCTACAATAGTTCTTCTTGTTTGGACACTGATCCCTTTTCTCCCAGAATTTGAGATTCTGGATGATTCTTTTGAACATACCAGGATGGAGCTTTTTCAAATATATCTTCTTCTGGTGCTTCATTGGGTTCTCCTTCTATATTGTTGCTATTTTATGGGGGAAAACATACATCATCATCATCTTCATTTTTTGTTGTTATTTCCTTTTTAGGAGCTATGAGAGACTCATCGATTACAACATCAATACATTCAACAATATTCCGAAGTCTTTTATTGTAACATTTATATGCTTTACTTCTAGAATAATAACCAAGAAATATTCCTTCATCTACTCTAGGCTAAAACTTACCAAGTTTTTCATCATTGTTCTTGATAAAACATTTGCTTCCAAAAACTCTAAAATGCTTTACAATGCGAAGATTACCATACCAGAGCTCATAAGGGGTTTTATCACTGTTCACACGAAAATGAGCTTTGCTAATAATATTTACTACGGTATGTGTTGCTTCTCCCCAAAAGCTATCAAGAGTTCCAAATTCATCAAGCATAGCACGAGCCATCTATTGAACTGTTTTATTCATTATTTCTTCCACGCCATTATGTTGTGGGGTTCCAGCTAATTAAAATTTTCTTTTTATGCCATGATGTTCATAGAAGTCAAAGAACTCATTTGATACATATTCTCCTCCTCGGTCAGATCTAAGACATTTGATTTTTAGATTCAAATCATTTTCAACCAGAGCTTTGAAGATCTTAAAATTTTCAAATGCTTCATATTTATGTTTTATTAAACCGATCCAACACATTCTAGAGAAGTCATCAATAAATAGAATATAGTATTGTTCTCCACGAGGTGAATTTTTCCTTACAGGTCCACATAAATCAATATGTATAAGTTCAAGATGCTTAATTTTTTATCCTTATTTGGCATTGAATTTCACCCTGGTTTGCTTATCGAATTGGCATGATTTTCATATGGTACTTTCAGGCAGAGTGATGTTGGGTAGATCACGAACAACTTTGAGTCTGCTAGATTTTCTTATTTGAGAGAAGCTCAAATGACCCAGTCTTCTGTGCCATAGCCAATTTTCTGAATATTTACCTAATTAGCATTGCTCTTGGCCCCATTTCAATATATATAGATTTCTTGGTTTTCTAGTTCCTTTTATTACCATTTTTCATGTGTCAAGTTCACGTACTACACATTATTTTGAACTAAAGACAACTTCATTTCCTTGATCACACATTTGACTCACACTCAACAAGTTATGCTTTAATCCATCCACACACATAACATTGTTAGCTTCACCTTTTCCTTTAATGACAGCAGGAGATTCATTTCCAAAGGTAACATTCTTTTCCCTTTCTAGAGCATTGTATGAAAGGAGTTTATTTTTATCACCTGTCATGTGTTTTGAGCATCCGCTATCATTGTACCATTGATTTTCTTCCCCTTATACAAATAAGGTTATGCCACAACTTTCAACCTGTAATTCCATCTTTCTCCACACCTTGGAATTTGAAGGTATATGCTCTTTTGGTTGAAGTTTTCTCCTGCATTCAGATTCTTCATGTCCAAATTTATTGCAATAAGAACATTCAATTTCATTTTGAAGAGGAGGAAAGTTGTTATAACTATTCTTCTTTTTTCGAGTCTTGTTTCTTTGATTTCTTGCTTCTCTGGTCATGATGGTTTTGTATGCAACATATTGAGCAAATTTATGACCAAAATTATGACATGAGAAACATTGTCCATTAAAAAAGAGATTTTTGTGATCATGAAACCTTCTATTTATGTTTACCTACTGATCATTATTTCTGTTATTGTTCTTCCTTGTATTGAAGTGGTCATTCTTTACGTGTGTAGTCTCTTTTTTCTTTTTCTGAGTGAAAAAATGTTGTTGGCTGGATTTAGCTGCATTTAGATAGCTTGTTGCTAAAGACTGAGAAGATTCTCCGTTATATCCAAGACCCATCTTTACAAGAGGAGAGAGTTGTACCTTGATAATTTCATCTAAGGCTTCAGATCCTTTAGCAAATCTAAGATTTCAATTTTTCACTTTCTCAATCTCCTTTCTTAGACTTACTATTTCACATTCTAATTTCTCATTGTGCTTCTCCTTTTCTATAAGCTTATTCTTTAGAGTATCTATGGAAATTTTTTTTCTTCCAAACATATTTTGAGATGATTTATTTCTTCACAAAAATCATTTTCTTCTAATGCATCGATAAAAGTATCTTTAGTCTCACTAGATTCTTTTTCAAAATCCATGAGTAGTCTAATATCTTGATCAAATTCTCCTTCTTCACTATTTAACAGACCATCACTGTCTTCATGAGTATAATAGTTTTTTCTATTCATAAATCATTTCTTATTTCCTTTTTGCACTTCCTTTCCCTTTTCATGATTATCTTTATGGGGATATTTAGTAGCATAATGACCAACTCTTCCACAAGAAAAAAATTTAAAAGGAAGCTTACCTCTGAACCTTCCAGTGCCAAATTGTAGCTTCTTTGAAAAATTTATCTCATCTTCTTCTTAAATATACTCTGATCCTTCTTGTTCTTCTACTTCCTTTCCTTTTGTAGCAGCTCTAAAGACAACTTCTTTGACTTCGTATGGACCTCCTTTCCTCATTTCACATGCAGTCAAAATCCCATGAAGTTGAACAACAGTAAGAGTTTGTAGATCATGTTTCTCTTCAATAGCAGATACTTTTTACTCGAACTTGGGAGTTAGAGATCTCAAAACCTTTTCTACTAGAGTAGTGTCAGTTATGGTTTCACCCAAATTTCTCATACGATTTACAATATCATCTAGACGTAAAAAGAAACTAGCAATGCTTTTCTCATTATGCATTCTGAGTTTTTCATATTCAATTCTAAGAGTTTGGAGTTTAGCACTTTTTACCTTGGCATCACCTTCATAGCTCAGAATGATTTTGTCCCATATCTCCTTTGTTGTATTCAACTGCATAACTTTGACAAATTCAGATTCAGTCAAACTTCCCAACAATGCATTGACCGCTTTTGCATTGGTTTCATAGTTCTTTTTTTGTGGTTGAATCTGTTGGAATTGAAGCTGGATATTGATAACCTCCTTCAACTATAGCCCATACATCTGCTCCAAGAGACTGGAGATAGGATCTTGTCCTTGTTTTCCAGAAGATTAAATTGTTGCCATTGAAGAGAGGAGGCCTAATAGATGGTGTTCCATCTTGATTGCTCATCTTAGCTTATCTTCCTTCTAGCGATTAAGCTTCTTCAGAAAGACCTGCTCTAATACCAATTGTTGAAAAAATACTGAGAGGAGGGGTGAATTAGTATTTAGATCTCACTAATAACTTTTTATTTTTCTTTACTGAATTCCATATGCGACTTTAATGAACCCAAATCGCGAATATACCAACAGAAACTTGTGTATAGTGATATAATTTAATTGTTAGATAAACTTTCAGAAAAAAACCTTTAACTCATCTTATCAATTGTGCATATTTTAGTTAAACAATAAATATGTACAGTAACAACATAATAAACCATCACACAAGAGCATCACACATGAACACCAATATTTAAGGTGGAAACCTAATTCAAGAGAAAACCATCGTTGTTGTCATCTCTGTCTTCAATATTTATTATATGGAAAAGTGCTTACAATATTGTACTGATGTAGACTCATATCAGTACATAGGCATCTACCTGCAGAAGGCTGCAACCTTCTCTCATTCTCCAGCTGCTACTGGAAGGGAGCTACAACCCCCTAATCTCATTTACCAACCACTACCAGAAGGGAGTTTCAACCCCCTGATCAGAACACCAGCTTCTACTTACAAGAAGCTTTTACTACACTGAAGACTTCAACCCTCAGAACCACTGCAGAGCATGTTTCATCAATTTTCACATTGAATCACATAGCTTCAACACAACTCTTCAAAAGTTCAACAATAATAAACTTCACCCAAACTTCAATTAGAATAGTGAGATCAATGTAACCAGAACACAGTAATAACCCAGAATTCGGAATCAGTATGAAAAATCCATCTCAACCCTGATCATTTATTATCTTAAAATACATAAGCTACTTCTCTTCACAGATCCTGTGTGTATACGCGCTTTCCTTCACACCAACCTACGTATAGATCTGAGAATATTGTTTTTATAGAATATGATAAGTCTCAGATTGAGATTTGAGGTTTTCAGTCAGATATCTTTTCGGTAATGCAAAACCCTTATTCAGTCAGTCATCATTATGTTACGATATTCTGACACATAGGAAATAGTTAATAATAGCTTAGTCTAGTGTAGAGTTAGGTAAATTTTGTTTCTTTACCATGTACATTTGTAACTTATAATCAGACAGTCACGATTTGTAGTGATCTGACGGTTATCTCTCGCCTCGGTATTAACGGCACTTGATCTGTAGCTTAACACCCGATTGGTCCATGATCTCTATTTAAAGAGCATGGAGGGTCATTTTTCCAGTAACTGTTTATGAGAGAAACATATGTAACTTTTATTTTATATTAATAAATTTCCTGAAGTGGCCGCGTTGGCTCAGGGTGTGGATTGTTTCCCTATTTAAGGGTTTTAACCACGTGATTATACTGGTGTACTGATTTGTGATCTATTTGTGAGTGGTGACCTTTTGTTCTTGATCTACGGAACTTACCCTGTAAATTCCTACATGGTATCAAAGCTATTTTGAGGGTCGCGTATGTTGTTGATCAAAATCTAAAGCCGATTTGACTGCATGTGAATGTTGTTTTGTAGATCTACTATTTATGAACATTTTTGGGCTTGGATAACTGATTGGTTGTGTCTGGAGCGTCTGTTACAATGAGGAACACCTTTCATTTCATGCGAAAAGGTTTCCGGCTGCCCAAGTTATGTCAGTTTAGATCTGTAGGTATAAAGCATCTATTTTGCAGTTATATTTGTTAATAGTTCTGCTTATTTTGGTTTTTTTTTGTTTATTTTCGGTATTAAGGTTTTTTTATTTTTCAAATCTATACCCTCTTATCTATGTATGCTCTTTGTTGTGTGCTCCATGCGATCTCGGCATATCAGAAACAGGAAAAAGGGATTTTTCTGCTACGTATTCTCTTTCCCCGCGTCTTTGTGCGATCTCAGGAAATCAGAAATAGTGAAAAAAGTGATAATTGTTCGTAAGGCTAACCAAGAATCTAATATTCTGCCGTAAGGCTTTGAATTTATTTTGCTTGTTTTTTGTGCAGGAAAAGGCACACACACCTCCAACAACAACAACTACTACAATAATAATAATCCCCCCTTCCTCCTTTCTAAAATAACATAATCATTTTACTATCTCACTTGGTGAGTGGTTAGTTTATGAGAATAGAGGTCTTGGGTTCAAGTCTCCTTCTCAAGCTTCTTTTGTAAAAAGTTTTTGTTCAAAGGGGAGGAATTTTTTTTAAAGAGCCGCACTTCATCTTGTTCCCGTAACTATTCGACATCTACAACTCAGTTTTTTTCAAAAGGCATAACTTCTTCATCCGGAAGCCGTTTTTCGAGCCTTTTTTTTTAAACGGCCTAATTTTTTGAGATCTTCCATTAGAGCAGTTAGTTTGAGCTTTTCTCAGCTTCATGTTTAAAAAAAAAAAATGGAAAGTGTATGCCTAGTTATTCGTAACAGCACCAATTATTTCCAATGGCTACCTCACATGGTAGCTATACTTAGAAGTAAAGGGATTTATATAATAGCCACAGGGCTAGAAACTGAACCTTCTGATGATGATAAAGTTGCTAAATAGGAAAATAAATAAGATCAAGCACGAGGGTTGATAGGTATGTCCATTGTTCAAGATCTTTGATTTCATATCCTTGACATTGACACCCCTCATGAAGCCCTGGACAAGCTAAATACTGTCTTTGGCATTCAAAATCAAATCAGGGCCCATCAGCTTGAAAATGAGTTGCTTACTTTGGACCCCAATAATTTCTCCTCTATTGAATATTTTTTGTCCAAATTCAAGACCCTCAAAATTATTTTAGAAGGTTGTAAGGTCAAAAAGGAAGATGGTAGCCTCATCTATTGCATTCTTACTAAGCTTGGCCCTGCATACTCTGTATTTGTTTCCGCCTTCCATTCCACTAGAGAAGCCATCATTTCTTTAGGAACCACCTACAAGAATCCCTCTTTTGATGCCATTTGTGATTCTTTGATAAGAGAACAAGAAAAAATTTTACACCTTGGTCTTATCACTACTAGAAACACTTCTAAGAAAGCCTTAGCAGCCCAACATCAATCATATCAAAAGAATCCCAAGAAGAAGTATCCTAAAAAGTATGGTCCAAAACCAAACAAGGGTCCTAAACAATTTCAGCCACAATCTGAAAAAGCAACTCACCAAAATGATAAGGCATATAAAAACAAAGGAAAGAAGACAAATATACATTGCAACTTTTGCAATCGTGATGGTCATTTAGAGTCCAAATTTTTTAAGAAGATGGAAGCCTTAGAAGCAGCAATGAAGAAGCACAACATCAATTTGGAGCACTCTTCACCTTCATCTTCAGGCATGGCACTTTCTGCTTGTGGTTGTCAAGCATCAAGATCTAGTTATGCATTAAATGTATCTTCTTCTGTAGAAATTTGAATAATTTGCTGAATTATTCACCGAGATTATCCTGATTACACACTACTTAAGCTTCATGCATAATACATAACCTCTTCTACAATTGATCATCAATATGTGGAAATAGAAGCAGCTGCATGCGCACATAAAACAATAATCCAACACACATATAACACAGTATGTAATGGGGAAAGCAATAGCTGAAAACCCCCAACTATCTGTATATTATAATTGTAGAGAACATGTAACAATACATAGCACAAAGCTCTCACAGCTCTCAGCACTATCTCACATGCTACACACAAACTAGCACGGAAGATGAACAAGTCACAGGTTCAATTCTCCTCCACAAGTCTACCTGCCTCTACTGCGCAATCCAAGATGAATAATGATGAGATCCAAGTTCGAATCCCACTAGCTTCAACCTGCAATCCTCATTGGAAATCTCAATCAATGTGTGTGCAAATCTCATGCACAGGTATAGTCACACTCACCCTTTCACCCACCTCTAACACTGGTCTCCACTGAACTGTCCATGCATTGCAGTTAACTGATGTATTCTTTAGTTGATTTATGAGTTAATAATTAGTGAATTAATTAATAATTAATTCACACCACTCATCACTAGTGTATTTATCACTTAGACTAAATACAACTAGTTCAACTAAGTTAAACCGAACACAACTCCACCAACTGTCTCATCAACTCCACCAAACTCTGCCACATGAGTTCTAACCGAAGTCAACCATGCAATAGCTCAACTAACCCTTAGGAAAAGCGTAATTCCTTCTGTCAGCTGCATTTTCCACATCCAAGCATCAAACTGAAGTGCTCCAAGAGGATAAGATAATGTTTATAGTCTAAATATTATTAAGGGTTAATAATATTTGACTGTTCTATTTTTAGCTCGGCAGTCTAAAAATAGATTCCGCCCAATGTCTAAAAATAAAGGTCCATATATTTTTACCAACATGACCAATCATCCATAAATAGCATCCTGCAACTCATAGACCATGATCCATATGTCTAAAAATAGACATAGTCTAAAAATAGACTTTGCGCCAAAAATAGCCTGCGGGCCCACTTAGTGAAGGCGACTTCATTTCACTAAGCTCCATCATCTTGTTGCATTTTCAACATCTTCTTCTCCTTCTCATTAGTGGCTCATTGATTCTGGAGCTTCTTACCACATGGCTAAAAATAAATCTATGTTTTCTTCTTTAAATGATTATAACACCAAACATATTTATGTTGGTGATGATAGATCTCTTAGTGTTGTAGGATCTAGAACCATTCATCTTGATAATGGTCAGTTTAATGATGTACTATATGTTCCTACCTTGTCATGCAATATTCTCTCTGTTTATCAAATAACTCATTCAGGTGAAGGGAAAATAGTACAATTCTCACCTCATGATGTTGTAATCAAGGACCTCAAAGATCCTAAACATATTTTAGCTACTGGAATTTTAGCTACTGGAATTGCTAATGATTCCACAAGGTTGTATAAGTTTGATAAATTTGGGTCATCATGTCTTCCCTTTGTTTTCGTTGCTCATAATGATGAAGTGAGCAAACTTTGGCATGAGCTATTTGGTCACTTAAACTATCGCTCTCTTCAAACTCTATGTAAGGAAAATATGGTGACAGGTCTTCCTATGGTATCTTGTCAAGATGGTGTTTTCTCTGGATATGTACTCGGAAAACATCATCGGGATGATTTTGACAAACGTGCCTCTCGGCACGCTTCAGCCCCTTTGCAGCTTGTGCACAGTGATTTATGTGGTCCACTTCTTGTTGTTTCTTTCTCTAGTTGCAAGTACTTCTAAAATTTCGTTGATGATTTTTCCAGATGCACTTGGGTATACTTCTTAAAACTCAAGAGTGAATTTTTTAACATGTTCTTGACCTTTAAGGCCTTTGTTGAGAAACAATATGGACATCAAATTCTTAATTTAAGATCAGACAATGGAGGAGAATATGTTAGCAATAAATTTATCAACTTTTGCAATGAGCATGGCATTCAATTGCAACATATTGTTCCATATACTCCACAACAAAATGGTGTAGCTAAAAGGAAGAATCGCACCTTAAAAGAAATGGCTAATTGTATGCTTCAATCTAAAGGACTTGGTCTCAATTTTTGGGCAGAAGCCATTAACTGTGAAAATTACATAGTAAATCGCACTCCTACTAATTTTTTAAAGAATAGAACTCTAGAAGAAGCTTGGAGCATATGTAAGTCACTTTCGTGTTTTAGGAAGTGATGCTTGGGCCCATTTTCCAGATGCGAAACATAAAGCCTTAGAACCTAAGAGTGAAAATTGTATTTTTGTTGGATATTATGAAGATGTTAAAGGATACAGACCTCTTCAACCCAAAACCAAAAATATAGTCATTAGAAGAGATGTAAATTTTGACGAAAATATATCGGCCTGCGAGCCTAGTTCGACGTGTGTGCCACCTTTGGCCTGCGAGCCTGATTCAGCATATGTGCCACCTATCTCTCTCTCTTCTATTTTTAATAGCATTCCTTCTAGTTTAGATGATGACAGCGAGGATGAAAATCCTCCTCTGGGCCAGGCAATTGTTCCTTATACTCCAGCGTCTAAGATGGGTCCGCTCTACTCTTAGATGTTAGGCTTTCTCGGCAGGGCCCTGCCGATCGATGACACACACTTTCTCAGGGCCGAAAGAGCCTCTTCTCATTTGGGTCGAAGTTCCAAAAAACTTGATCCAGAATTGAGAAACCTTCGTAAAGCCTCATTTCCGTTGCATTTGATGAAGCTATGAATGAAGAGTATCGTTCCTTATTGGAAAATTCTTGGGATTCGTTCCTCTTCCAAAAGGAAGAAAACTTGTCAGATGAAGATGGGTTTACAAAAAAAAGTTTGGATCAGATGGAAAAGTGGATAGACATAAAGCTCGTCTTGTTGCTAGGGTTTTTTCACAAGTTGAAGGCATTGACTATACTAAAACCTTCTCCCCTATTGCCAAAATGAATTATATCTGCCTTGTTCTTTCCCTTGCTGCCTCCTTTAAATGAGAATTCCATCAGATGGATGTTAAATCTGCCTTCTTACATGGATATTTGCATGAATAAATCTACATGGAACAACCCCCTGGCTTTATCCAAAAAGACTCCAGCCTTTTTTTTCACCTTAGGAAGTCTCTCTATTGTCTCAAACAAGATCCTTGGGCTTGGCATGCCAAAATGGATAGACTTCTCTTAGATAATGGCTTTTCTAGGTGTCATTCTGACAACACTATCTACACCAAGAAAGTGGGTAATTCCTTCACCATCCTTGTTCTTTATGTTGATGATCTTATCCTTACTGGTAGCGATCCAAACCATATAAACCATGTGAATTCTAGCCTCAAAAAGAAGTTTGAAATGAAAAACTTAGGAAACTTGCATTATTTCCTTGGTCTTCAAGTCTTGCAATCCAAGGAAGGCATTACCCTCTCTCAGTCCAAGTATGCTTGTGATATTCTACACTAATTTCACATGGAAGAATGTAAGCCTGCCCCTTCTCCCTTTTAGTCTGGAGTCAATATTTCAATCAACTGTACTACCCCTGAAGTTGATGCTACCTTATACTGTCAACTTGTTGGTAAACTTTTAAGTTTTCCTAAATCTACACCATCCTAACCTTTAATTGCTGCTTAATTGTTGCTTAGTTATGCACCAACCTCATGAAAGTCACTGGAAAGTAGCTAAAATAATACTTTGATATATTCTAGGTGCAGTTCAGTTCGAGATTCATTATAGTGCGGGAGCATCTCCCTTGTTGATTGGTTTCACTAATTCTGATTGGGCTAGTGACCATGCTGATCAGAAGTCCACTGCAGGATATGTATTCACTCTTGGTTCAGGACCTATTACTTGGTCTTGTAAGAAAAAAAGTGCCATCTCCCTTCACAGGCAGGTTGCAGCATCGTGCGCAATGAAGCATTGTATAGTGTTGAGCCGCATCCTTGTCCGAATTTGGCTCCCACTAAAAGAATATCCACCCAGTTAATTTCTTAAAGATAATAAGATACTATCTGAAATACAGAAGATCCAGGTTTGAAGACTGAATGGTAACACATTGAACTCATAGTAAACTTCATCGAAATCTCATTCATGATCGTGTTCTTGAAGTGCAGTATTGTCCAACCAATGATCAAGTAGTCGATATCTTTACGAAGGCTCTCACAGAAGTGAAGTTTACCAGACTTCGATCCATGCTTGGAGTTCAGGAAATTTGTAATTAAGGGGGATAGGCTCTAATGCCTCCTTCCTTCTCCTATTGTCTCACTTTTGTAAATCCTTGAATCCTATCTCAAGTTGTTCTTAAGGGGGGGTGTTAGGATATTTCAGATAACATAGAAATAGGCTCCTTTGTGTCACCAATGTAAATACTTCCATCCTATCCCAAGTTTTTCTTAAGGGGGGATGTTAGGATATTCCGACACATAGGAAATAGTTAAGAATAACTTAGTCTAGTGTAGAGTTAGGTAAAGTGTGTTTCTTTACCATGTACAATTGTAACTTATAATCTGACGGTCATGATTTGTAGTGATTCGTAGGTTATCTCTCACCTCGGTATTAACGGCACTTGATCCATGGCTTGACACCCGATTGGTCCATGATCTCTATTTAAAGAGCATGGAGGGTCATTTGTCTGGTAACTTTTTATGAGAGAAACATATGTAACTTTTCTTTTATATTAATAAATTCCCTCAAGTGGCCACGTTGGCTCAGGGCGTGGATTGTTTCCCTCTTTGAGGGTTTTAACCACGTGATTATACTAGTGTACTGATTTGTGATCTGTTTGTGAGCGGTGACCTTTGGTTCTTGATCTACGGAACTTACCCTGTAAATTCCTACACATTAAACATATTTACTCCCTGATTTGTACATATTCAACTTAGCAGCATATGTAGTATTCAAACAACCCAGATCTACATGAAGACTTCATTGAAAGACAGTAGAAATACAGCATCATTAAACAGATAACTACTTCAGTAAGCTTAAGAAAACCCTGACTTTAATACGCACTTTTTCTAAGACAAAGTCGCGTATATACGTGCTTTCACCGAGACTAACTAGCGTATAGATCTGTAAATATTAAATTTGCAGAATTTTTCAAATCTATAGACTTACCCATATTTCTTCACTTCACTTCAGCAACCATGCACCAGGTCACAGATCCAAAACATCTCATCATTAGATCATGCAAGTACATAGTCATTTCAGGTCTAGAGATCATGATCCATCATCGTATCCAAGGGTCAATCATAGATTCAGTTCTACCAATAAAACATAGTTCTTCCCATGCAGATATAATTCAAAGAGAAGTATTCAGTAACAACCCTTACACATGTACACCTTGCACTATTCTCTTCCTCTCCTTATATAGGATTAGCATTTATCAATACCATGAGTCAAAACCACATAATCGCCGATGGTATTCTTGGATGGAATCAAATAGACGACACAACACTCAATATTGTGGGATAATACCATGGTAATGCCCCCTGGTATCATCTTTTTAGAGCGCAAAAGGCATACGTGACTTGGATCATTCTTTCTTGCGTGTATATGTGACTTGGCCTGTACAAACCCGCATATAGAACCTGCAATATGAATATTAACCAATCTTCTATTGGACATCACACATTTCTTTTGATAGACCTTCAGTAAACTATAGAGCTTCTCCAGAATATATATACTCCATTATTTTCCAGAGTGTTGCCATCAAGGACAACATATTAATACATAAGAATCATATTTCCAACACTTTACTGTCATTTTTAGTTTTACTTACAATTATGCAACATCTTTTTTATTTTCTCTCTACACGCGTCTAGGATTAAAATTAACACACTTATCACATACACACACACCCTAAGTGAAAAGCGCCTGGTTTACACCACCAGGCCAAGACATAAACATTGTAATCTTGATCCTGCACCTCCCTGCCCTTGTTTACCTCCCTTCCTTATTGTGTTCCATGTCTCTTTTCCATCATTGTGCCCCCAAGGCATTTATCCTGGAGACTCCAAGGCCTTCATCCTTAGTTTTTGTTAGGAAGAATTACTCCTCCGCGTAGGGTTCACGTTCGTCCTCCACCGAGTCCCCATTCTAACTCTGCTTCTGGTTCATCTGGTTCCCCTTCTCGTTCTATCCCTGACTCTCCTCCACCTTTCACCTTCACCATGTCTGGTTCAAGACCTAACACTATTGGCAGCCCCGATCGTAATGTTGGGAATGCTACTAGTAGTGCCACAAAAGTAACTATCTCGGTTGTTCCCTTGCTTCCTTATATGGCATGCCTAAGCCTTCCCGATTTTAGCCAGTTGATTAATGACCCCATACGCCATGATTCTGGTTGGCCTGCTATACCAAAAAAGCTTCCTTCATACATCCCCAAGTTTAAAGGAAATTTTGGAGAGGATCTTACCAACCATGTTCGTTCTTTCCATATTTGGTGTTCGTCTAACTCCATCACTGATGACTCTGTCCATCTTCGCTTATTCCATCATACGCTTACTGGAGAAGCTTCCAAGTGGTATGTCAAAGAGGCCTCCTCCTCTTATACTACTTTTTCCACCCTTTCCAAGGCTTTTATGTCTTACTTCCAGCTTCCCCTTCGCTATGACATCGATACCTATATCTTGACCTCTTTCCGTCAAACTTCTGCTACCCACCTATCTTACCATATTCAAGAATGGCGCAGAAGGAAGAGCCTATGTCAAGCCCCTAATTTTGAAGACCGTGTCTACATGCACTGTTTTCTCAGATCCCTTTTTCCTGCTATTGGAAAATATCTCGCATCTCACTTCCCTCAGACTGAGGAAGTTTCCCTCCAGATTGCGTTGAAATATGACATGATCTACACACAATATGGTTATGTTTATACCATCTTACCTGATCTACCTAGACCCAATGGTGCCAACGCACCGGGGACATCCCATGCCACTGACGATATCGTTGGAGACCTTTCACATCCGTACACTCATCCTCCTGTTAACCACCTATAATATTTTTTATAGCAAAAGGTGGCTAAGACTTTTTGAGCCTTCAAGGAACAAATTTTATTATTAAAAAGTGTTGGCTCTTGAAGACTTTTGAAGGCCTCATGCCTTTCCTCTTTCCAAAACTTCACTGATGTTTCCCTTTAGAACTCAGAAATCCTACTGATTCCCAAGCCAGAATACTGCTGCAAGCCCCTTTTCCCTTTTCCCTTCCTTCCAAAACTAACCTTCATTTGCTTCCCTTTTTCTCCATAAAATTCCTCTATTTTTCATGAGTTCTCTTCTCCCATTCATGAAAACCCATTTTTATAAGGTTTTGAGACTCATTCTTTTAAGCCTTACCGAGACCCTCAAATCCATTTGAAAGCATTGGAAATCCATAAAAAGCACATGTTTTTGCATAAAGGTTTAAGCCCCTTTGGGCCAGGTCTCAACCACTTCCCCCACATGCCCGCACCCTAGAACCAGGTGTTGAACACCTCACAGCGCTTATCGCATCGCTAAATTCCAAAGGAGCATGTCTTTTTCTGTGGTTTTGAAAAATCCGATGCGATTAGATCCTCCTTTCTAGCCCCTGGTCATATCATCCTCCCATGCGCCCTAAGGCCCCGCAATCGGGCGCCAAACCTTTAAATATGTCTCCACCCGAAGTATTAAAACCTTTGGTTATTTTAATTCTTAGGTTTTTAATTATTTTATAACTTATCCACCGGTCTGAATTTCAAATTAACCTCCACCGTCGATCTTATCTGCAGATCGACGGTGCGGAGTCCATCTCCCTGTGGTCCCTGCCGTCCATAAGCCGATTGCCCAAACCTGGAGGTATCCATTGCACCACCTTCGGGCGAAAGCTATTTTCCCTCGATCGCGAGCGATTCCATACATTGCTTAACACGCGTCCCGTGTGCTTTTTCAAAAATGCTTGCCCATCGCGCGTTATCGTTCGGACGTAGACGCCCAGTGATATTTTTGTCGACCGTCCGATCTGGGGCAGGCCATCCAACGGTTATCGCTCATCGAAGATTCCTGATCGTTAACTGGGCTACGGCGCACCATCCAATCAATCTCCATCGTCGATCTGATCTGCAGATCGACGGTCCATATTCCATCGCCCTGATTCTGTCGCCCAGTCAACGATTCTCCATTTTGACTTTCCCCTTTGCTCCCAACCGTCGATCTCTGCGCGATAAACGGCTCTGATTTAATCTTTCTTCCGCTTTCTCCGATCAATCCTAATCGTTGGATGATGCCATCCAACGGCCACGCTTCCTCCACATGCCTCTGAAGCAGTAAACCTACATATGCAAGATTTTATCACAGGGTTTAAAATCCACGTTTTATCAATGATTCATGAAGCATTGATGCTACATAACCCTGCGC
This sequence comes from Pinus albicaulis, assembly GCA_034641835.2. Taxonomy (NCBI): domain Eukaryota; kingdom Viridiplantae; phylum Streptophyta; class Pinopsida; order Pinales; family Pinaceae; genus Pinus; species Pinus albicaulis. Next base: position 988,864,822 of record CM076570.1, read on the forward strand.
AACCCTGTTTATCAGAAAAACCATGGATCAAGCACAGTCAGAGTATCAGTGACGAAGACCAGAATTTACCAGAACAGAGGATTAAAGGACAGATTTGTGGGGATTACGTCTAAGATGCTTATCAAAATCCTAATCCCCGATTTAAAACACAGGTTAAAGAAGATCTGAAGTGTTTTATCGACAGGAAACCCTCCACCACCACAAATTGGGGCAAATTGATCCCTCTAGCTACCACGATGCCACCTGTGCCTCAAAGTATTCAATCAGAGGCCGAATTTATTGATCAGGATCATATATTTGTCTCAAAACACAACCAAAGAGTAAATTCTGCCAAGGAACTTAATGACAGACATCTGCAGAGTTACTTCGGCGCCACACAAAGCCTCAAAGGTCAAAAAAAGCTCCCACCGAGCTTAATCATTATGTAAATCATTTAATACAGAGAATACGTATGTAAATTTCTTCATTGAGCCCCTCAAAGGCCAATGAGCCATTAATTCTGTATTAATTGTAATTGAGATCTTTTCTCAGATCTCACCTCCTCATCCTTCTATATATACTACTGTAGAAGATGAGTGAGGGGTTGGTTGCAGAACTTTGATATACACTCGAGCTTAATTTTCCAATTGTAAATAGTGTTCATTGGCTCTTGGAGCTCTGCTGGTGATAGATAGGTTAGGTTGAGATGTGTATATGGTTGCTAAACTAAAGCACTGGACTTAAAGCTGTAACTGGTTTGAAGCATCAATACAATCTGATTTATGGGATCCTGTTCTATGTTGACGGTGACGTTTTTCTTATTGTAACTTGTCATTTTGTTTCTATTTTCACTGTGTTCCAAATTCTCTTATAAAAAACAGCATGCATAGAGTTAGGACCTACTGTACATCAGTAACCTTCTCTGACTGAAAATCTTTATCTGGATGTTTTCCTCTAAACTGTGTTATTTAGGAATGATGTAATTTAGTTCAAGCATAGGAATGTTGGTGTTCCCTCATCTTATTGCCTTAGCTGAATTTTATTCTTAAATGTTATTTTTAGTATATGTTTTGTGAAGATGAACTAAGGAAGATATGGTGAGCACTGGTCCCAGTTTTATCCCCACAACTATTTGGATGTTTCCCTTGGAATGTGTTAAAAAGTTGGTTAGTTTAGAAGTACTTACCAGATCTTAGGCCATTTCGTGTTATCTTTGTGTTTGTCTTGAAAGTAACCAAGTAAATCAAAGCTAGGAGAGGATTTGTGGTGAGCCCGGCCCACTAGTTTCTACTCCAAAAGTTGCCTTCAAGTTTCCCTTTGTTTTAAAATGTTTTCTATTGAAAGTGTATCAAAGGCTGGCTAGTTTAAAATTACTTACCAGATCCTAGTTTACTTTTATGTTTTTCATGAGTTCATGTCAAAGGCTGACTATTTTAAAAGTACTTATCAGATCCTGGGCTGCTCTTGTTCTGCATCTATTTATTTATCCTCCTTATTGTATCATTTCATTCCATAAATCAAACTTTAAAGAGATCCTTAGACATAGATGACTTGCCCCATGGACCACTCTTGCCTCTTCCTGCCTCAATTAAATCCTATTATGACTCCATAGCCCAATGGACTAAAACCTGCAATTATCTATCTTTTCAGCCAAAGCTTACTCTAATTTCTTGCAACTTCTCACCTTTGAAACTTTTTGCAGTTGGGACTTTCCACCTCAAACAGTAATCATGCTCAACCATCCAAAAAAAAAAAACAAACCCTTGGCCTTCATAACTAGCCTAATATTATAACCCCAAACTTCAAAGACAAATCCATCTTTTCACTTATTGGAGAGATCCCTCTCCGAATTCAGGAGGGTTAGATCCTAGAATCCCAAAGTTGGTTGAAACGATGTTGTTTCTGTGATCAGACTTTGCCAATCTTGCTGATTACATATTCCTAACATTTCTGGCGACTCCACTAGGGATACTAAACCCAGAATCACTTTTTATTTTTATAAAACCTTGTGATTTAAAAGCATCCTTTTCAAGCACTACCAAAGAAGTGGTAATCATGGTAAAACTTGTTTGAATTAGTGACAAGCTAGGTAAAACCTAGGATTCTCTTAAGACTTTATCTAACCTTGAAAGATCAGTTGGCTTAGCCATAAGAGTAAATTGTCTTTGTCTCATAACCGTAGCTAAGTTTTGAAACAAAGTTAGGTTATTCTTAAAAAATGTACAACTGAAAAATAACTCATAATCATCAAAAATATTTCAGATTGGCATTCAATAAACATGGCGGTGGACCATAAAACCTTTTAACTCTAAAAAGAGCTAAAAACTTCCAATTGGTGACTCCACAATCCTTAACAGACCATAAGACTCCACTGGGAAGAACCCTTATTTATAATATCATTCAAACTCAGTTAGAGGACTGTACGATTGAATTTCAACAGACTAGTTAACCTTTTAAAGATTGTCATACCGGGTTAAACTTTTCTTGTTTATTTGGGTCTAAGAAACACAACATAGTGGCTCCTAGAAAGATTCACACTAGAGCCCATCCTGACCTTGATCCACCTGAAGTAGTTGATAACCCAGAAGGTATCCTTAGGAAGTCTCCTAAGGTTAAATTGTCAATTTTTTTTCAGATCACTCTTGAGAGCTACTTCAGTCCCCAAAAATCTTTCAGCTCTACAACAATCACAAGTTGACTTAGTAAATTCCTCTAGAACTATGTCTCTTGGTGATTTAGATCAGTTAGATTCTGAGTCTTCACTTTCATCTCCTGAAACAAGTGAACATCCTGGTGGCAGAGAAACAACACCTCCTGATTTTCTTTTCCTTCACAACCTAGGTGTCTCTCATCCAAGATCAGCTCAGCAGTCTTTTCCTGGTCCATCCACTGCTGCCCACCCCACATCCATTGTTCAAACCACTCCACTTCAGCCCATTTTTTTAGTTGTTAATCCACTCCTTTTGAATCCACCCCCACCACATATCATGGTAGCATGGTATGCTCCCTTAGTCCTTCCTGCACCATTAGTCAATCTTCCACAGGACTATCAGTCCAAAATTCCATTATATGATGCTAGCAATACTACAACTGCATCACAACATGTGGATAAGATGGATGACTACTTTGACAGAAATGAAATTGATGATGATTCTGTGAAGCTTAGGTTATTTTCTCAGAGCTTAGGGGGAGAAGCAAGAAAATGGTTCAAAACTTTAGCCCCCCATAGTATTAATGATCTTCAAGCCTTCCATCAATCATTCTTAAACAAATGGGAAGTAAAGAAAAACCCTCTCCAAGTCCTTTCTGATTACAAGAACCTCCATAGAAACGTTGGGGAAAGTGTGCAAGCTTATTGCACCAGATTCAATAATGTGTATAATGCACTTTCCCCAAAACTAAAACCTCCACAAGGCTCAGCTTTAAACAAGTTTCCTAAAGGGTTCGACTCTGACATGACCTATCAACTGAGAGAGAGAGATTTTTCAACTCTTGAGGATATGCAAAGAGGCGCTCTTTCTGTGGAAGTCAACTTAATGGAAAAAAGAGCAAGAATGAAAACTGAAAAGAGAGTGTCCTTTAGAGAGGAATCTTCACCTTCTACTTCCAACTCAAAGATGGAGAGAATGATGGAAGAAATGATGAAAGAGATGAGAATAATTAAGAGAGCACAAGCAAATCAAAACCAAACTGCTCCTCAAAATAGAAACTAGAACCAGAATCAAAATGTTAGAAGGAACCAACCTCCAAACAGACCTAGGGAAGATGATCAGCAGATCATTCCTCCCTTTCATCAGAATTATGTAAGTGAGGTTGAGGAAACGAATGAGATAATAGAGGAAGATGATGTCAACATGTTTGGAGTAGAGGATGATGACTTTGAGATTCATTATGATAGAAAACAAAGTCTATACACACCTTATGATGATAGAAGATATGATAATGAAAATTATTATCAAGACATGGAAAATGTCATCATAGAACCTCAAAGAGAATATGACCTTAGAAGCAAAACCAGTCAAAAAACTCCCAACAACAAAACCTCTGGAAAATCTTCACAAAACAGCACTAAAGCCAAGCCTAAAATTGTCAAAAAAAAGGATATAACAGTGGCTGTAAATTCTGGTAAGGATAAAGAGAAAGAGACTCAAAACAAAGAAAAACAAAGTGTAGACATTAGTAGTACTAACACTTCAGCTAGTACTCCTATGAAAACAATTTTGTCAAGTATAAATAAAACAAATCAGCAAGCTGATATTGCTGATAGAATAACAGCTAATAAGGATGAAATGAGTTCTTCAAAGAACCAAATCCCTTTCAACCTTGAGCAGGAAATTTCAAAGATAAAAATCTATGTTCCCTTGACCGAGTTAGCTGCCCAACATGTATATAGAAACCAAATTTTGAAGGCTTTAAACAATGAAGAAAATGAGGACACAGTCAATCTTAATGATGACCAACCAGAGCTGATTTTTGGTCCTAAGATTGAAGGTAGATATCAAGAGGGACCTGTTCCTCCCTTTTACGTGAGTTTAAACGTTCATGGCAAAAAATTTCACAACGCTATGCATGATTCTAGGGCTTCTCATAACTTAATGCCTAGAGCTGTGATGGAGAGACTTGGTCTATAAATCACCAGACCTTATAAAGATCTTTACTCCTTTGACTCAAGTAGAGTAAAATGTTTAGGATTAATCAAAGACCTCTGTGTTAACTTAGCCCAGATTCCAGCAAAATGCTTAATCATGGATATTTTTGTGGCTGATGTTCCCCCAAGTATGGAATGTTGTTATCAAGATCATGGGGGGCTAAGTTACAGGGGATTATGCAAATGGACATGACCTATGCGACTATCCCTGTTTTCAATCAGAATAGAAGACTCTACAGGGAGTCCCATATGCAATACACAGTTACAAGTCAAGACAGACCGCAAAACTCCCCTTTATACTCTGTAAACACAGGCCTTGATTCATTTATCCTTTTTAATGACGAAACATTAGATGAACAAATAACTTTGTCAGAGTTAATGACCGATAGGGAGGAAGAGGAAAACACCATAGAACTGTTAAAACAGTTTGTTGAACCATTAAACATTAGCAAACTAAAAAAAGGTCTTGAACTACAAGTTCTGCACCCTTTGCTTTTGAACCTTGACACTCAAGAAAACGTGCCTCCACTTAACACAAAACCTGAAAAGTCAAAACAAATTCAATTAAGTGTCGGTAATCATGAAAATTTAGAGAGCACCGTAGTTGAAGAGGATGGTAACCAGGATGAAACTGAAAACAGTCCTCTGTGGAGTATGTATTTTGATGGGTCCTGCACTAGGACTAACGCTGGTGCAGGTGTCTAGATTTATAACACTGAAAACAACCACAAAGAGTGTATTTCCTATACATTAAATTTTCAGTGTTCCAATAACATAGCATAATATGAATCCCTTCTCCTAGGCTTACGTTTCTTGAAAAAGATAGGAGCCAAAAGAATTAAAGTTCACGGGGATTCAGAGTTAGTTATTAGGCAGGTCAATGGGGAATATAATGCAAATCATCCCAGACTTAGAGCCTACCGAAACGATGTCATGGACATTTTGAAAACCTTTGAGGAGTCCAAACTGTTTTTTGTCCCAAGAAAAAGAAATATTGTGGCCCAAAATTTAGCCTTTGCAGCTAGGACATGCTTGACGCCATATGAGACTAAAGACTGCACAACTGAGATAAAATTTAGACCAGATGTACCTGATAATGAAAAGTATTGGCAGGTTTTTGACAATGATAAACAAATAGAAGACTTCATGCAATTCAGAAATGGATTTGAACTACATAGTTCGGACTCAGATTATGATACAGACTGTAGTGAAGAAAATTTCCTTGGTGAAGAGGAACCGTCTCCTGAACCTGTTAATATTAACCTGTTGTCAAACAAACTAAAAAACAAAACAGAATTGGATGCTGAGTTCGAAACAGATGAGTTAGAAACTCTGCACTCTAAAGATGAAAGTTTGCCAAGCAGTCTAGCGCCTTTAGAAGAGTTGTTTGATCTTAACGATGTGGCCAAAAAGCCAAAACACGAACCTATAGAGGTTGAAGTAGAAGAGTGCAATATAGGTAGTGAACTTGAACCTATGATGATTAAACTGTCTAGAACTTTACCAGCTCACGTTAAACTTAAATACATCGAGTTGTTTAAAGAGTTTTCTGATATTTTTGCGTGGAGTTACGAAGATCTTAAATCCTATGACACTGAAATAATAGATCACAAAATTCCCTTTAAAGAAAACCAAAGACCATTCAAACAGAAACTGCGCAAAATAAACCCTGTTCAGTTACCGTTGGTTCAGAAGGAGATCATGAAAATGTATGATGCTGGTATTATTGTCCCTATTAGATATTCTGAGTGGGTGTCTAATCTGGTGTTTGTTAGGAAGAAAACTGGAGAGATCAGGCTTTGTATAGACTTTAGAGACTTGAACAACGCTTCATTAAAAGACAACTACCCTTTACCAAAGATGGATCACATTTGACAAAGGGTGGTAGGGTCCAGAAGAATTTCTTTGCTGGATGGCTATTTAGGGTACAATCAGATCTTAGTTCACCCTGCTGATCAATTAAAGACAACATTCACTACACCATGGGGCACTTTCATGTATGTGAAAATTCCCTTTGGTCTAATGAATGCTGGAACAACTTTTCAAAGAGCCATGGACATAGCATTCTCGGAGGAACTGGGCTTCTTCATCATTATCTATCTTGATGATGTTACTGTGTTTTCAAAAACAGATGAAGATCACTTAGAACATTTAAGAAAAGTTTTCGAGAAATGCAGAAAGTTTGGGATATCCTTAAACCCTAAGAAGACACTATTTGGTCTCCAAGAAGGTAAACTTCTTGGGCACATTATTTCTGAGGAGGGTATAAAGATAGATCCCAAGAGGATTGAGGCCATATTGCAAATCTCTCATCCTCGAAACATTAAAGAGTTGTAGTCTTTCATCGGAAATATTAGCTTTTTAAGAAGGCTCATCCCCAACTTGGCTGAGCTCCTCAGGAATATCACCAACATGTTAAAGAAGGAGCAAGGGGTAAAATGGACCTTGGAAGAAAAGAAATCCTTTGAACTGGTGAAACAAGCTTTAACCAAAACACCGGTTCTCATAAGTCCTGATTTTTCAAAGGATTTTTATATTTTTTCATTTGCATCAGAACATACCATAGCTGCTGTCCTTCTAAAAAAAAATCCACAAGGACAAGAGAAGCCTATTGCATTCTTTAGCAAGGCATTGAGGGATGCCCCTTTGAAGTATAACATTATGGAAAAGCAAGATTTTTCTTTGGTTAAAGCTTTGAAAGACTTCAGATTATACATCCTTCACTCACACATCATTTCCTTTGTCCCAAACTCAGTTGTTAAAGACATTCTAACACAGGACCCAGATGGTAAAAGAGATAAGTGGGTCGCTATTATTCTTGAATATGATTTAGAGATAAAACCCACTAAACTCATCAAAGGCCAAGGTCTAGCTAGATTGATGGCTGAATCCAATTTTGAAGTTCTTGATATTAATATGATTAATGCTTTGGATGATCAAGAGGAACTCTCAACTCCCATTGTTGAAAACCATTTTATGAATTCCTCTTGGTATGCTGATATTGTTTATGTTTTGCTTAATTTGAATACACCTCCTGGTTTGACAAAAACAAAGGCAAGATTCCTCAAATTGAAAGCTGTAAACTATTGCATTATTAATAGATGTCTTTATTGGAAAAATGCAAGTGGTGTATTGCTTAAATGTTTGCCTGAGTTTGATGCAGAGAAGGTCAAGCACCAGTTCCATGAAGGAGAGTGTGGAGGTCATTTGTATTGGAAGACAACAACCAACAAAATTTTGAGGGCTGGTTTCTATTGGCCTACTCTTTTCCATGATGTGCACAAAATGATCATAGCCTGTCATAAGTGTCAACTTTTTGAAGGAAAAAGAAAACTGTTACCCCTACCTCTGCATCCAATCACTGTTGAAGCCCCTTTTCAACAGTGGGGACTTGACTTTATAGGAGAAATCCATCCCCCATCTTCTGCCCAGCATAGATGGATTCTCACTGCCACAGACTATTTCACTAAGTGGATAGAAGCCATACCTTGTAGGCAGGCCAATGATTCAGTTATCATAAAATTTATGGAGACTAACATTCTCTCCAGATTTGGCTGTCCTACCAAGATTATCACTGATAATGCAGCAGCATTTGGATCAAAGAAAATGGTTGAGTTCTGTCATAGATATCACATAACATTGGGGCATTCCACGGCCTATTACCCTCAAGGTAATGGACTTGCAGAATCCTCAAACAAAAGCTTAGTGAACATAATCAAGAAACTGTTGGAGGACAATAAGAAGTCTTGGCACACAAAGCTGATTCATGCACTTTGGGCTGACAGATTGACTTTGAAGAAATCCATTGGTATGTCACATTTCCAGCTTGTGTACGGTACTGATGCAATTTTTCCAAACAGCCTTGGTGTACCAGTGATGAAGTTGATTCAAGAGTTACAAACTGAAGAAAATGACATGATCAGAAGAGTGAACCAGACCATTCATCTTCAGCAAACCAGAGAGGAAGTGTATAGCAAAGCATTGCAGAAGCAGGACAGCATTAAGAAGCTTTTTGAAAGAAGAACAAAGGCCAGCAATTTCAAGATTGGGGACAAAGTTTTGAAGTGGGATTCAAGAAGGGAAGAGAAGGGCAAGCATGGAAAATTTCACCACTTATGGCTTGGCCCTTACTCTATTCACTCAGCTACTGGTAACAATGCATTTTTCTTGCAGGAGTTGGATGGAGCAGAACTGTTTGGTGGTCATGTCAATGGCAGGATGCTTAAGCATTACTTCTCTTGATCCATGTTATGATTCCAAAAGCCTTTTTATCTTTTTCCACTGTAAATATTTCATCCACCATTGCATTCAAAATTGTAAAAATAGAAAATACAAAAACAATGAAAAGAAAGAAAAGAGGGCAGATTATGAAAACAAAAAATCTATAGCCCCATACCAAAAAAGAGAAATGAATATGAAAGTGTGCAAGCTTAAGTTAGTCAAACAGCCTAATCTTGACTAATTAGTTTTAAATTTTCTATTGATAGGATAGTGAATTTGATTTGCCAAACTATTTAATCTTAGCTTATCAGTAGATAGTTTAGGATATAAATTAATGGTTCAAACATTTTCAAAACCTAAACCTAAGTTTCCATAAAGAGCTGACTCAAATCTGTTTCATTTCTTGAGTCATAAAGAGGTAAATCTTGTTCCAATTAGCTCAAAATCTGAACCAGAAAACAAAGTAGGAACAGCTCAAACAAAAGTCAGAACAGAGCTGTTAAAAAGATGAGGGAAGAGTTTTCAATTTTCAGATTTTAAGCCTTCCATTTTTTATTTAATTTTCTATAAAATAAACGTCTATGTGCAGCTTTTTTTTATGCCATAGATTGCAGCAAGTCAAACAGCTTAATCTTGACTTGACTGTTTTTAAATTTATGTTTTAGAATTTAGAGAATTAAAATCTGTTGGACATCTTAATCCCAATAGATAGTAGAATAGGTAGAGAATCATATGGGCTCAACTGTTTAATCTAGGTCCATGGAGAAATAAGGATTAGAACTAGATTAGATTTCCTGCTTTTCAAAAGAATAAAATATTGTGAAAAGAGTTTGCCAATCCAAGTGCACTCTAATGAAGAAAAAATGTTAGATCAGTAGGATTGGGTAGGTAGAAAGTTTGTATTGATGAAGGTCCATTGTTTTCATGGCTGCTAATATATTTTCAGAGAAGACCATCCCAGCAAAGGAAGGGCAACCCAATGGATTAGGCACAGGTCAACCTCCCAGAGAATGCTAGTTTGAATTTCTTGATGCCTTCGAGAAGGCACCATCCCCAAGTGGAGCCACTGTTAGCCACCTATAATATTTGTTATAGCAAAAGGTGGCTAAGACTTTTTGAGCCTTCAAGGAACAAATTTTATTATTAAAAAGTGTTGGCTCTTGAAGACTCTTCAAGGCCTCATGCCTTTCCTCTGTCCAAGACTTCACTGTTGTTTCCCTTCAGAACTCATAAATCCTGCTAATCTCCAAGCCAGAATACTGTTGCAAGCACCATTTCCCTTTTCCCCTTCTTCCAAAACTAACCTTCATTTGCTTCCCTATTTCTCCATAAAATTCCTCTTTTTTTCATGAGTTCTTTTCTTCCATTCATGAAAACCCATTTTTATAAGGTTTGAGACTCACTCTTTTAAGACTTACCGAGACCCTTGAATCCCTTTGAAAGCATTGGAAATCCATAAAAAACAGATGTTTGAGCTTAAGGGTTTAAGCCCCTTTGGGCCAGATCTCAACAACTTCCCCCACATGACCGCACCCTAGAACCAGGTGCTAAACCCCTCACAGCGCTTGTCTCATCACTAAATTCCAAAGGCGTGAGTCTTTTGACGTGGTTCTAAAAACTCCGATGTGATTAGCTCCTCCTTTCTAGCCCCCAGTCATATCATCCTCCCATGCGCCCTAAGGCCCCGCAGTCGGGCGCCAAGCCTTTAAATATTTCTCTTCTTGAAGTATTAAAACCTTTGGTTATTTTGATTCTTAGGTTTTTAATTATTTTATAAACTTATCCACCGGTCTGAATTTCAAATTAACCTCCACCGTCGATCTGATCTGCAGATCGACGGTGCAGAGTTCCTCTCCCTGTGGTCCCCTCCGTCCATGAGCCAATTGCCCAAAACCGACGGTATCCATCGCACTGCCTTTGGGCGAAAGATGTTTTTCCCCAATTGCCAGCAATTCCATACATTGCATGACATGCGTCTCATGTACTTTTCAAACCTGCCACCCATCACGCGTTGTCGCTCGACGAGACGCCCCGGGCCGATATTGGCTGTCCTACCCATCTGATTCCAAGGTGCCATCCAATCGGGCGATTTCGTCGCTCACCGAAGATGCCCGATCATTAACCGGGCTACGACATGCCATCCAAATAATCTCTCATCGATATGAACCCGCATCAACGGTCCATATTCCATCGCCCCGATTCCGCGCCACCAACGATTCTCCGTTTTGACTTTCCCCTTTGTGCCTCGACCGTCGATCTCTCAAGGTCAATTGTTGTACTTTTGATTTAATCTTTCTTTCGATTTCTATGATTGACCCCGATTGTTGAGATGATGCCATCCAACGGCCACACTCTCCATATAAGCCCGCGTAAACCTATATATGTAGGATTTTATAATAGTTTTTTGTATTTTACAAGGTTTAAATGGTTTTCTTGCCATTTTCGAAGAAAATTCGAGGGCAGAGGATGACGATCTTCTTGCCTTCGATTCATCAAATAAAATCATCGCAGGATGTTAAAAACACATTTCATCAGTGTTTCTTCAGGCATTGATGCCATATCGCCCCTGCGCATCCCTGCATACTAGCAAAAACCATGAATCAGGCACAGACAGAGAGTATCAGTGACGAAGACCAGAATTTACCTGAATAGAGGATTAAAGGACAGATTTGTGGGGATTACGTCTAAGATGCTTATCAAAAGCCTAATCCCTGATTTAAAACACAGGTTAAAGAAGATCTAAAGTGTTTTATCGACAGGAAACCCTCCACCGCCACAAATTGAGGCAAATTGATCCCTCTAGCTACCACGATGCCACCTGTGCCTAAAGTATTCAATCAGAGGCCGAATTTATTGATCGGGATCAGATATTTGTCTCAAAACGCAGCCAAAGAGTAAATTCTATCAAGAAAATTAATGACAGACATCTGCAGAGTTACTTCGGTGCCACAAAGAGCCTCAAAGGTCGACAAAAGCTCCCACCGAGCTTAATCATTATGTAAATCATTTAATACAGAGAATACGTATGTAAATTTCTTCATTGAGCCCCTCAAAGGCCAATGAGCCATTAATTCTGTATTAATTGTAACTGAGATATTTTCTCAGATCTCACCTCCTCATCCTTCTATATATACTACTGCAGAAGATGAGTGAGGGGTTGGTTGCAGAAATTTGATATACACTTGAGCTTAATTTTCCGATTGTAAATAGTTTTCACTGGCTCTTGGAGCTCTGTTGGTGATAGATAGGTTAGGCTGAGATGTGTAGATGGTTGCTAAACTAAAGCACTGGACTTAAAGCTGTAATTGGTTTGAAGCATCAATACAAGCTGATTTATGGGATCCTGGTCTATGTTGATGGTTATGTTTTTCTTATTGTAACTTGTCATTTTGTTTCTTTTTTCACTGTGTTCCAGTTTCTCTTATAAAGAACAACATGCATAGATTTAGGACCTACTGTACATCAGTAACCTTCTTTGACTGAAAATATTTATATATACGTTTTCTTCCAATCTGTGTTATTTAGGAATGATTTAATTCAGTTTAAGCATAGTAATGCTGGCGTTCCCTCATCTTATTGTCTTAGTTGAATGTTATCCTTAAATGTTATTTTCAGTATATGTTTTGTGAAGATGAACTGAGGAAGATATGGTGAGCCCTGGTCCCAGTTTTGTCCCCACAACTATCTGGATGTTTCCCTTGGAATGTGTTAAAAGCTGGCTAGTTTAGAAGTACTTACCAGATCTTAGGACATTCTGTGTTATCTTTGTGTTTGTCTTGAAAGTAACTAAGTAAAGCAGAGCTAGGAGAGGATTTGTGGTGAGCCCGGCCCGCTAGTTTCTACTCCAAAGGTTGCCTTCAAGTTTCCCTTTGTTTTTAAAATGTTTTCCATTGAAAGTGTATCAAAGGCTAGCTAGTTTAAAAGTACTTACCAGATCCTAGTTTGCTTTTATGTTTTTCTTGAGTCCATGTCAAAGGCTGACTAGTTTAAAAGTACTTATCAGATCCTGGGCTGCTCTTGTTCTACATCTGTTTATTTCTCCTTCTTATTGTATCATTTCATTCCATAAATAAAACTTCAAAGAGATCCTTAGACATAGATGACTTTCCCCATGGACTACTCTTGCCTCTTGCTGCCTCAATCAAATCCTATTATGACTCCATAGCCCAATGGACTAAAACCTGCAATTATCTATCTTCTTGGTCAAGGCTTACTCTGATTGCTTGCAACTTCTCACCTTTGAAACTTTTTTCATTTGGGACTTTCCACCTTAAATAGTAATCATGCTCAACCATCCAAAAAACAAAAAAACCTTTGGTCTTCATAACTAGCCTAATATCATAACCCCAAACTTCAAAGACAAATCCATATTTTCACTTATTGGAGATATCCCTCTCCGGATTCAGGAGGGCTAGCTCTTAGAATCCCAAAGTTGGTTGAAACGATGTTGTTTCTGTGATCGGACTTTGCCAATCTTGCTAATTACATATTCCTAACACATTTCGCGATCGACGGTTCTAACTTATTTTTCACCCACTTTCCTTTTTTAACCTCCCAAAACAGATCTCAGCCATTGGATGATGCCATCCAACGGCCATGCTCTCTCCCTATGCCCTCTGAAGCAGTAAAACTGATATAACGCAGGATTTTATAATATTTTTCGTATTGTGCAAGGTTTTCAATGGTTTTCCATTATATCAAAAGAAAATCCAAAGGCTGAGAATGACGATTCTCTCGCCTTCGATTCATCAAAAGGAATCATTCACAGGGTTCAAAATCCATGTTTCATCAGTGTTTCATGAGGCATTGATGCCATACGAGCCCTGCATGGTTTGCACATCAATAAGAAATAGTTAAATGAATTGAAAGAGTATCGGTGTCGAAGATAGAACACAGCAGAACAGAAGATTGAAAACAATTTGGGGATTACAGCTAAGATTGATTATCAAAAGCCTAATCCTCCAAATTAAAACAGAATTAAAGGAAAATCAGAAGGGTTTTACCAGATAGAAAGCCTCCACTGCCACATCTGAGGCAAATTGATTCCTCCCAGCTACCACAGTGCCACCTGTTGCCTCAAAGCATTCAAACAGAGGCCAAAGTTATTGATCAAATCAGGTATTTGCCTCAGCACAACCAAATGATTAATTCTGTCGAAGGAACTTAATGCAAAAACATCAGCAGAGTTACTATAGCATGACGCAGAGCCTCAAAGGTCAACAAAAGCTCCCACCGAGCTTAATTTTTAATGTAAATCATTTAATACAGAGGATACATATGTAAGCTTCCTCATCGAGCCCCCCAAAGGTCGAGAATCCATTAAGACTGTATTAATTTCCCTAGGAGATCTTTTATCAGATCTCACCTCCTCATTCTTCTATAAATACTCTTGTAGAATATGAGAACATGTTGGTTGAGTTAGTTGCTGAAATTTGAAATGTAATTGAGCTTGAGACTTCTATCTGTAAATAGTGTTCACTGGCTCTTGGAGCTCTGCTTGTAATAGATAAGTTAGTTTGGGAAGTGTAGGTGATTGCTAAACTAAAGCATTGGAATTAAAGCTGTAATTGGTTTGAAGCATCAATACAAGCTTATTTATGGGATCCTGGTCTATGTTGACGGTGATGTTTTTCTCATTGTAACTTGTTATTTCGTTTCTGTTTTCACTGTGTTCATCTTCTCTTATAACAAACAGCATGCATAGAGTTAGGACCTACTATATATCAGTACCCTTCTCTGATTGAAAATCTTTACCTATATGTTTTCTTCCAATCTATGTTATTTAGGAATTATTTAATTCAGTTTAAGCATAGGAATGTTGGCGTTCCCTCTTCCTACTGTCTTATCTAAATATTGTTCTTGAATGTTATTTTCAGTATATTTCAAGTAGAGATGAACTAAGGAAGATATGGTGTGCACTGGTCCTAGTTTTATCCCCAAAGACTGTCTGAAAGTTTCCCTTGGAATGTTTCAAAAGATGGCTAGTTTCAAAGTACTTACCAGATCTTAAGCCATTCTATGTTATCTTTGTGTCTGTCTTGAAATTAACCAAGTAAATCAGAGCTAGGAGAGGATTTGTGGTGAGCCGGGCCCGCTAGTTTCTTCTCCAGCAGTTGCCTTCAAGTTTTCCTTTGTTTTAAAGTGTCTTCTATTGAAATTATATCAAAGGCTGGCTAGTTTCAAAGTAATTACCGGATCCTGGGCTACTCTTTGTTCTTCATTTGTTTAATTCCCCTTCTTTTTACATCATTTCATTCCATAAATCAAATTTCAAAGAGATCCTTAGACATAGATGACTTGCCCCATGGACCACTCTTTATCCTGATTGTTTCAATTAAACCCTATTATGACTCCATAGCCCAATGAACTAAAACCTGCAACTATCTACCTTCCTGGCCAAAGCTTGTTCTATTTTCTTGCAACTTCTCACCTTTGAAACTATTTGCATTTGGAACTCTCCACCTCAAACATTAATCATGCTCAACCATCCAAAAAATAAAACAAACCCTCGACCTTCATAACTAGCCTAATATCATTACCCAAAACTTCAAAGAGAAATCTATCTTTGCACTTATTGGAGAGATCCCTCTCCGAATTCAGGAGGGCTAGATCCTAGAATCCCAAAGTGGTTGAAACGATGTTCTCCTTGCAGTCGGACTTTTTCGAATCTTGTTGATTACAGGGAACTAACATTTCTAGCGACTCCACTAGGGACTTAGTCGAATTTTCCTCTTAGTTTCCCTTAAAACTTTATAAAACCTTGTGAGTAAAAGCAGCCTTTTCAAGCACTACCAAGAAATGGTAATCATGATAAAAACTTGTTTGAATCAGTGACAAACTAGGCAAACCCTAGGATTCTCATAAGGCTTTATCTAACCTTGAAAAATCAGTTGGCTTAGCCATAAGAGTAGACTGTCTTTGTCTCATAACCGTAGCTAAGTTTTGAAACAAAGTTAGCATATTCTTATAAACCACACAACTGAAAAATAACTCAGAAAAACCAAAAATG